>OY992503.1:28016713-29236900 GCA_963921215.1 Scoparia ambigualis
TGGTTAATTTGAAAAGGTCAATAAAATCTATGTATAAGTACTTACTAGAAAATGAAAAAAGAATACGTAAAAATCTATGCATCCTCGTAACGTCGTGACGGAAATTAAACACCCTGTGAAGCGATGCACCGGTGCATCGAGGAGGGTGCAGTGAAAACTGCAAGTATCGCGCCGCCCCGCGTCGCCTTAATCAAACCCAAGCAATTTATGATCGCCACACGCTTTCTTGGGCCATTCTGTGCTCGCCGTAAGCCTATTATTTGACGTTTGAAAGAGTTTCTATTCAACTTTTTTGTGAAAAAAGTTAAATAAGAAGAAAAGTCGTAATAAATAATATACAGTATCTAATAATATATTTTTAATCAAAAAAACCAACATTCATACATAGGCAATTATAATCACGACTTATCCCCGAAAGGTTAGTTAGAGAATAGTCCACTTCTCACCAAATAGCGACTGCACATGTGCTCAAAAATACAACAGTAGCCTACCTATATATTAACTTTTTTTAAATAAATAAATAACATTACGAAGGTTACGAATATTTTTAAAACGAAAATGTACCTATTTAAGTAGTGGTCATGACAATAAAGATAATTTATATACAAAATATATTTTTATAACAATTCACCTGACTATGATTTTTTTTACTGTTTTTTGTAATTTAATGATGGTCAACTTTTAACCATGTGACAAGCAATTTAAACATAGATACATACAATCACGACTGTTATCCCCGAAGGATTAGTCAGAGACTAGGCAATGAGGACCGCAAAAGCAGTCCTCTACCATGTCTTTAGTCCGTTAGTCGCCTTTTACGACACCCAACACGGTTATGAATTTAAACAACTTTAATATTATTTGCTTTTAAAACTGCTATTAGTTGTAGAATCACCATAATATGACCACATTGTGTCTTAAGTCGGAGGGCGGAACCCCAATCGGGAGCGCTACATTAGATTCTTGTGACCCGCCAAACTCGAATCGCCGATAAAATAAAATACTGAGCAACTGTTTTTGGCTAACACGATATCGCGTTACTTTATAGAAAAGTAACACAACAAAGCAATTGCATGCTGACATGTAATATGTCAGAAACTCACGACGGAAAATCGTACAGGTACAGATACAGTGTTGAGAGCGAGATTTATTCGCCATTCGATCACGTAAATGAAAATAGGATTTTTTATGGAAAAATGCAACTTAGGTACGTTTGTCACTGGGAGCGCTGTTTCAGTAAAAATCGCATTTGAAATGGGCATTTTTTTTCTATTTATAATTTTACTAAGCCAGCATACGAGCATTCGGCTTGCACGATGTAAAATTGGTGCTGAGACATAGATATTGTAATATATTTTACGTGGTATTGTGCGTAATAAGCAGATTTTTGTACGAAACAACTTAAAAAAAAAAAAATAGCATAAAAATTGACACAGAGATAGAGCACAAAATAGGTGGCCTTTTTGCTAACAAGCAATCTTTTCCAGGCGATAAGTATTTACTGGTATTTTTGCATGTCTGCAAATGTACATATGCAAACAAACTGATATTTCTTACTCTCATTATGTTTGTCATTAATTCTATCAATGAAAACTTCTTAAAAACTTTTCCGTTCCAAAATTTTGATTAAAGTACTGCTCAAGTAGACAGACTTGCTTATAAATAAATAGATGAATAAGTGTGATCACCATTCATTTAAGTATAACCTTTTTAAAGTTTGCACCCTACTCAAAGGGAATCGCAGAAACCGGTTCCAGTAGATGAGTATACTAATAACTACGAGTATTTGGCGTCCTCCGGAGACTGAACAGCACTAGAGCTAGACCAGTGCGCAAAGCTGAGCGCTGTGCTCAAAGCAATTTTACGGGTTCCCTGCTGCTAACGGTTTCACAGGTGAGATTACAGCACATAAGTTACCACTGCAAGATAATTATTAGTGCATTCTGTTGGCTGCTACGTTTATAGACCACTTTGTCAGATGTGAGACGATTCTGTGGGTCTGAGTTATGCCACTGATCTCAGACAGAACAGGGGGAGACATAGAATTGACATTTTGATACCCCACAACCGCTTCAAGTTAACTTCACTTTTGCGATTGTGAAAAGAAAGACATTGCCTTCAGATTACACTTACATAGAATATAAAAAAGTAGTGACGTAAGTAAAATTACCTTCATGTGAGTAAAGGTTTGTGAACTTTTGGCAGAGAGCTAAGTACAAAGTATCTGAAAAATCTTCAGAAATCCTTCACTACTTTAAAAAATACATTTTAACAGCATTCTTTTTAGTGCTAGTTTTTTATTTGGCATGTTCCTTTCCCACTTACAATGGGCGCCGTTTACGACGTCCCAAGCAGGTTCTCGAATAATTCACCTCAATTAAGGCACAAACAGGCGACCTTTAGAACAGACCCATTAAAATGTGCATTCGAAGTGCAAGTCATCTGGGGTGACTGCTTGTGCTTAGGGCGCGTCTACACTGCGCCGGAGTAATTTATACAGCCGACGATGCGTAAAATGGATGAGCGGTGCGCGAACTAGTTTAATTAAGGGCGGACTTTTTAAATGGCAGTGTGTTGCAAAGCTCTAACCTAACGCTTGAGGAGTTGAGATCTTTTTTAAGAATTAACATATTGGGATCTCGTTATTATATACTTCAGTAGCTAGTAGTTCAGTATAACAATGCTAGTAATGCTAGTAGCATTATTGTGTTTCGTTATCGTCATCTCAGTAGTTAAGAATTCCGGTAAAGTTCGCTTCCATCTAATAAGACTGAAGATAGAAGCTATCGGTGAGTTAAAAGATAACACGTGCTTTCCGTTATTGTGTAGAATAAAATTATATTTTATACACACAATACGTTTATTAAATCATTGTAAAACAAATTCATAGAAAATTTTAAATAATTCAAAGCATTGTTTTATTTACGAGTAACTAGACTTTTCCAGAGAATGCTACACGTCTCTTTAAGCATGTATTTGCACAATACAAGTTTGGTAGTGAGTAAAGAAAAATAATCTTTCAATAATGCAGATGCCAAGATATTTTTCTATTGATCCCCGTCTCATCCCTTGCGCTATTGAGTCGCTACGGTCTACGGCTCAAGAAGTTTCAGTCTAAGATCAAAAAGCCATTCCTCTCCGCTTCGAGTTGTCAATTCGAGTTATGGAACGGGTACGTGACCAAGGCGTATCTGCTCTTAGATTGTAGTTCCTGTCGTTTTATTTCTTTCTTTCTCCTTACCCTTCATTTTTCAAAGCTGATTTCATTATGCACGAGAAATAATAAGATTTCCCTTGACAAATTGGATATTGTTAAGGGAAACTAAGAATAGCTTTACATTGTTTATACGTATTTCCTTGATTATGTTTCTGAACTTAAAAATAAGGTTTTATTGAGAGTAATAACTCACCGACTAGGGATTTTGTTCATGCGCTTCAATCATAAACAAAGTGTTAACTAAACCTCAGACACCTCTACTTATTTTTATTATAAAAAAATTACCTATATTAATTATTAAACTAATTATATGCAAATCCAATAAGAAGAAATTTGAAATTTTTGTTTTGTTTACATTTTAATTAAATGTAATTACACGCGATTTTAACCAAATTGTAAGTGCAACGTTGCTAGAAAGACAAATAAGCAAATTTAAAGAGCGGCGCCGCGAAGTCAATTTTTTTTTTTATAACGAGACCCATATATTTTGTGGAATCTTTAATCAAAATAAAATCCTAAAATCACAAATGCGTGCTAAGAAACCAATCCAACGCATCACTGCTTTTTTTTTACAAACAAACGTCTTTTCTTTCCTAAAAGCGCCTGTTTGTACTTGACCGCATTTCTTTCATTCCAAACCCGCTATAGCACTAAGAGGCATATTGTGGTAAGCGGTTAGAGGAAAAGTGTTCGCCCCAGATTCCAGCTGCGAGCAAGCTGTTAAGGCTGTTAATGCTTCCGGGGAAGGTGACAGAGCCCTGTATATGACTCCCGTTACGATACGGATCTCTAATTTAATTGGAAACGAAAAGCACGGCAGAAAAATTGTTGAATAGGTATTTTCTTTATAATTGCAACTGATGGAAAGTAAGTTTTGCTTTGTTATAATAATAGACTTAGCAACGTTTGTTAAGGTTCGGGGAGAGTAAAATGCGTTTTTGTCTTAATAAAAATAATACAATCGCCTGCCGGGAATAAATAAAGTTTTGGGCAAATGGACCACGAACTTATGAGGCCAAAATTTAATATTTTCTTAATATATGAACTAGTAATACTACCACCCCCTCTCTTCCCTTGGGTGTCGTAAAAGGCGACTAACGGAATCAAGACTGCACATACTTCCAAAAGCATAGAGCGGCGATGGGCTCGCAGTCGCTATTTGGTGAAAAGTGAACTATGGTAGAGGACTGCTTTTGCTGTCCTCATTGCCTAGTCTCTGACTAACCCTTCGGGGATAATAATAGTGATTATATGGTGATGATGATATGAACTAGTAATACGTGTTATAAACTCATCAGTAATTATCACCATTTAATTTTATATCAATGGTTATCACATACCTACTTAGCTATCCAAAAATATTTGTATATCGTGTACCTAACGTAGATCACACTTATATAGCTATGTAGTGAACCTTTCTGCACTTTCAAAAAACATTTAATTATTCATAAACATAAAAAAAATGGTAAATTCTATACCATTGCGAATTTTTCGTCACAGTGTCACTCACACCTTTTTTATATAGGTAGGTACCTATCACAAATAAATGTATTCGTATTTATTAAAACAATAATGTAAGCATTACCGTTCTATTAAACTATTACGCATGTTTACATCCTCTCAAACCGTTTTCTCCAACAGAAAGAGCCATTCTATATAAACCGTCATTGGCAAAACATGGTAATGACTGGAGATAACAAAACTCACTTTCCCCATTGAGATAAGGTTTTAGGCGCAGCAAATGCGCATCGCAGGGCGGGCGGAGGCTGCAGCGTACGAAGGCGGCAGTGCGCCGCGCGCGCCCTACCGGACACAACGCCTCGCGCGCCCTCTGCCGGGAAGCCGGGGAACTACGCGCACGTGACAAACCTGTTTTGTATACATACGCATTTGGTGTGTTTTGTATACACACGCACGGATAATTTTTGTGAACATTTTTAATAATATAAATGGACATAAAAAAGTTTTAGATTTTACGCGCACGTGTTTAAGTGTTTTGTATAGTGTTTGTCATTGTGAATGTTTTGTCATATACAGACTTAAGTATAAAAAGTTTCTACTCTTGTGTCTCTGTGGATATTTGTGAATAGTTCAGTGAGACTTTTGTTAAAGTGCTTTTGTTGGAGAATTTGATTCGACACAACAACGCCCGTGGATTCGGAACGTGCTCCATAATAATGGCTTATCAGATTTGTTGGAATACCGTCCAAAGGCGGAAATATTTATGTATGTCATATTTTCTTTGCGGCCTTCTCTCCGTTTTCCTTTTTTACGGCTTAAATGTCTGTGGGGGGGATCTTTGAGGGCTTGCAGACTTGTGTTTTACGATATTGGATATTTTATGTACCTTTCTTATTTAAGACTTTCTTCATTTGAAAACAGAATTATTTACTAGCTTTCACCTATGAACTGTTAAATTAATGAAGGCGTGTCCCGTGAATTGAACACAAACATGATGGATGGCTACCTTTTATTATGATTATGAGTCATAGCGAAGGTTTCAGTTACAATGCTGCTATTCATAGTTCGCACGCTATGACTGTGACGTGTTGATTGAAACTGCCTTGTTTTGTTGAATGCCTGATTGAATTAAAATAAGGTAAACGTATGGTAAGGTCTTTTTTATATTAAAGTTTTACTTAAATGTAACTTAATGGCACTAATTAGGTCATTACATACATTTACATTCGTTATCTCATGTAACTTTAAGTCACCATTAACACAATATGGTCAAAACATATACACATAAAACATACATAATACACATAGCATAATATTGACATAACTTAGCGTGCTAAACACTCGACCTCCATAGTCGAGTGGTTAGCACGCCGGGTCTGGCGTCGCGCCATCTCTGAGGTCACGGGTTCAATTCTCAGTCGGGTCAATTTAGAGAAAAACTGTTTTTCTAGATTGATTTCTGGTTTGGGTGTTTTTTCTATGTTTATGCTTATTTATCCGTTATCTTATGATAACGAGTGTCAAAATAATACTCATCTTTGTCCAGATAATTGGTGTGAGCGTAAACAAGTTTAAAACACTGTCATGTCACCTTTTTAAACCATACATACACTCACAACTAATATACTATAAGCGATAGTCAGAGACTTGACAATGAGTTTTAGTCCTCTACCATAGTCCCCGTACATGTGCTCAGCGTGATAGATAGTGAGCCCATCGCCTCTCTGTGCTGTTGGATTTATGTGCATTGTTTAGCCTTTAGTCCGTTAGTCGCCTTTAATGACAACCAAGCGAAGATATAGGTTGTAGTTATTATTTTAATGTGACACCAAAACACAGCTCCATAAAAAAAGAAAACTTTAAACACACATGACAAACCTCCTTTCGCAAAGTTGTAATCAAGTACGCCTCCCACGGTACACACATTCGGAATTAAACAGCCAGCCAGCGGTGTTACGGTATGAAATTTTCATATACGGCTTATTTGATATTCTCAAGTGAAAATTGCAGGCGGGATGAGTCAGTGTAGAATTATTGGGCGGACGCGTGAGCGGAATGACAATGGCGCGACAATACTTCGTGATCGGAAAACGGGAGACGTGGCCTGTATCGGTCTCGCGCATTATTGCTAACGTTGGAGGCGATGACAGTTTCTTTTGATTAGATACTCTTTTAAACTTTCGTGTTCCGTTTAACTACGCCTACGATACAGAATATACGTAGTTTATTAATTTTATTCCTTTACCGGTAAGCAGTTGGCATTCATCTCACTTCATGTTAGTGTGTACAGTCAGCATCAAAAGTAACTGGACAAAAGCATGGTGGCAAAAGTAATAGTCACGTGTAAGTGTCTTTACAGACTCATCATTTAACATTTCAGAATTATATGACATTTTTTGTGTTCATAATTATAACTTATCTGTAATGACCTATAGTGACGGTCGTACTTTTGACTCAACAGCTATGTCAGACAATTCTGGTCATTTCAACCGTAACAATCATTTGAAAATTTCATATGCTAAGCTACTTTTGATGCTGACTGTTCACTTCACATGTCTTCTTCACCTAGCTATCTTATCTTTAAAAATTGTAACAACTATGATTGATAAGACGACATATATTTATGGAAGTGGTGGCTAGGCTAGCCAGGTGGACTAAAAACAAGACTTACCACCTTCGACCATACAAACAATAGATGTTTGATCTCATACAAAATCAAACTCAAATAATGACCCCGCGTAAATACATACATTTCCATAGATCAACATCTGAAATGAAACGAGATATATAGATAAACATTTATTGTAAAGTAAACCTTAAACTTTAGGCACAACAGTACAAATTCTTAAAATATTATTGGAGCTACATCAATTTTGAACTAGGCTCGTTAGATTCAAGCAAGTTGGAACAAAGTTGTAAATTCGAAATTTTGAGAGCAAAACAAGGCATATTTCTGATTTATGATAATGTTTCGTGGTGACATTTTTCAAGCAGCAATCGTGTATCTATAATATGATCGAAGCTTACCAACAACTAAACCGAGTGTAATAATATATTAAAGCTTCTCTGGGTCTGAAAACTGGTGGTCCTATCCAGACTGCAGAGATGATAAGCAGTCTGCGTTAAACTCCGTTAAATATTTTAATTACTTGGTCGTTTACTGTTTATATTATTTCGTGAATGTGTGTGTGTGAACTTACGTTCAAGTTCGGATCGAGTTTTTAACAGAATCGTATAGAAAGGTGACAGCATGATCGCTATATTATGTAAGGTCACCAAAATATTGCAATTTCCTTCTTCTCTGTGCCAGGAAAAATTTGATAAATCGTATTTTCTTGTGCTACTCATCGTGTATAAGAAAAACAATTCAAAGTTGGTAAGTAGTGCTTTCTTACCCACGATCGAAAATACTTTGCTCATTGACTGGTAAATGGGCACACCAACCTTTAGTAGGTATATCCGCTAACTTAATGGAGTTATAGTTTGTTGCCTCTATACACTTTATGTTCTCATGTTCTGTCTAAGTTTGGCTTGAGCCAATCATAATTTGGAGGACGCAGTTACGCAGTTTCAAGTTCAAACATGTCCTGAATAGACTTCCTCCAAACCTCTGCAATGCAATTTAAGTTATTTACCCGTATCCTATTATTTCGTCACCATCCATAGTCTGTCATACAAATAACCCTTTTTTAAGTAGAATCGATAAATAAAAGGATATAAAATGTTTTATGAAAAGTCTTTTCTACAAGATTATGTAATAACTTCTTATAAGAAGTCTATCATCTCATTGCTTTAAAAGTTAGTAAATAACTTGAATTAACTTACCTAATAAGATACTTAACAATATAAATAATAATATGATAAAACTTTACGCAAGTGTTTCTTCATACCTACTCAATAATAAATACTATCTTTAACATAAAACACAATATCACATATTTTATTTAGTCTACTAAATAACATTATACTTATTGTTTTCTAAGTTTTACGCGAGCACTACACATTGAAAGGAAAATCAAAACCCGAAAATGTAATAATCGCGAGATATATCTAAAAAAAGTGGTTTATTTTAACATTATACTTTAAAGCTATCTACAAGATTAAAGTTTCATTTGAATAGCAATGGACCTGTAACATTGCTTAAACTCAAGATAATAACGACGAATGAGTTTACAAACACAATGGCTACCGTTTGCTTAAAGGAAAACCATTTGCTTTTACAGTTCTCTAAAGAAACCCAATCGCAATCTTCGTCTTTCGGATGAGGGAAGCCATTCACGTGTGTGCAAGAAAATAAATTTATCACAGTGGAATCATCTGTATTCACATGCTCTCTTACAGCGATTTGGAAACTTAGAAGAGGATGGAATTAAAAAAATCATTTTAAAAAGGTATATAAACAATGACCTTCCACAAGAAACAGTTTTACAAACTTTTTAACACTTTTTCTAATTTTGCATTTTTACATTTTCTAAGATCAACGATCAACGTATTTAGATTTTTTTTCTTACACAAAGTTCTTTTGGCTTTTTTGATTATTTTTGTTATGCTCTGTGCAAAAACAAACGAACCACACCTCCTCTTTATAAAAAAAGTCTTATTGACACACAACCGTTGTTTCCCTTTGACATACTTTTCCCCGAGATTCCCTTCATTTTCCCTGTTCTTCAAAGAGACGACAAAAAAAGTGTCGCGTTACACGGCAGGGGGCCGGCCGGCTACATTTGTTTTTGATTAAACAAATTGGCCGCTCGCTTTATCGGCCCCGGCGGGCCAGCTCAGCTGTGACTCCTGCTGCATGATGGAGGTGTCCCCATTTCCATTTGGACGGAGTGCGCCATTCGGGTTATTGCGATCTTTCATTGTTTTCCATCCCATTCACTTGTTTCGAACTTAAAACAGATGTCGATGGCGTAAACGAAATAAGTAGATGTACTTATATCTTTTGCGATTTTTCATTGTTTTTCTTCCCATTCAGTTGTTTAGAACTTAATACAGATGTCGATGACGTCATCGAAATAGATCTATATGTAATAACTCATTTGTTTTGTGCTATTGTTTAATTGTAGTCTCTACTGTACGATCTAAATGTAAAAGAGATAACAACTTTTGTACATTATTTGTCACATAATATAAAATGAAGTTAACAGAACGTATATAGTTGTACATATTATATAACTATACATTTGGAATAGATTCCCATAATTTACTTGATATAAGAGAAATATCGAAAAAATCGGGCACTGAACAAGCTTTGATTATTAAAGTACTGTGTCCTATCTATCACATGATTTTATACATAACACAAAAATATCGTTATCCGTATTAAAGCAACCACAGTATCTCCACAAAACGTTTAGCAATAATCTTCTAAAGTTCCTAATAAAAATCACAATACATGTGAGACGTGCTTACTAGACCCGGGGGTAGGAGGGCCGTAAAAGGTTTCGGTTAGCCGTTTCTTTAAACAGGCGGTCTGTCTGACCCCACTGTATGCTGGAATCGGTGTTGCACCTGCCGTGCCTACCCAAACGAATCACAGGGTTATAGGGCTCTCGACGTGTTTCTAGACGTCTCGTTTTCGGACAATGTAAAATTCCTTTTAGAGTTTCTTGCATTTTCTTCTTAGTGCAAGGTCTAGTCTTGTAGTCTTATGAACCGAATGCAATTCAATTCAATTCAATAAACGTTTATTTCTCTCACAACAGATCAGTTCCACATTAATGTTAGCAACAGTAATTTATACAGTAGGTATATACTAATCAGCATTGTGAGAGCTGGTGCCTATTGTTGATTTTATAAAAATCTGTATTACAGGTCACCAGGCCCACTCCGCGAATTAACAACTACAGCTCCGTGAATTAACAATAAATAGCTATTTGACCTAGTTGGAGCAATGAGATTATAAACTTAAGGATAACAATATACTTAGAACAAAAATAATATATATAATATGTAATATTACATGGAGTGTATGTGATGTGATGTGTGAGCGCTCGTGTGTGTGTGAGTGTGTGTGTATGTGTGTGTGTGTGTGTGTGTGAGTGTGTGTGTGTGTGTGGTTACTTTTATAGTGTGTATTATTGGAGAGTATCTATCAATCTATCTACCTTTGTGAACAGAGCAGTTTTTCAGTGTAAATGCGAATGAGACTTCGCTCTATATATACCTACATACATATAATCACGACTATTATCCCCGAAGGGTTAGTCAGAGACCAGGCAATGAGGACCGCCAAAGCAGTCCTATGTAGTCCACTTTACACCAAACAGGTGACAGGTGGTGAGCCCATCGCCGCTCTATGCAGTTGGATGTATGTACAGTCTTTAGTCCTTTAGTCGCCTTTTACAACAGCTTAGGGAAGAAAGGGGGTGGTAGTATTCTTTCACCGCTACGTAACATGGTCACTCTATATACCTATTTTAAACAAAAAGTAATGGCTGACTGACTGATACTGATATAAGACCGCTGAACCTGAAGAACGTTGTTTTTTTGCATCTCCTTCACAATGTAGACCAGATAAAAAGGGACTTAAAATTTTTTTCTCGGCATCACGAGATACGGGTTGTATACGCGGACTAAGTAGCAATCGGTCTCTATTTTGAAAATTAAGACTTGTTATATAAAGCGTTCGCGGAAACGTTACACATCAAAATAAAAATAAACTTAATTAAAATTCACAAATTCGTCAAAGCTGTGGTTGGTTTTATAATAATGAAACTACAACAACAAAATTACATATAAGTAACCACATTAATAGGTATTTATTATAACGTTTATGTTGTGCAATTGTGTATTATTCGTATTACAGTTTATTAAAGTTGGACATGGACACGCATCAACATAAACTCTACCCCTAGTAGATTTGTTGTTTTGATTGTAGCAATTGTTAAAATCAAAGTGTCACAATAGTCATAATCTCTTTATTCAAGTAAACGAAGACGACTTTTAGCTGTGGAGAAGAATAGGCGCAAGTAACTGCACAGCTTTACATAGAAGTAACGACATGTCGGTAGGCGCGGTAGGCAGTAAAACGTGGTTTTATCCTATTCCTTTGGAAACGGTAATTGATGGCAATGGATGATATGGACAGTTTTGCATTCACGACTTTTCTAAATATTCTGGGAAAAACAATATAGGTAGATCGAAACCACGAAAATTAAAAAAAAACAAGTTCTTATAAATAAAAAGAACCGTTTATTCAACTCCTTGTTACACCGAGCGGTTGAAACCTTATTTAGACTCATAAAATTCCGAAATATGAGTTTAAATTAAATAAAAAACGCATACGCCATGCAGAAAGTTCTGTCAACTCGTAGCGTGAGTAAGCAGCATTAGAGCTGGAGAACCCTTTGGTGTAATTTATTGAGGAGCGCAGTCGCTTGTTTTCTGCTACCGACTTATTTGAGATGGGACGAAATAACTCTGCTACTGTTTCGTTTTACGACGTTATTGCATATTAATTCATATTTTAAAAATTATAAGAACCTTAATGGTTTTTTAGCTTCAACAGCATAACGGTAAATCGAAGAAGATAAACATCGCGATTACATAACTTTGCTAACTTTTTAACATCTTCGTACGACATGGGACAGTACGTTCTCAGATATAAAAATGGGATTTCCACTGATTCGACTTATCAGACAGTAGTAATAACAAATATATTTGTTTTCTTTCAACAATTTAATTTATAATATGCTGTTCTTTAGTGGTTGATTAAACCAGGTGGAACGCGCTCCTGTCTTCAGCTTAATCGTCATTCGCTTAGATGAAGATTTCTCGTTGTGGGTATAAGAAAATGTTACTGCCTTCGTGACTTTCGCCTTAACTTTTATTAATACTAGTAAAAATCACCTTGAGGAATTTCGGAACCAATGTCGCGTTGTACCTATATTACTTTTATCGCAGCCACGGCACCCATACATTAGATTGTAAGATAAATAAAAGCATGTAAGTATTCAAAGTTCTAACATCCAATTGCGTTGTTTGTTTACCCCTTTCGTGTTATTTACTGGTTTCTGACTTCAACTTTTATAATTTATTATAACTGGCAATCAGTATAATGTAACATTTGCTTTAAGTATGATAATGTTTATTTAATACTTAACTACTTTTATGTTTTCAAATCAATTTTAGTACTGCGGTACACGTAACTTTGTTATTAAAGTAATTTTCCTATTCTATAATGAAAATACCTCTTCTGTATTGACAATAAGGTCAAAATTGGAAGGATCTCGGATCCTAAAGCGATATACTACACATTCTTCGAACTATCAAAATACGGACTTAGATAAGATAATGATACCTCTCTATCCAGACAGACTTCGAATATTGTCACAAACCCAACTAAGTGAATTGAATCTTTAAGACTATTTTGGTTTTCTCAATATTTTTAATGGTTCATACTATCTTGCCAACCGTACTCTAAGACCAGTTTAAAAACAAAGCTTCGTGTAGAACGTTTTAAAACTATTTCCCACCATTTTTTTCTGTTATCGGCTCATTTTAATGCAAGTCTGGAGGTAACCAAGATAAACTTTCCGCACCGTTATAAATATTAAAGTCGAGTCGGGGTGAGAACATAGCTGGTACGCATCCAGATAACAAGTTTGCACAGAACACTCGTAATGTTGGCTGTGTTACGAAACATTTGAACTTTGCTACGGAAGATATTGTGCTGTTCACGTTTGATATCTACGATACTTGATAAAATATGATAACATAGATCTCCTATTTCACAATCATACTAAAAAGGGAAATGGTGGTGTAATGACGATACTTTATGTATAACAATGAACTAGAACTAGTGGACGGTTCCACGATAGTCCGGGCGATAGCTTTTCGGAAATAAGAGAATTAAAAACCACTTTTATACTAAAAGTATACGCTAAACAGGTGGAACTGAAAAGAGAACAAAAAAAGGATTTTCAAGTCAAAACATGTTCATGTAAAAATCATTATTCATCACAAAACCAAAAACGATGTTCCGATATCGTGTGGCAGGCTGTAATCACATTGAATTAGGGAGCTGGGACACACTACCGTTAAAAATTAACCGGTCGCTTCTTGATGGGAAATCGATACGTTCCTGTTTGCTGTCTCCAAGCTAAGCTTCGGTGGTTGTTGAATATTTTATAATTTGTGTACGGGGACTAAAGTGTGCTTTGATGACAAACACATTTTTTTTTTTTACGGTTAGCGGGTAAGCGCTTGGCCTTCATCTCACCTGATGGTAAGTGACGATAAGGCCGAAGGTGGAAGCGCGCTTCACCCGGAATCCTCAACCACTGAGAAACTGGCTAATTTATCTCTAACTGTCGGAACACAACTATGCTATAAACATCGTTGTTATGGCGACAGACTTAGATAAGATGGTGGTAGCTAGCCAGGCGGACTTAACATCCCTACCACCAACCAAACCGAGCACACAAAGATGTACCCCCCGCTGGGAATCGAACCCGGGACCTCTGGGTCTGAAACCGGTGGCTTAGCCACTAGACCACGGAGGCGGTTAAAATGTGAAAAAATTGTCAAATTTTTCCAATCAATTTTGAGCTTTATAGTTTGGTTCTAAGGATCTATATTCATTGGAGAAGTTTGACAGTTTAGGGTAGGTTAATCTGACGCCGTGTGTACTCATACTTGAAAGGTATTGCGATAGTTGTTCAAGTTATACAATAAGCCACCTAGAAATGTACCTTCTTGGACTCTTATTCTTGGTTAAAACTAATTAAAAAAAACTATCTAGCAAACCAATGTACTTGAAAATTATTGCGATAGGTGTTAGACAATAGCCCCATGACCGTTCGCAGGATGAACCTCCTCTGAACCTAAAATTAATATAATAAATTGGATTATTTAGCCATCGCGTACACTTACTATTACACAATTAGAACGAAGTTCACCGAAACGAGGTTAAAATCAAGGACGGCCATAAATTATATCTCACCCCCCGGCGCCATGTTGTCTCAACGATCGTAAATATATCCTGTTTTAATTATCAGCGGCATATAATTGGTTTCACGCACGAACAGCATAACCCGTTACCGGTGAGCTCGTAATTATGAAACGTGCTCTTAAATTCGGCGGAGTTATGTTCAAATTATGCGGGTGTTTTTGAAAAAGTCACTTTCGAGTTTTTATTTTTGTTTTTTAATTTACCTAATTGACTCCGCTCCGCCGATGTTAGATGTTAACAGAGCTTAAACTTGTTTGTTAAGTAGACTAACGGATTGAGTGTACACTGTGCACAAAGTTAATTTTAACACTGGCGTTTCACGTGCTCTTAAATTTGACGGAGTTATGTTCAAATTATGTGGTTGTTTTTGATAAAGTTACTTGTTAGTTTTTGTTTGCTCCCCACCTGATGTTAGATGTTTACTTTGCTAAAAGTTGTTTATTGAGTAGACCTTTATATTAGCTCCGTGGAGTAGACTAAAGTATTGAGTGTACATGATTGTTATTTTAAAGTTCGTTGGTACAGTGGCGTTTCTAAATAAGCAGAGATTTGTTTAACTTCAAATGTGACTTTCATATTTTTTGAAGTTGTCTTGACATTTTTCTACTCCACCTGATGTAAGATGTTAATGAGTTGCCTAAAGTTGGTTGCTGATCAGACTAACTGATTGTACATCATTGTAATTTTTAACGTCGTTGTTAGAGTGGCTAGTAGATATGAGTCGTTACGTGATTTTATTAAAACGAAACGTAACTAGTTATTCCGATATCGTCACCTGTTTTGAAACGAGTGATTTTTCGTAACCAGTTATTTTTACAAGTGCTTTGACAATGAGCTTATTAACCTAACAGCCTGACTAGGTGACACCAACCAACCTATCACTCATGAGTATGATGTAGCTAGCTACCCGTTATTTAGTTATCAGGACTTAGTGACAATTTAAACAAGTTTTTATCATTATTATAGAAGTAACTAAGCAGTGATCTAATGAACTTTCCTTCATACTTTAACCAGACTTAGGACTAACTTCATTAACTATGTAGGAAGAATAAATTATGTAATGCAAGCGTATTTAAAAGTTCATTCTATACAATGGTTTGAAATTAATACTATATTTTAGTTATTTACACATTTCCACATACTTAAAGGATTTAAAAGTTATTCAAATTTGTATCGTTTCTGTCTATTTACAACTTTTGATTATTGAAAAATTTTAATAAGTAGTTCTTTTTAGCCTTTTACACATTTTTAAATTACGTTTTTTTGTTCTTTTTTACATTACGTTTTATTTTGTGTCGGTCACATTCGGCGTTACTCGCGCTCTGCGCATAACGTCGTTGCTTTATGGAACTGGTTACGAAAAATCACCGGTTCATTGTTTAAGCCGAAACTAGTGATTCCGTTACAGGCTGCATAACCTGTTACTGAAACTGATTACGTTAAATAACGCCCATACCTAGTGGCTAGTGCGTTTTGGTTGCAATCTTGTAAATTAAGCAACTTTAACGATGACATTGCGTGGTTGACAAAAATAAAAAACTTTGGAGCTCCATGCTTCGGACGGAATGATGCCGTAAGATGGCAGTCTTTAAATCCACGGAATATAAGTTATTAAAACCCACCAACCCGCTTAAGGCCCGTGTGGTGGATTAGGGCCAGTTCTCTCAATATGACCATAATAATATATTATGTGGGATGTTTATAGACTGATGACTTCACTATGATGTAACTTAAAAACTATTATTTAATTGCTGTAAAGAGGTTAGATTGCATCTTATTTATCAATCTTATCAATCAAATAAGGCCGGCCACGCGTCTGCGATTCCTCTGGTTTTGCGGGTGTCCATGGGCGGCGGTGATTACTTGGTGACCCGCTAGCTCGTTTGCCTCTTTCTGCTATAAAAAATAATAATTCAACAAACCATTATTTTTATTTTAGTTAAAATAAAAAGTCCAGATAAGCCGATTCATAATATTATATTCTTTTTTTTAAGTAAGTACTTATTATGTTACGCTAAAGTTGTAAGTCCTTATTGCATTCTCCTAAAGTTGTAAAAAATCCCATCGTTTTGCAAACTACTTAGATTTAATCGGTGCCTAATTGCAGCAAATTGAAACTTATGAATACTAGGCATTTGAAGTTCAGTTTTTTTCCCAAGAAATTAATGCATTCGAGTTTTCCGTTTCCCCGTCGAATAGCGTTTCAAACATTTTTTCACGATTCTTCCTTGGAAATATTTCCACTTGAAGGTGAGTTTAATAGCTCCATGTTATTCGAACTTTATGAATAAACTGCCTACTTAGACCAGACATTTCAACTTGAACATAGTACAACTATAACAACGTAGTTATTTTGAACGTGTATGTAAGTTATAAATAATAATAGGAAACTAGTACGTTTGAGGTTCAATACATACATACATACATTTATCCCCGAAAGGTTAGACAGAGACCAGGCAATTCTCAAAGATTACTCATGTGGTGTACACACGTCATAGGAACTACAACCTGTCCTTGATACATATCTTGTTACATTTTTTTATACATGCTAAGTTGTATTCTGTTTGAGTACCGAATAAGAAAAAAATAAGGACCCCAAAAGCAGTCCTCTGCTATAGTCCACTTTTCACCAAATAGCGACTGAACATGTGCTTAGCGTGACAGGTGGTGAGCCCATCGCCGCTCTATGCTGTTGGGTGTATGTGCAGTATTTAGTCCGTTAGTCGCCTTTTACAACACCCAAGGAAAGAAGGGGTGGTAGTATTCTTTCACCGATACGCAACACGGTTTATAGTATTAATTTGATAATAACTGTATAAAACCATGTTAATGTAACCCATATTCTATTGAACCGATTTGCATATCTACTCTACCTCTAGATACAAGCCGCAAAAAGCTACGATTGTTAGAGTAAAAAGGGAAGGATGGGTGGTAGTATTCTTTCACCGCTACGCGACCCGGTCGAGGTTTAATGTAAGTTAAGCTACTCTTATAAGATAGGTGACCAAAATAAAGTAAATCGCGCCTTTGACCTGCAGTGGGACACTTTACTTTTGTACTTTTAAATTTCTAAATACGAAATGTGTTCACAATGCTACTAAGATGTTTTTGTTTTAGAAATAGCTGCTTTTCTAAATTGATTTCGGGTCTGGGTGTTTTCCATGTATAATAAGTATGTTTATCCGTTATCTATACAACAAATACAGTTTTAAAAGAAGCTTAACATGGGCTTCTTTAAATCAGAAAGCACTTCTGACTCCACTATATTTAGACCTATTTCGGTGCTACCCACATTTAGCAAAATTTTTGAAAAGTTGATAGTCTAGCATGCTTGCTGCGATAGTTCAAATTCATTTTTATAAAAATATTTTTACATTCTAAACAGTATGGTTTTACCAGGGGTCGATTAACAACTGACGCCAGTGTTGAGCTTTTAATTCAAATATTTGATGCCTGGGAGGATTCACAGAATGCCCTAGGGGTGATTTTGTGATTTATCCAAAGCTTTCGATTGTGTTTTACATGAAACATTGGTCAGGAAGTTTAACCACTATGGAATTAGAGATACTTCTTTGATTTTTCTAATCTCATATTGAGTAACAGGATTCAGAAGGTCGACATTAACGGTAAAAGATCTCCGGGATCAGTGGTTACAATGGGAGTTCCGCAGTATTCAATACTTGGTCCATTCTTGTTTTTGGTTTAGATTAATGATTTTGTAAAAAACAGTCATGATATAGTATTTGCTGATGATACTTCACTTTTATTCAAAGTGAAACGACGACACCCAAATTATGAAGATGTGAATAATGCGGTCTCAAAGATTGTTCACTAGTTTATTAATGGTAACATTTGATAACACCGATTTAATACTTGGAGTAGCCTTACACAACGTTTATTAATGAGACTGTAGAAGTAGGAACAAATTAGCAGTACCATTATACCTACTAGGCTTCATATATAATAAATAACTCTTATAAGGGTCTGTGTGCAATGATATTATATATATAGATACGTTGCCTGCCCTCTGTAGTGACGAACAAATAACCTAGAACAAATTCAGGTAATTGCCTGAAACTCACTCAGTCACACGTCAGTCATTGTCACGTCAATACGATCGTTACCATTATAAGTTTTTGTGTTGTTATTTAGATAAAATGCCTTCCTGTGTATACAGAAATTGTAAAAATTATACGGCAACCGTAAGAGACAAGAACAATGTTTAATTTCACTTGTAAGTATTGTAAAAATATATTAAAAATATAAATTTTCATTTAGTTAGGACATTTGCTCTGTTGCCAATTCGATATGCATGAGAGAGACGCGTGTCCTATATTTTCTGTAAGAGTGAAAGAGGAAAACAATGGCGGCCGGGATGGAGCATAAATTCAATGAGCTCATTGGTCAACTACCTTAAAGAGTAAAGTCATAATATATGTTTATCTCTTTTTAACAATAGGTTCATGATAAGATTGCGTTTATTTTCTTTCCCTTTCGACGTGTTTTACGTCATAGAACTAAACAATTTCGCCATTTTCAAATGCAAGTCGTTCACGTATATATAAAATATAGTTCAAGTTCAAGTCTATCTAAAAAAGGTAATTGTCTGTGTGTACGATTTTAAAACAAAGTTCCAAATGATATTCAGAAATTTAATCTTGATAAATATGAATTAAAATCAACGAAAAGCTATAAAGCTCTTCTTTGATTTTGTTTTTTTTTATATAAAATAAAGGTTTTTCATAAAAAAGCTTATTATAAAATATCAGATTACACAGAAGACAAAACAGCTTGGGTCAGAAACGCTCCAATCCAAGTAACTACTCCAACAGCTATTTCTAATTGTCTATAAATAATTTCTATAGAGTACCGCATAAATATTTTGCATTCTTTTTAGGAAGTGTATAGAGTGCCACAAGCGGCACTGTATCTCCATCGGTTAGAGAACCGTAAGTTTTGCGGTATAATAGTGACGCCGCCTAAGCTGCCGTAAAGTTTTTGTTAGACAACAGAAATACTAGCTGCCCTACTCCTGTAGGTCACATGATAGGTTAGAAATTTAAGACAATCGCGAAGCGCAGCGTAGCGATTGTCTTGAATTTCGAGGTTATTTGTTTTTATTAGACAACAGAAATCTAACTCCATATAAAAATATATTTTGAATATAAGTTGTCTGAACATTATGACAAATAAAAAGTACGTTACGGTTCCCGAACCGATTGAGCTACAATGCCGCTTGTGGCACTCTATAGGTACGCTTCGTACTAGGATGCCGTCAAATTACGGCATCGTAACCGATCGATCGTACTATGTTGCCGCTTGTGGCACTCTATTCACTGCCTACAATTTGTACTAGGATGCCGTAATTACGGCATCGTTACCGATCGTACTAGAATGCCGCTTGTGGCACTCTATCCACAGCCTTCTTTTTATGTATTTTATGACCTGGTAACGACATATCTTTTTTTTGTAAATGTCGTTGCTTTGCCACAGTAAAAAAATGACGTCCTGAATGGGCGGTAGGCTTGTTTGTGTAAGAGTGGAATAGTTATATTAAGTATCATTATTTAATTTACTAGGTAAACCCACTTATCGTGTCTATAACAGAATACACCTCTGTTATTTAATTTATGTCTATCGTAGCTTCCTACTGCCGCGTAGCCGTTATCTCGTAATATCTATTAGGTATACTTGTAGTTATGCAGTTACGGTAAACCACAAGACGTATTACCTAACTAGAGGAACAACGTACATATCTCTAATATTATGTATTATCTATGTAGGTACGTAATTATCACTAATTACATTGACTGAAAAATTAATAAAATCTTTCACCGTTCCTTTCTTGACCATATCTTTTTATAGATTTTATTTTAATAAACTCCTTTTGTAACATGTCAATAAGTTAAAAATAAAACACAATAGACAATCAGCAAAAAGTTTTAGTATTTCGTAAAAAGTATTTAAAAAGTCATGTCACATTTTGTTACTGTATTAAACATCATCGTTGTTCATTTGTTTCACCTAGCTTCCAATTTACACTTGTAAGTTTTTAGTAAAACTAAACACTTCTAATTTATATGTAACCGGCTGCAAGGGTTAAGCGCACATCTCAAGCCCTTACCTTCATATTAATAAACTTTCTGCTTGCTTTTTCTGTCGCGTGTGATTATCCGAAACTGTTTTCCCTAAATGTGTTTGTCTACCATAAAACACAATGAGCCTTTATCTATACTGTTCATAAATAAGCAGTTATTACCTGCGGGGGGCTATTAACGACCCCATAAATTATAGTCGCGGGGTCGAATATGGTAATTTATGACCTTGTAGACCTGCACCGTCGGTCAGTCAGGATCAGGGTTAATACCTGTTGAGTTAAAGCGGGCTTTAGAGTTGACCTTTGACGGCTTAATTGTGACTTGAAACGGGTAAGAGTAATAGGCTCGTTAGGTTGAAAATTGTAGAACTGACACTTTTCTGGTTAAAGAGTTAATAAAGTTCCAATTCAATTATTGTTGTTTACGTTTGACGTTAAAATCAGCGAGTGGCATTGTTTACTTTACCAGACTACATACTAGATTTATTTGCGAAGTAAATGACTTTTGTACATATTTTATGAACGTTTATGGGGAGTTTAGTTCGCTTCAGCTTGTCGGTTCCATTACCGACATTTTTATACTCACATTTAATAGTTCGGTACCTCAATTTACTTACTTTAACTAAATTGTATATATATGTAACTTTAGTATATTTATAAAATTTAATCATTTATATTTTATGCTTCTTGTGAATGCGTAATGCTGCGTTGACCGCACGTTGAACGTAATTAGCGCAGAATTTCTGGAATGCTACTTGTGACGTCATTTTGTAAAAGAACATTGTCAAAATGTAACAGACATTATTTTAACTCGCTTCCTAGGTCGCAAAGTTGTACAAAGCACTAAGTATACTTAGGTTAGAGACAGAGAGAATTATTGCAGATATAACCAATGTCATATCTTAATTTTCATGCCAATTTCTCTCAAAACTCAAACCCTCATCTTTTTATAGTGCTGCCTGACACACTCACAATATCGATAAAAGTATAGACAAAATTAAAAAATGTAAGCAAGCAGTATTTTAACTCCGCTAGACATTTTATGTCTCAAGTCTAAGCTCCGATGAAAACTTTTCCGTTGTTCAGGTGTAGCTTCCAAGTAAGGAACTAAGTTCTACATATTACACGGTCCATCACTTATTGGTCTTAAGACGAATACACCGTTGCATTAACCAAAACTTTCATTGAAAACTGAATCTCTATACTCTATCTGAAGAGAATTTCTTTGAAGAATGTAAGTAGGTATCTTTTATTGCTCCTATATTACTATGTCAAGATTCATTCAAATCGAATTATTGCTATAAATGTATACTAGCGTCCGCTCGTAAACAATGGTATTCTGCGATCCGAGAGAATTTCAGAAATCCCGCAAAATTTTGGATTCTTGAGATATGATTAAAATTCAGCTTTTAGGTTTTACATCCAGCGGTCTAGACTGCGATGTTGATCAGGGTTATCATTATTATCATATCAGTCAGTCAATCGGGTCTTCTCTTTTAATATAATAATCATAATTATAATCTTTAATAATTTCTCTATTTAAAAGCAAATAAATATTATGATTATGATTATAAAGTAGCGTTTACTTTTCCAGGTTCAGCGGTTTGGCCGCAATGTTGATTTCTTCAGACAGTCATTTGATATTCATCTTTTCATTATTTCGTAAAAAAATAAGAAACAATTGCGTTAAGCAATTGAATTCCTGAAACTTTTAATTAAAGAACATCGCTCATTGATCACTAGCAAGCTCGCCAGCTCAAAATGCATTGCTCTCCCCCCCATTTCACGCTGAGGCTTGCACCGTGTCAGAAGGGCTATTTATTCTCTGGCCGACAGCCGAACGATGGATGATCCGGTCAAAGAATTTGCATATTTGTTCCTCGACCGATGTAGGGTTTATATCAATTTGACGCGCCATGAAGACCGATCGTACGTTGCCGGGTTAAGTTGTCCGAATGGACAGTTTGGGACGGTGCAGTTTGATATTTCATTTTGAGTTCGATTGATGCCATCAATTTGATGGTGTATTAGGAATATCGTGTCATGTTGATGTTGTTTGTGTGATCCCCTTTTGTACGGTGCGGGATGCGTTGGTGTCCATAAGTGTTTACAGAAGTAGCTTAGATAATATTTTTTTACGATGCGAATAAAAAATAATACTTACCGGTATATACTAGTGATGTACAAGCCACGAGTGTTTGAGTTCTAAGTTTGGAGGCTCGAGTCAGATTTGCAGGGCTCTATAAGCTTGATAGGCTCGGAGTCCCGAGTCTAGTTGAGCGCGAGCTCTCTGAGCAAAAACTCGAGCCTTCAAAAGAGCTCGAGTCTTAAAATGAACTAGAGCTTTTAAGTATAGCTCCCGTTTAAAAAAATACTTGAAGCTAAATAAGGGCTCGAGGCGAGATTTCAGATAACTTTAAATCGTTCAAAGATAATAAGACCGCCAGCGGTCGCGAAACAATAGGTTTTCAATTGTGTCTGGTTTTACGGAGCTCCAGGGATTAATTAACTACTATTGTGATCAATCATATTTTATTTCTCATTTACAATTTGAATCAGTGTTATAAATGATCAATCATTGCTTTTTAAGCAAACTCATCATTCACTCGAGCACAGAAAAAGACTCGAGCTCTAAATGTCATGCTACGAGGCTCACGTAAACTCGGAGTCGTCACGAGCTCTGTTAACTATACTCCAAGCTCTAAGTAAAAAGACTCAGAGAGCTTGAGTCTTGTACACTACTAGCATACAGCGCTATAATAATATGATAAGCATTAAATTAGGTAGTTACAGAGAGTAGATCGCTATTGCGACCTGTACCATTATCTACGTAAATAATAAGGGTTTATTTCCGTAAATATAGGGGAAGGTAATATAACAAAAATAAGCTTTTTTAAAGTCGAAAGGTAAACTTAACGGTCGGTTTGTCGGTAACTTAATCGCAGTTGCAGACTTTTTGACTAGTATTAAAAGAACAAAAATTTTCAGAGCCTATCTGACTTCACTAATTCGGTGTCTTATTACACAATATCTTGTAACAGTCAAGCGGTCCCCGCAATATTTTCATTATTTTCCATCAAACCTCATCTCCCCCTTAATATAGCTTAATTTAATCAAAATTTGCCAACTCAACTGAATTTTCCTACCGTTGTATTCCACACAAGAATTTGTAATTATGGGAAGAGATGGTTACAGTGTAAATAAACGGAGATTGATGGTTTGATGAAATTAAAAAGTTGTTTGTGCTGCGGAAAGGGAAGATTATAATTAGTTTCATGTATTGACTTCATCAGGCAACAAATTAAATTGTATATACAAAAGTTAAATTAAGTTTCTTGAAGCCGTCGAAAAGGAGATATTGAAGTGGCAGCAGAATTTCTAGATGGAAAACTAAACTAAACTCTTGTTCTCTCTCTCTCTCTCTCTCTCTTTCATGATTAGTAAAAACCTCGTAAAAATTCATTGTTTAGTTTAGAAGAAGAAAGCGGAACCACAGACACAGGAAAAAGAAAATGGCGAATTTACTTTATAATAGAAGTCTGGCTAACGAAAGCTGAACGAGGAAAAAAGCGGCAAATTCAAAAAAATCATGACTGGGTAACATAGGGTCACTCACACAGCTGCAATTTTCTCTGAAAAAATTCAATTTGACATACGACATGACACCTCAGATAGACACACAAAGAGACAAAGTATTGCCAATCAAATAACCACGAGGTTCAGCTTTCGTTGGCCAGACTTGTCTGGCCAACGAAAGAAAGAAAATTGCAGCTGTGTAAGTGACCGTGTGTTACCCTGTCATGATTTTTTTGAAATTGCCGCGTTTTTCCTGGTTCAGCTTTCGTTAGCCAGACTTCTATGGCTAACCGATAATGATGATGAAGCCGCCATAACATAATTTGACGACCTCCTTGGTCGAGTGGTTTGTACACCGGTTTTCATGGTGTCGCCATCACTGAGGTCCCGGGATCGATCCCCGGTCAGGTCAATTTAGAAGCTATTGTTTTTCTAAATTGTTTCGGGTCTGGGTGTTTCTATGTATAATAAGTATGTATTTAAGTATTTTAAGTTACTAGACAACGCATACCTACACAATGTGTAGGTATGCGTTGTCTAGTAACCATTTAACGAGTTTCATAACGAAGCTTCTCTTGGGCTAGACAGTTGGTGTGAGTGTAGGGAAGTGTAGGGAAGTTTATTTTATAACACAGACCAATGTTGTACGAATATATGGATTACGTATATATGATACATACATACATACACTTCTGGACCCATCTATTGGCCCACCTTAGAGTTTAGGTTTCTATGGCCCCTACTTAAATATGATTGCTAGATTGAACAGAAACTATTTATGCAGTTTTAAACCTGATACATTTTACCATCTTTTTCGATCGTATTGTTTTAAATTTGAATTCAGAATACCACACGACATTGAGCTACGCCACAGACCACTTATCCCATAGACGTCGCTTTCAGCGAGTTTTACTAAAAGATGCAATCGTAAAAATTCAGCGGGGTGCGGGGGTGTAACTCTGGCTGTGATTGGATATTTAAAGGTCAAACTAGTGACACGTAACACACCATTATCAAATGTATTCGAAATAGTAATGTGGTAAAAGTCGATATTGATATCGATGGACTGTTTTCGTACTTGATGATTAATATAACGGTGTTAATAAGTTAATAAAACAACTCTTCTTATTTAAAAGGTACTAACATTTATATCAAAACTCAAGTTAAGATAGGTATTATATTTTGTCAATCAATCCGTTTGCCATAATCAGTTTCGGAGTAGTTTAAAAAAATAAATATGTAATAGCCGGTTTTTCAAAGGTCAGGCAAAACTTATTTGGTGGTTAGAGTTAATACAACCATTTTGAAAATGTTTTGTCATAATATCATGTCATTCATTGTTTTACAAGACATTTTTAGATTGGTCGCGTAATATTTTATCAGACGGATAAGTTTAACGGTTAAGACGCTTGTATCTTGGACTACTAAATGTAAAACATATCTCTAACAAATCGGTATTTGTACTTGGTTGGTTAATTGCTTGATGTTTTATAGTTTTATTATTGGAGAGAAAACTATCGGAGATATGCATATCTGAAGTCGTTGGTATTTCTTGATAATTTTGAATAAAATCCTGCAACAACAAGTATAATGAAAGTTTTAAACGTGTCAAAAAAATAGAAGTAAGATTAGATTAGATCTTTATAGGCTGGTACTTTAAGTGACAAAGAAGATATCATCGATAGTCTATGCTGTAAGGTGGTAACTGGCCTCACTGGTGAACAATATGAAGTTGTGGCTGAAGCAAATTCACCTTATGAAGAACCCTAAAACATTAAAATAGGTTAATATGAATATTCACCTAGTCGCATTATATTGAAATGCATATTTAAATTGTAGGTAGTAGGTAAGTACTTCATAGTTAGTTACTAAGCAAATTGAACATAATTACTCACCACAGTTGGAAGCATAAGCGTGGGTTCAGCATTACTAAACAACAGTCGCCGCTTTTTCATTAGTTGATAGCTATCCGCGGCAAATTGTCATGAGCATATAATGCTACGTATATTTGCTTGTAGCTTCTATCCATTTTATTTTCAAGTTTGGGCATTTTGGAAACATTTTACAACAAAAGTTAGTTATCT
Organism: Scoparia ambigualis; assembly: GCA_963921215.1. Classification (NCBI taxonomy): domain Eukaryota; kingdom Metazoa; phylum Arthropoda; class Insecta; order Lepidoptera; family Crambidae; genus Scoparia; species Scoparia ambigualis. Next base: position 28,043,107 of record OY992503.1, read on the forward strand.
TTAAATAATAAATTAAAATAAAGAAGTTAAAACAAAGAGTCAGCATTGAATATTTTGATAAAAAGATAATAATAATTTTAAACCAACTAAAACTGATTATACTATGCCAATAACAATCTAAAAAACTTTATTTTTAGTACATATACACTAAACCTTCCGTTTGGTTACGAAAACTCGAGGTATAGAAATGATATTTTGCTAGAAATTGCTAAAGTCAACATTACATTTTACGTGAAAGCTTCTTATTGTTATTTTTGAATTTACCAAAATACACCAGCGAATTTGATTTCGTTCTCATAACCGAATAATGTCATAATGGTAACAAAGTTCTAAACTTAATAAAAAATTATCGATATTTGTAACAAATTTATCGTCAAGTTGTAGGTTCTAACTTGGGCAACACTCACCAAAACAGAGGGAGATAGTGCTTTATGCATTTACAACAGAATGAAAGGGACTTTTTTTAAAAGACATCAACGCGTGCATTTTTCTTAATTTATAATTGAATTTTTACACCAATTTAAAATTTATCCTTTTACGTCATAAAATTGTACTTACCGATGAAATAAAATATTATCTTTTTGTAAGCTAGAAGTTTTGCTTCACTTTACACACAATTTAACAGCGCAATACGGCATATTTATATTAATAATAGATTTTTGAATTTTAGCGTGCCGCGGCGCTGTCAAACTATGACTGAATCTAGGTTTGGGGGCGTGTCACTTACATATGCAATGGATTGCATATGTAGTATGAGTGACGTTACCCTCGTATGCGGAGTCTATGGGATAAGTGGTCTGTGAGCTACGCCTAACAAGTCGGGTATGCGCCTTGATAAAGGCAGTTGATTTTTAAATAAAAAACATGTTTTATCAAATAAAGGTTTAATTTAATAACGCGTGTTGCCTCCATGGGCATCTACGACAGCTCTCATACGATTAGGCATAGAGTTTATCAACCGCTCTATGAAATTTTGAGGGATCATCTACCATTACTCTTCTATGGCAGTTTTCAACTCCTGCATCGTCTGGGCAACTGGCTGACGAGCCCTAACATCTTTTTAGCTCATCCCACTTGTGCTCAATCGGGTTTAGGTCTGGGCTTCTAACTGGCCAGTCCATAACTGTGATGTTCACATTCCGAAGATATTCCCTGACGATGCCGGCCGTATGGGCTCTTGCATTATCATGCATAAAAAGGAATTTTGGGCCCACATGGTCCACGTATGTACCTTTCAGCATTTAATGTTGGCAGCCGTGGTCCCGTAATAACCTCAAGTTGAGTTTTGCCGCTCGCGGATATACCGCCTCAGACAGTCCATGAGCCACCGCCATAAGCAACCCTCTCTTCAAAGCAGCATTGTGCAAAACGCTCTCCCTTACGTCGGTAGACCTTCTTCCTACCATCATTGCCATGTAACGCAATTTTAGACTCATCAGAAAAGAGTACACGACTCCAATGGTGCTGTGCTGAGTCCAATTTAAATGAGTGCGCGCGAAATGATGACGCGCTGTTCGGTGGGCTCGCGTTTGTTTGGGGCCATTAGCTGACTTGTGTGGTACCATATCGCGTTCTTTTAACCTTCTCCGAACAGTTCGAGCGCTCACAGATACTCCGTGGAAGTCGCGAAGTTGGTTTTGTATCTCAATGGAGGTAAGGTGACGATTTCTCAAGCTGGTCGTCACGATAAATCGATCCTGTCTTTCAGTTGTGACCCGAGATCGTGGCCTTCCTTGGCGACGAACAAAGCCGCCAGTCTCTAGGTACCTCCGATAAACATTTCGGACCGCAGAGTTGAGCACTCACATTTCTTTGGCTGTGTCCGGCCTGAATAAGTGCTACAGCTTGGGCGGCGACTTCAGGCGAAATATCCATAGATTATTGATAGAACCTCACCTTAATGTTAAGAATAAGTAATGTTTGTTGCAAAACCAAAGAGAAAAATCACACTTTCAAGAATTAAATCCAAGAAAACCAATGAAATCAAGTTTTCTTAGTATTCGATTGTTTGATATCAACGAACAGGCTCCAAATTGTCTTTTGTTTCTTTAAATTCTGAGTTCGAAATTTAAAAAAAGACTATTGGTTAAAATTATGAATGTGCCTGGTTCAAAACTGTATAAAAACTTTTTGCTCGACCTAATATAAATTTTTAGCTAGGACTAAACGAAACTGAAAATGCAAGGTGGGCCAATAGATGTGTCCAGAAGTGTATAATCATGACTATTATCCCCGAAGGCCTTTGTCCAGGAGTGGATGTCCTCTGGCTGATGATGATGATGATGATGGTGATTATCCCCGAAGGGTTAGTCAGAGACTAGGCAAAGAGAACAGCAAAAGCAGTCCTCTACCATAGTCCACTTTTTACCAAAAACCGACTGCACATGTGCTCAGCGTGACAGGTGGTGAGCCCTCGCCGCTCTACGCTGTTATATGTATGTGCAGTCTTTAGTCCATTAGTCGCCTTTTACAACACCCAAGGGAAGAGAGGGGGTGGTAGTATTCTTTTACCGCGACTCGGCAGCGCTATAACGCTCGTAAAATATGTGCTAGTTCGCTCTTCGGACTGCATGAACACTGTTAGCAAATTAATATTCGTGCGGTGCATCCGTGACGGTATTAATCTGATAAATCCGAACCATATTTCAATAATGAAACAAGATGTCGCCCCACATTAATTAATTCCGCGCCGCTGATCCGTGCCGGATTTAATGCGACACAGTCCTAATTCCGTGCAAAAATCACTCCAATAAAGTACTGTGTTAAAATAGGCGACCAGCATACTTGCGACTTAATGTGACAGTTTAGGGTTTTTACACAGCCAAAGTGTTTTTTTGTTTCACTGTCTTGCTGGCAGCGCTTTTTGCTGGAATTATTAAAAACAAAATTAAGGAGTTTATAAAATGTTAGAGTGGTTGGGGCTGGTATCTCAGACCAAATAATTTTATTTGGTCTGAGGCTGGTATTGGATGTAGGTACCTTCATTATTTTTTTTTAATCAAAATTTTTAACTGGTACTTAAGTATTTACGAAAAAGAAATTTTTTTTTAACCTTTTGTTACCCATTTATTTGTAGGCATTTGCAGGTGCAAATTAGTATGTTCTTGATCACGCATTAACACAATAAATAATTATTATGCCGTCTTAAGTTAAATTATTCAAGTATGTATATAATATTTAGTGTATGTATTAGATATGCCTCCATAAAAGCAGCAGAAATCTCCCTACGATCACAAGGGACAGAACGCAAACGATACACAATGCAATTTTGTAATAAGTAAACATTATTTAAGCGACATTTAGTAGGTATTTCATTAAGCTATTGTTTTTGTGATAACAGGGTAATTAGTGTAATTTTAAGGATTTATGCGGACCTACTTACTTACTTTGTACGTAAAGTACACTGGCTTGAATTTTTTTTTTATTTTATTATTTGAATTTCAATTTTTATGTGTTCGAATATTTTGTTTCTGCGTATTGAATGTCATGGGATCATGTTATAAAATTATTAGAGTACGGAGTACCTACGACTAAATTTTTTGGCGGTAATTTTGTGTTTTGCCGAGTATGATTATTATTACTAACCCTTATGTGTTCGTAAACGCGAGAAGTCTGGATAATGTCTCAATATACTTGTAAAAGCTTTACCGTCTGTGAGTTTTGTCCCCCAAATATCACATTATATTATGATCTGGTATCATGAAGTAACTTTGGTCGGTCAGAAATCTGCATATAAATAGGAAAAGAGGGGATCAACCGAGTTCAGAAGCTCGGGGTTGGTGTGAAAGTACTTAGCCGTTGATACCGCCTCTGCTGTTTAGTGGTTTAACTACCGATCCGACTTGGAGGTTTAAGTTCGATTCTCCGCGAGGTAAATATTAATTCAATTTGATTGGTGCATGGTAATTGGTGGTGGTACGAGTATAACCGTCCGAACCCTCTCTCTTCCCTTGGGTGTCGTAAAAGGCGACTAACAGACTAAAGACTGCACATACATCCAACAGCATAGAGCGACGATGGACTCACCTGTCACACTGAGCATATGTGCAGTCGCTATTTGGTGAGAAGTGGACTATGGTAGGGGACTGCTTTTGCTGTTCTCATTGCTTAGTCTCTGACTAACCCTTCGGGGATAATAGTCGTGATTATATGTATGTATGATTGGTGGTATGCCTTGGATTTAGTCCGTCTAGTTAGCTATCAAGTTTTTGTCTCAGTCTGCCTCGAATCTTTAATATTTTTTTCTCAAACTATGGACTTAGGTATCTAACTTATGCTAGCCACAAACACAAGGCGTGCTAAGTATTTACGAGAACCATAAAGAGCCATTCATTCTTAACAATATTCTTCTAACAAAAAAGTTTTTGTTGCTAAGTAGAAATTATGGCAGAGTATGTGTGAGGAGCAAAGTAAAACATATTAAAAGCGCGTATACATATAAGGAAAAACGCCTTTATGACCATTGCGAGACCAAGTACAGATAGCAAATGGAGCGTATCATAAATAGTATGGTCTAGACTAGAAGGTCGTGGCCTTTTTGTCAATATAATTGACATTTTCTATCATAATGTTAATTATTATTATTATTATTATTGTCAGCCTATTTTGTCCCACTGCAGGGCAAAGGCCTCCCCTCCTTCTTTCCACTTTTTTCTGTCTACCGCTAATGTTAATTAAAGTATATAATTAATACAATAGCACTTTCATGGCGGAGTTTCGTTCCAACTACAATATATTTAATTTTAACATTTATAAACCTATAATTAATAACATTTACAAACATGTACTTAATCTATTTATCTAAAATTGTGTTATGTTAAACTTAACTTACTTTATTCGAGTATTTAATAAGGTTGGTACCTATCATCATCATCATCATCAGCCTATAAACGTCCCACTGCTGGGCATAGGCCTCCCACGTAAACAATAGCACGTGGGGATATTGGACCATGACCCACCATGCTGGCCCAATGCGGGTTGGTGGGTTTTAACAACTGCCATCTTACGACAACAACCGGGACCAACGGCTTCCTTCCGAAGCACGGAGGAAGCTCGAGATGTTTTAAATTGGTCACCCATCAGGCGACCCGGCATTGCGAAAGTTGCCTAGCGGGCAAGATCGCAAGCCGAACGCGCAAGTCACTGCGCCATCGAGCTCCTGGTACCTATAGCTACAATGAACCAACTTTAAACATAATATTTAGTCTCGGTAATCTTAATATTTTTGATAAATAGGTAAATGCCATCTAATAGTATAGTTCTATTAGAAACGTATGGCACAGTGCGCCCCTTTCTGCCGACTGTAGGTACATAGTACCACGTTGATCCCTCTGTAATGGAACGTATGCCCGGTGCGTAGGGGAGAGAAAAAATAATTATAGGGCGGTTTTGTACAAATCGGATTCTGCCGCCTTCCGATTCCGAGTCACAGTGCAGTAAAGCAGCATTGTGCTTTTTGACTCTTTTGACGGCTCTCTTTTGTTACTGCAACAGCAACTACAACATCTAGTTAGATGTTATTAGCAAACACGAACTTATATAGACTAGCGGGTTCAGTAGATATGCAATCTACACAGATTTCTGCAAGGCCTTCGATAAAGTTGACCATGCCATACTTTTATGGACGACCTAGCTTAGCCTTAATCACACATGATGGTATGCGATAAGGCTGTAGGTGGAAGCACACTTCACCTGGAATCCTCAACGACTTGGGTACGGCTATCGTATCGCAACAATATCTACTTACTAACATTTAGTCCTGGTCGGACTTAAATAAAATAGTAGCAACGACCTGGGCGGACTAAGAACATTGCATTTATGGACGCTATTTTGCTCTTTTGTCGTCACTTATGACCAGGTGAGATAAAACAAAAGCACTTCTTCCTCATTCCACACGGTAGAAAATGGAAAGCAAAGAAGTTTTACATATAATAAAGATTTTAGATACACTCATTTTAAAACGTTATAAAGTTTATCACCAAAGATCGCATCTCCCAAGACGACGTCAAAAAACACAAAACAGGTTACCCTTACCATACCTTATTCCATTACCATATCAAAGGATTACCAGATCTCTAAGGCTGTGACCACTTTCATCGCTTGCCCCTACACAATTAACCATGATAAATGGTTCGGGAAAAATCTAATCTAAATATTTAATAGGTGGCACCCCTACGAGTGCAATGGAAAACTAGCGAATGCAATCCCTTGCATTACAACATAATACTGTTAAAACACTTTCGGGGCGAAGCTTTTGAGGGACGAATATTTCTAGTGACGTCTTTCCGTCACTTTGTGTTATACATTTGTCGGCATTGATTTGAAAGTGTTTTATTGGTTGTTTTACTGCCACTGTCAGTTTCATAAAATACATGACTACGCATCGGTCGTAGCCACGTCGTCGTAGCCACATACCTACAACTACCAAACTTACTCTTGTCAAACAATCTACGAAACATAGAAATAGTCCGTAGTATTTATTTATTTTTGAATTCCATAGTAAAATTTCAGAAAGAGTATTTTCAAGATAAAAATATAACCCACAAAGGCTTCGAGATCGCCTCGCCAACGTTTCCGCGGTCGGTTGATGGTTGATAAATTAATAAAAAAGAAAACGTAGGATTTATTACTTGTAAACAATGCCATTATGATTAATAATGTTAAAAATGTTAATAATCTAAAGTAGTACCTATTGTTACCTAATTAGTTATTCGTTATTATAAATAATAACATGATATTCGACAGCAAATTCATTCCTACCCCAAATATTGGTGTAATTATTTGCGTTGGTGGATTTACATTTGTGTGCGTACGTAAAGACAAGTCTACCGAGTGCATTCCTGCACTCCCTCTGACAGTGGTGTGCAGGGCAACTGCGAGGGAAAAGTTGATATCGATAATTTTATTTGGAAGCGAAGATAGGTAGATGTCGATAGCATAGATTAACAGAACGATTAAAATGACTAAACCCACGGTTCACCTTAATTTCACCTGATTGTAAGAGATGAACGTAACTAATTTAAATACTTAACAATTCTTTAAAACCTAAACCCCAAAAAGTTACTTCTTGATTTAACCTAAACACGTATTACTGTGCTAAAAGTTTCTTCATTCACTAACCTGTCAAATACCCGGTAAACATTATTTTGCTTCAATAATAGAAATTCCATAGACCGGCTTCTATAAACCGTATACTTTAAATACGGTTAATCATCATTAGCTAGGTACGGTTGCAGAGCACGAAGAATTTCATACAATAAGAAATCAATGCTATTAGACTTTTTTCGTTAACAACTACTGTACTAGGTAATAAACATGGATAGCCAACGTTTGTATAAATATTATGTTTATTATAAGTATAATCTGAAGAGTTCATAACTTATGATTATAATCTAACATCAGAAACAAAGTAATATCGATAACTTACTTTATTTGTCCCTTCCTTATAGACCTCACCCTTGCATAGCAAAATGCAAATAATATTTCTTTCGTACAGACCTACAAAATATTGCAGTGTTAATGTCACGGCATTGTATCGCATGGCCCCGTTGTGTGCTACCCAGGGCCGGAACAAGGGTCACCAGACGACAAGTGCTTCATGGCGAAGAATAAGCACTTTACACCGCGCTTGTAAAGTGCCTCAGTCCAGTTCATTTTAGGATACAATGTGCACTTGAGTTTGCAAAACTGCTTTGATAATTATGTTATTGATATATACGCGAAAACTACACACTTGAATGAAAAATTTTATACTTACGTAAATGTACGCATTTATTTTACATAATTATTATTTCATTCTAACGTTTCGTTTACGACGGATCCTGCATGATTTTAAAAACGTTTAGATAAAAATATTTCAAGAATTAATTCGTATCAAAGCGTTCAACTGCTTTGTCATATTTCTTTTATTTACACACTGAATTTAATTTTAAATCAGACAGCATTAATCTAATAGAAAACATAGATTTAAATGGAAATCGTGAAAGTGTTAACAAACTAAAACTCAAATCAATATTATTACATACATAATATAGGCTTTTTAGTATTAGTTCGTTACTAATATTACATTTTTTTTTTATCCTTTTCGAGGCCCTTACTACGTATCTGGGGCAACCTATTCAGTTTTATTAGTTCCCTAAACTTCCCTCTATTATGGGAGGGAAGAGCAGTTTGTTTTGCGTTGGTCATATTAGTTTGTTGTATTAATGTCGTGATTTGAAAATACAAATATTGACCTTTCATTATTGGTCAGACACAGGGCAGAGGGTTGAATAAAGCCGTTTGGTTATTAACTTTGTCTCTTAACAATTTAGCTATAGAGCTATAGATAGGATTTAATAATGGATAAACAGCCCCGTTTTATCATAATTAAAATTAAAGAAGAAGCATATTATTATACACAGAAATCCTACATACATACATATACATACACATAATTACGACTATTATCCCCGAAGGGTTAGTAGTTAGACTAGGCAATGAGGACCGCAAAAGCAGTCCTCTGACATAGTCCACTTTTCACCAAACAGCGACTTCAAATGTGCTCAGCGTGACAGGTGGTGAGCCCATCGCCGCTCTATGCTTTTGGAAGTATGTGTAGTCTTTAGTCCAGTAGTCGCCTTTTACGACACCCAAGAGAATAGATCGGGTGGTAGTATTCTTTCACCGCTACGCGACTTGGTTAAACAGACACGGCCAAAAAGCAATCCTAATCCTAACTTACATTACTAAAATAACTATTTATTCAAAATTCAAAATTCAAAATTCAAAATTCAAAATATATTTATTCAATAAACTCAATTAATAAGTACTTTGAATCGTCCAAATCTTTTTAACCCATTCAGGACGTCATTTTTTAACTGTGGCAAAGAACGGGCGCAAGAAACCACAGCGCACAGAAGCAACGACGTTTACAAAAAAAAAAAAAGAATATGTCGTTATTAATGAATTATATTAAATGCGAAAATAAGTTTGTTTGTATATTTATTACGCTTTCACGCTTAAACTGCTAAACCGATGTTTAATGAATCTCAATATAGAGATAGTACCGTGGAGACGGTAATAGACTACTGTTCCCATAAAAATTTACGCGAGCGAAGCCGCGAATAAAATCTAATTTACTATTACTCTAACGGATATTGAATTCTAAAGGACTTATTCCTGGATAAATGCCCATCACGCGAATATACTCGTTGTCATGCTAACTAAATTAGTTTCGATGAAATAACACGAGCGTTTGATGATAGGTAATAGAATTGCTTACACATTAGTGTATAGCATTAAAATAGATGAAGCTCTATTTTGCATAAACATTGGTTTAGTATCGAGCTTCAGCGTGATGGCGATGGCTTGTGCGTTTGGGTTGCGAATATTGCCATCTTACAAGTTAAGTTTAACTTAACTTTTCCAGCTCACTGAATATTATGTTAACAAATTAAAATATATGCGTATATATTAATTTTCAACCATGACCAACGGGAAGTTCCAAGAAGCTCAATATATTTGAATTTATCCATTCGGTTACCAAATTGTATGAATTATGATTTGGTACCCGAATTGAACCCACGTGCTATTGCCCACGTGGGAGGCCTGTGCCCAGCATTGGGACGTTTATAGGCTGATGATGATGATAATGATGACCCGAATGGCAATGAATGGAAAATTAATTTGCACGATTGCAACCCCCTAGTCGATGCTCCGACAAGATCCTCCATGATAATGTTACGTATTTATTTTTTAAATAATACAATGTTAGGTAAAGGGTCATTCGGACGGAACGAGTGGGTAGTCACTCACGATTATTGTCTAAGCATTCTGCTCAATTAACCTTTTTGCTACTTCCCTGAGTTTTGAAAATATTGCCGGTAGATGGCGGTCCAGCTTTCATTACTAGGTACCTCTCAATCGATGTAACGATCCAATATTTTTTTTCATAATATAATGTAAGTAGAGGGCTACTATGCTCTGCCCTATTTCTAATCTTATTTGGAATCGGTGCAAAATGTATTTCTTTTAGAGTCTCCTCTATGAGTCGTCATCTAAAAATTTACTTCTGTCTTTGCTATATCATCTTTCGAACAGTCTATACATTTTTCTTTTGTAACTTTTGTGCTCATAACCTTTCTCGTCAAATGCTGATCATCTTTTCACTTTACATGTCCATATCAAAACAGTATGGTTTCTTCGTAGTCTTTTCTAGGTATTTCTATTTTCAGTGGTATTTTCAAACTACCAAACTACAAATAATCACTCTTTTTCTAGAGGGGTTTTCCAGATGCTACTATTTATGACACACTTCTTTTGCTTCATTTACTTCATTTAATTCATCAGGTCAGCTTAGAGTAGATACTCTTTACCTGACGTTTCACGAGGAAGTCTCTAATTTGGTAGGTGTACGTTTGTATATTAATTTTGTTTGTAGATAAATTCAGTCCGTATCCACCCACTGGTGAGCATAAGCCTCCGCCATGTTATGCCATTTACTCTTGTAGAGTTGTTTGTTTGTGTATTTTATGTTGTATATTAATGTAGTATAATTATTATTATATATTATTTTGCTTCATACTATCTACAGTTATCTAAGAGAACTCATCAGTTTTGTTAAATGTTACAAATACTTACGCGATCATTATGGTCATCAGAAAACTTAAGCCCTTAAACCTATCTAGACTGTTTCACTTTCATGATTGTTCCTTCATCGTTCGAGCTGTTCGTCTCTGGAACTCGCTTTTAGTTGGAAACTATTCGCACATTTAATGAGACCGTAAAAAGTTCTGTATTTCCATTTACCTGTGTTCAGCTGCAAAGCTGAACATTCAGCTGTATCTTTGTGACAATTTAATTATGTTTAGGTTTAGATATTTGTTTAACAAATGCGAATGCAACAACAAATAAAAAATTATCATATTTTGTAACCCACCAACCCGCATTGGGCCAGCGTGATGACGTTATGGCCCAACCTCCCCATGTGATAATGTCCATGTGGGAAGTCCTCTGTACCCAGCAGTGAGACGTTTATAGGCTGATCAATGATTTTGATTTGTTAAACAAATGCAAATGCAACAGCAATCGCATGATCATATTTTGTTTTTCATGATTAATTAAATACTTGTATTTCCGATTTAACAGTGTTAAATTTCACTTATCCGCCTGGTTGTTTGGATGAAATTGCTTTGAAAAAACAGTACAGTACAATATTTGGAAGTCTTATCGCTGGCTGGTTAAATTTACACTTGTCCCAAGTTGTTTTTTATCCAAAACGGATTGTAGGTAGGTACTGTAAATATTGTTAAAATTCAATCAGTAATGTTTTATGATATTCCCTTTAAGATATCTTTCATTTGTGTAACGTTTACCGCTCTATATAAAGATATTTGTTTCTTTAATCTTAATATTCACTTACCATCTGCCCCATTAGATTACAATACTTTGTAAACCGACTTTAATTAACAAACATTGCTTCCTATTCGCGGAAATCCCGAATAATTCCCTAATTCACTTTTATTGCATGGATTTTACGACATTACGAATTCCCGGCGCCCAGATCCCGTAAACTTCGTCTTCCTGACCCATTTAGAGGGATACAAGAGGGGAGGTTACGTTTCGGATCACAATTTCAAACCACTAGCAACCATCCTTTTCTATAGTTAGATATGCGAAAGGGACGTCTTACCGTTTACCTTTACGTGGTAAGCCTAGTAACCTTTTTACTCTGTGGTCTTGTACGTCACTGACGTCACACGAGTGCGGTGGGAGCTACTAAAAATTTTCACAAGTAGATTCGTAATATAAAGTTTCGATGTGTAGGTAGTACGTTGGTAAGGTGATAAAACTATATTATCTCTAAATATAATTGCAGTATGAGATCTCATTAAAGTCCTCTGTATCTCTACCTGCAACATCTCTTTCAGACTATTAAACAGACGTCTGCATCTGTTTAGTGGTGTGTTAACTAAACGTATTGGAACGACCAGCCTTCAAAAAAGGTCCTACGCTCGGAAGGAAAACTGAGCCTGAGTTTCAATTCCGGGCCTTCTCAGCCGACTTCTCACGAACATTTCGTATTCTACAGGTTAGCCTGCACTAATCTATTTAAGTCCTGGTTCTTCATTATCCAATTTTTTATTAGTTCAAATGTCTGGTCTCGTGTCTAGGTATTGTCTATATGACGATAACATCCTCAGCCTACATACACAGTCCTTCTCACATAGGAAGATAGAGCCATAACCCTATAATTAAATGTGTCAATGAAATAGTAAAATAGAGGTCCTGATGCATTGAACACGACGAAGGCATAACCAATGGAAGTCCCTGTGAAAACTGTAATTATTCTTTCAATTTTAAATCTATCGCTCAGTAAAGCTTCGCCTCTCCTCGCTCGCATGGTAAGACAAGCAGAAGGTAATATTTCGGATAAGTCGCAGGGCGCCAGTAAATCACTTAAGACGGAGCCCCCAGTTAAAGTTGCCGTTTTTGCTCGCTAGGGAGCGGGGCGCTACGGGCGATAAGAAATATTTGAAACAGTAACGCTAACCTATTTTATTTATTTAACGCCTCCAGATGTGCGGAAAATCTCTGTGCGATGTTTTTGTTTCGTTCAAATACCGATGTTTTGTATGGGCAGGGGTTGACAGTAATATTGTTAAAAGATACCACGTGATAGTTATTATAGGTAGGTAATGCAGGTAGATAATATAGTTGATAGAAACCTTAATACAGTTACATGTAGTTAAATGTAGTTAAATGTAGGTGTATTGATGATTCTTTTTTGAAGAAGTGCTTGTTGACATTTAGGTTGCGATCGCGCAAATTGAATAACTAAAATTGAATAATAATATGCCAGTTAACGGGACTGGTGATCAAATTAGAAATATGTCATCCTTCCGAAGGCATGATAGGTCGTGTCGGTCCCGATTGATGGCAGACATCAACACCCATAATATAATAGCCATTGCTGTACAAAATGCTGAAATTTTAGTAAACTTGTCAGTTACCTATCAAATTTCCAAATCAATCCTAAGATGAATGTACAAAACTTTTAAGAAGGTACAAGTGCACTTTAAAAGATTAACAGGGAAAACCACAGAACAGAACAGAAAACCAAAGCCTCGTTGGCTCAGATAAAAGATGACGCCCGGTTTGCGGAATCTCGCGGTGCGCGAAGTCTTTATAGAACGTTTAAAATCGCAATAACTCAGTTGAATAAATGTTTTTATTTTATAATTTCTACTAAGTATTCAGATATCTGTAAGTATTTCGCTATATCATGCAAAGTTTCAATAAAATTGTCTCATTCATTTGTATAAATTTTTACTTGAAAGTTTGTATACGAAAGTACATGATAATCACGACTATTATCCCCGAAGGGTTAGTCAGAGACTAGGCAATGAGACCATAGTCCATTTGTATCGACAGCACATGTGCTCAGCGAAACAGGTGGTGAGACCATAGCCGCTCTATGCTGTTAGATGTATGTGCAGTATTTAGTCCGTTAGTCGCTTAAACGACACCCAAAGGAAGAGAGGGGGTGGGAAACTGAAATGCGTAAACCTTCATTATGTTCGATTTGCATCATATTATACTCGTATTAGAGCAGTCACCTACAAAGCTGTTATGCTGTCGGAATAGTCGGGCTCATTTGTAGTGCCGGAACGTTGGCGCACTCCCAATATTTTAATTACCCCGCTTCACAAGTGAAAGCTTTACTATCATGCAGTTTTATCAGTCTGGTGTGTTAACATTTATATTATGTGTAATTTACATAACGATCGCATTCATTTTACTTTTTTACTATGTATAATAGGGCCGAATTCGATGTTGTTAGTTGTAAACAATTATTGACAATTCTTTGTACAAATAAATCTAAGTTCCACTAGGATTTTTTCATTTGTCTTTAGCAGTAAACGGAAAGGTATCGGTATTTAGCCTAATTAAATATTACTCTGGACTATTAGCTGACCATTTATAACAAATGAAGCATATTTTGTCACAACTACTTTCTTACACCTAAAATAAATAATCCTTGAGGTTTGGTAAAAACTCGATAGCAATTTTACAAGATTTCATTTCTATCCCATAAACATTGATAATAGTTGTTCAAATAAAACTTACTTACAAAAACTATTACTCATACGTACATCGTAAACGTATAGTATAAAGTGTATAAGTTCTCTACATCCGACTGGTTGTCTGGAAGAAATCGCTTTATAGCGATAAGACCACCAAGTTGTAACTGTGTTTAATTATACTTGTTTTTATGTTTGTTTATAATGTAAACTGTTGCAATAAAAGTATTATCTATTTATCTATGCATGTAGGTATGTCGGCTTTGCTAAAAATGATCATTCAATCACCACATAAAATTCGCTTAAGGTCTGGCGACCGATCGCAAATAGTTATTTAAGAAAAAAATTAAATTATCTATGTATAATTAGCTTAGTCGAAAGTCCGTTCCCAATACATTATCAGGTGCAGTAAAGCATCCCCAAGTTAAGTTAATAGTCGCATAAAGTTCAATTGTGAACTTGGCGGAGGCCAGCACGTGCTACAAGCTACAAAGTAAATAAGTAGACGAGGAGCGTGGGGAAACAAACAAGAAAACTCCGTGAGCCTTATGGAAACAACGGTAGAGAAATTTCTACTGCACGACAAATGGAAAATGCTAAACATTATGGTTTAGTTGTTTAAATAAAATAAGGCTTACCTTTGTTGAACTTGAACTGTTTGCTCTATCATTATAATTACATATTGAAAAGTAAAGTCGCCGTTTTCCTGTGTCTGTAGCACCGCACTATTCTCCTAAACCACGCAATGGATTTTAATGCAGTTTTCACTTAAAGATAAAGCGTTATCTGATGATGATTTTTGTTTTTTTTTTGAAGATATATTTTTTAAAATGGCTGAACTATGACGGTCTTTCTAGGTTAGCGTGGACGAAAGCGCGGGCGGACCGCTAGTTAAAATATAAATTTAAATATTATTCGCTCTATTAATCGCCTTTTAACGCCTCGGTGAACGAGTAGTCCAGCGCTCGGCTCGATATCCGGAGGTCCCGGGTTCAATTCCCAGGTCGGGCAAAGTATGTTCTCAGATTTTTCCGATGCCCGGGTTTGTGATCACCAACCCGCATTTGGAAAGCGTGGTGATTAAGCTAATTGTAGCGATGACTTGATTTCAATGATGGAGGCCTTTTCCCTAAAGTGGGGCAGTATACAGGCTGGACTTTACTTTTTTTTACTTTACTTTTGACCCCTCAAGCCCCAAGCGGCCATACTTGGCCGCACCTAAAAATCTCGCTATTCCGTCAGATATGGCCGCGTTTCTCCACTTGACTTTGTACCGTGTTCTGATACACTTAGAGAATATTTTAGTATGAACAAGATCGATTCTTTTGGTTCTGTGTTACATTTTATGCATCGTGAATACAATTTTTTTTCCGCAAATTTAAATTCCCGCCAAATCGCACCTGCTGTCAATTTTTTTTGACATTTCGTTGCTAAGACTGAGAGAAACTTGCAATTGTAATTAACATTGGAGTAATGGTGACAGACTAATATTTGTGAAGACCGTATAGATGGAAGCGAGAATAAAAAGCCGTTCTCTACATTAAAGTGTCGCTTACATATAGAATTTGTAAATTACTTATTATTCGTATGTGCTAATAAACTTCTTTTTAAAACTAACATTTAGACGGGAATTAACGCTAAATGCCCTTGAGCGGGCATGCCAAATGTTTGTATTATAATGGAACGCGATTTAAAAATGTTAGTGTAAACTTCTTTTTCTCTCAGTGTCCGTGTAAGAATCCAGTAGAAACGAGACAACGCTCCTAGTACAAACTGTAACAACTTGCAACTTGTACGAGCGGCCACTAGTCAGCTCGTTAGCGCTGAGACCTTACAGGAACTGTTGGTGAAACCTCTGATTAGGTACGAAAGCAGACGTTAATTACACCAGATATTGGTTTGTTATTTATTTTATAATTACTTTGTAAAGTACTTATTACGAGCTGTGTAAAGTGGTATTGCATTTTTAGGAAATTAAAGAGAATTGTAAATTAGTTTTTATAAGTATTGTCTGTCTCGAAGACTCCAATAGGTTGCTAACAGTGGAATTTCTATTGTTTCTAGTATTACGACATCCGAGCTTTTAACAAAGGCATTGAAATGTAACTCATATACAAAAGTGAAGATAATGTCTTAAACAAATGAGACTAGAACCTGCAAATTAAAAATTAAAAAATTAAAACTTCCTACACTTACACCAATTATCTAGCCCAAGAGAAGCTTCAAAGAAACTCGTTAAATGGTTACTAGACAACGGATAAACATACTTAAAATACTTATTATACATAGAAAACACCCAGACCCGAGACAATTTAGAAAAACAATAATTTCTAAATTGACCCGTCCGGAGATCGAACCCGAGACCTCAGAGATGGCAACACCATGAAAACCGGTGTACAAACCACTCTACCAAGGAGGTCGTCAAATGTTTTAGTTTACTGCATTTGCTGTTGAATACATTAAATATGAGCATTATACATAAGACCGTCACAATTTGGCACTGATGAACTGAGAAATAACCAGACGGACTACACGTGCAAGGCTCTCCCGACATTTACCGAACGAATAAAAAAAAAGATACATTTTTCTTCTTTATTATTTTTCTTATTTTCGCTGAGCACTGTGCAGTCGCTATTTGGCGAAAAGCGGATTATGGGCTGAGGGTTGCTTTTACTGTCCTCATTGCCTAGTCTCTGACTAACCCTATGGGGATTATAGTCGTGATTATAATATGTATGTGTGTGTGTATGTAGATCATAAGTAAAATTTATAAACATTGAAAAAAGACGACAACTTCAGGCGGGAATCGAACCACGCACCTTCCGTATTCCGGGCGGCAGCCTTAACCACTTGGCTACCAAGGTCTGGTTGTCACCCATCGAAATTTGTTCGTGCTTGATGCTTATGTTTTTAAGCGTTAATAAAACGCTAAAATATATTTAAACATTATGTATTCCAGGTTTTGTATTTCAATAATCAAAGTGAAGTACCTACACGAACTTTTCTCACCATATCTTATCACAAATGACAGGAACAATTTTTTTTTAAATTTAATTAATTTTACTTATTTGCTTAAAAATACTATACAAAATCCTTCTCGCAACACTTAACATTAGATTTGATACGACTTACCAAACCTCGTTCGTTCCATACGTAGTAATCATGTCTTACTTAATAGGAACTTGGTCGTAGGACATCAAGATATTTATTGCTCAACTTATCAGTAATTAGGTTAGTGCAGGGACACTTGGGGCCAATTTGTCAGGGCCTCGCTTAACTTCAGTAAGTTCATTTGGCCCCACTTTATTATTGTTCGAAGTTTACCAGCGACTGGGAAGTGAAAACGCTAGACATACATATTATACATACCAGTAATTACTACTATTATCCCCGAAGGGTTAGTCGGAGTCTAGTTTATGAGGACCGCAAAAGTAGTCCTCTGCCATAGTCCACTTTTTACCAAATAGCGACTGCACATGTGCTCAGCGTGACAGGTGGTGAGCCCATCGCCGCTCTATGCTGTTGGATGTATGTGCAGGCTTTAGTCCGTTAGTCGCCTTTTACGACACCCAACGGAAGGGAGGGGTCGGTAGTATTCCTTCACCGCTATGCAAGACGGTTACGGTAATATTTTCAGTTTTCACTAAACGCTTAAGGCGAGTACTTACGAGCGCTGCTCTCTCGACGGTACGACGGTACGGGACGGGTATAACAGCGGCGCAAATAGGCGCGTTTTATAGGTTTTTATAGGTTTTTTGCCTATATAGACTTTATAGGACCTAATGAATTAGCAGGTTCTCTGTAGTACTTCAAAATAAAATGTCGAATTTTTTTTTTAAAATGCAAGAAATCATCCGTTTTAGACTTTTATTTGGCCTGTTTTCGGGATTTTTTATAATCGAGTAAAGTACATCTAATCGCGTAACAAATTAGCAGTTTCTTTAGACAATATCCTTTAGTGTATCGTACATTTTTATAAGAGCGTAATTTAATAGTAAATACATTAACCATTTGATCAAGCAAAACAGTTTTGCCCGCATTTACCGCTGAGTGAAAATATTAGGAACCCCAAATGCTGTCGGCGTGACTAGCTGTTCTAAAGTTTAGAGAATCGATTGGCTAATTACGACAGGTAAGTATTATTAACGTTAGTTACCATGAAATAGATTTACTTATATTAAGTTACGTACCTCACTACCAGCAATGCGATTCTCTAAGCTAAATCCTTGGTAGCAGCGGTTGCCGCAGCGCTGAGAATTGACTCTGTCTCTTTCATATTCATAGAATTGGAAAGAGACAGTAGATCACAGCCATCCGCGCAGCGTCTACTTAGTGTCGCCTATGTGTCGCTTAGAGAATCGCATAGCTGAGCTGTAACAGCTCACTAAAATAATACTATTAACCCCTATCTTCCCGGGGGTGTCGTAAAAGGTGACTAACGGACTAAAAACTGCACATACATCCATGTCGTAAAAGGCGACTGTTGGCAGGGGCGCAGTGACGGCAAAGTAAAACTTCGTTGTTGTCTGAACGAAGGCTTTTATTAAAAGTGAGTGCGAGTCCGTTGGTAACAACGGTTTTATATGAAAAGTCTTTTGAGTGACTAATACAAAAATAGTGATGTTACACAAAGTAATCGTATGGTATAATCAATAGATACAATTAAATAGAGTATTTTCGTATATTCCAACAGCGACTAAAGACTGCACATACTATATCCAACAGCATAGTGCGGCTATAGACTCACCGCCTATCACGATGAACACAGTCATGTACAGTTGTAATTTTGTGAAACGTGGACTATGTGAGTGGATTGCTTCTGCGTTCTTCATTAAATAGTCTCTGACTAACCTTTTGGGGATAGCCGTGAAACTATTTGTATGTATTTGTCTTAACCCCTCAGTCTTGGAAAATTTTTGACACATTTTTTGGCGCAACTGTCAACGTCAAATTTGACAGAATCGAGCATAGACTATGCGATATTTTGCGATAACAATGCATAAGATGTACCACAACCGAAATAACCAAACTTGTTCTTACTAAAATAGTCTGTAAGTCTATGAAAACACGGTACAAAGTCAAGTGTGTTTTTGTAGGTGCGGTCTCATGCGACCGCTTGGGGCCTGAGAACTATTGTAACTACGTCTTTTAATCTGAATCCTTACTACCAACTCAATGTAATGTACTTACCGGAAGACTTTATTGCACTCTTACAAAAATCGACCTAACCTAAAATTGTAAACTGTGCTATTTGAAGTCGATATTTCAGCAAATCAACATTTTGAGTTCGGTCTATATTTTACTAAGAGTGCGTTATGTTCCTAGTAAGGCAGGTTACATAAAACGAAGTCCTTTCTAAATTCTTAAGTCGTGTTCAGGTCACGTTTAAACGACGTAGGTACTTACCTACCTGTATACTCGCTTTTTGTGTAAAACAGCTTTCAACGCCACATTATCAGACATTCTGGCTGCAGCGGATGTGCATACACTTTTTCTGAAGACGCCGCTGCAGTAAGAATTGCCTTCCGGCGTTAGCCTCGTACCGTTTAAACGTATGCAAAGACAGATAAAAAACATTATGTTCACTTGTAACTGCAGGTTACATAGACCATTAGTCTTATGTATGTAAATAGTAACACGGTTCTAAATGAAAACCATTTTTACAAATACCAAACCTTTTCAGTGTAAATTCAAAAGGTAGATTTTGTGGAACCATGTTGAAAAATGATGAGTTAACTATACTAGAAAGAAAAGGATTTGTAAAAGTCTGCTCGACTTTAAGTAATGAGATAGTATTCAGTTAAACCTGTTCTGTTTCTTATAGAGAAACGACACTAAGACACAACATTATGTCGAATTATTCGCATATATTCGGTTTCGCATTTCTACAGATTCGCATCTCTTCAGATTCTCGTTTCTTCTGAATCTCATTTCACCATATTTATACAAGCGACGCAAAAACACTTAAGTAGACCTACTACTTGGTATCCAGCTATATAGAAAAAAATAAAAAAGGTTTAAAATTAAGCTCATTACTTGTACAAATTTACAAGTAAATTACTTACTTACTGAATATTAAGTTACAACTACGCTTTATTATGACTGTAAACCCAAGAAATAACATTATTACATCGTTAGTTTCGACCCTATTGCACTAAGTTCTGTTGTTAAAACAAACGTTCACCGTACTCTAACCCCTTCCTTGCATTCCATGTGACTGTAAAACAAATAAATGGCTCCATTAACAAAACAACACATATCACATAATCCCATGTGGCAGTTGCGTCGGCGGCGACTTTGTAATTAGTTAACAATCAACTCATGTTCGTGTTCGATCACACTAAATGATTAGTACTATTCATACTAATCGTACGACTAATCTATTGTAACATCGAGTTTCCTTGTATATAATCAAGCGGTATTCCAACATGTCTGACATTCACGTTATAGTTGAAGGTAATGCTGATAAATAATAATGCAACATATCAATAATGACAAGCCCAAGACGAACTATAAAGGCTGGTCAGTGTATCGTACCAAGCGTAGATTGGGACTCTCCGTCTGCCGATACGGGAACAGTGAAACGAAGAAGGTCGTGCCCAGAAAACTCGAAGCAATCAATGCAAACGCAAGAAACAATAGCTGAAGTACAAACTCCGTCTGACTCCGGCAGTGGAACATCTAGGAGCATAGATGATACTGACAAGTCCGACTCTCTCATAGACGTCGAACATAGAATCTCCTGTATTATCAATGAAAACAGATCTTCTAATAGTAATTCTGAATCTAGCGACGCTGATATTTTTATAGAAAATTTGTTAGAAAATCCAATTGACGAAGACATTTTTGGTGGAGTCAAAGATGAACCTATTTTGTACGATCGCAGCAAGACTTTTATCAAAACGCAAGAGCCTAGATCAGCTGGCTCTGATACGGCTTATGCCAATGAGCCGACAAGTGATAGAAAATTTAAAGATAAAAATCTAAAAAGCCTAGCTCCTATACGGAAATTTAGTAAATCTATTGATGTAGTGAAAAATAGCCCTAAATCTAGCAAAGTGAACGATAAGGCTAGCGTACTGCCAATCCATAAAAGTACATTACAGGGATCAAGCATTGATTTCAATACAAATAGCTCTAAAAGAAAAGTTACTTCAAAACTAAAACTACCATTTACACCTCACAAAACAATGGAAAAACCAAAAATTAACTTCTTCCAAAACAAAACTAATGTACAAGAAACCAAACCGTCTCCTTTACTCTCATCTCCTTTAAGAAGAACAATATCCAACGAGTACGTCAGACTTAAGTTTACAAACGACACGGTTATGAGACGAACAATAGACGGAAAATCCATACCAAAAATTACACCAAAGATACAATCAATAATACCCGAGAGCCCAATAGACAACGAAGACCCGTTCTTAAACCTGAGTCCTAACAAAAAGTATACAGTGACAGTAAATAACAAAGTGCGTTGTGACAAAGACAATTACGTTATATTCGATCCTAGCACTGGTTTCAATCCAGAAGATGCGACGAGACAATCCCGTATACCTTTGAAATCTCCCAGTGGTGAAAAATCAAGGATTCCTCTTAAATCGCCCGCGGGTGAACACTCGGGAGTGGTTCGTAAATCCGCTAACGTTAGTGACACTGACAGCGGTATACTATCGCCCAATTCGCCTGTGGAGACGAGTGAGAAAGGGGCGTACTACGTCAACGCATCAGCATTCAGCGCCACCGCGAAAAAATGTGCAGACTTGGACATCACCATTCTGGACCCCGGACTGGCCAAAAAAGCCACGGAGCAGATAAAGGTCAGTATTTTAGTACTTGTTAATTCTTTTCTGTTGTGTACTTAAGTAGATACATTTTTTAACACCATCACCTACGAAAAACATTTAATTTTGTCCTTTATGTCACTTTATGTGGTCTGTAGCAGCAAGTTGAATTTGGAAACGAACTTCACCGAAGTTCTCAACTACTAAGGAACTAAACTTTCTTATCTCTAACTGCCAGAACACAACAATGGTCAATTGTA
This sequence comes from Scoparia ambigualis, assembly GCA_963921215.1. Lineage (NCBI taxonomy): Eukaryota > Metazoa > Arthropoda > Insecta > Lepidoptera > Crambidae > Scoparia > Scoparia ambigualis. The sequence continues at coordinate 28,065,214 of OY992503.1, forward strand.
GTTAAGGCGATAGATCTAGATACTTTAAGGCTATGACTTAGAACAGGTCAAGTACTAATAATCACAGAGGCGTCGGTAGCCGAGCGGATAGATAGATGCTCAGGTTGAACGCGAGAAATCGTGGTCCCATCCCCATAGCTCCGTTAGACACTGACGTGAACCCACTCCGACACAGTCATTTAGATTACAGGATGGGTTAACAGGACTATTATTAATGTGTTAAACGCACATTAATAATAATCTTACTTTTAATGGGTATTTTTATTAGTTTTCATATTATTTTTAACATACAATGTTTATTATTAAAACACTTCTAACTTAATTTAAATTATTTAAACTTGTTTAAATTTAAACTTCTTTTTTTACAATTACGGCTTCGGTTACAAACTTAGCATTTAATTTAAGAGGCCTATTACATCTTGAATGTGATTTTTGCGTAAAATGCCCATTTTCGCATTTTGTAGTGATTTTGCAGTTGTATTTATCGTTTTTATCGAAATAGGATAATAAATTTGTGCATAATATTACAAATCTCCATTCTGTGAGCGTAAGTTGAATTCAGACGGCCGGTGCATCGCATTTTGTAGTAATTTTGCAATTGTATTTATCGTTTTTATCGAAATAACATAATAAATTCATTATAAAATCTTTATTCCTCATGAAGTAACAATTACTCAGGTATCAATTTTGTTCAATAATATTGTCGTAGATAGACGATATTCTCAGTTAACTTATAGCGATTTTCGAAGTTTTTTGGTTTAGAATAAGATTTTTTTCCTATCTAAAATCAATGATATCTAAAAATTCCTAGGCATACGCACTATAGAAGAGATAAGAACAGTTGTTTAGAACAGTAGTTCAATCGATGAGCTCAAAAAAGTGCCTTCGCGCACTTTATGAAAATCTTTCTCTGCAATTTTGGGTTTAATTAAAAAGTTAAGCAAAATTTACAAAAAGCGAGGCCGCGCTACGCACTATTCCAATAGCTATTCTACACAATTCAATAAGTCATAATTGTTAATGTATTTTTGTTTCTGAGATCCATAACGCCAAATTTGCCATTTTACGCAAAAATCACAGTCGAGATGTAATAGACCTCACATTTCCCATTTCCTGCCTTGTGCGCAGTGTCAGTAAAAACTGTCGTGTTTTTGTTTCGGACTCGCTCGTTCCCACCAAAATTCGCGGCCATTCCTAAAAATAGCGCGCGAACCAGATGGTCGAAGTTGAAAAATAATCGACAATATATCTTGGCGCCAAAGATCGCAGACATAATTTAACTTCCGCTCGGAAAGGTCATTTTTCATTGCAGCCTTTCTCGGCAACCCGCTCTGTTGCATGTTTGAATTTATTTTTAGGAAAACTTTCTGCCCCGTGCATTTCAGTGGAAACGGGACTGGCAGTACAGTCTGAATGTGTTTGTTGAAACCAGAGACTTTGTACGTATTTCACGAGTGCAATCACGTTTGCTTTTAGATTTTTTATACGTGATTAAGTAGGTAGAGACGCCATCAGATCAACCTACCACAAATGTCCGTCAATACATTTGCTGGCTGTACTATATTTTAACGAACAACACTGTAAGTTGTAAGACTTGAAGCTAAGTTATAATATGTTTTATAAGCATTTTAAAGAAGTTACAAAAATAAATCAAACAATTATTTATAACGAAAATTACATTTCAATTAGGAGTAGGTACTTAAACTAATATTACGAGTATAAAGAGGAAACATTTGATGGTTTGTTTGTATTGAATAGGCTCCGAAACTCCTAGACCGATTTAAAAAAAAATCTTTCACCGTTGGGAACCTAGTAGATACACTATCTCTGGGTGACATAGGCTATATTATATTTTCAAAAAAATTAGGTATCCTTACTAAAACTCAAATAAATTCCTTAAATCGCGTGCGGTAAGAAATCTATTGATGATAGAATAAAATAATGTACTATGGCTTTGAAGAACACACCATTATCTACAAAAAGTGTAGCGATAGCATATATTATGTCTAACTATTTTAGTTATTCACATAAAGTGTTCTTGGGAGGGGAGTCATTTTGAAAATTCGGCACGGGGTACGGGGTCCACGCGAACGAAGTCGCCGGCGGTCTGCTAGTATAAAAATAAAAAATAAACCGTAAAAATAGCAAAAGATTTGCATGCTGTGTATTGTCTTTTTTATAGATTTGCCTATTAAAGGTACCTACCTACATACATGGTTTTTTTGTAGAAAGTTTTAAGTTGTATGTAATAATGGAAGTAGATAAACATCTAAATAATACGAAATACTCTTCGTTAATAGTTTTCGTACAATTAATACTTTGTTCATTCATTTCTTTTTTAGCGTTGATATTGTTGGCACTTGAAAATATTTTTTAATAAAACATTTTTTTAACTTGAAGGATAAATGTTGTTTTGTTTGTAACTTTTTGCTCATAGCGCCATCTCGGTGCGAGTAGCAAAACTAGTTGAGAGCTTTTACTTTATTTGTTTTTTGTGTATACAATGTATTAAAAGTTTGATGTTTAAAAAGTATTTATGGAACACGTAATACATTAAATTTTATTAAAATTATATAATTAATAAGTTTTTGTAAAAATTGCATTGACTATTAAATTGTACAGCATGCTACTTCTTCAAAAGTATGTAAAAAGCTTTAAAACAAAGCGTTTATTCTACCCGGCAATAGATGGCGCTTTGTCGCGCGCCACCTAGTGTTTATTTTGCAAATTACTTTCTCAGCCAACATCCCCTTTCCCTCGGTCGTATTTGTGTAGACCGTTTCCCGTGATAAATATCGGACGACAGAGTGGCTCGTATTATTCGGAAGCAATAGTGCAGTTAATTTGGAAATGGGCCCATTTAGCGAAAATAACGTGCCTACACGCGGCGAACTCGGCGCCCGGACTCGCTGTCGTAATGGCTACAGTCTCGTATGCACGGCCAATTATTTCTGCCACTGATTGTATGTCAGCCTACCGCATTGTTCGTGTGTGATGATGAGCGGCGATAGATACTATCATTAGATGTACATTTTGACGCTTTTGTCAGCGGGCGGAGGGGGATTTTGTTTTTTAATAATGAATGGCCTGTTGATGGGTAATCGATACGAAATTGGTAGGTTCGGGACATGGGTACCTACTAAAGGAATATTCGACTGCTTAGGATTTTGGTAGGCAAACCAAAAAGAAAAGCAGAGTTATAGTTAGGATTTCAATTTAATGGCTTATTATTTAACACTTTCAACACGTTCACCGCCCATAAATTAAACAATAGAATTTCGTAGGTAACTTTTTTATCTTACTAGTTACTTTCTTTTATATTACGAGTATCCCGTCACTATGGTCAGGTTGATTAAATTTCTTTTAGTATAAAGCATAGTTAGGTAACAGGGAGTACCTGCTCCCTATAACCTGTGACGGGAATTAACAGGATTCACGATAAATGTTAACCTTTTGCATAGCCTGCTTTGTGTACGAACGTGGTAGAACCAATGAAAAATATTGTTAGAGTTTTAGTAAAACAAATGAAAATGAAGAAATAAAACACTTTTTAGGATCAAACTCACGTTAAAGCTAATTACCTACATAGTTTTTATCCGACTTCAACAAAAAGGAGGAGGTTCTTAATTCGACTGAATGTTTTTGTTATTTTTTTATTATTATTTTTTTGTATGTTTGTTACGCTATATCTCCGTAAGTTGTAAACCGATTTTGAAAATTCTGATTTTATTCGAAAGGGTAGGGTGCTGAGTGGTCCCATTGTCACCATGACAAAATCTAATGATGGGATCCCAGAAAAATCGGGGGCAATCCTTAAATTTTATACGCATATATAATGTTTTTAGTGTATTTTACAACGCTACACTAATATTTTATTCCTGACATTTCGAACCCTTTACAGGGTCCGTGGTCGCAGAGGTGTTGGCCGTCACAATAAAAGTTATTTGCCTACCTAAAAATCATTTTTATATCTAAATAACCATGCGTTCAGGTTTACACAAAAGGAGCTCACAATATTTTTACAACCGTGGGTTTGATCCGTAAAAAGTATTTCATTTTGAATGTGTAGTGTTCAGTAAACCTTAGAAAACAGTAAATGAACATGATGTCAACATATATTACCCATTCAAATAGCCGTCGAGTGACTCCAATTTATATCATCCAACAATGGCAGACACCTTCATCAGACAACTAGGTTGATATGCAGCACACGAATGCAGCAATCAGACAATTCTCACACGTCGCTCCAGGGTTGTCGCGTTCGGTTTGCGATAATGTAAATTGAACAGTAAGCTACTTAAGAGCTGCGCAAACTTAGACATGAAGGACCTTACTTATATAAACACTATTTAAGCATTATAGCACAGAATAAATAATAGTACCCTTTAGTAGCCGCTATTGGGCACCGCATCCGCGTTTTTGTATGATGATGTCCCGTGTGGGCCCGTGTCGACTACAGAAAGTGTATGGTAGAAAACCACGAAGAGAAGAGAGGCTATTGCTCAGCAGTGAGAACAAATAGGCCAATATAAAATTTATAATTAAAAACAAATACATACCTATTGACATTTTATATGCCAGACCCAGTTCCAATTCAATCCGAATTAAGAGACAGATATCTAATAATTACTGTTCCGTTTTTAGGGTTCGTTCCGTACCCAAAGGTTAAAAACGGGATCCTATTACTAAGGGTGACACATTGAAACGCATAATGTTTATTGCTATAATTTTAATTGACATCATCATAAAACTACAATGAAAAGCATAATGGCTTGTAGCAAATGTTTTAATCCTACAAATATTATAAACGCGAAAGTTTGTAAGTATGGATGGATGTTTGTTACACTATCACGTAAAAATTACTAAATGGATTTGGATGAAATTCGGCACACAGATAATTTATAACCTGGATTAACACATAGGATACTATTTATCCCGATATTCCTACGGGAACGGGAACCACGCTGGTGAAACCGCGAGCGGCCGCTAGTAGATAATAATCGTGATTTTATATACGTAGTATTTTAGTATTTTATGTAGTATTCTAAGCAGTTATATGTATGTCAAAGTCAATACAATAGAAATCTCAAAAATTTCATTATTATATACTGAATAATGCTAATTCAACCTTACCATCTACCTTATCTGATTCTCCGGGGTTAGTGCATGGGCTCCGTATAACAGGGTTTTGGGGAAGGTGTTTATTATTAGAAATAGAACTTGTAAAGGTTATGTCGACGACGTAGACTTAATATTTAGTAAGGTTCTCTCATAATAAAAAAAATAAAAATGTTAGTGTTAAAGAGTTTTTTCAAACATATTTGAGAAACGTAGGTAAGTAAATTAATTAGTTAGTAAAAAGAATATCAACTTAAGAGGGTTTACGCATTTCGGTTTCCCATACAAATTTCCAAGTTATTTTTTTTTTAACCCTGTAAGCCAATTATAATGAAATTTGGCATGCTGAAGTAAAATATATAGATCTAAATAGTTTGTTGAAAATATTTCTAATAAACGTTTATCTACCTGAGTTATTGCGATTTTAAACTTTCTATAGTGGACTTTAAATCGCAATAACTCAGCCAAATAAACCTTTTTCAAAAATATTTTCAACAAACTATTTAGATCCTTGTATTTTACTTTATCATGCAGAGTTTCATTAAAATTGGCTTATTGGTCTTTAATAATTTCGACTTTGAAGTTTGTATGGGAAACCGAAATGCGTAAACCCTCTCGTGCAAATTACATTCATACATACATACATAAAATCACGACTATTATCTCCGAAGGGTCAGTCAGAGACTAGGCAATGAGGATCCCAAGAACATTCCCCTGCCATAGTCCACTTTTCACCAAATAGCGATTGCACATGTGCTCAGCGTGACAGGTGGTGAGCACATCGCCGCTCTATTGTTTGAAGTATGTGCAGTCTTTAGTCCGTTAGTCGCCTTTTACGACACCCAAGTTAAGAGAAGGGGTGGTAGTATTCTTTCACCGCCACGCGACACGGTTTTACACATTACAATATAAAAAAGGAGTTAGATAGTGTAGGTAGTAGGTAGGATGTACTGCCAGTAGGTACTGCCTACGGTTTATTAATAATATTAAAATTAAAAAAAATTAAAAATTAAACTTTCCTACAATCACACCAATTATCTAGCCCAAGAGAAGCTTCGAAAAAACTCGTTAAATGGTCACTAGACAACGGATAAACATACTTGTTATTGTTATTATTATGAGCCTATATTTTCCCACTGCTGGGCAAGGCCTCCCTCCCCTCTTTCCACTTTTCGCGGTCTGTTGCTTGTGCTGGCCAATCCTTTGCTTATGCATCAAGCTCGTCCCTCCACCTGCGTCTAGATCGGCCTCGCTGCCGTTTAACTCCACGTGGGATCTAGTTGGTAGTGACCTTTGCCCACAACTCGTCAGGCATGCGGTAAACATGTCCTGCCCAATCCCACTTAAGCATGGCGGCTTTCCGAGTCACATCGGTGATTTGTGTCTTGAACATACTTAAAATACTTAAATACATACTCTAATACATTGCCCATTTCGAGTAAAATAATAGTTTGTTTTATAACAGTTATAATTTGTGCATTTCTTGGCCTTTTAGTACTTACCTATGACGCCGTATTAAAATGTTTATCCAACAGTTGTGGACAAAAAAGTGAATGGCGTTTGTCATGTTGGTTGTCCATAAATAAATAATTGAATAACAAAGGTTGCAACCCTGCTTGCATAGATTCCGATTTGCCTGTACATTAAATTACAAATAAGGTTCGCGAGTTTGCGATGCATCGCCTGTCCGACCGTTATCTGCGTTTCGATGGCGACAGCCCTGTTTTAAATTAGAGGTCAAGGGCAAATTATTATAAATTGGTTATTCAAGCTTCAAGCTATATCCAAAGCTACCGTATATCCAAAGGTGGGTAATGTTAGTTCTAGTATTATATAATACCTTCTAGGTACTGTAGAGTTTATACCATGTTAGGGCGCTGGCTGGTTTTACTTTATAGTAATTTATTAAAAACATAATTTGAAATGACAAGATGTCAAACCGGGATTAGAGGAGAACGATCTGAAGTGCCAACATGGGTGGACTTGACCATGTTATTTTTATATTGTGGATATGTATTTGTAAATGTATATAAAAGTATACAATAAATGAACTCGTATACTAAATAAAGGTTGTTGTTATTAAAACAAACGCCCCCCAACCTTTACGAGTTCTACAATGGTGGAGGCGCCAAGAGCCGACCGTGCGCGTAAAGTTTCCGTTTTTCAGGTGGCACGAAAGCACTGAAAAGAATGGTGAATAGGCTAAGTGAAGAATGAAGAATAGAAAAGAAATTAAGATAATCTATACCTGAAAGAAGAGGAAATTTTTTTTTAAAGCAAAATGGATCACGTAGTCACTTGTTTTACGGGTCATTTTGATGAGTCGGTGGAAGGGTTTCTGGAGCAGTTTCAAGCAGTAGCAATATATAAGAAATGCACTAGCTCTGAGGAACAGTTATTGTTGTTGCCAGCATTTTTAAAAGGGTCTGCACTTCACTATTTCCGATCAATAAAAGCTTCATGTGGAAGCTTTGAAGAAGTGGTGGATAAATTGAGGGAAGAATTTAAAGTGTGTGATTACTCCGAATTATTTTATAATGCCAAGCAGGACCAGAAAAGCCTGAGCGAGCATTTTTATAATTTATCGGAGTTGGCTAGCAAAGCAAACATAACCAATGAGGCAACATTCATTACGCAATTTTTAAAGGGATTAAAGCCTTACTACAAGAGTAAACTGGCATATTCCCACTATGCGTGTAAAAGAGACCTCAGGGAGGTTATTTTGCAATTGGAGAAGGTGTGTCCACAAGCACGTGAAGAGCAGATGGACTTGGCGCAGAGTCCTGCTGCGTTCGTTCATAAGTTTGTTGGTGGGGGAGGTGATCGTAGTACGCCCACTCCATTTGGTCCGCCAATGACGACGGAAGTGCAAGATGAATGCCGCGTTGTACCAGGACCTGCACCTTCAAATAGCTATAATTTACGTTCTAATTTTAGGAAAACGCAGTCGCAGCCGGGTTTTCAACCTCGCCGACAATAAAGAAGGCCAATTGTCGCGACGGTGATGTTATTGAGATGTCGTCTGGTCTTTTGCAAGCGCACACATCTGACGTGAAATTGCAAGCGATGGATGAAGCTGGTCAACAGGTTAGACCTTCTTCTACGTTATTGCCATTGTTAGTATTTTCTACAAATGAGATTAATTCTGTAGCTCTTGTAGACACAGGTGCCACGGTTTCCTGCATCAGTCAAGTTGCCGCGGATGAGATAGGAGTAAAATGTAGAAATATAGAAAATAGATATATTAGTGCGAGTAATGGTAGTAGGTTAAAAGTAGTTGGAAAATGCGATATAATGTTTTCTTTGTGCGAATTTTTATTTAAACAAGAATTTATAATTATAGCTGACTTAAAGTGTAGTGTAGTTTTAGGTCAGGATTTCTTAATAAAGAATAAAATGTGTATTGATTTTTATAACAATTGTGTGTCTTTTTCCCAAGGAAAAATTCATTTTCTTCAACCAAATGTGTTGGGCCAAAAAGATGAATCCGCTTTTGTTGCAAGACAGGACTCTGAAAGATGTTCGATTGTTAGACAAAAGTTAGGAAATATTCATTCTGTTCAGCCAAATGAGTTGAGCCAAAAAGATGAATCCGCTTTTGTTGCAAGACAGGATTCGCAAAGATCGAGTTCGATTGTTAGACAAAAGTTAGGAGATATTCATTTAGTTCAGCCAAATGTGTCGAGCGAAATAGGTAAAGCCGCTATTGTTGCAAGACAGGATTCGGAAAAATCGAGTTCGCTTGTTAGACAAAAGTTAGGTAAGTCATCGAATGTTCCATGTCAAACAATTGGTTTAGAAAGTTTGAAGTTAAAACAAAAGTCAGATAGGTCATCGAATGTTCTAGATCAGGCAATTGTTTTAGAAAGTTCCGAGTAGGGCGCGGAAAAGAAAAACATTGATGTGTCAACAAGTGACAGGCATCAATCAATTGTTGACTTTATTGATTTTCAGAAATTGCGTAACAATGATTACGTATATTTTTTGAAAGCACCAAATAGTGGTGAATTTTCCTTGCCGGTGGAGGAAAAACGTTTTGTAACTAATGTAGATTTAGGAACGGGTTATCCTAAAACGAAAATTCGATGGAACAGGTAGGTCGTATGAGTAGATTATTTACGAAGGCACTACGTAAGAGTTAGACCGGTATTCTTTAACGTCAATGATTTAGTTTTATTATGTTCCAAGGCGAGTTATTGGCAGATGTACGAAACTGGCACGTCTTTATCAATGGCATATAGAATCATTAAGCGATAGGAGGTCTAATGTTGGTGGCTTGTAAAGTTCGTGTTTCATACAAGTCGCCTAAAGCATTTCATGTCACGATGATGTGTGTTTGTAGACATTGTTGTGTATGTATGTTTGTAAATTATATTATGTTTGTGTATAAAGAGAAGACTTTAGTAGGTTAATTTTAAGTTATATGTTGTCATGTTATTTGCTAATATGTGTCTTAATGTTTTCATGTACGAGAGAAATAAGAATAACGTATTTTAGGTAATCTAATGATGGCAGGGAGCAATTGATGTTTGAAAAAGAGGCCCAAATACAAATGTAGTTTGATATGTTAAGGAAAATATTGTTAAAAAGCGTGAGATAGGTTTGTTAACGTATTTGTAATGTTGAATGCTGGTAAAGCAAGTATTTGAGAAAGGTAATGAGTTGTAAGGGTTAAGTAGAATTGGATTGGTAGATCTAGTCGACTAATTCTATTATTTGGTGTAACATGATTAGGCAATAAGCTATTTGTCATGGATTCCTGATTTGGGTTTCACACACATAAATGATGGGATATAGGGTTAGTATCTGGTTTGTAAATGGTGTGTTATTATTACTGAGGGTTAAAGGATTGGGTATTTATAGCATAGTTGGTGAAGGTTTAGGAGTTAGCAGTATGTAGTATGCAGATAATGGGTTGAGTATTTATAGCATTAGTTTATGAAGGGTTAAGGAGTTAGTAGTATGGAGGAGTATGATGTTGTAGGTTATTTGATTTATAGAAGTAGTGTAATAGTAGTATAGGGTTAATTAATAGTTTGTTATTTTAGTAGTTTGTAGTGAGTTAATAAATTTCTCTCACGATAAGCAATTTCTGGTGTAGAATAGAGTGACTATTCTCATAAGCATTCGGAATTACTTAGTAGAAGTTCTACCTAAGTAATGAATTGGAAATAGAGGGATTATCTTTTGCCTTAAAGTTTAATCAATAATTCCCTAATTCTATAGATTATAAGGGAATATTGTATTGTTGAGTATCAAGTCATAACGTGGGATAGTTGACATGTTTTTGGGGATTCTATTTCTTACCTTGTACTTGAGCCTCTTGAATTCATGAGAGTTTTAAATATAATGGTGTAGAATATTTTTTCCTATTGATAAGTTGATAGTATCTGGTTTGAGTCTTGTTATGAAGCTTAAGTTTAAGAACGACTATCACACCCTAAGAGAGTTTAAATTTTTCTCTGCATTAACATGAAATATTTTAACATGCAGATTGATAATGTTAGTTATGTAATTTTTGTTAAGGGTGATGTATATGAGTCGTGTTAGTTTGTAATTTAGAGGATGATTCGAAATAGGTATATAGTTTTGACGGGTTTATATGTGCCAAGTTCTTCGAAGTTTAATTCTTCGAATAGCTAAATCCAAGTCGGGTTTAGGTTGAATCATTCTTGTATGTATTTTTTTTCCCGTTTCTGCTAGGATGTTTAGAAATGTTTAGAAATGGGTAGAAATGTAAAAAAAAAGTTGGAAAAAATTTTTTTTTGTTTAAATTTTTTTTTTTTTCCCAGGTCGGGAGGAATGTAGAGTTTATACCATGTTAGGGCGCTGGCTGGTTTTACTTTATAGTAATTTATTAAAAACATAATTTGAAATGACAAGATGTCAAACCGGGATTAGAGGAGAACGATCTGAAGTGCCAACATGGGTGGACTTGACCATGTTATTTTTATATTGTGGATATGTATTTGTAAATGTATATAAAAGTATACAATAAATGAACTCGTATACTAAATAAAGGTTGTTGTTATTAAAACAAACGCCCCCCAACCTTTACGAGTTCTACAGTACCTACCTATTTTGTTAACTTATTTTTTTAGGTTGCTGTCATTAGGCACTTTCGCTTGACGATTGTCTAATGATAGCAACATGTCATAAAACATTGATATTTACTAACTTTAAGTACTTTTCTTCCACACAAGACATACGTAGTATTTCTCGGTATATTTCAAAATAAAACTTATCAAAGTCGATGAAACCAGCATCAATGCTGAGCACAAAACACAAGTTCTTCTGTTCTTTAGGGCAGAGCGAAGGAATTAGCGCTTCATCTCCCCATGCCATATGTTGTTGTTCACATGGGTTGTCCTGAGCCACTCCTGAGCCCAGCTGTGAGACGTTCATAAACTCAACTGTAACGAAAACGAAGTTACCGACACAAAAAACCGTAATAAGTTCTTTTCACGATAGGTGAAACACACCTACCTACTCAAGTAACTATAATTTAGGTAGATGAGATGCAAACTCCTGACCCACTCACTGTCTCACCATCTCACCAAAGCTCAGCCAAAACCCTCGTTACTAGAAGGCTTAAGTATTACACCAAGGTTCTCGTTATGACGTAGAAGACAAGATTAATAGAAAAGTCCTGACTCACTCACTGTCTCATCAACGCCCATGTCAAAACTTAGTATAAGAAAGCTGAAGTTTTGCACGAAGGTTCCCCCCTTATGACGTAGCGTAGGAGACAAGGAGAAGGACAGATTTTGCGAAATCCTTCGGGTGTTCACTCGGACAAAGTCACGTTTTTTTATGATGCGATATGATCTACAAAAATGAAAAAAAATATTTTGTGTTAACCTCGCTAACTCACTAATTTATCAAGCTTGGATGCTGCATGCAAGCACCGATCTCAATGTATGCACAGCACATGTAGCCATGGATGCTAAATAACAAAATTTGGTTCTAGAAAGCTGAAATTTTGCACCAAGGTTCCCCTAATGACGTAGGAGACAAGGAGAAGGACAGATTTTGAATCCTTCGGGTGTTCACTCGGACAAAGTCACGTTCTTTTAGGATGCGATATGATGTACAAAAATGGAATAAAAATATTTAGTGTTAACCCCGCTAACTCACTAATTTATCAAGCTTGGATGCTGCATGCAAGCACCGCCCTCAATGTATGCTCATGTAAAAGGACCTATGAATGCTAAATAAGACAAACTGAAACCCAACACGTGTTTTACCCCTCCACGGGGCATCATCCTCAGGAGCTGTTGACTGGTCGATATGATGTGACAAAGATTGGAAATTTTTGTGATCACATGAATTTAGTCTCTATCCCTATCGCTAGTATAACATAATTACCTGACCCGTCAGACGTTGTCCTGTCCAAGTTTCATACAAACTTACCTCTCTTTAGTGACTTTCTTATTGTCTCTCCTTTATATCTTCCTTAGCTTTCTTATAAAAGGAAGCATGGTGCAAAATTTCAAGTTTCTAATACTATTAGTTTGGGCTGTGGGTTGATGTCAGTCAGAAAGTCAGTTAGTCAGTCATTACTATACGTCTACTAAAGTAAGAAATTTGATATAATTTGTGTGGAGCTTAAGGGGATCCTGCTCGAAATTGTGAAAATTTACGTATTTTAAAGTTACTTGTACTATGCGCTGAATTAGTTAAATACTTTAAAATAGAACTTACGTAAGTTAGCCTGATCATTGCACAAGGTCGTGGCCTGGTTGAAATTTGAAACAAATTCTATATACAATAACAAACGATACATAAATCTTATGACTCCTAAAAACATTTTTTTCGACAACTTTACGCATGAAACAATTCTAACATGAAAATATTTGTATTGATATTCCGCAGGTCATATCTTAAAAAAAGCAAATTTAAAATATTAACAAAAGCACGTGATGGTTTTATACATTTCGCAGAATAAAAACATTGCTCTAATCAAATTACTAGGTCTGAAACTTCAAAGCAGAATTGTTCTAATTTTAAATATCATTATATTTGATTTTGCTTTGAAGTTCAATACGAGACTTATGTCAGTTTTTTCGATCGCGCGGCACCCCCATAGGTCGCCTGTTGAAATACCAGACACAATAGAATTTCTAATGTTATCGAGCTCTAGGAGTCTTTGCCACAGTTAAGTAAAACATTTGAATTTAGAAGGCTAAACAATCTTTATATAGGTACGTTATTAATTACGGGCGTAGTCAGTTTTCCTTTTCATACATTTAGAAGATAGAGCTTGCTACAACACAGTCATTTGTTTTAACGATTCACCTGCTAATCGGCGCGTGAAATTTTAATCGCAGTCATTGCGCGCCATCAGGCATATCGTGGATTGTAGAGCCTCCGCGGCGCGGGGTAATGTATTGGGCGGTGTGTGCCAACTCGACCGTATAAGTATAGCTGTTGTTTTTGCAGCCTTTAGAGATGCTAATGTGATCATCATTTATTCAATATAAACCTATATGGGCACTTATTGACGTCACAATCTAGTCCAGTTCGGATTTTGGAAGAGCCTTCGACTAAGAAGAACCTGGCAAGAATAGGATTATAGAATATTCTTGCCAGGTTCTTCTCAGTCGAAGGCTCTCCCAAAATCCAAACTGGATGCCGTTCTTTTTTCTCCCTCTAAGTAAATAAATAATGGCAGTACTCATAAATAATGAGAATGTAAACGAGATTTTGAATAAGTACTTGTAAGTGGCCGAGTGGTCCAGCACTCTGCCCATATCCGGAGGCCCAGAGGGCGCCTACTCTCTTTCTCCGAAACGAAATGTCGGCCGATTTTCGTATTTCTATTTATGGCGCTTTCCATTATTTTTGAAATTTCAAACAATTTTCTAAAAATTAAAAATCTAAATGCCAAACCTATTTTGTATAAACGAAATTTCGGAAGGAATGGAAACCGCTGGAAATAGCAAACGAAATTCGGCCGAAATTTCGTTTCAGATAATGAGAGTAGGTAGGCCCTCTGGTCAATTCAATTGCCGGTTGCACGGTGTGTTTCGGATGCTTTCGTGTGCCTTCCAAAGCACGGAGGAGCTCGAAAGCACGTTTTGGTCACCCATAACCATAGAAGCGGTGATATATGTAATCTACATTTATTTTTTTAAACTGTTAGATTTTTTTTCGGACGCTGATTATACAACTCTCGTAATTTGGCACCGACTGTACAGTTCCGAGATTTTACGACACTTTATTATTTTAAAGTCTTACATAACAAAATCTTTGAAGAATTTAAAATTGCCTTCCCCAAAAAGAAATTTGGAGTAAAAGCCGACCTTAAATTAGGGTAATAAACGCGGTAGGGAGGGCAGCGGCTCAAACAAGCACTCTGTAGGTAAACTCTCTTAGTACAGTAGAGGATAAAAATGAGTGTCAACGTTTTTCACTGTTTGTTACTTTTCTTGGTAGGTAGGTAGGTACTCTTCATTTACAGAGAAAAAGGTTTATGTACTTAATCCAAAAAGTGATTTTTTTTACAACCTACCTGTTATCGCGCCGGTTCTGGCGTCGCGCGTCGGTCGCCATCTTTGAGGTTCCGGGTTCGATACCCGGTCGGGTCAAATAAAATTTAACTGTTTGTCTATATTGATTTCAATTTTGGTTTCTTTATGTTTTTTCTAAGCCTTTTTTAACTTGGGCTCTTTTGGTCTAGATAATTGGTGTGAGAGTTTGAAATTTATTTTTATTTTTAGTTAAGGTTTATTTTAACAGTTGACTGTACGAAAACGTTTCATCGCTTAAATTGCACCTGTAACACTGGTCGTTTTCATTTACACGAGTCTGGGACGTACTAATGGAACTGTAGGTATAGGGTAGTCTTAGTTAGGTTTGTAATCAATACATAAATACATATAATCATAAAATACATATAAATACTATTATCCCCGAAGGGTTAGTCAGAGACGAGACTAGGCAATGAGGACCGCAAAAGCAATCCTCTACCATAATCCACTTTTCACCAAATAGCGACTGCACACGGCTCAGCGTGACAGGTGGCGAGCACATCGCCGCTATAAGATGTTGAATGTATGTGCAGTCTTTAGTCCCTTAGTCGCCTTTTACGACACCCAAGGGAAGAGGGGGGGTAGTAGTATTCTTTCACCGCTACGCAACACGGGTAAGGGTTTAGGGTGGCATTTCGAATTTAGATACAAACATTCAAGTTCAAATTTTTTACTTTAGTATTAGCAAAGGATGTTTGGTGTTTTATGTTTAAGTTGTATAATTTTTTATTTTTTTAATCTGTTATTCATTATCTATCTGGCAATATCTGTCTACAAATGACAGCTGTTGACAAATAACAGCCGCTAACTGTCAAATCAAACATGACGTGACGGCATTGTTGACATTTCCCTTTTCTAAAAGCAAAAGAATTATGGTTTATGCAGCCACGTTAGACATTTCTAAAGTAACATGTCTGTTTTTTAAGAGCTTAGTGTTTCCCTATTCAAAATATTTATAATTAAATAACTCTTATCCGCGATTCGATAAAATATAAGACAAAATTTGGTTTAGGTAGCAAATAATATTAGCTTTATTTTATGACACGATAAGCATTTTTTCTATGGAAAGTGCCGGTTCTCCTTTCATTAAAATTGGCTCTATGGTTTTTAAAAATTTGAACTTGGAAGTTTGCATGGGAAAATTTAATTATCTTAACAAGGCGCGTGGTAGGTTGCGAAGGTGAAGTTAACTGCTGAGTTTCCCCGCATCCGCCGCATGAACGCTTCACGTAAACCGATAACGGCTGCCGACACACTGAGAGTGGCTAATGCAGACCGAAATGACTCTTATCTTATCACAATGTTATCGAGTCGCGTAGCGGAAAAAGAATACTACCACCCCTCACTTCTCTTGAGTGTCGTAAAAGGCGACTAACGGACTAAAGACTGCACATACATCCAACAGCATATAGCAGCGCCTGTCACGCTGAGCCATGTGCAGTCGCTATTTGGTAAAAAGTGGACTAATTTTGCGGTCCTCATTGCCTAGTCTCTGACTAACCCTTCGGGGATAATAGTCGTGATTATATGTATGAATGTACAATGTGAATACGAAATATTGTAAGTTTTAAATGTAACTTTGTGTGTGTGGTTGTGTGTACACAGTGCGATTGAAAATAATTTATTGACTAAGAGGGTTTACGCATTTGGGTTTCCTATACAATTTTCCAAGTCGAAATTTTTAAAGACCAATAAGCCGATTTTAATGAAACTTTGCATGCTAAAGTAAAATACAGGTATCTAAATAGTTTGTTGAAAACATTTTTTTAAAAAGGTTTATTTGGCTGAGTTATTGCGATTTAAAGTCCATTATAGAAAGTTTAAAATCGCAATAACTCATTTAAATAAACGTTTTTAGAAACGTTTTCAACAAACTATTAATTTTTAGATCTCTATATTTTTCTTCAGCAGTTTCATCAAATTTGGCTTTCTGGTTTTTAAAAATTTCAACTTGGAAACCGAAATGCATAAACCCTCTTAATTTTGTTACAGTCAAGCTCCAAGTCGAAGCATTTTCTCATAACACCTTTGATCACGTATAAAAAGTAGACGCTAGATGAACACTCTCATAACATCTAAACAAGAAAAAGAGTACGCAGCGAGATTAGAGGGCCTACTCTTTTTCCTCGAAACGAAATTTAAACGAACTTTCGTCCGATTTACGTTTTCTATTTACAGCGGTTTCAATTCCTTCCGAAATTTCGTTCACACTAAATAGGTTTACAAAATAGGTTCATACAAAATATAAAGAAAGAAAAAACATTTATTTAGGACAAAACAGTTCAGATTACACAGATAAAAAGAAAATTGTACAAAAGAATGTCCCAAAACGGATTCCAGCTCAGCAAAATGCTAGCCTTACGGTCAGCGCTGATCTTACGATGGTACCGGTTTGGTGACGAATAGGTTAAATAAATTTTTAGAAAATTGTTTGAAATTTAAAAAAATAATGGAAACCACAATAAGTAGTAAACAAAAATCGGAAAATTTGATTCGGGCAAGGAGAATAGGCCCTCAATTAATAATATTAAACCTATTATTTAATAATTAAAAAATCCAGTATAATTTTGTGTAAGGGCTACGTGTTTCAGTTAGAAGCGAAGTAATTTTAATTTTGTTTCCTTTTATTTGTACTTAAACTTTAAGTATGGACATGTAGTCTCACAGGCTACACGAGAATGGTGGTTTCGTTGTTTTACCTGTTTCCCCCCGCTCCCTTTGACTGAGCCGCTCAGTAGCTTCAGTTTTAGTACCAAATAGACCAGCGAGGAAAAAGGTTGACTAGAAACACAACACGTGAGTAATATTTATTAAAAAAATGGTTGGAGCCTGTGACGCTACACGTCCATTGCTTTTTCATAAAAATTTTAACAAGGTTCTCATCTATCCAGCTTGTTGATGAACTATTGAAGCGGAAACTGACGTGTGTCGGGACAGTGAAAAAGAATAAAAGAGAGGTACTGAATGAATTTCAACCAGACAAGCGTTGAGAAGTCCAATCTGCGTTATTTGGATTTACGTAAGACAAAACTTTATGTTCTTATGTGCCAAAGAAGAACAGAGCTGTGATACTCGTATCTTCTATGCATCATAATAACGTGATTGACAGAGAGACTAATAAAACCGAAATTATAATGTATTACAATTCTACTAGTACATAGAGTAGTACTTCTAGTAAATGAAGCTGGTAATAAATGCTTTATTTACTCGAGTAGCCGCCTAACAAAGAGATGGCCTATGGTCTTATTTTATCGTGTTCTTGACTTCAGTGGTATGAATGCGTATATTTTACATAATATGCATCAGTCAAAGGAGGTAGGCACAGGAGATTTCCTCAAAAATTTAACTTGTTTGGTTGTGGTACCCCTTAAGCAGCGACGAGTTAACAGTATAAAGCTTAGAGAGCTCAGAACAACAATGAATCGAGTCTTAGGCAAAAATATGATTGCAGTGGATGTCCAGGCACCAAAAGCCATACCAGGAACTATGTATAAGATTATGTAGACTCTGTCCCTCAAAGAAACATCGGATGACGACCCACGTTTGTATTGGCTGTAGCAAGACAGTTTGTCTGCAATGTTCACGACCTTTATGTTACAACTACCAATAATTTGTCCAAGAAAGTCGGTTGTGATTTTTTTATTTTGGTTTTCAGAAGTTTATTTTATGTTTTTTTCATTCCTTCTATATTAGACTTTACAATAAAAAAGTAAAAGTACGATAAGTTATTTTTTTTAGATTTTAAACTAACTTTAACCAAAATTATTAAAAAAAAGTGCCTTAACTGTTGATTTTTGTATTTTTATAGATTTTATATAAAACAATGTAGTATGTATTCACGTCTATTTGTTGTTAGTATCCATATACTTGATTTAGTTATAATTTTAACAGCAATTAAGAATCTTTAAGAAAACAAACCACGCCTTTTTATATCGGAGCCTGTGAGGCTACATGTCCAAGGTAGTGTTATAAAAATAAGATGTCCATACTTGAAGGTTAATTAATATAAGTTTAATTTTAATTGTTTCATTCCATAAAGTTAACTGTTTTATTTACTACTAAAAATAAAGTAGGTACGGAAAGTTGATTCTTCCAGTCGGTTACTAAAAAATTGGTGTTATGCTTAGTTGGTATCTGGTTTTATGCGTCTAAAGGCCTCCAGGTACTCATTTGGTTTAGTAGTGAGCAAGCGTCAACTAAGTGTCAACATGGCAAAGTGCCCCTTCAAAAATTGCTCTTCTGCCATATGTCAAAGCGGCCATCCACTATTCCGCTACGTAGTATGGAATTGTGTATCTAGTTTAAATATGTGATCAGTCGGTCACAGGTCACATTAAAAAAGAACAATCTTCCACAAATCACCATTGCTGTTTTAGATTTTGATCATAACTGTACTTAAAGTGTTCAGGTAACATTTGATGTCGATTGTACTTACTTAAAACACAAGGAGCCAGTGCAACTCTGAACGCTTGCGGGTCGAATCAGAGAGGGCCGCGAGCTGTTGGGACTCCGCTCACGCCCGCTCTAACCGAATTACTGGCGTAGACCTAACGAGCGGTAGACATGACACGGATTTTTTTTTTTTTTTAAAAACTTCTCTCGTGAACTCGCTTTTACGAGCATATAACCCTTTAACAGAGAAAGTATCTATCTATGTTATATTCTATGTATAGAATACTACCAAGAGGGGGCTCTTCCCTTGGGTGTCGTAAAATGGACTCACTACTTATCACGCTGAACACATGTGCAGTTGTAACTTAATGAAACGTGGACTATGGCAGTGGACTACTTCTGCCTGTCCTCATTGCCTAGTCTCTGAATAACCCTTTGGGGATACCTAATAGTCGTGAATTACAGTTTTAATAACACGTAGAATACGTTGAGGCTTAAATTGATAATCGTGTGTGCTACCTTAATATTACGTATAACAATAACGATAACAGCAACTACCAGTTAGAAGTAATATAGCCACCTAATTAGTTATCAGCAAAGTCTCACCAGTTAGAAGTGATATAGCCACCTAATTATTAGCTGAGGAGAAGTGCGTTTCAGTTTTCAGATTATATTGTCACTTCTGGTAAAATGTAGGCAACCCGCAAACCCACTGTGTAGTAAAAGAAACAGTTGAACGCGGCAAACGCTTTTCTGCAACAATACATTTCTACTCGTTCTTTTCTCTGTAGCATTATCAGTGTAGGCTTCCGGCCAAATTTTGGAACCCCAAAGAGCCTATTTTTCGTTTGAGCGAGGGTGCAGTGCGTGTACAAAGGTGCCCGGTCGCATTGCAATCAACGGACAGAATTGGGATCGGGAATAAATTATATTATTGCGGTTCTGTGGGCGCTGTCTGCTCAGCTGTTGATGTTAAACACTCAATCGGTTCCTGATAATGCTATAGTGTCATCATCAGTTTATGGCCATCGTGACCATCATAACCATCATAAAGGTTGAAGAATACTACAACCCCCTTTCTTCCCTTGGGTGTCGTAAAAAATGACTAACGGACTAAAGACTGCACATACATCCAACAGCTTAGAGCGGCGATGGGCTAACCTATCACGCTGAGCACATGTGCAGTCGCTATTTAATAAAAAGTGGACTGTGGTAGTGGACTATTTTTGCTGTCCTCATTGCCTATAGTCTCTGACTAACCCTCCGGGGATAAAAGTCGTGATTATATGTTGTATGTAGCTATTTGACTATTATACTTTTTGAGTTAGGCCCATGCATGACCCGTATATGACGTATATGATCATGACCCGTTAAGTTAGAGCTTAAGAGGGTGTACGCATTTCGGTTTTCCATACAAACTTCCAAGTCGTTTTTTAGCTGAGTTATTGCGATTTAAAGTCCACTATAAAAAGTTAAAAATCGCAATAACTGAGTTAAATGAACATTTTTTTTAAATGTTTTCAACAAACTTATTAGATCCCTGTGTTTTACTTCAGCTTGCAAAGTTTCATCATAATTGGTTCATTGGTTTTTAAAAATTTCGACTTGGAAGTTTGTATGGGAAACCGAATGGCGTAAACCCTCTTAAGTGGGCTCGTGGGTACTTTACCATTTTAAGATAACAACCGGAATCTACAGCTAGTGTTACACATAATAAATAATAAATAAACTTTCCTACACTCACACCAATTAACTAGCCCAAGAGAAGCTTCATTATGAAACTCGTTAAATGGTTACTAGACAACGGATAAACATACTTAAAATACTTAAATACATACTTATTATACATAGAAAACACCCAGACCCGAGACAATTTAGAAAAACCATAGTTTCTAAATAGACCCGACCGGGGATCGAACCCTGGACCTCAGAGATGGCGACACCATGAAAACCGGTGTATAAACCACTCGACCAAGGAGGTCGTCAAACATGTTTACGTACTTTCTATGTAATTACTACAGGTGTAATAAAAAAACGTAATAATTAAAATAATTTGAAAAAATCACGGTAAATTACGTTTAAATTATAACTACATTCATAGCTTTTTTTAGAAAATAATAAAAACATGTAACAAGCTTTAAAGCTCACGAAATTTAAGCCAAACATATTTCAATATATTTTCGCACCCAAAAAATAATAATTTACGACCAGTCTGTCAAAATGTATATTACGTTATTTTGTACCGAGAGAAATATTGACGCAAAAAAAAAACTACGACTATTTGCCCCGAGCGTTAAGATAGTCGCGCCGGAAGTAGGGGTTCATATATCAGTCGGGCAGGCCGTAAATATTCCGAGAGCTCGTGACATATCATTTGGCGTGTGCCAGTTGTTGCTGTGTAAATAGAACCGACTTTGAAATTGAAAGTGCTTTTTTATGTAGGTGTGTAAGCTTTTGGATTTAGCTGGTTTAAAATGTTCACAGTTCAAGAAAGGTCCATAGCCAATTGCAGAAAAAAAATAAACTAATAATAATAAATAAACTTTCCTTCACTCACACCAATTATCTAGCCTAAGAGAAGCTTCGTTATGAAACTCGTTAAATGGTTACTAGACAACGGATAAACATACTTTAAATACTTATATTCATACTTGTTATACATAGAAAACACCCAGACCCGAGACAATTTAGAAAAACAATACCTTCTAAATTGACCCGACCGGGGATCGAACCCGGGACCTCAGAGATGGCGACACCATGAAAACCGGTGTGCAAACCACTCGAACAAGGAGGTCGTCAATATTATATTAATATGATTATATTAGAATAAACGAAATTCTTCACAATAACTATTTATTATAATAATTATAATAAATAGTTATAATAATTATAATAATTGTAATTATTACAATATAGTATTTTACAACAATTGCCAAAAGCGCGGTAAGTCATCTCTCAAATTTCGAAGACTAGTGCTGGGGTGCAGTAACATAGGAATGTGATAATCGAGAGATCTATTTTTCGTCTAACACTACAGTGTTAGAATATATTCCGTATATTGTTTTCTTATGTTTAACCGTGTCGCGCAGCGTTGAAAGAATAACCACCCCTCTCTTCTCATGGGTGTCGTAAAAGGCGACTAACGAACTAAAGACTGCACATACATCCAACAGCTTAAAGCGGACTCACCACCTGTCACGCTGAGCACATGTGCAGTCACTATTTGGTGAAAGTGACTATATACATACAATATAAGTTTGAGCGAACACTGCACATTGAATTGAAAAAGTTTTTACAAATATCAAAACTGACCGATACATTTTAAATAGCTTGTCAGTAAGTAAAACCTATGGTAAAACTGTCACTTGTATAGGTAGGTTATTAAAAGGTATACAGAACAGATCCATCCATCCTACACTGATGTTTTGTATTGAATGAAAACCAGGGCCTCGATAATTCAGGCTTATGAAATAGCGAGCAAAATCATAATAAAGTCAAAAAACATATTAAAGTTACTTACATCACAATATTTTAAACAAAACAATATAACTTAAGCTTAGGTACAAAACGCAAATACTTTATATACATCTAATAAACTATGAGTGGGGAGAGACTCATCTCCGCAAATACGCAAAACAAACTGAATGCATTATTAACCGAAGGTTTCCCCTGAAGAGGCTGAGAGGCAGAGAGGGTCGCCCACCAATCTTGTGGGGCGGGCGGCCAATAAAGTATTTATACAGCCTTCGATCTGACGTGTGGTACTGATTCACGTTCCGGCTATGATTTTAGGAAAATGTTTTGTTTGTCTGTCACAACGAAGTATGAAAGGTTTAAGGCTGAGATCTATAGAGCGTACTTATACTTTACTCAGACTTATTTAGCGAGCTAAGACAAAATTGAAATATATAATCAATGCCTCGACGCTGTCTCAGCACAGGCTTAGCACGGGTTAAGTCACCGAAATCGGTGACTTACGAAAAACTCAGGATATTAACCGAACATATATAATAGCACACTACCTCAACAGAGCTCTACTGCGGCGTTTCCGTGCCTTTTTAAATTTTACGGGTTATCTTTCTGTCAAAACAAGATCTTATTCTGTCAAAACAGTTATGACTATCAATTCAAAATCAAAGCTCGTACTTAGGATGCACTGAGCCAAGTTCGCCATAAGTAAAGTCAAAGTTACTCGTAAGCACGCTCTATAAATCTCACCCTTATGTCTTCGATCAACAATACAACTGGATGTCAGGTCGGCGCTAAAAATGTGTCACGGTAAATAAACGCGTACTTGAGAAGTGAGCGTTTATTTTCTCGCAAGGCAATAACAGGAAAAAGTACTTTATTTGTTGCCCCTTAAGGTTGATTTCGCCACTAAATGTTATTGACGTCTTTTCTTTTTAAGTGACAGTAGTAATTTATTGCTTTGAAAAAGTATTTATTCACGTGGACAGAATTTAGCTTTGATTTAGTACGTGACGCGTTATCTAGTTGGTATTGTTGATCGAAGGTTTTAGTAGACAATACCACTATTGCAACACCACTGAGATATACTATAAAATAACAAAGATAATTAAATGTTAAAAAAAATACAAAAATATGTGTTTTTAAGTTTTACTATATATAAAAAAAGTATATTTGAGTGTTCATAAAACAAAAAAATCAAAAATAAAATAATACATTTATAATTACTCGGTCGCTTTAAATCTTAGGTTTCTTTCAAAAATCTCCAGACGATGCCGATGGAGAGAAAAAGACACTCTAAAATCATAGACTATAATATAAATAACATAAACTAAGGAGAGTGGGGCTAGACGGGGCGACCGATCTTGAGTGCGAACAAATTAGCCAAAATCATGTTCTGTCCCACAGACAACTTTAGAAAGAAAAGTGAAGCTTGCTCAAGAAAGTTTAGATAAGAATGATCCAATGACTGTTAAATTTAAGGTACCGGTAGGCCCAAAAGAGCAAGTTTTTACTGATAATGAAGAGGAAGGCCTGTAAATATATAAAAGATATGGAGAGCAGGCTTTAAGGACTGACAATGAAAGACTTAGGAGGTTTAGTCTATAGACTAGCGGTAAAAAATAACAAACGTCATCCGTTTAACAATGAAAAAGAAGAAGCCGGGAAAGACTGGGCATTAGGATTTTTAAAAAGGCACCTAGAACTGTCTATTAGACAGCCTGAAAGTACCTCAGCTGCACATGCTGCTGGTTTCAATAAACATGTGGTAGACCAGTTTTTCAATATTTTGGGCAATGTTTACGATGAACATCATCTAACACCTGATCATATATACAACTGCGATGAAACTGGTATTTCAGTTGTGCCCAAAGAAAGGGCGGAAAGCAAGTGGGAGCCATAACATCTGCTGAACGAGGTAAGACCATTACAGTAGAAAACTGTTTTAGTGCTAGTGGTCATTTTATGCCACCCATGATGGTATATCCTAGAAAAAGAATGGATCTGCAACTTATGATTAATGCTGCCCCCGGAGCTTGGGGAGTTTGCAGTGATTTGGGCTGAATGACTACAGAACTTTTTCTAGAATGGTTTAAAAAGTTCGTCGAATTCAGCGGAGCAACACCTGAGCGTCCTGTTTTGTTTTTATTGGATGGACATAGTACTCACACGAAGAATATTGTTCTCATAAATAAAGCACGGACTCACGGCATTATCATTTTATGTTTTCCACCACATACTACACCCCGTCTTCCGGTTGCAAACGTTGCTTACATGAGACCGTTAAGCACCACATCATCAAATCACGGCCTGGCTTCTCAGCAACCCAGGAATGACTGCCACTGTCCGACAAGTAGCTGAAATTTATGGAAAGGCGTTCATACAAGCATCTACGATGTCAACAGCTGTCAATGGTTTTAAGAAATGTGGAATTTGGCCATAATGATCCAACAGTATTCTCTGAGTGACTTTGCTCCGTCTTTGATGACATATATTCAGCTTAATGTATACGACGCACCTGCAAACGATAATAGTTCGTTTAATGGAACCGTCATCCACAGAACCAGCAACAATAATCAGAATGCGCCAATTATACCTGAAGCCATTTTTGTTGTGACAACTTTGACGGGTGCAGCAGTGACGCCAGTAACAGTGGAAACAGAAACAATGTCGAGACTTGATACTGCCGCTAGTATTTCGAGTACGTCATCATCTGGATAATGTAGTACTAATCTGGTTACTGCAATTACTGTGCTACCTAATACAACGTCAACCCCTGAACCAAGATGTTCTAACTGGATCGATAACACTAATCTACACGATATACCACGAACTCTGCAGCAATTAATATTTTATGTTGTAAGTACGCAGTAACTAGAAAAACATCTCGCGTAGCTAGAAAACGAGGGAAAACTGTGGTGATCACATTTTCGCCTTATAAGAATGAATTAGAAGGAACGATTAAGAAAAAAAACAAGCGGAAGAGGATATACAGCGAAAAAAAGAGTTAAGAGAGAAAAAAATAGTGACAGCGATACTGAAATACACCTGCAAACATTGTTTGTATTTTAAAGGCCTATATTTGGACTCAATTACACTTTTTTATTTTTTTATATGTTGATTAGACTGACAAATATACGTTAACAATAAAGATTAATTATCAAAGAAGATTATAAGTATATAATAAATTAATAAAACTCATTACGAACAATTTTATTTACCATGAAACCATAAGGACCCCGTCTTCCCACTCTACCTTAGCAACCTACATACTTAGAAAAATTTAATAGCTATGAAAACCTTAATACCTTAAAATAAGGTTCTACCCGTGTACAATACCATCTCTTCCCGTCTCTTCCCGCTTGGGTGCACACACATCCAACAGCATAGAGCGGCGATGGACTCACCACCTGTCACGCTGAGCACATGTGTAGTTGTTATTCGGTGAAACGTGGACTGTGACAGTGGATTGCTTTTATGGACTTCATTGCCTAGTCTCTGACTAACTCTTCGGGAATAAAAGTCGTGAGTATTTGTATATATGTAAACGAAGCAACGCTCACAAGCTTAGTAAAATATGAACTACAAACGTATTCCGTGTACATACAAATTTGCCTAAAGGGAAAATGTGCGATTTATTTCGCACGTGTGACTTAAACATAAATCAACTAAAACGCGTGCGGTATCGGGAAACGTGCTTACAATTCGTTATTTGGAAACAAATAAACAACAACGAATGCTTATATTATTCATCTACATAATCATCATCAACACATAAATTACATATTTAACATCATTCCATCACACCACTGCTGTGGTTAATCCTTCCCAGGTGAAAACTGCACAGTATTGTTTGTTCCTGTGTAAAGTAATACATCTCAAAATTACCACTTTTCAATGTCAAATTTGCGACGTCTAAAAAAGACAAAAAGAGGAAGATCCATTATTTTATTAGAACTAAAACAATACTACAAATCATTTAATTAGCATGAAAGTTTTAAAATTAAAAGAAATGCTCTTTGTATATATTTTTAACACAATTTCCGCTAGACTGAAAAATTGTCATTTTGAAAAGTATCACTTACTTATTTGATCGATCACACATAGGGAGATCAAATAATAGCTCAATGCATGTTGGCAACACCAGCTGTACCCCGTGACGTGAAATATTTACAAAATTTTCTTATGAACAAACCTTGTACTGACAATTTTTTACACACACAACAAAAAAGAATCAGCCAAATAGGTGCAGGCGTTCTGAATTGATGCGCGAACATAATTCATGGCAGTTGATTTTGATTTATTTTATATCGATAATCACGGAATACCTAATTAACTGTCCTGCGGTCAAAGTAGGAACAGTAAGAGATTAATATTTTAAGTCACACGGTCTTCTTTCTTAGCCGAGCCGTTCCCAAAAATATGTTTTCATAAAAAACTTCAGTGCCCATATAAAGATGCGTAATGTCCGCATCCTGCGGGCTCATGCCTCTTGTTAGGGATTACGAGCGGTAAATTATTTTGTTTCGGTGAGTTATGGCCTATTGAGGCAACAGACCGTTGTTTCAAGACTTAATGGGGTGACGTACAATTTTACTTTGTCTTTCTGAAAATTCCTATTTTTGGGCGAGACGCGTCGAGTGTTGTTACCCTCAGTGCAGTGGTAAAAGTCAAGTTATTAGTTTTCAGTGTGGTAAAATTTTGATTTTAAACATTAAAAAATAGTTTATCCAAATAACTTATTCTGTTTTAACGTTTCACTTCCATAAAATTCTTATAATAAAGTCCTTTTATATTCAAAAACTTTTTAT
This sequence comes from Scoparia ambigualis, assembly GCA_963921215.1. Classification (NCBI taxonomy): domain Eukaryota; kingdom Metazoa; phylum Arthropoda; class Insecta; order Lepidoptera; family Crambidae; genus Scoparia; species Scoparia ambigualis. Next base: position 28,092,536 of record OY992503.1, read on the forward strand.
AATAAAAATATATTTGCTAAATAATCATTACTTAACCTTATTTTACGCCTCTAACTGCAAAATAAATAAACAATAAAATCTAACCGTGTTTTAATCCTTACAATTTCTATAAGAAGCTTTGCAGGAAGCACTTCACTTTTCACCGATCATTTCTAATTAATCGGCTCATTGACAGTGTAATCCGTTGCTTAATGAATTGAATTATTCTGTCTCATTTCTCCGTCGCGTCGCCTCCGAGATTATTATTGAAATATAAAATGCGTAAATCATAGCGGACTTCAGTAATCCTGATTGGTCATTAATGTGATTTACAGCGGTTACAAATAGCTCGTGTAGGGTGTCATTTTTTAAATATGTCACAGGACATTGCTCTTCTTACGGTTTAGAATGACATAGCACTTGTAAGATAATAGTTACTCGTTCATATTCATCAGAGTTGAATATAAATGTTTAGTTTTACTAGGAAGTTTCGATTGAGTAAGTATTTACCAACATTGAGCCTAATATAGCCTATCTCCAGTTGCGCTTAAGCTCAGCAGTAGTAGATAACTTTATTGGTTGGTGATAGGATATATCATATTGTTTTATATAATTGCCATGAGTTATTTTGGTCTATTTTTAAACAGTTAGTGGAATACTTACTGTTAAATAAATAGAACGTAAAAACATCATTCATAATTTTTTTACCATCGTCATAATAATCATAATTTTTTTCACTTTTTCTAGCTCTACAAAGTTATGAGACAAACCAATAAAAACATTAGCTAAAACTCATAATTTTTCAGTATTATTACTAAAACGTAACGAATAAATTTCAAGACATCAGTGACAGTCAAACAAAAGACAAAATTTTTCATTAACAAAAGTGGTAGCGCTGAATTGATCGGCACGCTCCACCCGACCATTACATTAATGCTTCATCTATTTCAGCTCGAGATTTTATATAAATCGACGTGAAATTTATCTAGGTGCCCCTCGTCTACGGACGGATGACAAGGGGTGATAATTAGTGCGTTCGTGCTATTCCGGGCGGACGTCCCCGTCTAAAAATGGCTCAATCAGTCAAACCAGGAGCCAGGGCACAGAATCACGCTACTCGAATGTCGTTAGTGATTAACTAGCTGCAGTGGAGGACTGCAGTGAACTTATCATAGAAATCATGCTATAGTTGTAAGATACAAGTAATTTACAAGTAGGTACAACACACATGTCACATAAAAAGTGCGTTTTAAATGTTATCAAAAATAAATGTGAACTCTATTAATATTTTTAGTTTGTTATAGAATACAAACCTACATAACAAACTTTAAAAATTTTCCTTTTTTTTAATCTAACCATTTAGTCTATTGGATATTTTGTTTGCTACTTTATATCTTTTTTACAAATTGAAATAGGTGCAACTTTTTTACACGTATCTTTAATAAATTAAAGACTCAAGCATCCGATTCCTTTGGTACTGTAGTATACCTTTGTATAAAACTACGTTACCTCTGTGCAGCGTCGCAGAAACTCCACATGATCAGAAACAATCCTTTTAGCTCTTTATAAAGCACTCTATCTGCGGAGGCGATCACGTTGTACAAAGAGAATAAAGGGGATGTGTGTTACTCGTGGGGAACTTTATACCTGGACTTTAACAGATATTAATTTTTGTTTTAATAATTTGAACAAATTTATAAATTTTAATGTTCTCCACAATATCACCAATAAAATGAAACGCTTTAGTCGGATCTACTCAAACGAAGCAAGAAAAAAAGAGCAAGATCACGTAAGAATTATGTTGATCAACTATTTATAGCATTTTGTAGAGTTTACTAAAACACTTAAAATTTAAATTAAATATCCAAACTTTTGTTATCTATCACGGATCCCAGCAAATGTATCGAATCGCAAGAATCAATATATAACATAAATACAGTTGATCCATATTGAGTTCCCTATAACTTTATTGTAAAAGGCTTGAACGAAAACTTCTCCCAAATGAAGTTGGATCTTTGAAACGGAGTCACAGTAAAGCAATAGGGATGTGCAGGTAAAAAAAAACATTCGTCTGCAATCCGTTGAGCCGCACTTTGAGTAACTCTAGCCGATGTTCAAAAGGACAGCACCTCAAATAGATGGCCTGTCGTACTTCGGATTCGAATTTGTGGATCTTCTTGGAGTTATTCAATTCAATTTGTTTCCGTGATGATGTACGAAAACTGGATGGGCTAATGCCGTTTTGCCCTTACGAAAAAAGTCATAAGGGATGAATTTTTTTAATTCAGATTTTGGTGAATAGGTACTTTTGCAACTCTAGTTGAACTCTAGTAAGATTATTATGACTTTATTCGGCATCTGCTTTTAATGCAAATTTTTACTTAATAACGTTGTAGGAAATCTATATCCATGCTTCAGTGAAAGGGTATTTTCTGAACTTGAACTAAGCAGACTTGAAACAGTTATAAGTTCGTGATTACATTCTACCAGGGTTCCAAACTTATGGAAAGTATCCCTAAAGGTACTATTACAACTAGTTAGGTACGATTATAGACCAGCAGTTGAAATTAAAACTTACCTATCTACGAGTATCTGTTTATTGTTAAGCCTGATTCAACTACATTTTTTGACTTAAGCTCTATCATAACTAGTTATGTCAAATATGTCCCCCGAGTAAGCAAAACACCAGATACTCGTAGATAGGTTATTAATTCAGGCGTTAGTACATAATCTTATTTAAAAAATACCAAAAATCAGCGTTTTTTGGCAGTCACAATAGTAGACTAACTTAAATAGTAGACTCAGCTTTGATCCTTGTTATTGCTTCATCGGCAGCCACATCCAGTCCTTAACAGGGAGTGCGTGCATCTGCATCCCCGCGGGACGTGTAGGGGATCGATCTGCCCGATCCGCCCAGTCGCGTGCCGCTCGCCGGCGAGGACGATTGCCGCCCGAAACCTCCTTTCAGGCAGGACTTTTGCCGCGCGACCTTTTAGGCGGGAATTTATGACAGTTCAAAAAGAGGTTGTCAATAAATTGGAACTGTTACGTTAATGAAGTGGAGAGTGTGAAACCTCCTTTTAGGTGTTCTCGTTGAAACTTTTGGGCGGGATCTGAGTACTGCTGTAAAGACATTATTGTTTTACGTGTTACTGAATTGAGTCTCTATCTTGAGTTTGTAGTGTAGTAAAGTGTGAAACTTTCTTTCAGTCAGGTCTCATTCCGTTAAATTTTTTAACCGGGGATTCTTTTTTGATGACAGTGTCGTTTGATTGTGGTAATTGGAACTAATTATTCATAAGGTAGAGTAAAACCCCTAAACAGAACTTGTTGAGTACCTAACTTTTAAGTGGAACATTACGACAGTTTAAAATACTAGATACTTTCAGATGCAAAACTGAAACTGTTATTGGTGAAGTGTTGGTGGTCGTAAGTGTTGGTAAACAATGTTTTGTTGACGTTGTGATAAGAATTTCAATGGCGATATCTTTTAATAATAGTAAATTTTTATAAAACAGATCTATCATGGTGTTATTGAGTAGATATTTTAAGGGTTGATTTGAATGGATGTAATGTCGAATATCATGAAATACATCAATTTTGTGTGTTTGATGTATTGGGTCATTATTATCTATCTTTTCTTGTTTTACATCAAAACGTTTACGTTTTATTGAGTGCTTTATCACGCGGAAAAGAATATTGAGCTATCTACCATTAGGATACCAAAACATCAACAGAACGGTCATGTATTGCCGTGTAAGCGTTTCACTATTACGTTTCTGTCACTTTTTTTGCAAATTAAAACGTTTGAAGAAAGCAACACATCACTGTGAAAGCTTACAATAATTAATAAGAATTTTATCGTTTATCTATGGCGATGAAATGTACTGAGCCATCTCAGAGAGCTCAATAAATATTATTGATTTTAGCACCTGCGTAAGAAGGAAATCTTTCATCGTAGAGTCTCTATATGATTTACGTAGCACAATCTTGAGTTTAAAAATGAGAGCCTACTTAGATAAACTTAGATAGATAGATAACACTTTTATTGTAACAGTTTAAATTTTACAACACGAAACATAAAATACAAGTACAATACACAGTAACAATTTGGCAGTCTTATCGCTCTAAAGCGATTTCTTCCAGTCGGATGGAGAGAACTTATACACGCTAAAGTCGAAGGTGTAAACATAATTGTAAAAATTAAAATAAATATAGAAAACATGTTAAAAATACTTATTATTTAAATATATATTATAATAAATACATAATATATATACACAAATATAGTAGTCTCAGGTAGGAAGTAGCGGACGAAGCAATCTATCAGCTGGATAAGGTTAAAAGGAGAGGTACAAGTTTTTTACGAGCTCCTTAAATGCGTGAATACGTGAATTTAATGCATTAAGTCAGTTTTCCCATGCATTTACTGGAACATAAGGAACAATAATAATGGTACAACCGATTATTACATTATTAGTAGTTATATTAGTGATATTGTCTTAAAAAAGTCTTGAAAAACTAAAAAGGGACATAACTACACATTTTCTGTGTTCGACTTCAAGGACTGTAGAGTCCTTGAAGTCTTTGAATACAGAAAATGTGTCGAATGTCTTCTGGCATTGCAAAGTCGGATACAATCCCGATAAACTTGTGGTAGGGTCTTACCTTGTAGGTAGTGTATGTAGGTTGAAAACACATTTATAAAAACATCTACAAATAATATTTTTTTTATGTAGCCTTAAAAGTAACATACCTAGTATTAAACTCACTAGAGTAATACGTAGATGCTTTCAATTAAAACGACGTAGTAGAGTCAATGATATAATATTATAATAATAAGGTACATAATCAAGTTCCCGACAACCACTTCGATCAAAATACGAGCAAGCTCTGCCTCGGCGCTATACTCTCGCGCCGGAGCCCAAACTTAAAAACAAAGTCATTATTCACATTCCATTATTAGACATAGTCATTTCTACGAGTTCGCCAAAACCCTTATCGTACTCCGCACTGAACCTAATGTTGTTAATGTAAACATAAGCCCGGAATGTAACACTTCTGCGCGCCCGGCGCGACGCCGTCTCCCTACTCGTCATGCGTTGCTTTATGTTGCCAACAATAATTTGTTTGTAATAAAGCACTGATTTTGATAATATTATTTAACTAGTATTTATAGGATCGCCAACAGTCGGCTATCCTGCGACAGGAATGTCCCTATTCCTGTACTTTCGGCCGTCCTTATACAGGGTATGTCTCTATACCGATGATTTATAGAGAAATATAGGTAACTTATACAACAATAAAAATAAAAATAACACAAGTAATCCTCATTTAAATACAAACAATAATTTATGAAATAATGTATATATTAATGATTTTAGTAAACTTTTGAGTTATGACGACGATTACAATTTTGCTTATCTACTGATAATCTAATAACTAAAACAATAACTAATATAAACTAATAACAATGACCTTATTTATAAAAACAAAAAAAATATGTATAAATTGCCTTAATATAATAATATAAAAGTTTTATGGTCGTTAGAACTATTCATTATTACAGCATTAATCAAAATTCTTAATAGCATTAATAATCAGTTCTTATTGAATTTTCCAGTATTAATTAAAGTTTTCAATCATTTAAAATTTAACTTTTTTCACAGTTATAAATCTAATTTTCAGTAATAGTAACAACGTCCTTTTTTTTTTAACGATCATTAGAGATATTTATTATTACAGTATTAATCAGGAAGAAATGCTTCATCTTAATGACATAAGGCTATTGTAATGATTTTGTCAATCTTCGCTCTACTCATTTAACTATAATTAGGTAGTCTACTATGGCACCATTGCAATAGCCAATGTTTAACTTTTGCATTGTTGTAGAGCTGCCGTTTGTCACCGTTGCATTACGGTCTGCTGATGTGCTCGATAAAGAAACCGTTTGCCACCATCGGGCCACGGTCTACTGATAAACTATGAAATAAAACTGTCATTTGCCACCATCGGGACACGATCTAATGAAAAATATGTAAGAAAGCTGCCGTTTGCCACCCTCGGGACACGGTCTGCTGTTACATCTGTTATGAAGCTGCCGTTTGCCACCATCGGGACACGGTCTGTTGATAGATTACGTTATATGGCTACCGTTTGCCACCCTCGGGACACGGTCTGCTGTTACATCTGTTATGAAGCTGCCGTTTGCCACCATCGGGACACGGTCTGTTGATAGATTACGTTATATGGCTACCGTTTGCCACCCTCGGGACACGGCCTGCCGACAATATGAAATTCAAAACTTCTCTTTTCCACCTTCAGAGCACTAACAGTCGAATGTTGGTACCGGGAACTATGTTACGCCACCTTCGGGCCGTCGTCGTTAGATTATTCGGTGCTATCATCAATCCCGGTCCTTCATCATGCATACCTAAGCTGTAACGTTAGGAATATTACAGATAGGGAAAAAGGTACATGTATGTATATTTGTGGTAACTCTTTACCGCTTTAGTCTGGTCAGTAATTAGTCAGCTTCATTTAAATCATCGCTACTACTACTATCATCACTTGCCGGTGGAGTGACGTGAAACGTGATCCAGGGTTTCAAATGATCTGCCGGGAATATGTTTTGATATTTCTTTTGAGAATGACCTTCGATATTTGTGACTTGATACCTGTCTTGATCTAGAATAGCAGTAATTTTAAAAGGACTGCGAAATTTAGGGGCTAATTTCTTGCTCTTGCCCTTTTCTGGGTTATTATTCGGAATCATGACTAAGTCGCCTTCTTTAAAAAACTTTGTAGGAGCTCGCGCTTTGTCAAATATATCCTTCATCTTTTTTTGAGCTTCTTCGATATTATTTTCTACCGTCTTTCTTATTTCCTCTCGATTGATTTCCTCTGGTTCTAGAACTGCCTTTAAAATATTTTCCGATTATCCATCTGTTCTTTTTCCAAATACTACTTCCGCCGGCGTTTTCCCAATTCCTTTGTTGAGCGTGTTATTCAGACTCCATTGGAATTTTTGAACGTTCGAGTCCCAATCTTTCTCATCAAGGCCGTGGTTTATTGCAGACAACGAATTCAAGATCGTGCGATTATAACGCTCAATTTGCCCGTTTGGCTGTGGTGTTGCGACTGCATTCAACACGTGTTTTATGCCCAGAGACCCTAAGAACCCCTTGAACTCACTAGAGGTGAACCCAGTGCCTTGATCAGAAATAATTATTTTAGGACATCCGAAACTCGAGAATATCTCTTCAAGAGTTTTTATGGCCGTTTTTGATTTCGTGTTCCTGACTGCTTTAACAAAGATAAACTTGCTGAACCCGTCGATTACTCCTAAAATGTAAGTGTTGCCCTTCTTGCTCTTTATAAAGGGGCCCAAGTGGTCTATGTGGAGCGTGTGAAAGATTGATGGAGTTTCAGGAATTGGGTGTAGGTAGCCCGTTTTCTTTCCACTCATCTCCTTATTGTAGGCGCAATTTATACAAGAGGCTACATACTTTCTGACGAAGCGTTTCATTTTGGGAAACCAATAGTCGGTGCTTATTTTCTCAAGTGTTTTCTCCAACGCAAAATGACCCGCTTTATCGTGATTCATTTGGCATATGCGCCATCGTGCTCCGAGTGGTACAACCCACTTTTGCTTTCGACCGACTTTCCTGTATAACTTATCATCACGTAAGACATAATTATTCGTAATGTCTTTAAGGTCATCTTCACTGGTGCTCAGTATAGACTTGATGTGCTTTAACTGTGGATCAGTCATCTGGACTGTATGCAACCAATCATTAGTCGTGATATGAAGGATTTCCAGCTCTTCTTGTTCTTCCATTGGCATTGGGTTACGACTTAAGACGTCTACATGTTGCATGCTATGTCCGGGTCTATATTCAATTGAAAAATTGTATTCTTGCAACATGAGCCACCATCTCGCAACTTTTGGCAAAATATCTCTTTTGGTAAGGGTCGCTCGCAATGCAAAACAATCAGTCATTACCTTAAATTCTAACCCAAGTAGATAGACACGAAATTTCTTCAAAGAAAGAACGACTGCCATTGTTTCCAACTCATATGAATGCCAGAATGCTTCCTCCCGTGTTGTTTGTCGGCTGAAATAGGCTACTGGGCGTAATTGACAATCGTTGTCACCTTTTTGTAGCATTATACCACCCACTCCAATTTTACTAGCGTCACAGTGCACCTCAGTTTCATAATCGGGGTTATATAATGCCAATATGGGCCTGCATATTAATTTGCACTTGATATCTTGAAAAGCGCTCTCTTGTCCAGGACCCCAATGCCATGTTGAATCAGCTTTGGTCAATTTCGTTAATGGTTTGGCAAGCGTAGCGAAATTCTGAACAAAACGGCGGAAGAAGCTTGCTAGGCCTACGAATTGGCGAACCTGATGTACGCTTTTCGGAGTCGGAAATTCAGATACTGCCTTTATCTTTCTTGTACCTGGTCTAAGCCCAGTTTCGGAAATTTCGTAGCCTATAAATACTCTAACTCCGATTGAAAGAAGAAACACTTCTTTAAATTGAGAGTAAGATTTGGTTTGGAAAGCAAATTAAGAATATCCTCTAATTTCTGAAAAGATTCTTCATAAGTACTTCCCGTACTCAGCAAGTCATCTAAGTACGGAATCGCCAAATCGAATCGTCTATTGCCAAGAGCCTTGTTTATCATATTTTGGAACACGGCTGGAGCATTCACAAGACCAAACGGCATTCTGGTGTATTCGTAATTATCGTCTGGTGTTACGAATGCAGTAAGATGTCGTGAAGACTCCTCAACGGGTATTTGATAATAGCCCGATGCCAAATCTAGACTGGTAAAAAGGTTCTTACCACTAAGTCTGTCTAGTTGGTCATCAATAACCGGCATCGGGTAACTTTTATCGTTTTCTTGTTAAGTGCTCTATAGTCAACACAAAGCCTATATTCATTGTTCTTTTTGCGAACGAGAACAATGGGGCTAGCACAAGCAGAATGAGATTCTTTAATGATGTTATTTGAGAGCAACTCTCCAACCATTTCTCTTACAACAGCACGTTTACTAAAAAGGGAGAATATATGGTTTATAAGTAACTGGCGTATCATCGTTCAGGCGGATCGTCATCTGTGCAACTTCTGTAGTACCAAGTTCTTGCATGTTGGATGCGAAACAGCTTCGGTAGCGGTTGAGCAGTTCAAGTAGTTGTTCTTTCTGTGCTTTTGACACTTTCGGGCCTACATTTAACATCCCTGCTGTGATGGGAGGTTTTGCGGCTTTGCATGTTCCTGTTATGTCCTCTGATAAGCTCTCTGATATTCGATTAACAAAAACTTCTAACGACTTATTTTGAAGACGTTCTGTATGGGGTAATATAGTAGCACGTGCAAGAATTTTGTTCTGAGAGAAAGTTATGGGTTTGTTTGACAAGTTGACCAAAATAATACGTCCTTTTCCATTCGTAAATTCATATGCCCCTTGTAAAATACAAAATTCACTGTTGTCCTTTAAACATGCGTAACCGGGTAGAAACAAAAACCCAGTAAAGTGAGTATCAATAACGTGGACTGTAATATCTTTTAAGCCCTCTACCGTAATGTCAGAAGAGTAACTACCTCTAACCGGTTCAGTTTAGTGTCATCGCAATATAGAGTCAACTGTGTACTGGTCTTATACACAGTAACCGATGGTAACTCTGTGAGTGATTGTCCTATCAGAACGTCGGTGTTTAGTAAATCGTCTGGAACCACGTATGCATCTACGTCCGCCTTTACGGCATCTATCTCTATAGTTATCATAACACTTCCTAGAGGTGTCACACTACCAAGTCCAAACCCCGTTATAATTGGAAGTCCTACCTTATCCAAAACTAAATTATTGACTCCCAAAGTCTACGTAACTTGACCGCGGTGTGCCGTTTAATATTATGTCTTTAAAATATTTACCATTTTGTGTTTTGTCCTTAGTTATTTGTAAAACTCGATATTCTCTTTATAATGAAAATAATAAACTGGATAACTCGGTATCCAGTTTATTATTTTCATTAATATTATGTCCATCGGATTCCAGTTTCGTAAAATTGGGTGGACGACATTGTCGAGATTCATGACCAAGGCGGTTACATTTGTCGCAACGTAGTATGGGCTTTGAGCACGTATGTACAGCATGACCAACCTCTGAGCAGTTGAAACAACGAATATTTTTAAACCTATTGGTCGCATTATTGGTGGCATTAATATTATGCTTTGGTAAACCACTTGCACGATTAGTATTTGTTTCTCTTGATTCATAATTGTTTCTGGCGTTTTGTATTGGTTTTCTTATAAGGCCAGTTTTCTTTGAAATGCGGCGCAAATACGTTAGAAGCTGTGATGGTCTCTTAATAATCAAACCTTGTGCGTTTAGTCAGATATTGTTATCATAAATTCCGTTAATTACGCAATCAACAGCGTTTCTCCTCGTTATTTCACACATTTTGACAAGGCGTATTTTGTCATGAAAGTACTCCTCCAGTGACTCATCTCTTTTGCTGCGTCTATCAAGCATTTCGTACAAGCGATCTGCGTAATTTCGGTCATCAGGAAATGTCTTTAATTTGGCGCTGCCACTGCCGCCAACTTAAATTCACGGAATTGCGCCCTTGATACCATTTCTTGGCATAGCCAGTCAGTTTGGGGTTGGCATAGTATATAATTTGTTTCTCACTCCATCCATAGACCGCTGCAGTGTCATTTACTTTTCGAATCCAGTCAGCTGCTGTTTGAGTGTCCGCATCTGGATCAAAATCAGGGATGACATTATGTGCTCCCTCGAATGTGCCGCTTTTGCTTTTCATCATCTCAGCAAATTTCACGAAAATATCTGTATCATGTTGGATAGCTGACTGCACTCTCGTCTTTTTATTCGGTGGAGTTCCAGAGGTCCTTCTTGGTCTTTTCCGTTTACCGGTGCCTTCCTGCGACCTCTTCCGAGATTGTCTCGTTCTGGTGTCGGAGTTATGGGAGTGTTCATCGCTGTTGGATTCACTGTTCGAACTCGACATATCAGAGCTTGCCGATGTCGCTCAAACTGATTGTCTTGGATAACAACGTTGGTTACGATTATGACGACTATCTTTTCTGTATCGTCGTTTTGAATAGTAGTGATTAGTTTCACAATCGGAAGAACTGCTGTTCGAATTCCTGCGCCGTGACCGATTACGCCATGTATCACGTTTTGACTTAGTATGTATTTTTGTTGTAGACCTTCTCTTCTTTTCAGACATTCCGCGGCGCGTAGGGCTTCTAGCCCTTCTAATACTACTAGCAGTAGCATCATTCAATGGAGGGGTGTATGATTTATCCGACATGACTCAGACAGTTACTAGTTTATGAAGACTGGTGGGTATTTATGGTTGATGAAGGAAGAAGGGAAGAGAATAAAAGAAAATAAATCTTTTGTTATTATTGACATTAAATAAAAGCAACAGTTCTGATTAGGGAACTCACTCAAATTAGTATTAAGTAAATCGTCACCATGTTGTGATTTAGCTCTTAATGCAACACATAGTAATCTACAAAATGTAATAATAAAATGCAGTCGCAGTCCCAATAACTAAACGTAACTCAACTTAAATTGTAAATAAAAAGTACTTTTAGTCGATATAAAAATTAAATTAATATAATATTAATATTATCCTACGATTATGATAAACTTATCATAACTAATGTGATGATATACGTTAACATATTTACGGTATACATAAACAATAAAATAAGATAAAACATTTTTTTTTTTTTACTATTATTAGGCTATATGGGTTGCTTCCTGTTGCCTATCAATGGCCATAGAGAATCTAGAGGTCTTCAAGAATCGCAAGCGCAATCAAAACAAACTAAATGATGACAATCAAAATCAAAACAATGATAGCGTATGTAAATGACCAATATTCTATTCTAAATCTATCAGCGATATACTTAATGATAACAAAACTCATTATAATTTTCGTCAAAGGTTTAACTTGTTCACACAAAATAAAACAGTTTACTTCTAGAAGTTAGTGACTAATTCTTAACTGAATAACTATTGTGTTGCAGGTTTTCATTTGATAGATAGATAGATAATACTTTTATTGCAACATAATAACACAAACATTTACAATGCATTGCTGTTTAAAGTAGGTATGGTATTCCTAGGGGAACATCTAGGTAGGTACCACCTAGTTGTAAGTAAACATATGGTTCGTAAGGTAGTAACATACCTAATATTTATATGCAAAGGAACCTGCTTATTTATATTACATATTTTAATGTTAAGGTTATCAAATGAGTGCATTGAATCGACGATACCAAGTCGATGTTGATACTTTGATAAAACGCTACAAGCTTACTCATTAATTTACCGTCCAATTAGCAATGCAGCTAAAAAGTAGTAGGTACGTACTGCTACCTGACTGTAAGAAAGTTATTTACATACCAATGGGCGTTCTCCAACGTTCTTACCACTTCGGATATTAAACTCACTAGAGTAATACGTAGATGCTTTCAATTAAAACGACGTAGTAGAGTCAATGATATAATATTATAATAATAAGGTACATAATCAAGTTCCCGACAACCACTTCGATCAAAATACGAGCAAGCTCTGCCTCGGCGCTATACTCTCGCGCCGGAGCCCAAACTTAAAAACAAAGTCATTATTCACATTCCATTATTAGACATAGTCATTTCTACGAGTTCGCCAAAACCCTTATCGTACTCCGCACTGAACCTAATGTTGTTAATGTAAACATAAGCCCGGAATGTAACACTTCTGCGCGCCCGGCGCGACGCCGTCTCCCTACTCGTCATGCGTTGCTTTATGTTGCCAACAATAATTTGTTTGTAATAAAGCACTGATTTTGATAATATTATTTAACTAGTATTTATAGGATCGCCAACACTAGTAAAATCAAAAGTGTAATACCAATATCCCTTTAATATAAAATCAATGGCCAAATATCTAAACTCGGAAGATTTAAATAAAGGCAATTTGATTAAGCATCACATCGACCTACCAATGTGAAAGTCCTCAAATGTATGCCGTAACTAAACAGTATAAGGCTTTTTCAAAAGGAATCGACTGTTTGGTCGCCATAAAAACTTCAAATATCTATAAATTTTCAAACAAAAAATATCAACAGAAGAAAATGTTTTCACCAATTCGGCCTATAAATTGCAGTGTCGTCGAGTAGGACCAAAACGGTACCGTTGCTAAGTCGACAACTCGCATTTATCACCGAATCGGGGAAGTTTATTTTGAAAACTCCGACATTACCCGAGATATTTTGTTACTAATGACAATAAGAGGGGCAGGGAAAAGGTAGGACGTAATTCGTCGTGGTAAATAAGTAACAGGGATATATTATAGTATGATATTTGTTTATATTTTAGATTACTGATCCAGGACACAAATATCAGCGTTATGCCTTATTTGCCTGTTTTCTTACTGGATCTAGTAAGCCCTACTAGGCTTAAACATTTGTTAGTATTACTTATAATGACAGGTACGAATTATTGTTAAAATATTTAATTTTTAATATAGACAATAAATTTCAGAAAAAAAGTGGAAACTTCCGTAAATTTGTAGTACCGCACTAAAGCCCACAGTTTTCCGAACCAATAAATTTAAGTGACCTCCATTGAGCCCCATTTTAAATTTGAGCTTAACGCGTGTCTGGGCCCATGTTCCATCAGGAGCTTGTCAGAGGCGATTAGTCCTCCCCTCTCCTCCCCCCCTTGTAACACCCGCGTAACGCTCCTTAATCCTGACACACGCAACCCGCACGATTTGTTATATTAATTTAATAAATTCCCTTTAAGTGAACGATAAGATAGTAACAAATGATGACAGTTTAGTAGACAAGTGAAAGCGCTTGGGCTATCCAAAACGATTGAAGAGTAGGTGGAACTTTTAGATATCCTAAATAGTTAGCCTACATATTATTATATTTTTTTTGTAAAAGTAACTATAACAATTAATACTAATTAAAACTAAAAACGTAAAGAATTACGTTCAATTCCTTTTTATACTATCACAGTCACTTATATTAGTGCACCAATTAAAGGGGCTGAAATTGATATATTTGCATATTAAGTAGACATACGTAAAAAAGGTATACTTAAAAACTTAGCGTTTGATATTGCTGAGGACAGCTTGTGAATTATCGTAACATGTTTTTTGTGGTTAAGTTAACTTAATTTCGGCACAGCCGCACTTTTGAAGCATTCCACATAATGCAGTCCTATTTTGTAAGTTAAGTCGCCTCTTGAGAAGCGTGTGTCTTATTCCATCAACTTCCTTACAGACAAATGGCCGCGGTGTAACAACTCATAAACGGTCATATTTTTAACGTCCAATGTTTAAAGTTTTACTATCTGTGGCGCCGGAAGCGGATGCGAGCGACGCGGACGCTTTGGTCGGGCGGTGAGGGGAGGGACGGAACTGGGGATGGGAGGAGGGGATCAACCCGACTCATTAAACCCAGAGATATTTACAATCGGACTGATACAGATACAATGACCCTTTGTATCAAATGGGCTTATCGAGCCTGTATGGGATTAGAAATGTATAATTAGTGCTTGTTCAAATGCTTCGAATAGTTAAGTGTACAGTCGTATTTTTAATGTCATATGCATTTATTAGAGAACCGTATGTTACAACGACTCTAAAAAATGTTGAGCCATTTAATTCAAATGAAGAGAGTACAGCTTTCTATAGAAAGGTTTAAAATGAAATTGCTAGAAGGTTGTTTTTTAGCAATTGAAATAAAAGTAAAATGGCAAAACGCATTCCGCTACGTATTTTAATCGTTTTCTCAGCCCCGAAGCAGCTGAACGGAGCCTTTTTTAGTCTTTCTTTTAGCTTGTTGCAGTGTTAGAGCGCGTGCATGGATAGGCGGAGCTTAGCGTGGAGCGAGAAGCGGCAGCGGATATTTTTAACGAATCACTTTGCCAACTTCGATCATTGTCGATTTCGGGATATAATCATGATCGATGATTGCCGGTTTGTCTCTTAGTAACTATCCATTGCCTCGCGTACTTTCGCGTGTAATGTTTAATTTATATGATAGGATTCATAAGCTTATGTTACGAGGCGAAAATAAAACAAGAAATATGTGGTCGATCATCATTACACGAATGAAAAGATCGGGCCAGAGTGGTTTACTTCTCCAGCACTTGCGGATGGCTTATGGCGGGTTAATAGATGGAACACTCTTCGAATTGAACTTCAGAGTGATTCTCTACCCTCTTATAATATCTATAAGAAAAAAACTGGTGAAAAAAAAAGTGGTTAAATCAGCCGCCCGGAAGGCAGAAGATCCGTAGTTCGATACCCGCCTGAGGTTTTCGGCTTTTTTCAGTGTTTAAAATTTTACTTAAGTATATGAGCGTTAATAAAACGCTAAAATATATTTAAAAAAACATTAATTTCAAGATTATTTTTTTATTTTATAAAAGGAATGTTTTACATTACTGCATTTTAGTTTGCCATGTCCAATCCGGAGTGGTTGCCAATATTTGCCAACCGCTCCACGCTAAAGCCTGCATTTCCATGAACCCACCTTTAAACATGCTTTCTTCACGTATTCTATTCCTTTTAGTTCTCCTGATTTCACGGAAGCTGATTTCACGAAGGAGAAAATTCGATGTCGATCTTTTTTTTTTAACAATAAATTTTCAGTGTTCTTCACAGTAATTTTCTATGTATACTAAAGGAAAACGTTGTTAATAATAAATTATATTTAGGTTAAAATCATCAAAGTCATAATTTCAACTTGTGCTAGCTACAAAGCTGTAAAGATTGTGTGACAGTGAAGTTTCAGAATGAATCACTAAAACTTCTTACACACTTCAGCTCAGTTACAACTTTAAATTGCTTAACGAGCGTTTATAACCTAGCGCTTACTTGTATGTCCTAAATGATCTAAAATTCATAAGCTATGGTCCCCTTCAGTTCTTGGTTCATGGCATCCATCCCTCGTCTCGTGATCACATAATTGGCCAGCCACCGGTCACTGCGAAGGGCAAAATTTGCATTTTAATCGCGTGTTGATTTGAAGTAATGCCGGCTAGCGTGCATATATTACCTGTGATCGACGCCAAAGCGCAATCCGTTTGAAGTGAAACCAATGTGACGACATCTTGGCGGGAAAGTGAAGCTTCATGTCAGCGCAGTTTGGTTTTATTGTCTAAAGTTTGTGTTTTGTCGAATGTTATTAAAATTTGAAACATTCATCATAAGCCTATAAACGTCCTACAGCTGGGCACAGGCCTTCCAACATGGACAACATCACATCGTGAGGTTGGGCCATATAACCCACCACGCTGGCCCAATGCGGGTTGGTGGGTTTTAACGACTGCCATCTTTTGACAACAACCGGGACCAACGGCTTAACGTGCCTTCCAAAGCACGGAGGAGCTCGAGATGTTTTAATTTGGTCACCCATACAGCGACCAGACATTGTGAAAGTTGCTTAGCGAGCAAGATCGCAAGCCGAACGCTCCATTATCCGCTGCGCTATCAAGCTCCTCAAATGGCGTCAATGTAAAACATTAGTTCGTAATAATCATGACAGTGATTATTGCGGGTAGAAAGATAATGGGTAGCCCAGGTAACCGAGTTGTACAAAAACTTGCGTTTTTTGTTTTATTGAAGAATAGTACAACTACACTTTTTCAATTTTCGATTTTAACGGTGTTACTACAAAACTATATGTAAAGTTACACGATGTACAAAACCGTTGCTCGCACCTTTTCTCCAAACAAGAGTTATTTTTAACTTTAAATACTGTTTTGTAGTAATACCTACAGACTTTAAGACTGAAAACGAAGTAAATATAATAATTATGGATCACTAAGAAGCAGTAAGATCTAGTATTATATTTAGATATGGCATAATCTTAATATTCGTTATAAATAAAATGTTTCTACTTACCCAATGCCAGTAAGTTTACACATTATAATCCCAGAGTAACTTTTACTTTGTCCCTAGACGGCCAAACTAGTTTAGTTTTACCGAAAGTGACAATCTTAATTAACCCCGAGTCTTAACCTTAGTCGCGTAAATACAACGACGAGCGAAAAAAAACAACAACATAATAAAAACCCACATCAAATGTCTTGCTAGAATACTTTAAAAAAATTACTAAGAACTGGACCTGAATTCGGAAATAATCTAACTTAAGTACTAAATGTTGTATCCAAAGAAGGTTTCGTTTGTAGATGACTTTCAACCAATTATATAATATATTATCATAATTTAGCGTAATTTAAACTAGAAAAGTATTAAACAATTTGTTTGTAATAAACTATCGCTAACTTTAACTATCTGCCTTTTCAGTGTCATATACTACAAGTATTTTACTATTTACTATTCTACGTAATTTAATGTTGTCTATTTAATGCTGAATAAATATACCTATTTCTATTCTATTCTGTACTTTGTATGTGCGATGGTACGATGGTACGCCACTAATGTTTAAACATACGGACCATACTACCAAGCCAAATCTAAATTGCTTAACCGTATATACAGGGACAACAATTTCCATATCTGCTCATACACGAAAGCGGCTTACTTCCCCTTTCATCCCGGCGGCAACCCGAAACACAATCCACTTTTGCTGACATTTTAATTAAATTTCCAGACTTCGTCGACTGTTAAGACTTCAGGCTAAAATGTATATAATTCAAATGATAAGATCTATTAGTTCATCGTTTAACCGTCTAATTGCAATATTGTATATTTGTAATACAGTATAAAGTCTAAAATCTATATTAATATTAGAAATGGTTAAGGTTCGTAAGTTGTAACCTCTTTCTTATTTTCTGTAATTTTGATGTAGGAGGTAATCTCCGATTCTTCGTCTCATGCGATTTTAATAATAATTTGATCACCATTATTTAGGTCAAATGGCGTGACATGGTGGACATAGGCTGTTTTATAAATATAATTGTTGACAGACCGCTTTTTAATCAAGTGACATCGGGCTGAAGCTAGTTAATTGTTTTTTATACACTTTTAAACTTTCGCGTTCCATAATAAATACGCATACGTAGTATGCCTATAATATGTAGTTAGCGTTAATCCCCGTCTAAATGTGTATAATTGTTTTTTATCGTTTTGATTGGTTTTAAAGATATCTATTTTATTCCATTATTTTTTTTACATTTGATGTATTTATAGGTATGTTAGATTTAACGTTTACTTTAGTACCTATTTTTCTGTTATCAAACTAACTAACAAACTTTTAAACAAAAACAGTTATCGTGTCAGTTTGAATGCACCGACTTTTTCCACGTGCCGACGTGCAACACCGTTCACGTTTTCAACAGAAAAAGATAGAAATAAAGTTCCCAAGAACCGTGAGCGTCTAAGCTTTTTCACTCGCATCAAAGAGTCGCGTCGTTTCCTGAGTATTTTCGAATACAATAAGGCGGGTCAGAAATAAACATACGGGTAGATTGTCAAGTTCACGCGTTGGGGTGCCTATTTCTGTCAGATGCACCTTTATTCTTATTTCTCGTAATAGAGTTTAAACGCCTTGGTTGCCGAGTGTCCGATATCATAAAGTCTCGGGTTTAATTCCTAGGTCGGACAAAGTGTGTATTTGATTTTTCGATAAAAAGCCCGGGTAAGTGAGACACAGGCCCAATGATGTTACAATAAAAATAAGGTAGATGCGTTACATGTGCCACAAACTGGTACCATATAACTATACTAATTGGCTTACGTTACCTTAGCGTAGTCTCAGGAAAGCGTTGTTGACAGTGTCAGTTGGCGTGTATTTCGGTAAAACAGTTTTTAAAATGCCGTCCTGTGTAATACGACACTGTAGAAACTACACAAGAAGAAAGACTAATAAAATTCATGGGATTAGTTACCTCGACCGTATGTTATCATCGTACGACGCTTTGGTCTATTATTGACATCACATTAGGACTGACATAACCTATGTACCTCTTTTTATTGTACCTACCTCATCATTGCACAGACCTATGTATCTGTGTGTGATTGATTAGGCCATATAGCCAGCCATAGCCAAAACGCGTTACGTACAATCGAGGGACTTCCCCGGTCGACCTTCTTTCAGCGATATTTGCCTGCACACAATCTACGCTCACGCTACTACTATACTACTACAACTACTTGGGTTGCCACCCGTACTCTAAAATAGAGTATTGTCCTCTTTTTCATGTAGGCGTACTTTATAATCTACGACAGCAAAAAAGTACGCTAAAATACTCTATTTATGTAAAAGACAAATATTTGTTAAATGTCGTTCAGAGAAAAAAATACGTTTTAAGAACAAATAAATAAATACCCTTTTTTATGCTATGTTACCTTATTTTTGTTCTAAAAAAATGGAAAAATACTTTATTCGTTCTAAAAAAAAGGTGGCAACCCTAACTACAACTACTATACAGCCATACGTACGCGCGGTCTGAATGGAGCGCAAGCAAATATTATTGAAAAATGGTCGACCGGAAGGAAGTTCCTCAATTTGTAGATTAACGTATAACTGTTTAGTAACTAGCAACAATGACAAACCAAAGCAATGTAGATAGCCGGTCCAAATTATTTTTTTAATTTTTAAAATAACTGGAAGAGATTTTTCTAAACACAAAATTTTCCCTCCGTCGTTAACCATATAACAGGCAACACATGTTAAAATTTTTCATTGGTTTTCGACCTTATCTCAATTGTAGGAAGTTCAAAATATGGTGGGAATATATATCCCTCTGCCCGTTTGTGTGTTTAAAAATATTTTATCGCATTAGTTTTCCAACTAATTAATATCAATATTAAGCAGGATTTAAATAATACTAATGTAGGTTCTGTTTACATTACAAGTAGCCACCTAACTAAGCATATTTTTTCCAGTCCTAAAAAATGTTCGTAGTTTATTACGAGCACAAGTCAATATTTTTTGTCACGTGCATCGTTAGGTCAATCGCACCCCATATGACATCCCGGATTCGTCTTGTCATCGAAATGTAATCATCCAGCATATAAGGGACTCAAAGAAACAGGGGTTAGAAGGGGAAGGATTCCGCAAGAAAAGAATATCGACTTGCTAAGGCAAAGATTATGTTACATATTGGGCATTATGAGTAGGTTTTCCTGACCAGTGGCAGTGGAAGTACATGGAAAAGGTTCTTTTATTAACTAAGCTAAGCAAATTCGTTTTAAAGCGAGCATAACTTTTTTAAAAGCATGGAACTCAGTGCCAGGCCTCTTTGAGGCCAGATAAAATAAGGTTATATCTACAGACAGTTAAGTTAAATACAGCCTTAAAAGTGTCCTTCTGCTGGGAAAAGGTTCATTACGTACTCTCTTGATACTGAGATGACAGATGAGCATAGATACTTAATTTGTCTAGACGATTGGATGAGTTGTAATTTAATTGAATTAACTTTTAGTTGATTACTCTTCATTTTTGTTAGATAACAATTTAATAATAATAGTAGTGTGGGGTCAGTGTATACGTAGCGGCTTATGGCGAGCGGGGCGACTGTGGCACCGCTGATAATATCAGTCACGAACCGAACAAACGGGACTCGCCGATACGATCCCACTAATATCGAATAGTCATTGCGAACAATAACGTCGTAAAGGCATAAGCGCACATACTTCTACGGCGTTTTAGTAGTTTTCCGGAAGCTGGGAAGAGAAGAGAATAGAAACAATCTTATTACTAATACATATCCTTTTTAGAAAACTATTTTTTTTTGTAAAATTCTGTTTTATGTTAGCCATTTAAGCCATTCTATTAAACAATTAATTGGTACCCCTATAAATCATAATATATAATTGCAACGTTGTAGAATTCAATGTTATTGTAAATAAATAAATAACAGAAATACAAATATAAATTTTAATATAAACTATACTAGACTAGACTATTTACTATAGACCTTTTGTCAAAAATAAATTTCATCAGTAAAGCTCGACTGCCTGCACGCCCCTCACGTCTCATCAAAATATTTGTACCACCACACTATCGCAAAAAATATACCTGCAACAGCTATTTTAACCGCTATCTGAAAATGTACAATTGGCTACTTGACAGTTTTCGAAAAAGTATTTAAAATTTTACAAACGCTTATTTTATACCCCGTATAATATTTTCTTTCTCGAAAAAGCTTATTTAATAAAAATAAACATATTTTTCTTTATTAATTTCAAATTTTGTGCGAAAACAGTTGGTCACGTGACATTTTGCTCTACGACGTCACATTTCAATAAATATAGAAACTTATCTTTAAACCTGACAGATAGTTTTTGTATATTTTGTAAAATGTGACGTTACATGAAGCTCAATCATGGCCGCCCGTGTTACAGGTCTTGTAATCAATGATGTTACAATACAAATATTCTAATATCATTGCTTGTAATCCACAGATAAAAAATCGCAAATTTATTTTGTAAAAATAAAATATTTACAAATCATCTTAATAAAAAAAAACTATTGGATAATTATCGTTAAATCATATCCAACCATTTCCGACATATTTCATATTTTATTGTCACAACTGTCAAATAACCAATTGTCAGTTTTATAACTTAGAATCGGATATAGTCATTATGTTCATATTGCCTACTAATAGTACATGATGCTCGTTGTTAGTAAATTCACAGAATCAGTTAAGTACAAGCTACGAGTAAGTGCTGCCTGAGTTCAAGGAACCATTTTCACTTTCACTGTTGTTATTTTCATTTTTATTGTGCTTGTAAGTTTAGTGCTTAAAACCGGCATTATTTATATTTAGTAACTTTGGGCACTCGTTGTCTATAACATAAGTAATTTAGTTGTGTTATTATTGTAAGTATGTAATGAATGTTATGTAAGTACCAAAATAAAGACAAAAAAATATAACAAGAAAATTAAAAGCGGATGAACTTAATTCCGCATTCGCGTGGTAATCGCAGCGATTTAGTAAGCTTTTGGCTTTTGGGAGTCAGGCTCAATGTTTCAATGGCTTTTTTTTAACGGTGATACGTTTGACTTTCATCTCACTTGATGGTAACTGACGATAACGTATTTTCTTTTTATTATCGAAACACAACATCATTATTCGCTTGCCCTGTTCCCGTGTTATTTGGGGTCAGCTGAGTATGTTTTTTCTTCAATACAACTCGGCCATTCGTCATCAAATCATTCAATCCCTTCTCATTTATGTCATTTTTGTCATTCTCATTAGTACCGAAACACAACAATGCTACTTAATTAAGTTAATACGATAACAGAAAGATTTTACAATAGATAGATTTAAAGAAATATTGCAATCAAAACTGCAACAGACGAAATTGCACACAAGAAGATTACAAGTTCCCCTTTAACTTTAAAAGCCGGTTGGAAGTAAGTTGGAGCCGTTTGAGTCCAGACTTTAATAACTTAATTTGCTTTGAACAGGAAGCAGAGAGAAAGGTACGAAATTTTCTCACATATGGTCGTAAACCTTAAATCTATAAAATAGCTTCACTAAGCATAAATTGGACATAATTTTTTTGAAAATTTTACTACTTTATTTTTATATACTTTAGGTATTTTTGACCTGTTTTACATATTTGTGTGTGTCTGTCGCAAATCTGTGTAAAGATAATTAAGAACCAGTTCAAAATTTCCTAAACCGTTTTACTTTTGCACTTAGAGTAAATATAGGAAATGCATTAAAAGTAAATGCCCACACAAGTGTTAAAAACTTCGTTAATTAAATAAAATTAAAAATCGAAATTTCTTCATTCAGTAAGCTTTTTATTTATTTGTTTATTAAAATTAAAAATTGAATTGTATCTGGCGCGCGACGCGCATTTGAACAGCATTTTGAATAGTCTAAACTTAAATTTATTTCTCTATATGGATGGATGGGCACCCAGTTCAGGATGTCTTTTAGCTGTGGAGATGAACAGGCGCAAGAAGCTCCACAGCTTTATAATAATATAGAAGTAACGACATTTATAAAACAATATGTCGTTACCAAATTATACAATCAAAAATTATAAAACAATTATAGGTATAATAAAATAAAAGATAAAAACAAAAGTGAATTAAAAGTTTTACTCGAGCACTATGAACTCATTAGAACAATATGTGTGCGAAATTAGAGGAATGTTAATTCCATGCATTTTTGTCATCGATGTAATCGCTTACAGTGTAATAGCCCTTTTCTAAAAGTCTGTCCTTAACATGTGTCTTAAATTTGTCAAAGGGCAAAATTATAACATCGTTCGCGGTTTTATTATAATATATGACACTTTATCCCATGAATGATCCATAAACTTTCTGAACTCGAAATTTAGGAATTACAAGTTTATTTCTAGAATTTAGTTTTGACGCACGTGAACAATACAGTTATAAATAAATTGTGATGCAACTGTAAGAATATTTATTTCTTTAAACAGCTCCTTAAGGAAGTCACGTGATCCGTTACCTATATATGGACCTTACAGATCTTTTCTGTAAAATAAAAATGGTTTCTATATCTGCTACTTTACCCCAAAGTAGAATACCATAGGACATAACACTGGGAAAGTAACTAAAGTAGACTAATCAAGCAGTTTCCACGTCTGTAAAATGCCTAATTTTTCTAACAGAGTAAGCAGCTGCACTAAGTCTCCCCGCAAGGGTGCTAATATGAGGGTTCCACTGCATTTTTGAATCTAAGGTAATACCTAAGAAAACTGTTGAATCAACAAGGTCCAACAGTTCACCATTCAATTTAATTTAATATTCTTTACGTTAGGTAAAGTAAAATTTATACATTTGGTTTTCTTCGCGTTCAATTGAAGATTATTAGTAGTAAACCAATTTAACACATCTGTTTAGACATTGCTGATGTCATCAAAACTATTTTTATGTCGATCAGTCCAAAGATGTAATTGAAATCTTTTACAATCAAAATATCAATGAGTAGTTTTATTATCATTAACGGTAATTACGTAACCAATTACAATTTGTCAGTGTAGATTATTCATTTTTCAGAAAAGTAATTACCCAACAAAATGAAAGTGTTACTACCTGTACACAAGAAAGGAAAGAAAGTATGACCTAATTTTAAAATGGCTGTATAATACGATTATTACTTTTGATACGACTAATAAGGTTTTATCGCAACAATTTTTATCCTATTTAACAATGTAGGTCGATTTTCGTTAATTAAATCATATATTTTCAAGCATGAACTGTGCGTGCGGCCACGGGAGGGTCCGTGTTTGGCTCTGTTATTTCACGGTTGCCTTTGTTACTTGTAACAACATTAACAATATGCGGAGTACAACAGGAAATTAATCGTTGTCGGGAAATTTGAATGGTGGTGCTTAATTTTCGCCTTAAAATACTATTTGGCTGGTGCTTTTTTGTGGGTGATGTTCCTTTGTTTCGAATTTAAACTTTGCTTTGCGCAATCGAAACAAAAGAACGTTACTAAATCATGACAGTCGACACATATTTTTTTGTATTTATACGTAGAGCCAGTCTAACTTTCGTTTTAGAACAAAACGTAATTATGACACGAAACCACTTGTTCAAAACAAACAATAAAGTTTCGCTCAAATGTATCAAAAGTTCACGCGTTCAAACAAAACAAAAACTGTAAGAGCTAATTTTCCAATGCAATAATTTGAAGGCTCAAAGAAACCGGTGGGCCTTTCTTCAGAATTCAGCACCCAAACTTTCCTCTTGACATCATCTTGAAACTTGGTGCGAACAAAGTTAGACCTTATTTGTTGCCAAAAAGATACAACTCGAGTGCACAGGAGTGTTTTGCAATGTAGCATAAACAATGTTTGGAACGTTTTTGGGTAAACGAATTTTGATCTTTTCGCTTTGTTATAAGGTGCAAGTTGTGTTCGATCGTTTGTTACGCGTTAGGGCGCTGTGTTTACGCAGCGATCGATCGCGAACGAGCCTCCGCGTGAAAATTGCAACCCGTAGCCGGTAACAGCGTTTCAGCTAATAGAATTACTGGAAGGACGGATCAATATAATTTGTGACAATTTTCGGGACGGCAACTGTGAAAATGGAATATTTACCTATGTGACGAGTTTTTTTTAATCACGTAAGTAATAAAATTCTATAAAGATAAATTCGAGGGAAAACATCAACAAACTTTAACACGTTCTAAAACATTTTGTTTGCCAGTAATTCCTAATTATAACGTCATTGTACTCTATTAGTTTTTCGATGTTAACAAAAACAGTATGACGTTTATATCAGTATTTTAGTAAAATCAACATTTGACATTTTTGTCAGACCCGTTTTAAATAACGATTTTAAATTACTTGTATTCTAAGCGCAAAAGATCAAAACTTTATCATGTACGAACTAAATAACTACATGAAAAGTATTTGTTCTAATAACATAATAATAGTATGTAATATATTTACATATAACATAATGGATGTAAGTAGTTGACTATGTTGACTCCGAAATTTTATCAATTCACTGCTGGCGTTTCCAGTAAAGTACCTACAAGGATTTCAGTGCCCTTCCGCCAGGTGGGGTATAGTTTACAAATACCGCCCTATCTTACCGCGTTGAGGGGACGCCGTCATAGATTTATTCTGCATCGTTTATTTTACCTTTTTTCAATTTCGACTTGAAATTTTTGCATTTTGTTTTCGTTAAATCGCCATTGAAATTCTGTCTACAAAATATTTTAACCTCTAGTGTCGGAAAAAAATCACCTTAACTCCAAACTTTATAAGTAAAAATGTGTTCATTAGTGTGAAATGGCAAGAAAATACATGGAGCGCCGCTTCTCTAAATCACACCGGACGACAATACCATCTAGCTTCAAAGTGCCAGAGCCTTACGAGTTTTATAATAAAGCGACACCTTTCGTGCAGCGAACGTTACTGTTTGTCGCCGACGAGAGTTCCGGTCCTAAGCCGGGCAGTAGCTCAGAGTGTCAAGATGTGCCCGAAGAAATCAAACCGAGCGAGGAGCAAGAGAAGTCGCCTAAGAAGAGTTTTTTCTTCTCCCCTTCGAAAAGCTGTAAGCATGGCCGTAGCTTTTTCCGGCTTCCGACGAGTCCCAAAAAGTCGAAGACGGAGACGGGGGAGGGATCGAACGGTCCGAAGCAAGGGGCGAGCGCGGCCAACGGACTTATAAGCTACGCGCCGGGGTGGTCGCTGAAAGGCGAGCATCTGATGAAGTGGCAGGCGTCGGGGAAGACTACAGTTGAGGTAATCTTTTCTCATAATAAACTATTTTAATAACTAAAAAGTTCAGATTTATGGGGCCAAATAAACTCCATACAAATTATGTTAAATTACTAACTCTAGTAAAAACGTGGGGTGAGTTAGAATCTATGTGGATAAATAGGTTATTGAAACCGGCAGTAGGTTTGTACTTTCAGGAAATGTTCCTTTTCGTTAAAGAGAAAATGCTGTTGTTCTGAGGTTGAC
This sequence comes from Scoparia ambigualis, assembly GCA_963921215.1. Classification (NCBI taxonomy): domain Eukaryota; kingdom Metazoa; phylum Arthropoda; class Insecta; order Lepidoptera; family Crambidae; genus Scoparia; species Scoparia ambigualis. Next base: position 28,118,948 of record OY992503.1, read on the forward strand.
GTTGTTACCTTAATAAAGCTTGTTTTGAAAAAAATTCAACAAAAAAATTTCGGAAGCAGGTATTCCATACACACCTTTTCAGTTAAAATCTTTTGTGCGTCTATAAAGTTTGCCGTCTCGACGCTAAGAGTATTTGTAAAGCAGAAATCGAGCATGCAAATCCGTTCGGTAACGGTTTGCCGACTCTACGTTTGTGGGAGAGATTTATATGGAATGAAAGGGAAAAACACAAAAGAGCCATACTTTAGCGTAACTTATAAAAGGTTGGTTTGATTACTCTAAAATCCTTCATGAAATAAGTTTACTTTTATACTCGTCGATAGGCCGCCGCATTAGGTAGGTATTTCATATTGTTAGGGAGTGAGGACACTAACTCAAATTGAGCTAATGTTATTTTTAAGTTCTAATTCTTTTTTCTTAATTTCTAAATCTTTTCTTGTTTGACAAATGCAACACAATTTTCCCCGTATAATAAGTTGTTTATTTCTTTTTGTGAGTGCTTAGTAAACAAAAATTAATTTACCAATTGCTTATTAATTGGTTTGTAAAATATTGGTTTTTTTTAAAGTAATTCGTAAAGAAAATTATTTGCAAAAAAATATGAAAGGTTGTTATTAGAAACGTGTAACTTAAAAAAATCTTTGTTTATGAAATATAATTATTAAGAAACGATTTTGAAGTGACATTTTGTCAAAAATAATTTGTTAAAAATTAGCAGACCGCGAAAGTACATGTTCTTAAGGTAGTAGCAAAATTTAAGCCGCAGAGACACGCATTGGAGGGTCGACGGCTGTTTTTGTTGGGAAAATGAGAATTTCAATCTAAACGCGCCCCCGGGTGATCGCCGCAGACGATGCTGTATCGAAACTTCTCGAAATTGAATTTTAAGCAGACAGTCGGGAGCTTACGTAGATTTATTTAAATTTTAGAAGCTATTTCAAGACCTCTTGGTTGCAATAATTGTACACTTGACACTGTGCCAGTGATTTCCGGACAGTGGAAGCATAGTTTTAGCAAATAATTTAATGAAAAGCAATAACTTTGTTTTTTTAATCACAATCTCTGTCATTTCAAAAAGTTATGCTTGATTTGATATTGACGCTAGACATTGACAACATAATAAATAACCACGGAGAAGCCCACGATTTTTTCGATGTATGTTGAATTCGTTCCTTTCCTAAAGTATAAAAAATATTCACATTCTATGCGAAAAGTCGACTGATCAAACTCGCTTTTACTGTTTAACATGGCGGCTGGAACATCAGAGCTTTCAAAATATCATAAGGGCTTCAACATCGGGACTCATATTCAAGATTCGGTAACGACAGCGCGGACCGCAATAATATCGACATATCGCGTTTTCCGCTTTTTCCTACGATCCAGGGAAGTGGGGTGAGATAAAGACCCGTGGCCCCTCGTAACGGTGTAATGTGGATCTAATTTTCCTTTTATTAGGAATGTTATGGAAAAGGTTTTCTGCGTCGAGCGTAATGTGAGGAAAGAGATATTACATTAATTTGTCATTTTGCGACTTTGCAGAGAGTGCTAGTTATATATTGGTTTGCAGTTTCCTGGTTTTATCAAAACTTACCCAGGGCAGCTTTTATGGATATTTTAAGACATTTCAAGAGATTAAGAAAAGAGAGAAGCCAAACTTTTTCCACAAAGAGAGGCTAAAATCAATTCTTTGAAATAGCTGAAAAGTCAACATATTTTTTAAACGAGCGAAACTTTCTCGAATTCGAATAAAAACTATCGTAACAACGTTGTTTTCATCGCAAATAATCCAGTCGGATGCCGAAATGTTTGAGTGGAAATTGCCTTTCTAGTTTAAAAAACCTGTTTGTATTTTACTCGGGTTTATTGTATTTTAGTCTACTGTAGTTAAATTTCAATACTTATGAAAATATTGCACTATTTTATCTTCATTATAAGAGATAAACAAAACATGAACTAATATTGTTAATGCTTGATTGGTGTTGTTTGAAGCTACTACAATTTGGCAGTAAGGTATCCCATTGCTTTCAGAATAAAGTGAGATCTCTTTTAGATTTTTTATTCATTGTCATAAATTTTTAAATAAAAGTAACTAGTTAAAGAGTTTGCTAAACTAGTCTATTCTATATGAATCGAAATTATCACCTGAATGTCGTACATTATGTACTGTGGGTTTACATTAAGAAAAACAAGTACTTAACGAGTTTTTAATTTTATTTTAAAGTTTCTAATAGTGGCTTTAAAATTGCACTGATAAATAAACGATTATTGGCCTAATCGCCTATACAATTTTGAACTTGGAAGTTTATATGGGATACCGAAATGTTCCCCTCCCCTAGGGACTTGTGATGAAGTCAGTTTTATTTCCATATCTCTCTATTACTGTTTAATTCTACATCAGTGAGTTTAATAGAGTATTAGTGCGACAAGATAAGATTGACCGTTCTGACCTATCCTAATATAGATAGGTACTTTTCAAAACGCCTATCAGTACACATTCTAATATATAAGACGAAAATACGATTCCCTAGTTCATTCCTAAATAACCTTCATTATCTTTATTTTCCCCGTTTATTATATATCAAATAACAATAATACCAAATCTCCAGAATCACGACCCCATTTGCGATCACTCTTTTAGTTTCCCTCATTGCCGATATTTACTTAAGTGAAGAGGAAAGAAATAACATTTATATAGTTGTCTTTCCCCTAAAATGACGCTTCGATGTCATTGTTATCGTTCGCACTACATTAGGAATGCACCCTTATCGTAAATATAAGTGAACTTCGTATTTTATAAGGTGTTCCGCTAGGTGATAGATGTGCAATAAACATATTGAATAGGAATTGAGATTTATTTTCAGGTATCTGCGAAATAGTGCAACGGCTTTGAGAGTGTCTGTTAGTACTCCCTAAAGAATACGGATAACGTCATTAATCAAAATCATTTGTATAAATTATTTATTACTTGTAGGGGCGGCAAACAAAAGAAATCACAATTATCTCCGGGTCTTCCCAATAATAATACGATTTAAAGATATACTTTCATCTCATTCCTAGTTGAATATGTTTCAATCGATATTTATTTGAAGTGTATATCATCCTGTCATTAATCATTAGTTAAAGTTTAATTGTGAATTTAGACGGTAAATCAGAAACAAAGTTTTAAGTTATAACGATGGAAAGTTAAAATAAAAATAGCTTTTTTTAATGTTTTAGACCTCTTTAGATTCTTCTTTGCTGGTAAGGTTAAAGATTTAAGAACTTTATTTCTCAAATGTGTGAAAATAAATTGGTCATCTCATTTAAAACAGAAAAGTAAGCTAACTTTTGCTGCATGCTGTTATATTTTTGGTAAGAAGATCGTATTTTTTTAAAGGAGCCCAGACAATCGCTACAAGCCAAAAACTTAATACTTGTCAAAATACAATGTCAATTTTTGCATTCACCGACTTACGAAAGTAAGAAACACCAAGAAAATGTGTATTAGAAGGTATTGCTCTTGTAGACATCGCAGCGAGGGAGCGTAATGTCTATTGACAGCTTCATTCTGAGTCGACCCTGCGTTGCATATTTCAGCCGGAGGCTTATTAGCCAGCTAATTAAACGAAGGAAGTGAGGGAGCGGAGGGGACTTCTGGCACTGACAACCAAAGACGATGCTATTTCGGTGAAGCACGTGAACATTGTGGCGTAAGATCTTTAGTGTACCTACTATTGCTGCTGTTGGACGATTTACGCCCTACGCATGTTATTAATCGACTTCGTTGTAGATGCATAAATCATTTTATTTTTTATTAATTGCCTCCTGTATTACAGTATATTGTTATGTAAATAATATCAAAAAATCAAATAGGTAAGTACTTACACAATGAAAATGAAATTTTTGCAAAATATTAATGACGACGACATTGACGACCTCCGTGGTCGAGTGGTTAGCACGCCGGGTGTGGCGTCGCGCCATCTCTGAGGTCCCGGGTGCAATTCCCAGTCAGGTCAATTTAAAAAAAAAATGTTTTTCTAAAATTGATTTCGGGTCTGGGTGTTTTTTCTATGATTATTACCATTTTAACGAGTTCCAAAGAATACTTATCTTGGCTAGATAATTGATATGAGCGTAAACAAATTTAATTTAATAAAAAACCGTTTAAACGAATTGGTCTGATTGTGATTAATAAATACTTTATATAATAACAATTTTGAAGTGATATAGGTACATCACTTTAAAATTATTATTATAAAATAACAAAGAAACCCTTTCAAATAAGAATTTAATTGTATATAAATTCATCTTTTTAACAATATTATGTTCCTAATAACAATGATGTAATAATTTATCAGTGTCGCGTAGCGGTAAAAGAATACTACCACCCCCTCTCTTCCCTTGGGTGTCGTAAAATAGGAGACTAACGGACTAAATACTGCACATAGGTACATCCAACAGCATAGAGCGGCGATGGGCTCACTACCTGTCACGCTGAGCACATGTGCAGTCGCTATTTGGTGAAAAGTGGATTATGGTAGAGGACTGCTTCTGCTGTCCTCATTGCCTAGTCTCTGACTAACCCTTCGGGGATATTAGTCGTGATTATATGTATGTATATATTGTGTCGGTAAATATCAAAAGTGGCTAAATCCTTACTAAAACATTTTTCACAAACTGCAATATTCTGTAACAGATACCTGGAATTTGACGTGTACATTATAGAAACTAAAAGTAGGTTCTGCTTAACTTTTATAGTATTTCGTAAAATTTCATTATAATGTACTACACTAAACTTATTATCTACATAAAACGTAAATTAATTTTGGATTTAACCAAGTTTATCAAAATTGTTTTGGATTTAACTAGTTTTGAAGGAAAACATCCTATGAATTACTTCAAAACTAAGTTAAATCCACCTGGATTTAGCTAATTTTTATCTGACAAAAAATTGAATGTCAGTAGCAGTAACGGCCATATTGAAAAAATGCTCTGCTGTGATTGATCGTAATGAACTTTGCCAGTTTTGAAAAATGCGTGGAGTGGATCTTACCGAGTATGATATAAAATCAAACTTTGGACACGATGTAGTACAGTAAAACGATGGATTTATCCGCTTTTGATAACAGCGTCTTAAACCATACTAACATTACGATTGAATTGCCATAAAAAATATTTTTTTACCATTTTGGATTTATCCAATTTTGATATCCACCAACACAATATGTAAATTATATGTGCATCCCAAACAATGGAAAACGGATAAAATACCTACCGTACTTTGTAAATTGGTATGACTTAACAAAATTTGGTCGTATAGTTTACGGGACAACGTTTTCGTCACAACTTAAGGTCAGGCTGTTTTGGTTATATAGCTGTCGTATTGACGTATATATGACGCGAAATAGGCGGAAATAATAAAACTTTTATTCGTATAGCGATCTTGTCAAGGTCGTATTAGTGGCTACTAGGAAGGTAATAGTCATATTAATATCAGATATACGATAAATATTCGTATAGCAGTCGTTAAAGTGATTAATATTATAACCATCCTGTTGTGTAGTGATCCAATAGACATCGTATAACTTAATAAACATTGGGAAGTAGTTATTAGCATAGCCTTTACCCGGATGCTTGCTATTACAGCGCAGTTCAGTGGGAGTGAGACAACAAAAAACAAACGAAAAACAAAATAACTGTTTACAAAGTGTCACCATCTTATGTCTGCCATATTTATTACTGAATGTTATTAACTATATTGTAGTTGGTGTTAGTAGGTAACAATATCTACTTTTCTGAGGGAAATTAAATTTCATGACGATTGTATATACAATTTTTCACAATTTTTAATGCTCCCTTCGAATTATTGCAAAATAAAAATAATTAATCCCATTTTATTTAAGATTTCTAGTACTTTTACAATTATACGACTTAAGGTAGTGATGATACCTATTATATGATATCTTAGGACTATAAGTCATATACTACAATTTTAATTCTTTTGTCGTCCGCCATTTTTAGGATACCGTAAAGAAGTGAAAACCCGTGGGATAAACATTTTATTGAAATCACAGTAAAGTGATAATTGAAGATGTTTTAAAATTCTCATTTTCATTACTGTTTTCATCATCATTTCGCAAATCTGCGATGATTAATTGAGGATTACTTCTTGAACTTACTAAATTTTAAGAAAAGAAAGATATGATAATTGACAGGTGTTAGATATTATTACGATAAGCTACCTATCTAAGAGGCCTATTACATCTCGACTGTGTTTTTTGCGTAAAATGGCCAATTTCGACGTTATGGATCTCAGAAACAAAAATACATTAATAATTATGACTTATTGAATAGTATACAATAGCTATTGGAATAGTGCGTAGCGGCCTCGCTTTTTGTAAATTTTGCTTAACTTTTTCATTAAACCCAAAATTGTAGAGAAAGATTTTCATAAAGTGCGCGAAGGCACTTTTTTGAGCTCATCGATTGATCTGATACTGATCTAAACAAGTGAAATAAAAAAATTATAATGTCATCTCTTATATAGTCGAATAGTGCGTAGCGGCCTCGGAATTTTTAGATGTCATTGATTTTATATAGGAAAAAAATCTTATTCTAAACCAAAAAACTTTGAAAATCGCTATAAGTTAACTGTGATTATCTCCTATCTACGATAATATTATTGAGCAAAATTTATACCAGAGTAATTTTTACTTCATGAGGAATAAAGATTTAAAATGAATTTATTATCTTATTTCGATGAAAACAATAAATACAACTGCAAAATGACTACAAAATGCGATGCGCAGGCCGTCCGAATTCAAGTTATGCTCACAGAATGGAGATTTGTGAAATTATGCACAAATTTATTATCCTATTTCGATAAAAACGATAAATACAACTGCAAAATTACTACAAAATGTGAAAATGGGCATTTTACGCAAAAATCACATTCGAGATGTAATAGCCCTCTTAATATTAAGTTCATTTTGTATATGTATGCATCCTTTTTCACAAATACTATTTCTTACTACGGAACCATCTTTTGATTCTTTGACACTATCATATAAAAAGCTTGTGTAGTCAAAGTCACAACAACGGAAAATATACAAGTTCAGTTCGTAAAGAGTACCACGTGAAACCATTAAATAATCAAAATGTTTATATAAGTAACTCATATAAGCCTTTTAAACCCTAAGTTATAAAAGACATATAAATCTGAATATTGGGCTTTTAAACATTATATAAAAGTCGTGTGAAAATAGTCAAAAAATCCTATAAGAGACGTGTATACAGCTGTACGTTTTATAAGAGTTAAATTTATGGACTTTATATGATTGTCGTGTAGAAATCTTATTACTGACAAAAAGCAGAGTTATGGTCGTCATTATAACCAGATTATGATTGTCATATAAATTACTTTTATACTACATCAAGAAGGCGTAAAGTGGTCGTAAACGAGACTAATAAACGAGTGAATGTATTTTAAAGGTCAAAGCTACGATCTTTATAAGATGGTCATGTAATTTGGTTGTGTAAACGTTTACAGGACTCAATTAAATGACTAAATTATTATACGACTAATCGTTCGTATTATATATTGTAACACGATTCATGGGAATTTGAGTTACATCTATATGACCTCTATATGACCAAATGTTATTTAGGCTTCATATTATAAGACAATTTTGTTAGTTGGGATGTTTCCTCGACGCATTAAATTCCGTGATCCGGGATGAATCACCATTATTATCGAACTTGTGGGATCGAAACCATTATTTTGCTGTTGACTCGACTCGAACATAAACTTTTCTACGAGAAGTTGGTTTCACTTTTTTGAAGTGACACGTGCTATGACGAACAAAATACTAATTATTAATGGATAATAATTATAATTTGTTTACGCTCACACCAATTATCTAGTCTAGACCAAGATGAGTATTCGTTTGAAACTCGTTAATATGGTAAGATAACGGATAAATATACATAAACATAGAAAAAACACCCAGACCCGAAATCAATTTAGAATAAAAACAGTTTTTTTCTAAATTGACCCGACCTGGAGTTGAACCCGGGCATGCTAACCGCTCGACCACGGAGGTCGTCGTGTCTTGTCGTGTCATAATCTTCATACTTCAGAAAATTTCTTTAAAATATAAAAATATTGCCGCTTCAAAGCTCGATTCTATTTTGCATGACCATCATCTGTCTATTAACCTTTCAACTGCGGCCGCGCACTGATCAGTGAACAATGAAAAGAATTTCTATTGTGCGTAGTGGCAACGCGTTCTAAATGTTAAACATATGTCATTTTGCTAGACTCTGGTCTTGTTCTAGGTCTAGGGTTCAGCTCATATTTTATCATCAGCCTTATAGAGACTGACATAGAGAGAGATCATGGGGAGATTAGGTTATTGCCCACCATGCTGGCCCAATGCGGATTGGTAGCTTTAAACGACTGTCATTTTAGGACAAAAACCTTCAACAACGGCTTTTCCTTCCCTCTTAAGCACGGAGGAGCTCGAGATGTTTTCAATTTGTACACCAATCCGACGTAGTGATTAGGTATTGCGAAAGTAGTTTCCTCTTAGTGCCTTCGCACACGGCATCGTATCGTAAGCGTATCGTAATACGCGCGTAGGACGAGAGCAATACGAGCACGTACATTTTCAAACAAGTCCGCATACGAAGCGGTGTCTCCTACGATTCGCTGCAGCAACTTCTATTACGATACGCTTACGATACGATTACGATACGACGCCGTGTGCGAAGGCACTTAAACTACTTTCGCAATACCTAATCACTACGTCGAAGTGGCATGCAAAATTCTCATACAAAACACAGAAAAACGACGTTTCGTAGTCCCCTGTTTCCACCTTCAAAACTGGACCAATTTTTATTACATTTTCAGCATCGGTTAAAGAAATAAATTTTCTATGTCTGTATGTTAGATTTTTTTTAAACCAGCCACTTAATGATTCTGAAGACGCCTTAAAACGGAGTGATTTCGATAAATTTTGAAGGTTCTTGGTTATTAAATAAATGACTTAATGCAAAAATATCAAACATACAGACGTAGAAAATCTCTTTCTTTAACCCATGCTGAAAAATTGGTCCAGTTCTGAAGAAGAAAACGGGGGACTACGAAACGTCGTTTTTCTGTGTTTTGTATGAGAATTTTGCATGCCACTTCGACGTAGTGTTTCCTCTTAATTGGCAAGATCGCAAACAGAACGCCCCAGCCACTGTGCCATTAAGTTCCTCTAGCACCGTTCCCCATTTGGTGGGTCGCGACCCAGTACCGGGACCGCCGCCGCCGCTGACTGGAAAGACAACAAATGGCACACAATCAGCTTATCAATGAAGCATTAGCTTTTTTAGTTTCACAACCTACAAAATGTGAAGCCAAGCTTCACATTTTGTAGGTTCTTATCGTTACTTTAACTTGGGTGGGTCACGATGGGGCAGTATGAAAATAACTGCGCGTAAATAACCATGGCGGAACAATGTATTGGAAACATTGAGTAGATCATCGAGGTCTAACTGCCGTTCTCAGAGTCGTCAATTAAGTTTTAATGACAATTTAATGTGTTCCTTCTCTATTTAGCACCATACATAAGAAAGTGACAGCATGAGACTTAATTGTCATTAAAACATAATTGACGTCTCTGAGTACGGCAGTAAGTCTAGTAAAGTAAGTAGTAATAAGTCTAGTTAGTAAGTGAGAAGTAAGCTGGAGTACTGCAGCATCGTTTGGTGTCCAAGCTACAAGATCCATATAGACAGAATGGAAAGAGTGCAAAAAAAAACTAATTCGTTGCATGACATACCGGTTTAAAACTCCCAAATATATAAAAGCTTAACTCGATAAAACAAAGCATTTTCGACTTGACCCACTCTATGTGCGACGTACTTATCAAGATATGTCCTATCTGCATAAATTGATGAACAACCGTATAGATTGCCCCAAATTACTCAACAAATTTGATTTTAACATTCCTAACAGACTACCTAGGTACCCTTGTGGGTTGTTCAAGATTAAATTTTGTAGGACAGAATGGGCCCGTGGCTCACCAGTTGTTCGTCTTTCTCGTCTGTATAACAACCTAGCCAAACAATTGAACCAACTTGATATTAACTCGGAGGAGCCTTAACGAATTTCTATCTAAGTATTTTAAAAAAGAGCGATGTGCCGTAAACTGCTTTTGATTGAGAATATAGGATTAATCTATAAATTATTAATTTCAGTGTTCTTTATTTTTTTTCTGGCTGCTGAGGCGGTTTAGTATTGTTATGGTTAAAATCATATTGTTTTTTTATACTGATGTTTTAAATGATTTCGTGTCTGTAATGCATGTTGAGATTATCTGTAATTGTAAAAACAGTTAACTCTAAGAATATTTGTTGTTTTTATGTTATTATTCAAAACGCTGTATTTTATGTTGATAATCCAATAAATAAATAGTAGTAGTAGTACAATATCAATGTCTCCTTGTACCACAACCAGACCAAGACCTAGGCTATAATCTACAATGGCCTGTAGATTTAAATCTTACGACAACAATCGGCACCAACCGTATAACATGCCATTTGATATGCGTTGTGATATTTCGTTACAACACGCAATTGATAAAACTATGTTTACTTCTAAAATTGATACAAAAACTGGAAGTTTATTTTTTAACAACATTTTAACTACACCATAGACTCGATGCGGTTGCTAATTCTTCTTTCATAATTAAAAGTTGTTACTTAATGTAGGTATTGAGATAATTGGTGCGTTATACAAAAGAAGATTTTAAACAAACTATAAATTAACCCACCATTGTTAATTATAGATTACGTCACGTTGTCAGATGCTAACAAGCTTTGGTTGGCGGTTTCTTGGTAGTGGAATCCAGAGATCGTTTTAATTATTGTTGGAGCTATTGTTCGTTTTTAATTCATCATTAAATCCTATTTTAATTTAGGCCTTTTGATTTGCAGAACGTACGGAACGCACCCGGTTAAAATATGATGATCGTAGCTAGTTACTAATTAATTTTGAGCCTTAGCTTGCTTGTGACCAAGGACGACCGATTGACATTTCCAACTCTTTGCAACGGGCAAAGAGTTGGAAATGTCAAAACTAAATAATAATGGAAATAAATCTAACTAGATTCGTATTATAGTTCATCTATTTCATTTTTTTAAACATCGGCAAAGTTTAGCACTCGACTGTATGTGTAGGTACTGACTGTGACTGTACAGTTCAATATTCTTTCACAACAATTCTTCAATACACACCTCAGTGGTTAAGTGGTTAAGCGCTCGATACGATAACCGGAGGTCCAGGATTCAACACCCAGTTTGGGAAAAGTGTGTTTCTGAGTTTTCAATGTAAAGCCCGGGTTTGTGGTCACCAACCCAGATTTTGCAAGTGTGGTGAAAAAGGCGATACCCAGCAATTGTAGCGAATACTTGATTTCAACAATGAATGCCTTTGCCCAGAAATGGGATGGCCAGAATTCAAGAATAAAGTAAAAGTAGAAAAGAATAAAGTAAATTATAACCTACATTGGCATGTAGGTTATAATTTACATTATTCTTCGATGCGTAATTAGATTATTCTTAAAATTGTACTGCATCGGTGGCTTTGCATCTCGAAGCGACACAATACAACATGCCGACAAATCAGAGAGTCGTCAATCAAGTGACCGCACTTTGACAGTGAAAAGAGTAGGTCGACAGTTTAAAAGCGGCTCAAACAGCGACAATGTCGCCCGACCGGTCATTTGACGTTGATGAGCGAAACGTCGAGCCACTGTGATGTCATCCGGCTGAGCTTATCAATCAGGGTGCTTATTCTAGCCTCGTAGCCAAAATTACTAAAATTATTTGAAACACTAAATCGCATTTTATAAGGACCAAAGTTTTTTAATATTTAACATTCAATTGAGAAACATAAACTGCAGATATAAACGTCTAAAATGTACATGCATAAATATTAAGAAAAAATAAAATTTCTAATTAGTACTAGCGTATTACCTCTATCCTCTTTACCTGGTTCCATAAACCAAAGGTTGTCTGGAAGAGATCGCAAGGAGCTTTAAGATTAACGTGTAATGTGTGTATTCCTTGTGTATGTGCAATAAAGTGTTCATCTATCTATCTAGATTCTAGATACCTCAAATATATTATTTGATAAAAATATTTTTGATTTAATTGGTTTCCGAATCGTTCTGAATCTTATATATTTTTTTAAACTTGATCAAGGTAGGTACATAACAGACAAAGTATATCGACAGATCAAAAAGCAACCTATCGACTGTAGTAAAATAATAATAATAATAGTAGGCAGTAATAACAAGTTCTACCATTTTGTACCTCCATAACAAATCCGAACCAAAAAGCCGGTGCAGCCACTACGAGTAGACCAAGACGCAAGTTCGTTTCAGCAATATTTTTAAAAATGTTGCACGATTTGAGAATAAACCCGCATCGATCGAATTATGCCAGGCATGTCAGGATTGTGGACAGGTGGCTCGCGGCCGCGGCCTCGGGCTCCCCAAAATCGCACGCGAACATATCAGGAATGCATGATCTTCTTTTATTTTCGAATTATGTTCAAGTTGCAGTTTTAAATTCGCTGGATGTGATGATGCGTCTTTGTTTTGATTTACTTCTACGTATATTGATTACTTAGTACTAATTAAATATTTATTAATTACCTAATGAATGGAAGAGTTTAGAAACAGTAAGTTTAGGAACAAATTAAAGCAATTGTACTTAATGACCCTCCCTAAGTTTAGATAAATCTGCTGTTCCGTACAAAACTGCAAATAAGAGTCGATCTAAAGTGGATTATAGTAACAGATTTTTTTTCGCAATTTAGCTATTTGACAGTTGTAACAATAAAATATGAAATATGTCGGCTATGGTGGTTTTTATTTTAACAATAATTCTCCAATATTTTTTTTTTATTACGATAATTTGTAAATATTTTATTTTTACAAAATAAATTTGCGATTTTTTATCTGTGGATTACAAGACCCGAAACACGGGCGGTCATGATTGAGCTTCGTGTGACGTCACATTTCATAAAATAAACAAAGATATTTGTTTGTTATTGAAGTGTGACGTCATAGTGCAAAATGTCACGTGACCAACATTGAAGTGTGACGTCACAGTGCAAAATGACACGTGACCAACCGTTTTACCAGACACCCTGCATATCAATGTTGTAACCACTAACAGAAACATCTCAGAAAGCCATTTGAGTTACCACAATTTACTAGCATCCCGACGTCCGTCCAATAGCAAAATGGCATATCTACGACAATCGGAAACGCGTGTTCACGACCAACCCGTTTTTTCCATATCAAAACATCGGGTTAGCAAATAGAATGGCAATTCGCTTTTTCCGTGACAATTCGCTTAACCGGCCTCAGCCGTGTCGCGTAGCGGTTAAAAAGAATATTACCATCCCCTCTCTTCCCTTGGGTGTCGTAAAAGGCGACTAACGGACTAAGCACTGCACATACACCCAACTGCAAAGAGTGGCGATGGGCTCACCACCTGTCTCGCTGAGCATATGTGCAGTCGCTATTTGGTAAAAAGTGGACTATGGTAGAGACTGCTTTCGCTGTCCTCATTGTCTAGTCACTGACCAACCCTTCGGAGATAATATTCGTGATTATATGTATATCAAAACATCGGATTTGCAAATGGAGATTCGCTTTTTCCGTGACAATTCGCGTAATGTGTCGGACAACGGAAACCGCCCCAGCCGTTTATGAGATCCGAAACGGCGTTCCCGCATTATTTGAACAAAACAAAATGGAAATGGCCTCACCATTGTGGAAAAGAGCAAGGAAATGAGAGTATAATTTGTACTGTTTTGTTATGTTTCAGAGATAAGTGCTATGTTAATGTGTTTGTATGTGTTAGATTGTAGACGGACTTGTGAAATCTTTTTTTACTATCCGTTCTAGATTAGTGGGAGAAATAAGAATGTATATAAAAAAATTTAAAAAAAATGCCACGAATTAATATTCTTTTTTTTGCCAAATAGTTTATGCTTGTAATTGTCAGAACAAGGTTTATGAGATTCTTTTATTGAAAAATCGTCAATACTTGATGTTCGTTTACGCAGACGATGTCGCGGATAAATTTTTTAACATTGTTGTAATAGAATTAAAAGTTGCAAATGCTGTTTTCAATACGCGTAGAAGTTTATATAGTAAGATCAACTCCTTTAGTTACATACATGCATATAATCACGACTGTTATCCCCAAAGGGTTAGTCAGAGACCAGGCGGACAGCAAAAGCAGTCCTCTACCATAGTCCACTTTTCACCAAATAGCGACTCCACGTGTGCACATATGCTAAGCGCGACAGGTGGTGAGCCCATTGCCGCTCTATGCTGTTGGATGTATGTGCAGTCTTTGGTCCGTTAGTCGCCTTTTACGACACCCAAGGGAAGAGAGGGGGTGGTAGTATTCGTCACCGATACGCGACATGGTTAGAAATCATAATTTTTAATGCATTTGTTAGTACGGATTTTTTTATAATAGTTGGGCTTTCTCTTGGCCACATTCTTATCCGTACTATTAAAAAGAGGTTGACGATGGAGCGAGCTTACCCAGAAGCAGCCTATTCCCTCGGGCTTTAAAGATGTTGGGACTTATTATGCACTTGGGAATATACCTATTTCATTGCTAACAAAAGCCTAGACACTAGTTAGCTCAATACCATATCACATTGCGTCTTATTAGACGGAATCATGCGGATTGTCACATCGCAATTAGTGAGCGTATGGATATATCGGCCAGCGCGGCCCACTAACCCCCCGTGTCAATTAGGACCGTCGTCGCTGGCTGGTCGCGTTAATTTAGATTTATTCCGATTGGTAACGAAATTATTATTTAACGAGAGCGTAAACAACGCGCGAACGTGTATCATGATTTGTGTGAACATGGATACCTGGGGCACGGTTAGACACGATATGTTCGATGACAAAGCTTTGAAGGGTTTCAGTAATTTTTATTTGCAGATTTTAATAACGATTTAATATTCGAAAAAAGTAAGTAACATAACTTTTTCCCAACTAAATTTTAATGTATTTGCATTTACAATGCTAAAGAAAAAAATAAAATATATAATATAAATTATACAGTTCTTAATACAGTATAGTACGAGTAATCCAGCAATAGAGTCCAATTACCGGTTGTGACTAGTAAGTCACTATAAATGTCTCACTCAAGAACTCAGCTGGAAGAGATGTCACCCTGATTGCGAAAGGTCGTAACGTAAGTTCAAGTCTTACTTATGACACATCTTGTTTTTAGTGCAATTTTCAAAAGAAAATATTAAAAATTTGCTGATTTTCGGTTCCTATGATAAGTGGAAAATGGCTAGAGATCAGCAGTATGAAAGGCTAGGAAACAGAAAATGGCTCGCAATAACAACAATTATTATTTTACAGTGCCCCGGAATGCACGTTTAGCCGTTGGTGTCAGTTCTTGTTGTAAGATGGCACCACAGTTTCTCCTTGCGGAAAGTACCTACCCACCAGTTTCTAGGATAATGAGAAATAAATGGAAAAAAAACTGCAGTACATAAAATCTAAACAGCCCTGACAATGAATAGAAAAAAATTACTTTCTAGATATACAAAAAATGTATTCCCCTTTTCAAGAAACATGTTTATGCCAGGCATTACATTTTTATTGCCTGGAAGAAATAAGGCTATTACTACGTATGAACTAACATTTTATGGAAATCTTCAAGGGTATGAAGTCATAAATCTGTGTGTAGGGCCAAGGAAGCGTACGATTCCTTTGAGAATTTTATAAAACTCGATGCCAGTATGCAGTACACATAATATAAAGATCAATTCACTAAAATGGACCCTGTTCTTAAATAACGTGCCCGACAGGGTCCATTATAATGAATTGATCTTTATATTTTTTACCCCATTGATATGTACACAATATAGGATTTTGTAATACAATATTCAGTTTAGTGTTTACCTACCGATAATAATATTAAACAAAATATTGCACTTCAAACCCGTCATATTATTATATCACAAGGAAAATCGTTATTTAAAGATTATTGTTTTCTTTGTTTAAGCAAAATATACTGGTTTTATTTAATATATTATGTTTTTCTGAGGTTTCGTCTGTGTTCCGATCTCTTTGCAGGTTACAGACAAACAGTATCCCAAGTTAAAAACTTTTTAAAGTATCAGGTTAAAATAATATGAAAAATAAACTCAACTCAAATACATATTATTTATGGTATAGTATTATTATAAAGTGGTATTATTAGTATATTCGTATAATAAATTGTCTAGATACAACAAACTGCAAAAGGTCGTAACTTCATATCCTAAAAAATAAAATTGTATCTCAACATATAAAACCAAGATGTATTTTTAAACCGCCGTGGCTTCACCAATCAAAATGTCAGTGCCTACATCAGACCTAAATCTAATCAAGTGTCGCGCTGATGAAGATTGACACATTCCGCCACAAAGATACAGGTCATCCAACTGTATTGTCAACCGCTGCTTTATTAGCCCGCTAAGATTAGGGTTCGTGATTTCAATTGGCTTACTTCGAAAAGAGAATTTGGGATACGACAAAATTATAGGTAGGTACTCGTACTTCGGCTACAATCAGAAGATACTGACATGACAATTTTTTAAGTTTGAACCGAAAGTAGCAACATTTATAAGATGTTTATATTTTTATTTGTTGATATGTCCAACACGTGATAAAGCGCGTTTTACATGTTAGGTAATTATATTACATGGTAGGAGATCATTGCCGATATGTTTGTACGCGCTGTTCTGAACCTGTTGGGCAAATTCTTTTTTTGTTATGTTTGTAATTGTCAAGCTCGGAGGAACTCGATGGCGCAGCGGCTAGCGCGTTCGGCTTGCGATCTTGCCCGCCAACCAACTTTGCCGGGCCGCCTGATGGGTGACCAATTAAAAACATCTCGAGCTACTCAGTGCTTCGGAAGGCACGTTAAACTGTTGGTCCCGGTTGTTGGGGTAAGATGGCAATTGTTAAAACCCACCAACCAGCATTGGGCCAGCGTGGTGGGTTATGGTCCAATATCCCCACGTGCTATTGTCCACGTGGTAGGCCTGTGCCCAGCAGTGGGACGGTTATAGGGTGATGATGATGTAATTGTCAGGACAAGGTTTGTATGAAAGAAAAAATTTGTAACTTCGTCACTGGGTACGGGGTCCACGCGGACGTGGTCGCGGGTGGGCCGCTAGTAGGTATATAGGTAATAACAACCCTGAAAATCTATCATTGAAAAAACACTTTGAAAAAAAATGATGCTGTTGTTTCTACTTGCCTACACTTTTATTTTTATTTTTTTCACTTTTATTTACAATTTATTTTTTTATATTTATAGCATTTAAAAAGAAAGTCCACTTGCTCTTCTCTGAAAAAACCATGGCAGAATCATCTCAACAACTTCATATTTATAAATTATGTAGGTAATGGATGTCTATCTATATATTAAATATAAATAGGTATATATTTAAATTAATATATGTGCTTTTAAAATTAGCTTGTTTATAGATTTTACTATACTCATATATTTTTGTTTTAAGTATGTTCAAAATATTTAAATCAATCTACGCGTCCACTTTTATTATCGCACCTAAATGCACCTACTATATGTCATCTCTGCACCACCCTATGGTTGGCTGGTAGAGAATGTCTTAGGTATTAAGTCCGCCATGTAATGTTATGTTGCAAAAGTTTAAATAAATAAATAAATACATTTTAAAAGTTACTCATCAATTAAACCTATGATTTTATTGTCTTTCCTTTATTTGATATAAGCTCGTCCTTACTTTTGATTTGATACAACCTTGACCCCAATATATTATTATAGGAACCTTTCAGCCAACCAACATTTCACTTCCTTCGCGCGTACGTTATAATATATCATTTTGACATCTCTTTGAAGGCATCAGATTAATTGGCTTTCCGATTCAAATCACGGATCGCAACGGTAAGCCAATTAAACAACTCAAAACGTAATGAACCGTTAATGACGCGCGACGAATACAAACAATATGGACAGAGCATCTGTTAGCGAACAGAAATGATATAAAATATACCAAATGCGTGGTCTGCCGGCGCGCGTTGCATTTTAAATAGAAATGTTAGACTGAACGGCGCCGTCGTTTTAAAGGTTTCAATAGACATAAAATTAAAGAATACGAATTATATTAATTATGTTGAAAATATAATAAATTTTCCTACACTCACACCAATTATCTAGCCCAAGAGAAGCTTCGTTATGAAACTTGTTATATGGTTACTAGACAACGGATAAACATACTTAAAATACTTAAATACATATTTATAATATTTAGAAAACACCTAGACCCGAGACAATTTATAAAACAATAATTTCTAAATTGACCCGACCGAGGATCGAACACGGGACCTCAGAGATGGCGACACCGTGGAAACCTGTGTACAAAACACTCGACCAAAGAGGTCGTCAAAAAATAAAGACGTAATCATCATCAAGAGACTATATCCGACCTACTACTGGGTTCAACTCACGCCATCACAGGGTATTTCTTGAGATTTTATATTTGGCCACCCATCCCTGACCCGGCATTGTACAAAGAGAGACAAAAATAGCCTAATAGTATCATAGTCTACTATTTATCTCGATTAAATGCAACGAAACCAAGGGCACGTGATAAAGGCTTTAGTGACAGGTCAAAGTTTGCGCGGGCAAAGTCGCAGGCAGAAGCAGCCATCTTTGTAAAGAGCAAAACGTTTTCACACACCGTTCGTACGCTGTGTAAACTCCACGCCCCACCATAAATTTAAGTGGCTCTTTATTATAATTAAGCGCTGCACCGCATACCGCTGCCTCACGTACTTGTGTCCCTTAATTGTTTCGAACACGCTGAAATTATTTTGATTTATCGCTTTGTGATTGCCACAACTCGATTATGTAGGGTCACACTTGTTCTAAATTGTATTAAACGAATAATAAAGTAAGTAAAGCGGGCTGAAGTGGAACGAAGTTTCGGCAGTTGATTGAATGGTGTTTGTGGGGTAGTAATTATTGTAATACTGTTGAATAGTTGGACAAGACGGAAATTGTTAAAACTGATGTTGAAACCTTCTCCCTCCTATTCCGAAACATTAATTACATTATATTGAATGTGGTGTAAAATTAGTACTCAGTTATTTGCCCTTATTTACAGAAATGATACAGCATTCGTTTTAACCAGGTTAGACACAAGTTTTTGTTTTGGTACTTATCATCATCATCAGCCTATAAACGTCCCACTGCTGGGCACAGGCCTCCCACGTGGACAATAGCACGTGGGGATATTGGGCCATAACCCACCACGCTGGCCGAAATGCGGGTTGGTGGATTAGGTACGGATTAGAGCGGGTTAGGTGTGCGAGTTGGTACTTATAGCAAATCATAATTACTATTGGGTTTATAAACTTATGTAATTGAACTTCTAAATCAAATTGAAAATGTAACTAACTAATAAGTTTCATCATCATCATCATTATGAGCCCGTGTTAGTCCACTGCTGGACATAGGCCTCCCCCAATGCATGCCACGGAGCCCGATCTTCGGCTCTTCTGATCCAACTGCTGCCAGTCACCCTACGTATGTCGTCGCACCACTAATAAGTTTACTTATTTTATTTAATAAATTTCATACAAAAAAATTAGACTAAACCTTACTTACAATATAAATACATCATTATTATCAGCATATAAACTTGCAACTGTTAGGGACAGTCCCTCCGACAATGGGGAGACTGGGCCATAACCCATCAGACTGGCCCAATGCGTGTTGGTGGGCTAAATTACATGGTAAGTCAAAGTTCGCCTTATTTAATGTCAATAAAGAGGTCAATCAACAAAGGATTACTGTAGGATTACTTCACAACCTTACGTAACAGTATCACTGCACTGAATTCGAACCATAATATTTTGCTTAACGCAAAGACTTGCCTCTATTTGCTCCGTTTTGTAATATTTCTGTCGACAAAACAAAGCACTCGTACCCTAAAATAACCGGTGTCTACAATTTGCAGGGCTCAATGCTTTAGCCCGAGGTGAGTTGACTATGAGTCAGAATCTGATGTGACTCAGCTCTTCTGCGATGTTGCGACTTCCCTGTCTGATATCTGGGCCAGATGTTCTCAACTGTTGGAAACATTAAGGGCGTACAAAAAGAAAATTATTAAAATAAGTAAGTAGTATTGTTGTCTAAAGATTAAACGAACACGGCACATTTAAGGGGATCCTGCACGAAATTGTGAAAATTTACGTATTTTTAAGTCACTTGTACTACGCGCTGAATTAGTTAAATACATTAAAAGAACTTACGTAAGTTAGCCTGATTATTGCACAAGGTCGTGGCCTTGTTGAAATTTGAAACAAATTGTTTAAACAATAACAAACAATACATAAATCTAATGACTCCTAAAAACATTTTTCTTCGACAACTTTCTTAATTTTACGCATGAAACAATAATTCTTACATGAAAATATTGTATTGATATTCCGCAGGTCGCCCTCATCTTAAAAAAGTAAATTTTAATTTTTAACACAAGCGCGTGATGGTTTCGCAGAATAAAAACATTGCTCTAATCAAATTACTAGGTCTGAGACTTCAAAGCAGAATTGTTCTAATTTTAAATATTAATATGATTGATTTTGCTTTTAAGTTCATTATGAGACTTATGTCAGTTTTTGCGATCGCGCAGCTCCGCGCGGTGCCCTCTTAAATAAAACACTATGAACTTATTTACCTACTTGTACAGTAGTCTACACAAGTTTTATTTTTAAATATTTTTTAATACAATCTCAACAAAAAATATTAATTTTCTATTATTTTATTTATATCGCCATAACATAATTATTAATAAAACAAATTCATAAATAATATTTTTTTGGAAAATTATCCAAGTATTAAATTAAGCTGAACCCGAGGTTATTACAATAATTTGTTTCACGTAAATGTTTAAAAAAATACAAGCACTTTCACTGTGTGAAGGTTGAGCACCACTGTAACAGGCACTCTATGTGCTATCTATATCGAATCGTAGGGAAGCGGGATGTCTCCCAGATCCGATGAGTAAGTCCTTAAATTAGGTTTGGATAGGGATTTCCAGTTTTCAACCAATTAAATAGTATTTTAGCATTTTTCTTCATATCTGCGTATATAACTACTAAAATAATGCTATCGACTCATTACTAGCTGTTTGTTTTAATTATTGTAACGCCAGTACTTTAGACAAAAATTGACATAAGTAGTAATATTCATAATATTTGATATTTTGCGTAAATAACGCTCAAATAAAATCGAGGACGAAACGTTGAAAAAAATTACTTCCTTAATCAAACCTACGTCCTCTGCAACCCAGGCGGCTGCGTTGACCACTTCGTCATTAGCATTGCCTTCGAACTATAATATTAAGGTGTTTTGGTTAATTTTTGTTCTCTTAATATAATATTATCCTAAACTTTCCACTGCTGGTCCATTCAGGCCCTGCAGTAGAATGTAAAAGGCCTGAATCTCAGGCCTCTATTATCTTGCCAATAAACCCAAATGAATATGAATATGATTTTCTAAAATGTACAAAATTGTAAAAACAATGTTCAAAATCCACTGCGCAAGGCCAAAGTAGGTTTATACTAAACCAAAACTATTTGAAATGTAAATTGGTTTACTTATTGTTATAATAATTACACAAAAAAATTATGAGTTTTAATTAGGGTAATTTCATATGACATTGGTAACGTTATTAAACTGGTCATGGCACAATCGAGATCAATAATATACGAGTAATAAATAATTGTCTAGAAACCGAACAATAATTTGTAACTACGCAATTACTTAGGTGTCTTTATTTTAATACGGATTGTTACGAAATATTTTGTTATAACAACGAGAAAAAAGAGTGATAGGACGGGGTTGCACATACGATCCCAATGGGTGGACGTGCTGCTGCAAGAGGGAGACCTCTACAGGCCCCACTAAGATAAGATAAGATAAGATGCCTTTTACAGCAATACAAGATAATTCAAGAAGCGTCCATCCATTAAAGTTTAGAATATTTTACTTCCCATACTTAGAAGTTCACATCAATAATAACGACACAATCAAACAAGTGCTAAATATATCGAAAGTAATTGTGTTGCATAATAAATTACGCTCCGCTTCATAGAAGGCTCGTTAAATCAAACAAATATAATGGACATAAACCCAGATATACCAGTTGCAGCTTCAATCGAGAGCGGCTGAGCAATAAAACTGAATTTATCATAAAAAGTTGCACATTTAACACTAAAGAAGTCGTAAATGAGAAAATAACATCGCCCATTTATGTTAGCGGCTTGGCGGATGAAAGGTCTTGATACTTGACAGTCTTGTAAAATTAGTAATAGGAGATTAAACAAACTCGATAGCCGAGTGGCTAATCGTTTGGCCTAATAACCAAAGGTTCAGGTCCAGGCTTCGATCAACAACACAACTAGAAGTCAGGTCGGCGCTAAAAATGTGTCTCGGTAAATAAGAGCGCACTTGAGAAAAAAGCTCTTATTTTCTCGCAAGGCATAACAGGAAAAAGTACTTTATTTGTTGCCCAATAAGGTTGATTTCACCACTAAATGTTTTTGACGTCTTTTCTTTTTAAAGTGACAGGAGTAATTTATTGCTTTGAAAAAGTATTTATTCACGTGGACAGAATTTAGCTTTGATTTTGTACGTGACGCGTTATCTAGTTGGTATTGTTGATCGAAGGGTCCAGAGTTCTATTTTTAGGTCAGGCAAAGTGTGTTTCATATTTTTCGATGCATAGCCTGGGTTTTTGATCGATCACCAACCCGCATTTTGCAAGCGTGATAATGTAAATAATGATCAAGTTGTAGCAAAGACTTGATTTCAATGTTGGGGGCCCTTGCCGCTTGCCCAACAGTGGGAGAGTATGTAGGTTATACTTTTCCTTACTTAACTTTTATACTTCAGTAACCTTTTATAAGAGACTGACTAAATATGTATAAAAAGTTATCTAAACAACATGGACAACTTTGTAGAAAAGTCCGAAAAGTCGTAAAACCTGTGCTACCCTGGTTTACCTAGCCACAATATGTATACTACAATTTAATTTTTGATATCAATTTAATTGTTATTGTATTTAAATAGTCAAGCAAACATGTAATTTATTGGGTATTTCACAACAATAGAGGGATTCGAACCGGTTCTACGCTCTTTAGACTATCGTATCCAAAGTGACTCTTGTTTTCCGGTTTTAAGGTGAAGAACAACTATCAAAACTGTCCAGCCCCAGCCACTATCAAAAGGCAGGCGGCGCGGCGCGGCGCGGCGCAAGTAGTCGGCCCATAGACGCACAACGGCGAGGGGCGGTCGCGACAACAACAACACTAACCGATATAGTTTTGAGCTTCGCAACGTCCGTCAATAGTCCGTACCTGTGGCCTGATTCACGTATTTCGTAATAGTCGAAATGTCGTTTACGTTTAGAAGTCGTCCTATTGAAAAACAGTCACAAATCCGTATTCACCTGTCATTTCCATAGAACAATTACTCGATAGGAACGCAACTCAGCGATTTGTCAACTATTTAAACTTAATGTTGCCATTACAGTTCTACCAAATAAATTCAAATGCTTTTTGTTAACAAAACATGCAGAAATGTTTATTGTTTTTTTCCAACGACATGGAAATTGTCTAATTTTACGTGTAATCGCTGAAATCCGATAAAACTAAACGTCAAAACAATAGGTGAATACCGCGGAGGCAACGATCGAA
This sequence comes from Scoparia ambigualis, assembly GCA_963921215.1. NCBI lineage: Eukaryota > Metazoa > Arthropoda > Insecta > Lepidoptera > Crambidae > Scoparia > Scoparia ambigualis. The sequence goes on from OY992503.1 coordinate 28,142,773, forward strand.
CTTCGATTAATGCACGTGAATACGCTTAAACAAATCCGACTTAAACAGAATCGTGCGATTGATACGTGAATACGAAAAGTGACTTCAGCGATCAAATCGCTTGCATGTCGTTGAAGTTTTGTTACGTGAATTATTAGGCTACTGTTCGTATCCGTAAACATCGCGATGAGGTTATTATTATTAAGAATTAAATAATGTAATAGGAATGCATACAGTAGCAACTAAGAGATATAAATACAGTTGTAATAATTATGAAGAATAACTATCAAGATAGCCAATCCCAGCCGCTATCGTAAGGCGGGCGGCGCAAGCAGTCGGCCCATTGACGCGGAACGGCAAGGGGCGGCCGCGACTACACCAACCGAAATAGTTTTCAGCTTCGCAACGTCCGTCTCGTCTCTTAGCGCATCCGAAACTTCGTTGCCCCGTAATTCGTCGTACAAGGCGCGCTGCTGATTTTTTCTCAAGCGATTAGCACAGTACATACACAAACATGAGTTTCGGAGTAAAACCTCTGTTCGTGTTTGTAAACATCGCGATGAGGCAACGGAAGAAGAATATTGTGAAGTATTATCTATTAAAGATTAACAAATAAGAAAGGTGACACAATATAACAAATTTGGTCAGCGAGGTAGGTGGTGGCCCAATCTCCTGCTGTTGTCAGTATGGGAAGGTCTGTACTTAACAGTGGGACGTTTATAGAATAATGCTGAAAAATCAAATATGATTCATCGTTTTATTCGTATTCTTGTCAAAGTATAGGAATAAACGCAAGATTATTGAATTGTCCAATCAATGTAGAAATACAAATCGGAAAATATGATACAATTATAATGGATAATCAGGCCAATCCAGTAATTACTTTAAATAATTATCGGTTTTACTGTTCATCATCATCATCATCAGCCTAAAAACGTCTCACTGCTGGGCACAGGCTTCCCACCAGGACAACAGCACTTGGGGATAATCCACCACGCTGGCCCCATGCGGGTTGGTGGGTTTTAACGACTGTCATCTTACGACAATAACCGGGACAAACGGCTTAACGTGCCTTCCGAAGCACGGAGGAGCTCGAGATTTGTTTTTAATTTGGTCACCCATCCAGAGACCCGGCATTGCGAAAATTGCTTAGCGGGGAAGATCGCAAGCCGAACACGCTAGCCGCTGCCCCATCGAGATCCTCTCTCGCTCCGTTATTGCTCGTCACCTTTTTTTTTAGTTCAAACGTATTTATAGCTTTTTGCCATTGAAAACAAATCAGAGATTTTTTCAGAATTTCGCCTGCTATATAGATAAGATTACCAAGATAAAATGTAAACCAATTAGTCAGTCTTATAAAGGGTTACTGTAGTCTATAGAACTTTCTAACTACAATACTATCTATCCCGCATTGCGGACCGTGTATAAACATATTCACTGAAGTATTCTATAAAGTAAAGGATGTTGCTGCACCGGATTCATAATTATTAGCCCAGTGCACCTTTTAAAAGAAATTAGGTCATAAAAGATATGTTTAATAACGTTTGATGGCAACGGAACGGCAGTCCAGATGCACTCGTGCTAGATAAATAATTGTTGCACAGAAATGAGAACAAGTGTATTTAGAGCTGTAATGTCTATGTCTCAACTTATTTCTGTTCTTGTGACGAAATCGTAAAACCTTTGAAGTGATATACATCTAGCCGATAATAAAAAGTACTTACATTAATTTTTTTATTTATACTTAGCATGTTACCTACTGTAGCATCAAAAAATTATGGACTACTCTCAGTTTTTTATTCTTTCCTATTTAGTGGTTCCGGTTAGAAATGTTAGTATATTTGTACACTAACTCTAATATACGTTCTTGAAGCTTTGCAATAAAGTACTATCTAATAAAGCGTATAACAAACACCTTATATACAATGATATTTATTATAATATCATTGGTTATATCTCTACCTTCAGGTTTATTAAATCTGTGCTTCAGGATTAATTCCAAACAAATACCTACATTTTCGCAAATGTCGACTCGTCAGCGCTAACTCATTTACCACATGTTCCACAATTTCCGATTTACATTAAATCACCAAATTAATCCCGCGTCGCGTCATTTAGATACCACTAATTTTTCAGTTGATCCGAAGCAGGACCACACAGCTCAATTCAACAAATTTTTATTTATATTACACGTTTTAAGGTGAAGCTGGCAATCAACACGAAAAGGACTCGGGTAGTCACAAAATTTATGATAATAACACAATAGTATTCATAGGTTTTTTTTTCTAATGCGACAGAATACGATAAGTCACGGTCTCCTTTATCCCGTACACAAAAGATCTAAATACGTCGGTAGGTCAAGTGTCGGTTCCCGGACGTGGGGCCTCGTGGCAACAAAAGACGACTGTTTTTTAGCCGCATAAGTTTAGACCGACCTGTCAGGTCGAGGGTACCCAGGTGAGGGTGCAATGGCGTGAATTACTGGCGATGAACTTTCAAAAACAAATGACATGCTATACTTACCGAAAAAAAGAAATAACTAGCACAGTTACTGAAACTTTACAAAGGAAAATAAATTGACATAGTAGCGGAAAAACAAATGGCAATCTAGCACCTCACTTACCTTTTCCTTGCAAGCTTTTTCCTCATAATAAAATAGTGAAGCTTCCGGAAAATCAAAACTCCGACGAGATCGAATGAAGTGATTGCGCCCACAGATTCCAGAGCAAAAGATGGTATGGGAATAAGAAAATTCAATTCCATTGTTAGTTCTTTAGCGCGTAGAATACGGAATGTGATTTACGAATGCTAACTCGGAGCTAAGTTTTTCTTCTATAAAAGTCTTTCCACTTGACTCACTGCTAACTCACAAGAGTCAGCGTGTAAAATTATTCATAATCCTGTCAAAACAGTAGTGGAGCTTCAGGGCATCTCCGTAGCTCAGGCTGTCTCTTTCTAACTGTTGAGAGCTTTCCGGCCGGCTCGCTTTTGGCTAAGCTCGAGTTAGTCACAAAAGCGCGCGCGCACGGGATACGCGCTCTTAGCTCAGGAACACAATCTTATGTCGTAGTGCACTGAATTCGTCGTGGTGCCAAATGTAACTCGGTTAAACTCGTATGCTTGTAGTAAAGTTACGATCTGTGCAGTTTCTATGTTGACTGTTTTTGTGTTTATTTTGGACTGAGATTTTTTTGGGCAACCGTGTGTGTTACAGTGTGTATGGAAACAGTGGCGATCACAGATTTTACACAAATTAATTGAGTTTTATGTCGTGATTAACTATTGGAAATGCACTCGAATGAGTTGAGGCCACCATTAAAATAACGCATTTGAAACACCAAACCGTTTAAAAAACCAAAAATTGACGAATAACTAAAGTAAACACAGTAATTTAGTTAAGTTTGCTTAAAAACAATGTTATTAATTATAAAGGTACACACACAGCTTGCGTTTCTTAGCCAGCTTACTGGAAAAGATCTCAAGACCAGATAGGTAGGAACTTGTGCGAACTTCTCAGTATTTTGATTTGTTTATTTATTATTTTTAAGTATGTACAAAAGACACCTTCTCAAGTATGTCATTAAGAACAAATTGCACCATCGCTTTCTCTGGCCTAAAAAGATTTCACGCACCATCCTTAAAACAAGTTTTATTTTTAAACCGCACACCGCATTTAAATAAATACTGCAACAATAAATTGCAAATGGTTGAGTGCATTCCGTCGATTTATTGCTTTGGTAACCGAACTAAGTATTTGCTCGACCAAATAGATATTGATAAGGCCCAGTTCAGCCTTAATGTTCATATTACGATATGTTTAATGGTTGTAAGGCATTAAATATAACGATATGATAATGCATAGTAAAAATGAACAGCTACAGTACCGCGGAGACGTGTTGTCTGTCTATACTCGACTTGAACGCTTCGGAGTTGCCTTTTAAAATCTTTATTTATCTTAATGATTGTCGTTTTTCAGTAGACGCGTCTTCCTATCGTAAATCTAACCTTATTTAACCTTAATACAAACAATATTTTAAACAAAACTACTCAAATAGGTAGGTATCTATGTAATATTCACGGTTTTCTCACTAAGTCGAAGAGCATTTCAGCTAAATCCAAATCTACCAGTTTTTATTTATATGAAATCAGCAGCACCTGTCGCTGTCTTTCGTTGCGAGCACATTACGTTGGACACCTTCCGCTGACATCTTCAAATAGGACAAACATAAATGAGATAAGCTGTCCTCTAATTTGCAATACCAGAGCTGTATCTAAGATATTAAGTACCTGTTTTTACATAACATCAATGTCTGCCCATGTCCAGTTGTACACTTAGTATGCAAATAAAGTTTGATGGGCGTAATAAAATTTTAAATAATTCCGATTAGACATAGACAAAACAGTCACTTCCTTTACTAATACCTACTCATCGTAAACTCGTTATTAAAGACACTATTTGTTACAACGCATTCTCAACTCTGTAATAAGCCTTGGTACAAGAATTATTAAAAATGATTAATTGCATTGTCAAACCAGTAAGGCGCCGCACAAAATGTGGGTTAATATTGGCTCAGTCTCACGTATAGTATCTAGTTCTCGGTCGGGACCACTCCCTTTCGATAACAATGGAGTGTCATTTCTGTTTCCGCTGCTTGCTCGTTATCTATCGCAAATCATTAGTGCAGTGCAATGATCCGTGGGAAGGAAACCAGATACCTTTTGTAAACAAAGAAAATGTAATGCCCTTACTGGCACAGATTACATAACTATAATTTTGATTGAAACGTCATACTACGATACAAGTTGTTGGTTTAGTAAAAAACAGTTAAGTATTTTTTTATAGTATAAGCGAACACTACATTTTGAAATGATACACTTTTTACGAATCTACTTATGGTTTATTTACAATTACACGTTGCAAACAAATAATAATTCGAAAAAAGCATACTTACTTACATTCAGTTTTACAATTTTTCCCATTATATTTTTTGGACGTGACGTTTCGAACCCTTTGCCGGGTCGTGGTCACAGGGATACCGTATTGTGTTTGACCACAGACTATTTAGTGAATAAGTTGTGTATGACATTGCGGTACAAGAGTTAGCGACTAGCTCGTTTGAAGGCGATCGTGCAAACGAAACAATTTTTACAATGCCAAATTACTGAATGGATGGCAAAAATTGTTTTGAATTCTTTCTTACTTTTAAAAGTAAGTTAATAGTCAGATCAATAGTTCTGTTTGTTTATCGTAAGATTACATTTGTTAACGTATACTGAAACGCAGTTGTGAAATGTTTTTTTTTACAATATAGGAGTGTTCCAATTTCCCCGGGTGCTATTTTTCATGTGTATTTTATAAGCTGATCTATAGAGATAAGAAAACAAAACAAAACTTTCCTCGAACATTAACTTATTGGAAAATTTATTTCGCTTACCGTGTATATTGTACTCGTACAATAAAGTTCGAATTGATTGAAATAGAGGAGTGGCAAGTTGTCAGTTCGTTTACCTACATAGGAGCTATTTATAATACTAAACGTATTTATACTCTGTGCAAATCCATTGAAGAAAATGAGTGTGCGTCTGGTGATGCGTTGAATTAAAATTGGATTGCGGAGTGTGTTATAAATCTCACTAATTTTACATAAAGAATGACATAAAATTAGGTACAATGCTATCTTTATTGAATGTATCTGAACCTTAGAGCATTCAACCAACTGAATGCTCTAAGGTCTGAACCGTTGTGTTGCACTAAAATATAATAAACGAATTTTTTTGATGTTTTTGTTCTTTTCTTTTTGACTCAACTTTTTTGATTCAACTGAGTTGACAAACAAACAATAAAATTTATTATAGTCCGCTTAATGATAAGTAGTTATCTCCAGCCTAGCGTTACAAAAGGACCCTTAGATCTTATTGAGATGCCTATATACCCAGTATATGCTATTATTTATACTATAACATTTAAACCGGAATATAGTTATCATCTTCCTCAGTCTACAGTCGTCCCACAATTGGGATTTGGTCTTCTCACATGGAAAATATAACTTATAGTTTCCTTAAGTCATTTAATAGCAAAACTCGTAGATATAAAAAAATCTAATTGCATCTATAAGGTCGCAAAGCACCCATAATTTAAAGTCATAAGCTAAGCTTTTCTCACAACGATTATTCTAACAAAGTTAATTCTACTTTCAGCTGTTAGTGAGATTTATCATGATATACCGTTACTGGCTCTTAACAGTCGTTTAGAGAAGGCGATACTAATCGCCGACCACCTAGAGGTAAGGCGCAAGTTGAGTGCATTCGCCTCCACAACAATAGATAGGACTAGTGAAGTGATCATAATAATATCGATAGTTTTTGTCAGTTCGCACTAACGCTGTGTGGTATTCTGAGTGGTAGGCTCCTTCTCCCCCCCCCCCCCTTCCACAATCCCTATTCCTTTCTTAAAGGTCCGCAACACATCTGCGACTCCTCTGGTTTTCCGGTGTCCATGGGCGAAAAAAAAAACGCAAAATATATGTATATTTTTATTGTTTTATCTTATTAATTGTTCTTTCATTGTCACATTATTAAGGTTGACTCAGAGAGCATTGGCCCTGATTTCGAAAGGTGGGTGATCCTAATCCCACATGTGGCAGTTACTTTTTAAGACTGGAGTACTAAAACTATGAATACTACCTATAGGGACAATTTTTGTTTTAAAACGATGACTATAATAAGGTAAATAGTTCTGAAACATCATTATGACTTACTGTAGTGATTAAAATAAAGAGAATAATTAATTCATTTATGGAGATAAAACGCATCAAATTGTTTAAGTATAGTATTATATAATTCGCGTAAATAAGGTTGTCATCAAGATAGTATTGTCCAATTTATTAACTACAAAAATCAGTTCAGTTATGTTATTACATACTTCGTCGATATCGATAGAGCCCTACCAAACAAATTGCATCACTATACTGAGTTTAACGCACATCTGCGCCCCACATAACCCAAGGCCGATATATCCTTTTATCAAACATTGGCTCCAATAACCGATCGCCCTGTTTGGTGATGATCGACGTCAATTTTAGGCTATCTATGACGTAAAAGGGCAGAATACCATTTATATTCAAGCGGACTGTACGAAGTACAATAACCGTAGTTACATTGTCGCTTCTTACGCAATAGAGGACTAATTTATGGGACTGAATGAGAAATAAGAAAGCGTCTGCATCTTGCCCTTAATTCTCTTCGTAGCTGACATTTGTATCATGTGTTACGGTTGCATTATGCTATAAACATCGTTCCACTTTCGTGTTTAAAATATTTCACCGTTAGGAAGTTTTTGTAATAATATTAGTTTTATTATCATAAATGTGCGAAAGTGAGTTTGTTTGTTTGTTACGCTTTCACGCTTAAACTGCTGAAGCTATTTTGAGGAATTTTGATATAGGGATATTTGAGGCCCTAATTACAGCTTTAGGCTACTTTTTCCCGGGATAAATTAACGCGAGCGAAGCCGCAGGCAAAAGCCAATCTTTTTATATTTTAGAACTAGTTTACTCGCGTTTTCGTCTACGTAAACATTTGGATCTTGTGTGATCCCAAAGGGAATTTAAATAAAACCTTTCTTAGCGCACGTCGACGACTTGTTAGAAACCAACCATGCCAAATTACTTGTTTATAAGTTTTATTGGTACTGTGATTCGCGATTAGTCGATTCGTGAGTGGTATTTCGCTTTTAAATGTTGACTGATTTCTTGCATCTTTTCATTAACTGTTATGATAATAATCATTTGTAGTAACGACAGTAAACAATCGACATCTACAATAGCTTCCTACATTACAGTAAAAAAGTTAACGAATAAAATATTACATTCACCTATACTAAATTTATTTCACATTAACCACCACGATGTTAGCTTAACGAAACATCCGTTTACTTTCATAAAACAATACGTCCAAACATTTGTGTACCATAACAAAATAGTCGTACGGCGCGAGGCGAGTCGTTAGTCGTTACTTTGAGATAACTCAACACGGTATATTTTGACTGGTATCTCGAATAGGACGGCAGCCATATAAATCCTTTTTCGGCAGCAGCCTAATTCTTTTAAAGGACTTTTTGTCTGTCCGAGCTTTATGATTATGTCGCGGGGCTCGTTGCTCGCGTGCTCCTTCCGTGTACGGCTTTATAAATATCGTGTCCAACATTTGACAGCATTGTAAATAAATGCGCGCGCAATAAAGTCCCGCTGACAGTTAGTACGTGTAGTAGCGACGCCGTAACTTTGTTTCGGACTCTTCGATTGTTTGTATCGTGAAATTGATTTTGATTCGCTGTAAAATTTATTAAATAAATGTCAAATTGTTGGTTCTTTTTTTATAAACAACATTTTGTTAAGGTCTTTACTATTACTACAACTTTAATTTTAACGATACCATAACTGATAAAATATATTTTAAAAGTACATACAACGGCATTAGAGGGCTCTGACTGCTAAAGATCTAAATATTTTTAACAGATATTTTTCTCACCACATAACTCTAGTTTGTACTCGAAAATTGTTGTTCATACACTTATGCAACCTGTTTGTGGTTATTATCACATGATTTTGTGATAAAAAGCTTGCGTGAGAAGAACTCTTTCGGTGTGTATTTTGTGTGAATTTAGTTTGAGCCCTCCGATCACATTTTGAGCCACTTTCGGGTCTTGTTAAATCCATTACCGCAGTATGAATTGCTGTGACAGTTGTGACACAGTTCCATTTTAGGGTTGTTTATTGCATGCGATTGATATACTTTTAATTGTATGCGACTCGTGATTACACGACGAGGGCTGTTGGTAAACACTGGTGGTTTTATTAATTCGGTATATTTTAAACATTCTCGTACGGCGAAGGCCGTCGTGTATCGTGTAAGTGCTCTGACATCGGTGACCCTTACATTTAAGGGTCGACTTGTATTACGGTGCTGTCGTATTGAGAGCTTTGCAATTTTATGCAGTTGTCAGTACGTTATTCAATGACGGCGATGCGCGATGCTTAATTACATCACACCGTCATACAAGACCGTGAGTTTTACAGTCAAAGTCTTTTACTGCAAACCAACGCACATTTTTTAAAAATGAATTTAAAGAATCGTGGCCTTTAAGGCTTCTTTCTCAGGCTTCTTTTTTTTATGAAAAAGAGGTTCAAGATCAGGCGGGTCACCTGATGAAAAGTAATCACCGCCACTCATGGATACCAGCAAAACCAGAGGAGTCGCAGATGCGGTGCCGCCCTTGACGAAAGAGTTGAACCTTCGATTAAGGTGTAGGAATTGTGGTGGGGGATAGATGTTTCCACTAACCCGACTGAACACAACATCAACGAGTGTCACTGTTTTACGCCGATATTCCGAGAGATTACGCCGAGCCAGCAGCCCAATTCATGCTGCAACGCAGCGTGGGTCTACCACTCAACAACGTACAATAAAGTGTTGTAACAGGAGACAGGGGAGTCTTATCATAACAATTTAGGGTCGACTCACAAGATTTACGGTCGGGTAACGCCAGCATCATTGATACCTCCGCCATTTTATGCAGTTGCTGTCCGATTGTGTCACGGGGTCGACGCTCCGCCACACCTTCCGCGTGTTATAAATACGGTGCGTGTCATTAAGGTGTTGTAACTAGAGACGCACCGCGAAGCAACTTTTTTGCGTATTGAGTTGTGGCTGCAAGCTGCGAACGTACCGTAATTGATTATGCTCGCACCACACATGGCTATTTGTATTTGCGTATTTGCTGTATTTGACAAATAACTACCATGTGTGGAGAGTATATTTGCCAAATATATTGCCGTATTTGCCTAGCTAATAACAAATACGGCTTTACCGAACGTCTGTCGGTTTTTCAAGGCACAACAAAGGAGACAAATAGGCAAACACGCAAATATACCGGTCACATATGATCGGTTACGGACGGACCTCCGTAGAACCTCCTAAAGAACGTGCTGAGAGATTATATATATTTGCTGTTCATTTTGTGGTACCTATTTGATTTGGCTCCATGTGTGGCCGGTTATATCGCCTATTTGCCTTTTTTGCCTGTACGTCGTAAATTTTGTCAAATACGCAAACATGCAATCACATATACAAATAGCCAAGTGTGGAGCCACCATTAGATCATGGGCCGCACTCAGTGCGCATAAAATTGTTTCGCGGTGTCGTCTCTAGTTGTAATATCTCAATGGTGCGTGTCGAACTTTTGACAGGCGTGTAAAACGGGTGCGGAGGTGGACCGTCGCCTGCGCAGAGTAATGCGCCGACAGTAGTTCGATTTTTTATAGTGTAAATATTTTGTTTCTTTTTTAGTTTTGTTCGTTTGTTTAATGTTCTTTTTACTTTTGATTTCGTTTTCATTTGTTTTGAGGCTATCTCCGCTTTCTTTTAGTATATTAGCTTCTTGAGCTTTTGATGCGCCGCCATAATAGACTCGTAAAATAGAAATATCCAATTTTATTTTTATTTGCTCAAATATTTTAACTTGTTATGTTTTTTGCTAGAAGCGAATTGGTCTTAAAAGAACTGATGTTCTCCCGAAAAGTTAGGATGAAAGGGATTTCAATTTAAGACAATTTATTATTATATAAATACTACGCCCAAATTGCTTAATTTGGGCTGAATAGGGCTTTTATAGATTACTTCTGATTGCAGTATGTATCTTGGCAGCTTCATCTTCTTGAGCGCCGACAGTTTTACTATGCTTTATGATATTTTAAACTTCAAAGGAGTGTCAGAAACGAGCGTTTTCCTTTCTTTGCTTTTGTATTGATGTTATTATAATGTGTGAGGTATGAAAGGAAGCCACGCTGTTGTTATAATGGCAGTTTTATTAGGCATCATGGCACAAATTTGAAGGATTGTAACACATTGATCAGAAACATATTCGTTATGTAGGTAAGTGTAGAGTAAAAAAATACATATTCTTCTACGTAGTAGGTACTAAGAATATTGTTTCTCATATTGAATAATTTTGTTAGTAAACAATATTTTTAAGACCATATTACGTCCTCACGGGAACTTACTTCGTCTAATATAACACCGTGTCCACATAGAAGCCTTGCTAATATATGTATAATAAATGATTTACTTCTAATAATGTGTCTAATAAATCGCTGTATTACCTCATTGTTTTCCTGCAACGCTAATCAAAAGTATATACAATCGCTTAAGATGGATTACAGCGTAGGAGGTAACGGTGCAAAGTAGGCGCAATGCCTGACAGACACTGAAGCCATTAATTTCGTAATGTTAGGTTCCATCGTCATACCGTGGTAGATCAACCTAACACAAAATGTCAAATTTCTTCAATAGATTTACAACTTTATGGTTTGGTAAAAAGGATCAACGTCAATTGGAGTTTATCAATTTTGGATACGTTGTTTTGCTGCCGTGTGTACCTCACAGTGTTGCTACACTCTATCGAATGCCCACGCGACTGTGGGATTTTTCACTTTCAGCTACTTACAAAGTTTACAAGATGTACTTATATCATCATAATTATTATCCTATATACATCCCACTGTTTGACTCGGGCCTTCTAACGTGGGAAGCTATGTTCAATCTATTTAACACATTTATTTGTTTTTATAGAGTTGTGCTTAATTTTTTTTAATACTAAGTGTATACCCATGTGTTTTTATTAAATCAATCAATTTTAATGGCAATTAGGTAGGCCATAAATACTAAACTGTTAATTGTCTGATAAAGGTGCTATTGCAATTACTTAATAAGTATTAGATTTTCAAAAAAAAAACAGGCAATTTTAAAGACACTTTCAAAAATCAAGAGAACATTCAATTAGTCGGAAGTGTATGTAATGGTCTCTTTTTTTCACTATATATAAGGACTTTATTACTATATAAAAGGATTAAAAAGTACAATAGAGAACACACTCTTCCGTAAACTTTCGCTGTTAGACGCGTCGTCGTGACGGTACGAAAGTATTTTAAAATTCAAATTCATCTTCATGACAATGCCATTTCTAAACATTTGCATTGCGCCGTCCCTTGAATGCAAATTCGAGTTATTTTTCCACTCCGTAGATTTTAAAAAGGTACTATTGTTTCGCCCTATGAGTGTGCATAAATAGATATTTGAACTTGCGTGTATACATTATTGACGAGTAATGCCCTCCCACTGACTATGCTCATTGTTTCAAGCGGAGGTACTATTTAATTTCAATATAATCGTTACTTCATTCATCTCAGCACCCACGCGCGATCAACACTGCAATAGTTAATATTAAATAGATGCTTAAAAACGCATTTCAATTTACATAATATACGAGTATAAATAAGTAAGCCATGAACAAGAGAGCATTGTTGTCTTCATTAAGCATATACTCGTATAGTGCGATTTACTTATTTCAGAATTTAAGTGACAAAATTGTAATTCACCTCAGTTTTTACCAGAGGCTCTACCTTATTCATATAGAATTTTTTAAATTAATTCGTACTCAACGCTCTTGCGAAGGACAGCTTATCCTTCGTTCTTTCAAGAGTTCCTGTCCGCCTTACTAGCTTGACTATTATCATCTTATGGAAACCTTTCACCATAGCTACAATGTAATAGTAGCATATAGCCAGCCAGTAGTAGTTGAAGAGCCCGGGTAAACTACGCTTTCAACTTGAACCTTATCATTATTACCATCAGGTGAGACGAAAGTAAAACACTTCGCCGAATTAAAATAAAAAAGTTCTCTTAATATACTTCCAGGAACTTAATTAACGAAGATAGTAAGGGTTATGAGTAGAGCTGTTTACGTTACAATAGTATAACGCAAACACATACAATATGTTTCAGCCATAACCGCGTCCGATAGGGCATTAGGGATAGTCTCATTTAGCCGGCTTACTCACGTAGTACGTGCCAAGCTATTCTAGTTCGTTGGTGTGGTGACCCAGTCGAGAGAGCGTGGGCGCTGGCGCCGGCCGCTGGCGTAAATATTACTAGGAAAGATTGTACACTCAGATCGGTAGAGTATTTATCTCAATCAGTTTCAGAGAGCTCGCGCGTTTCGGTGATAACACCTACTTAATTAATTAAACGGAGATTTAAGTAGGTATTAATTAATGGTTGGTTGGAATATATTTATTTTGAACTCTATTATAATGAAGTTCGAGTTTTATTTAATTTTACATTATTATTTACTTCTAATTTCATGGATCACGGTTGTAGCCTTACCTAGGGCCCTACTGTCACACGTTAGAGTAGTATTTATTACTTTAATCTTATCATCCAAATATTCGTATGGGAATTTGCATAGTGAGATTAAGTAATACAGCAGTATATAGGGGCCTTAAGATCAACTATTTAAGCATTAAGAATTGATGGTAAGGCCCCTGACGTCTTATTTTATTTAATATGTATATATAATCGTAAATTTGTTGCTAAAATCATATAACTTTCTAATTAACATAGAAAACAAAGCTGTGTGTGTGCTCGTACTCAAGTAGATAGGTATCTAACTACGTAGGTAAGTTCAACATGACACAAAGGAGTGACTAACTACATAAATAACCGATTAACATACCAACGTATACTCCTAATATACTAGAAAACTTTAGAATTTATTTTCAAGTCATAACGAGAAAACAACGGAAGTTATCAAAAAACAAAAAATTGTCGGCACCGTGAACGTTGCCCGGAAATATCCGAAATAGAAACACAAATTCAACTTCTTTGTTTCTTTCAGTGAGTGAAAAAAAATGTGGACAGACGACGAACACTAAACTATATTAATAAATAACCCTACACTGTCTAACTCGTTTGGCCAAACTTTTTCTATTCGTAGTTTAAAAAATAGGTGTAGGTATTAATGTGAAATTATGAATCCCCATAGAAAAGTGATTTGGAGCTGTGATTTTTATTAGTGAGTGACACTATGATACCCACATGCATTCGAGCTCCCCGTTCTATCCAAGGATCGACTGATGACGTCACTCGTCAAACCCGCTCCATCGTCCAGGTAATATGAATACTCCCTAATACTAACCAGGGGGTTAATTGTCCAACTTAAACATCCATCGCAATACCTGTCAAAAACAATAACTTTGTTTTACTACACTGGCCTGTAAAAATAAGTATCACACTTTTAAAATTGCAATAACTTTTTCAGTACACAAGATAAACAAGATACACAAGATATAAAATGTTTTTAATGTATAATTTACTATAGTTTCAAAGAAAGCTGATAAAAATTGCTATAAAACGTTTTTTATTTTAAATCTCTAACTTCTATAGTTTAGAAAAAAATTAAATTTTAAAGTGTGATACTTATTTTTGCAGGCCAGTGTAGTTTGCTTATTTAAAACATATTTTAAAATGATAAAATTAGCTAAGCAATCTATTAGTACCTACTTGAAAGATATTGCTATATTTGTTGAAGTAAAACAACAAACCCCCAAGTATTCAAGTCTTTAGTATTTGTTTCTTCCCTGTTCTTAAAAAAAGTATTTGATATTAATAATTGTATAAATAAATCGTCTGATTAACGATGGATCAATCAATTGTAACATTTATGTATCAACTTCAATTAATCAACGCGCATGCAACTCAGTAACGACGCCTGTTTCGAAGCAAACTCGCTAACCTCATTCTCATTTGCTGGAATGTAAACATTGTTGTACCATAAAGACGTAACATATAAACAGTTTGGTTGTATTTTGCAAAATAGTAAACAAAACTTTTTATTTCCGGCTGTTTGAAATATAATTACTTGAATCAACAACTATGCTATGCGTATATTTTGATTTAATACCTTGCACAATGTTCTTATTTTTTGATTGAACGTTTGATTTTATAAATGTTTCAAGTTGCAATATTTTAAAGTAAATGTATTGTATTTAAACATGTTATGTTTTGTTTTAAACGTTTGCAATATAACATTACACAAGGCAGACTTAATGCAGGACACATTCCCCACATGCATAGGAGACATGATGGCAACGTTGTTTTTGCTATATATAAAACTCACTATTTAATGTCAACTATAAAAAAAACAAAAAACTTCTCGGTCACCTTATCCCCGCACTTAACTCTGTAACCTGCTAGAGTTACAAAGTGCGTCCGCCCTACGCCACGATCCGCCCAGCGTTATTAAAAGCGTGGCCCCATTTCGCTTCCGCGCTTGCTTCTAAGGCTGCGTTTCCATCAAAGCTGTGCGAGTTAGCTAAGAGAAGCGCGAGAAACATTCCACCAATAGAATGACTTTATTTAACAACGTGTTAGCGCGGCAAGCGATGCTATTGGTGGATTATTTCTTCGCACACCGCTTAGCGACCTCGCACAGCTTTGGTGGAAACGCAGCCTTAACACCTAGCGACGGTCGTCGTGCGACTGGCTATTGACGGATATGCGCTTATATTCGTCTCTAATGACGTCTATATACTCGACGCAGTTTTATGTAATTTCTGCAAGAAACACACCGTCGTTAGTTGTAACATCGATTACAGATTATTATTAATCCTTTATTGGACATAAGGAACACGTTACACAAGACATATGTAGGGGTCTAGAAGAGATCTCTTCCAGCCAACCCTAGCAACTATTAGACAAGTCAAGTCACTTCTTCTTCTTCTTATGGTGGCACTCCATTACTGGAGGTCTGCCGTCAGCTTGCTGAATTCACCCTTGTCCCTCGCCATTCGGAACAGTTTCTCCACGCTGGTGATTCCGGTCCATTCCCGAATATTTTTCTGCCATGATTTCTTCCGTCTGCCGACGCGTCTTTTCCTTTTTATTTTTTATTTTCATTATTTTTAGTCAAGTCACGTATTGGTAATATTCGGTATCTCCCGAAAATGTATTTTCTTAATCGTTCCATTTTCACTGCGCTGTCTCGCTTGCAAGTGTAATTACTTACTTTATTATTCATAATGCCTAGTGCTGACTACATTTTTTTAAATAATTATTAGTTACTCATCGTTCACTACTATTTACCAGTCAACGTTACTACGAGTTATTCTAATTGAATCGAACTATCCATCACCAATAGATGTCATAAAACGGTAAAAAATGTGACTAGACGTCAAAAATAAGAAAAGGTCCATAACACTTACAAGATAAATACCTATTCCGTTCTACCTACCAATTCCTATTCAGCATCAACTACCTCAATGTAAGTACTATTTATTAAACATAAAGCTCAGGTTACGCGACGGAATCTGAGCGTTGCAGAGGTCAGACACTTGTGAATGACTTCATTGGTTAACAGCGAGTGTCGCCAATTGCTTCAACATTTTTAATGAAAATAAACTACTCTATTTAATTCGTCCTTTGTATCGTGTTATGTAGTCAGACTAATAAACGTTTATTCGCTTATTATCCTTATAATGTAAGCAGTAAAAAAATAGATAAGGTCAAATTAAAAACATTTTATTTCAAGAAAACTTTATTAATAAGCACTTTGAAATCAGACAAATCGTGTCGGGTTGCGGTGAAAGAGTACTACTCGTACCACCCCTCTGTTCCCTTGGATGTCGTAAAAGGCGACTAACGGACTAAAGATTGCACATACATCCAACAGCATAGAGCGGCGATGGGATCACCACCTGTCACGCTGAGCACATGTGCAGTCGCTATTCGCTTTTGCTGTCCTCATTGCCAAGTCTCTGACTAACCCTTCGGAGAGAATAGTCTTGATTATACGTATGTAAATCAGACAGATATGGGTAAATAAGTAATTAAATATTTAAGGTAAGTAAGTAAGTATTAAAATTACCTATTTTAGATATTTACGATTGGCGTCTCAAAGTTGGAATTAAAGACTTCGAAACCTGTATTAGAACTAAATATAGTCTACGTACCCCTCCAAAACAGCATTACTAGATATTCGAAGATAAATCTTATGTTTTTGAATTATTCAAAGTTGAAGCGGCTTAAAAACCTCTCAAAACATCAAACATGTTTTACTTCTCTAATCATTATCATACCTATAAATGTTTAACTGAATAATAGGTTTCAATGAAACCTGGTGCCAAAAGTTTTGCATTACCCACATGAGTCACGTTTTTTTCTGTAATTGTTAAAGGCCACAGGCATGCTTGGAGAGTAGAAAATTTATTGGGCATAAAATTAAAAGTTCATGGAAATCTGACTCAAAATGGAGCTAGCGTGTGAGGTGAGTATCATGAAAACAGTTTTCCGCGTTGTCTCTCGGGAATACACTGGGCTGTGGGGCGTGAGTTATAATAGTCTAGGAGCTAAAGTGGAACCTGAATATTCGTTCACACGTAGGGGATTTGTTTCCTTAGCAGAGAAAAATATATTTGTAGTTTTGGCTTCGTTTATTTCTGCATAATAAGCTTCATGTAAGACGAGATGAGATGACATATGAAATATGGAGATTAAGTTGTAAAAGAATTAAAGCTTGCTGATGGGTTTATCGCCTGTCACTCTAGCATTCAGGCAACCGGTCTCGGATGCAACGATCAGACATGCTTGATTTCTAGCAACAGGTTAATATTTTTAGGTTTGGTTGACGATAGATCCTCTTACGCTTATGGAGAACTAAGAAATAAAATTTCTAATTTTAACAAACTTTTCCGTAACAGATTTACAGTTTTTCTCACTTACAATAAATTACACCTTTCTGTAGGTAGGAATCTCAGAATAATAACTTAAAGCATAGAAGGAGTGCTATGACATTTGAGTGGGCACTCCGTTTATTCACCATTCGAATAACATTTGTATAGGTTGCTTTTGAATTATGTATCATAAGTGGTGACCGGTTTTTTTTTCGCTAGACATTTGACGTTTTTGGCAACTTATTTTGTCTCTTTTCGTTCAATATTTATGGCCCATTTGAAAAAATAGACAACCATACGAGTCTCATTTGGACTCCTTCTATGTTTTAGTTATTATTCTATGGTAGGAACCATCCGTATAAGCATTAAAATACCAATTAATAATATTCGTATTATCTTAATACCCAGCTCCGGTGCTACAAAGTTGATTCGTTTGTTTTGTTCGGGTTCTCTGGCAAACTTACGGGCACATTGTAAGCGTAAATTGCGTTTGTTGAGAGCAAATACACCGCGCCTGCTACGGATTGTTGTTGCAACGTAGAACCCATGAGTCCGTTAGTCGCCTTCTACGACACCTAAGGGAAGAGTATTTTTTCACCGCTACGCTATACGGTTAAAATTATAGAATTACTTTTTCTTGTAGCGCTTTACGTTACGTATTTTATTCAGGGATTTGAAAACAAGATATGGTTGTAATTTAATAATCCTCCTTTTTCTTTGAGCTTGATGGACAATGCTGCTTAATAGTCAATATTGTAGAAATTAATTACCTAAAATTAATCAAAAACATTTTATTGTTGTTCCTAACAGTGGCAATAAAGAAACTTATTAAATTTACCTCCCAATAAATATTTAATGAAAAAGTAATAAAACAATTTATCTATAGAGCGGCCAACCTATCGCATTCGTTCGCTTATAGGCCGATAAAAATGTCCGATCGAATAGATTTATTACCATCCAATGCTGCTCGGGACCGATTTGAATAAACAGCCGTGAGATAAAGGACGAATTGAGACATGTGTATAGTCGGCCCCAAAAGTAGCTTCACTTTAGTACCATGCTATAACAATACTACATACATAGGTACATATCTAATCACGACTATTATCCCCGAAGGGTTAGTCAAAGACCATAATCCACTTTTTACCAAAAAGCGAATGCACATGTGCTCAGCGTGACAGGTGGTGAGTCCATCGCCGCTCCACGCTGTTGGATGTATGTGCAGTCTTTAGTCTGTTAGTCGCCTTCTACGACACCCAAGGGAAGAGAGGGGGTGGTAGTATTATTTCATCGCTACGCGGCACGGTTGCTAACTACAGCGTCCATAAAAAATGGTTGCAACAGCACGATCGTTCCTAACGACTTGGTGTGACATAGTATACAGTAAAGTGATAAGCTACTTCTTAATCCGACGTTAGAAGCCTATGATGAAAATCGAAATATTGTAATTCGAAGTCGTCTGAGCCCTACACTTATTTAATATGTGGCGCTTTTGCATGACGCAGCGATAACATGAAAAACGAATAACGACTTCTTGAATATAACGTAAGGTTTTAACAGCGGATTAGCGCTAAAGAGTCTTTATTTCATGTGATAGAAGTGCCAATAAATAAAGCTTAAGCAAACTTAACGGAACCTTTAAGTAACGGTTACTACCTGACTTACTCGTAGGAACTTAGATTAAAACAAAAAGGGAAGATACGGCATTGGCGTCTCGTGAGTGAGCCGCCAAAATTAGGCCTAAAGGCACAATTTCACTTCAGTCACAATTTGCCGAGCGAACAGGCTACATCGCACTATTGCGGATATTCTACTGTGTGAAAAAGAGAAAGACGCTACTCCGCAGTGGCGTCGGAATCGGTCGTACGTACTCGTCTGTTGCGTTGCGAAGCGACCGAGAGTCCGAGACGTCAACGCGCTACTCGCTGACTCCCTCGCGCTGACATTGAACGCCGCCGCTTTGTCTCGCTCGCTCGATTTACACTTTATAGGTGTGCGTGTGTGAGTGTTTGCTTGAGTAGTTGAATAGGACTATATTTTGAATGACTACAAGTAGAAGCATGCCGTATCTTCCCTTTTTGTTTTAATCTAAGCTTAGGAACGTTAGATTAACAAACGTTAAAAAAATTACTATGACTCAAGTGGATATTAAACCTACGCCATCCGGACGGCTGCGTTGACCACTCTTCCACCGAAGTATTAGTTACACCTGTAGAAAGATAAAGCTTTTGACTTTATGTTTTTATAGCACTAGTGTCTCATCAAACCTCTTAGAATTTACATCTTATACGTATTTTTCTTCATTATATTTTATAATTTCCAAACAGTAGTGGGAACCACTACTATAAAAACAAAAAATACATCATATTTACCTTTTCTTATTTTCAGGTAATTCACGCATGGTTAAAGATTGTAGATAAAATAAATTATTGTCTTGAAACGCCATAACAATTTTGAGGACATGCAGTAATTTTAAAGTATCAATCACCAATACTTTTTTCTTTAGATTATTATAATACAACCGTGACTTATCGAAATTCGTAGCTTCGATTTTCATAATAGTCTTATGCTACGGTACCTTCCTACTTGTCGCGTTCATTCTATTAAGTTGCTCGATTACTTGATAAAATCTTATTCGTTATTTATTGTTATGTCGTGAATATATTATAATAAAATGGTAAAGATGAAAAATTGGTTTGATAACAATTCTGACAATTGGGAATCATAATGTCATCTTATAATCTTTAGAATCTTTGAATACTCGTACTCGTAAAAGACGAAATAGAAGAAAATTTCATGTAGGTAAATGGCAGCATTCAACATTATTTATTTGTTTAATCTTCTTTACATAATAAACTGCAAAAGGCGGACTTTTTTTGTACAAGAAGGAGGCAAACGAGCAGGCGGGTCACCTGATAGAAAGCAATCACCGCCGCCCATGGACAAACACAAAACCAGAGGTGTTGCAGATGCGTTGCCAACGTTTAAGAAAGGAATAGGGTTAGGGGAAGGAACAGCACCAAGTGCCATTATTTCACGATATTCGTGAGAGAGTGGTATTACCCCGGTCGAGCCGGCCCAGTGCGTGCTGCAACGCAGCGTGGCTCTATCACTCAGTCATTGTCACTCATTTAGCACCACCCAGCATCACGCCACCACACCATTCTTCATTTCGTTCAAGAAACCGAAAATTTACATACATTAATATAGTTACGATTATTATCTATAGCAATCCTAGGCAATAAATAAGTAGGTACATCATCATCATCAGCCTATTAACGTCCCACTGCTGGGTACAGGCCTCCCACGTGGACAATAGCACGTGGGAATATTGGGCCATAAATACACAGCGACGTATATAAATACATACATAATCACGACTATTATCCCCGCGAAGGGTTAGTCAGAGACTAGACAATGAGGACCGCAAAAGCAGTCCTCTACCATAGTCCACTTTTCACCAAATAGTGCACATGTGCGTAACGTGACAGGTGGGCCTGTGAGCCCATCGTCGTTCTATTCTAATGGATGTATGTGCACTCTTTAGTCCGTTAGTCGCCTTTTACGACACCCAAGGAAAGAGAGAGCAAGGAGTATTCTTTCACCGCACACGACACGTTTTTATGCTGTTGAATATACTACTCTGTCAAGAAAGTACCGGTAAAAGATCAATAATACACAAAATTATTAGTTATTCATAGAAATTTATTTTATCGCCTTCAAAGTATGCTTCTTCACAAACGATCCACTTACGCCAGCACATAATCTAATCATCAAAACATTTTTGAAACGCTTTTTCCGGAATTGAGTTCAGTTCTCGCCGCGAATTCTCCTTTATGTCTTCTACCGTATGAAAACGGGTGCCACGAAGTGGTAATTTGAGTTTAGAAAAAAGAGAGAAGTCGCCTGAAGCCATATCTGGTGAATAAGGTGGTTGCTCGATGGTATTTGATGAGTTTTTGGTCAAAAATTCGTTCACAATGATGAACTTGTGCGAAGGCGCATTATCGCGGTGGAAAATCCAAGAATTTCTTTCCACAAAGGCCTTTTTTTTTTCGTCGAATTTGCTCTCTTAAACGCCGCGTAACGCTCAAATAATATTCTTTATTTACCGTTTGACCTTCCGGCATGAATTCCGAGTGCACAACACCGCGATAGTCAAAGAATACAGTCAACATGACTTTGCCTTTTGATCGACTTTGGCGTGGTTTTTTTTGGTTTCGGTTCAGTCGGAAGGCGCCACTCCGAAGCATGTTGACTAGTTTCCATGTCAAACTCGTAAAACCACGTCTCGTCACCAGTAACAATGCGTTGCATAATTGTTGGGTCGGAATTGACTCGTTCTAGCATGTCCCCAGCGACTCTTAAGCGATTGAGTTTTTGGAGAATATTAAGGGTCTTTTGGGACTAGCCGAGCGGCAACATGTTTCTTACCAAAGTGATAAAAATGACATGGATCGACTCGTGAGATACAGAAAGTTCAGCGGCTATCTCTCTCAAACTTGAATGAGAATTTTCAGTCACCATTTTCTTCACTTTTGCGATGTTAACTTGAGTTGAAGACGTTGATGGCCTACCAGAGCGAAGCAAATCTTCCATCACATCTCGACCGCTTTTCAATGCTTTGTACCACTTATAAGCACGTTGTTTTTGATAAAGTCGATTCACCGTAAGCCTCCTGTAACATTTTCAGTGACTCCGAACACGAAATTCCATTAACGACGCAACATTTAAGACAAACTCTTTGTTCGATGTTTTTATCCATTATGAAATTCGCAATACACACTAGATATAAACTAACTAAAAACAGCACTGTATCCTACTAATATTATAAACGCGAAAGTTTGTAAGTATAGATGGATGTTTGTTACTCTTTCACGTGAAAACTACTGAATGGATTTTGATGAAATTCGGCATACAGATAGTTTATAACCTGGATTAACACATAGGATACATTTTATCCCGATATTCCCACGGGAACGGGAACCATACGGGTGAAACCGTGAGTGGCCGCTAGTTTAATATAAATAACAGATGCAAATGCAACTCAAACTCCGCGCCAAAATGGATAACAGTTGTGCCAATCTAACAAAAATAAAAAATATTTTTTTTAATTTGGAATCATAAACTAATCATCCTTTCCCGAAACTTTTTTGACAGAATGTATGTGCACTATTAAGTCCGCTGAGCTGTGTGCGTAGCGGCTTAATTAATAGAATACAACCCATCTCTTTCATTGGGTGTCGTAAAAGGCGACTAACGGACTAAAGACTCACATACATCAAATAGCATAACCGATGGGCTATGCTGGATGTGGCAGTGGACTGCTTTTGCTGCCCTCATTGCCAGTAACGCCAGAACATGATGTAGGTATTTAAGGCGCTACGCAAACGTAGACACTTTCAGTTGCTGACACGGGACACCATCACACTGAAACGCGGTTGTAGTGTCCGGTTGCGGCATTGCAAATCGCAATTCGGCACGTTTGTGCAGCGTCTTAGACAATTTTAACTTCCACACAGAACAAAAGTTTTTTAGCAACTCTTTTTCAAGTTGGCCTATACGTTCTAGTAAGCAATACTTAGTGCAAAACCATTAGTGCCCATCAGCAGGAACTTCTAAATCCATTAGTGAGACGAGAGTTCCATCACATAAAGTACAGTCAGCCAAGAAACCGGACCAATGGTGGCATGCGTTACGAAATAAAATTCGTTTAGACATAATTTAAAACATTGTTGTTGCCACCAAATCTCTAAATAAAAAATCATCAATAATAAATAGGTAACTTAAATTCAAAAAGGAAGATAATCTTCTTTATAGTGAAGTCGCGACTGACCACACTGATTGACGGACGATCAAAATCGCGCAGTCTATTCCACTGGGCTTAGAACGATGAAAATTTGCGCGCGTCTGTGGTCGCTAGTCCTACTATTATTATAAACGCGAAAGTTTGTAACTATGGATGGATGTTAGTTACTCTTTTACGTAAAAACTACTAAATAGATTTGGATGAAATTCGGCATACAGATAGTTTATAACCTGGATTAACACATAGGATACTTTTTATTCAGATATTACCACGGGAATGGGAACGGGAACCACGCGGGTGAAACCGCGAGCGGCCGCTAGTGTGAAGTAAATGCAAATCATCATCATTCGGTGCCATCTTCGTAAACAAATTTGGAGGTCAGTTGACCAAATTTCTTGCGGTCCCATGAAGCCGCTTTTAACAGACGATTGCCAATTTCCAATTTCCAGTCCACCTTTTGATATCGTCCAACCATTTATGTCTCGGACGTCCCAGACTTTTCCCGGAATTTTGCCTACAAGGATAAGCCGAGGATAAGCCAGTTGACTTTTTCTAATAGGTACTTGGGAGTATGAGGTGAAGCTAGTCTATGGCATTCTAAACATTTTACTCAGTGCAATCAAATAGATCTATACAATGTACAATGGCAGAGAGTTTATTACTTACAATTGGTGATTGGTTTGAGATATCAAAGTAACATAGGCGGTTTAGGTTCCAACCGTACCTACATTTTCTATCACATATACTGCCGGCGCGTGTAAGCCGCCGACCGACCGACGCCGGCCGGCGCGGTCCACTTGCCCCCATTCTCTTGCAAATTGTCTAGTGTGACTTAACTTAATCCTCTCAAGAATTCACTATTCCAGCACTTCCATATTTAAATTCCAATTACGACGAACACCACAAAGAGTTTTAATAGAGGTATGAATATGTCACGAGGTTAACACGGAGATTCTTTCGCGATGAGTCAGTATATGAGCTTTGTGCTTTCGCGCTTCATCAGTTTGTATGACGGTTTTTATAGAACATAAAACATTTTTTAAATAAAATATTGTAAACTACAGAATCGTTAAAGTTATACCTACTTTTCTGTATATGAGAGTCAAAGTGATTTTTGATGAAAGTAAACAAAGCAAAGCTCGATGACGCAGCGGCTAGCGAGTTCGGCTTGCGATCTTGCCCGCTAAGCAACATTCGCAATGCCGGATCGCCTGATGGGTGACCAATTAAAAACATCTCGAGCTTCCTCCGTGCTTCGGAAGGCGCGTTAAGCCGTTGGTCCCGGTTGTTGTCGTAAGATGGCAGTCGTTAAAACCCACCAACCCGCATTGTTCACGTGGGAGGCCTGTGCCCAGCAGTGGGACGTTTATAGGCTGATGATGAAACAAAGCAAAGGAAGTGTCAGGATCGTAACAAATGGAAAGCCGTGATCTCTGCCTCCTACCCCTCCGGTAAAGAAACGGGCGTGATGTATATATGTACATACATACATATAACCACAACTATTATCCCCGAAGGGTTAGTCAGAGACTAGGCAATGAAGACCACAAAAGCAGTCCTCTGCCGTAGTCCACTTTTCACCAAAAAGCGACTGCACTATATAAGGTGACTGCTAAAAACCGCAAGAAACTTCAAAAGCTGGTCAGGTCAAGTGTTTTAAACATGACAAAAAATGAATTCGTGTTTTTTTCATTTTTAATGAAATAATTTATTCTGTAAATTTTAATTGGATAGTCTTTGAGTACTTATCTAAATTATTTTAAAGCACACCTACGGCCGTCTGTTGACCCGTCCGCGTCAGCTGAGCGATAAGTACCTACGTTGACGGGTCAACAGACGGCCGGGTCGGCCGGCCGGCCGGCCGTTGCCCCCGTCAGCTGGGCGATAAGTACCTACGAAAATAGACGAACTCCTTTTTTGTAATTTTTGTCATGTCTAAAACACTTGACCTGACCAGCCCTTGAAGTTTCCTGGGGGTTGTAGCAGTCATCTTATATAATATGCTCAGCGTGACAGGTGGTGAGCACTTCGCCGCTCTAAGCTGTTGGATGTATAAATAAATAAAATTAAATAAATAAACTTTCCTACATTCATACCAATTATCTAGCCCAAGAGAAGCTTCGCTATGAAACTCGTTAAATGGTTACAACGGTGGTATGGTGGACAACGGAGAAACATACTTAAAATTCTTAAATACATACTTATACATAGAAAACACCCAGACCCGAGACAATTTAGACAAACAATAATTTTTAAGTTGACCCGACCGAGGATTGAAACCCGGGACCTCAGAGATGGCCGCACCATGAAAACCGGTGCACAAACCACTCGACCAAGAAGGTCGTCAATGTATATGCGGTCTTTAGTCCGTTAGTCGCCTTTTACGACACCCAAAGGAAAAGAGTTTTGTATATGTATTTACAAATCAATGTTTATATTATAAAATGCAGAACTTTCCCTGGAACTATTGTACAGATTTTAATAAATTTACTAATAAAAAGCTACCTGAGTAATATAAGTTTTTTTTGGCGAAATACTATATTCAAGAATAAAATAAAGTCTCCACAGTCAAAGGAATAGATCTTTAAAAAAGCTAAGCAACTCAGCAATATCAAAGTGAAACAGAATTTATTTGGGATTTTTTAAGCAAATTTAGACTGAAACGTTTCACTTTTTTTGCATAATAAAGCTTGTAAAATATTGACACCATTATTTCGTTGGTATGAACAAAGAACTGACACAATAAACAAAATGTTTATATTAAAATTACAGGTTTTAGAATTTATCCTTATTCCAAAGGAGGAGAGTAATTTGGGATTGATGTCACTAAACGTGACGAGATAGCGCCACAGGCGAAACTGCACACGTCTGTAAACCGCGCTTAATCAGAATCATCAGTAACAGATAAACTGTCCTTTTTTAACTGTATGTCAACAACATCTGTATTAAACATTACATTGTTGTTACAGCGATATACATTTATGAGGAAGCAACCAGGCAGACTAACATAACCTATTAAAAAATATACCTGAGTTCTGGGGGTCTAAAACAATTGGTCTAACCACTATATAGAGACGTTCTAGAAACTCAACGAGAAATAACATTTTAAACTTTCATGGTCACTACAATTATTTTTATGAAAAAAACTGGATTTTTACCATGTCTGAGTTGTTGATTTTGAGTCCCCGATATTTCGGCGCAGTTGCATGCACCATGAACACGGAGTAAGTGATCTCGTTTTTTCAACGAGAAATGTTTTCAAGTTTGTGTTTCCTTCTATAATTTCAGATTTTGATGGGTTAAGTATTATGTGACGGCAGTTAACCTCTTCACGTAATATCTTACCTTACGAGGCTGTTAAAGTTTTAGTGGCAGTTTCGCTATCAACACGGGCGCATCCATTGGTTTACCTGGAAACACATCACTTTCTTACATTGTACCAAATCACGTTTGTATGTCAGACGTTTACTGATGTTAACTAGTACTCTTCATACTTAATTCTTAGGTATTGTAAAGTTCTTTAAAAATACATTATTACCAAAGACAATAAATTACTATACTAAATCTCTTTGCTTATTACCTAAGTATATATTTCGTAAAAAGAGTAGATTTTTTTTTCAAGTAGTTAAGTTATGCTGTTCTTTTTTTCCTTTATATTGTTCTTTAAATAGATGCTGTCTTTCGTAAAAAATACTTTATGGAAAGTGTTTTTTAGGATCTCCGGTACTTTTACTCACCGGAAGAACCACAACAGCTACGACAACAACTTAAACTCTTGGTAGCTAAAGATTCCTGATCTCTTTTTTTGGCACCTTCAGCTTACTGTTACTTAGATCGTTTAAAAAGAAGGCTAAGTGCTTTCCCGACATAGCCGAAACAATGTAGATTCTCATTATAGTAACCAATTGTTTTTACATTTAATGTCCGTCTCTCATCACATTCACCAAAAGCAAAATATAGGCACGTCTCATGAAGACAGTCTTCAACAGTATGTAAATGATTTCTCTTACACACATGTGCTATTTAAGACAGCTCGGTAAAGTGTGAAACGACACATACAACTATTAGTGCGGTTTCAAAATCATAAAAAAAATATTTTGTTTAAAATGAAGATCAGTGTCTGATGATCGTCATATCTAATATTTGATATGCAACAAAAACTATGAAGCTATTGTTCAAAAATCATATCGCACAAGAGAGCAATTTTAGCATTGTGTTCATTCAGAAAATTGTAGCCTGTCAATCTAAGTCAAACGAACGTTCAATCATATTTTTGCGATTTTCAAATAGCGCTTCGATCGTATTTCTAGAGCAGTAAAGCTCAATTACGTTCACCAATTTTGGTCGCCAATTGTACGTTGTAACGCAATTCATCTCAATAAGTCGGCCTTAACCTTATTCTACTGGCGCTGCGGTTAGACTTGTCTGAATAAATGAAATCGTTGTTATGCTTTGTATGTTTTCCCGTTAATTATTATCCTTACAAAATGAATTCCAAAATGTAGTCTAGTATTATTAAAATGTAGTCTTTTAATGCTGCGCCAAAAAATATGTAAATATCTCACGTGACTTAACGTGAATCAATTGGCTAGCATAGCACAACCTGTATATCCAAGCTTACATATTTTTTATGTTTTTTATATAGTTTAGCGTTTTATTAACGCTTAAATATACTTAAGTAAAATTTTACATAATTATATAATAATTTTACATATTTTTATTTTGTATGTCCAACTTTGTGAGAACTACATCGAATCACGATGCTTCAATATCTTTGGAATAATGCACTATTATCACATTCACTCTTATAAATACTAACCAAAGATTTCTCTTTCAGATCTACACAGACTGGGCGAATCATTACCTGGAGCGGGCGCGGTCGCGGCGGCGGGCCGGCGCCTCAGGAGGTGGCCTGGCAAGGGACTGCGCCGACGGCCTGCTGCTTGCTGACGTGCTCGAAGGAGTCACCGGTCTCAAAGTGCAGAGGGCGCACCGCAAGCCGCGGAATCCGCAGCAAATGGTAAGCTGTATTCATAGGCATAAGAAACATTCTTGAGGACTCTTTCTTAGATTTTCTTAGATTCTTTCCTTCTTATTTTGTCCTACAAAAGAGGCGTGAAGAGGCACTTTGTAGGCCAGCAAAGGGAGGGCGTCTGATGCTTTGTCTTGTTAGCACTTTAAGCGCCATGACAGTCACCGGTGATAAACAACACATTTTATACTATGTCTGGTTATGTGGCAGTCAATGTATTAACGCTGCATCAGTTGTCTTCGCATCTGGACTCCATTTCTACTTAACATCATGTGGAGTAAAGTAATCTACCGTGCTAGGCATGAAAAAAATTTCATGCGCTTCTTAGACAGGGCGTCGAGCAATAAGTTCTTGATTTGTGCCCGCCTTTTTCCATCTAACACAAATGGTCTCCTGCGCGACAGTAACTGGCGCAGGGACGTCTGGCACTACTTGCATGACGGTCGGGTCTTGGGTGCCAGTACAAAATAAAACTTAGTGGTGTAAAGAGAGGGGTTGACCTGAAAGCACACCGCAACCAGCGGAAGCGGTAATTCGGTTTTGGTATAAAAGTAGACATCTTTTGATATAGTTAGTAGCAGTAGCAGTAGTAACGTTACTAGTGAATAACGATTCATTTTTAATACACAATGGCTAACCGAGGTATTTAAACAATTTTGATTCGATTCGAATCTTGTTTATCCAAAAGAGACAACGCTTAGTTATAAGATCAAGACTATGACATTCTTGGTGTAATATCTAAATTCAATTTAAATCCGTTAGTTCTAAAGTGCTAATAAAGAATTTTAATTATAATTACTTACTCATAAAAAAATCAATATCAAATAATCCACATATAAGAGGTCGATCAATACAACCACATTATAAATTGTACAACCCGCTTACACGGAGAGTTTTAAAATTAAAACGTCATTAAATCATCGGTGAGCAATAAAATCCGTCTTCGAACAGTCGATACTAAACCAAATATCCGGCGCATTCTGTTTATTTTCCGACGGTCAAAAATGAAAGCGGCGCAGGAATATTTTGATGGCCCAAAATAGCTATCGGCGCATCTTTGCGGCAGGTACGCGCCTTCGCACCATTTACGGGTTGGCAAGTAAAAGTAGGG
Source organism: Scoparia ambigualis (assembly GCA_963921215.1). NCBI lineage: Eukaryota > Metazoa > Arthropoda > Insecta > Lepidoptera > Crambidae > Scoparia > Scoparia ambigualis. Next base: position 28,172,268 of record OY992503.1, read on the forward strand.
AAATTAGGGTAAGGTCAACTATCTATTTAGTTATACATGAAATCATAACAAATCGAATCCTTGGTACTTATTGGTACGATACACGATACTTTCGGTACCGCTATTAAAAGCGATGCATTTGTGTGCCGATGATCCCTAAATTAGGATAAGTACTTATTCTCATGTTTTGTCTTAGCTGAGTCTGCTGTAGATAACCGTACTTGTCACTCTACTAACTAAAAACTCATTAAGTACTGCAAAATAGGTCGAACGTGACGTGACAGACACAATTATGGTCCAGCATACCCATGCTCTACTAGAATCTAGAGGCTGCTATGCCTGCCGTACTTATTACTTTTTGTAAGTACTTATCATAAAACAAAAGTTACGAATGAGACAAATTTTGATATTCTTTAACTCTTTAATAAATATTGGTATGTATAAATACTGCAAAAAATAAATTACATAAAATGTTAAGAACATAAATGACAATGAGTATTACTTAATGTAGTGCGTGATCGTAACTTGATAGCAATGCGGTGTGGAGCCTGCTAACCACATCCGCCACCGAGGACACCTATGCTTCATCTACCATATAAATAGTCACCTTTGGCAAACGACTTTGAACTCTGTTGCTAAACAGGTAAAGATAAGTTAATAGGCACTTGACATAAGGATTAAAAATTACCTGATATTCAATTAGAACATTTGCCCCTATACAAATAGAAATCAAAGTTATAGGTACCACCGCTTATTACTAAGTAGGTACGATAAGTACGATTTCAAGCAAGCACTTAAGATCTTGTTACGGATGTCGGAAACATAGGGTAATTTTTACAACAAATAATGTACAATTTGATCAATGCACTCTAATACTGTACATTAAAGTTTACAATAGTCTAATTGGAGTAGTAACACCGTGCTCCAAGCGTAAGTACTACAAGATTTATTGCACATAAAATCAGTTCACCGATTTGTTACCAATAGGAAACTGTTGATTTTCGTTCCCATGAAGCCCGGGCCGTGCTGCCAGATGAAAAAAGCTTTTCGGCGCTAACAACACTGCCAAAAGCGCTAATTCGACAGTAAATTGTTAAGCACTTTTCAGACTACGCTATAATATAATAGTATATAGCATAATAGTTCATAGCACAACAACATCGCGCACCACACATTATTATGAACACGTTCATACTTAATTTATGTTATAGATATAATAAAAACATTTAACACTCTCAATAAAAAGAAAACTGCTGATCTGTGGGGTAATTCCGTGGACGTCGCTAAATCTGTAATTATGACAATAGCTCCAGTTTTAGCTTGCATATTTAATGAATGCATTGACTGTGGTGTTTTTCCTGACCTCATGAAATATAGTAAAATAATTCCATTATATAAATCAGGTAGCACTTCTGACCCCTCTAATTTTAGACCTATTTCTGTGCTACCCACATTTAGTAAAATTTTTGAAAAGTTGTTGCTAGACCAAATGCAAATTCATTTTTGTAGAAATAAACTTTTACATTGTAAACAGTATGGTTTTACTAGGGGTCGCTCTACAACTGACGCCGGTGTTGAGCTTTTAATCCAAATATTTGATACCTGGGAGGAATCACAGGATGCCCTAGGGGTATTTTGTGATTTATCCAAGGCTTTTGATTGTGTTTTACATGAAACTTTGGTCAGGAAGCTTAACCACTATGGAATTAGGGATGCTTCTTTGAGCCTTCTAATCTCATACTTGAGTACTTAACAGGATTCAAAAGGTCGACATAACGGTAAAAGATCTCCGGGATCAGTGGTTAAAATGGGAGTTCCGCAGGGTTCAATACTTGGTCCATTCTTGTTTTTGGTTTATATTAAAGACTTACCTTATTTTGTAAAAGACTGTCATGAGATAGTATTGTTTGCTGATGATACTTCACTTTTATTCAGTGAAACGACGACACCCAAATTATGACGATGTGAATAATGCGGTCTCAAAGATTGTTCATTGGTTTAGTGTTATTAACTTGCTATTAAACGAGAGAAAAACCAAATGTGTAAAATTTGTATTGCCTAATGTTAAGCAGGTAATAACTAGTGTACAAATTAAAGATAAGAATGTGAATCCTGTGGACACCACTGTGTTTCTAGGCATCACGTTGGATGCCAAGCTTCAGTGGGTCCCACATATAGCTAAATTGTCGAATAGACTTAGCTCTGCGGCTTATGCAGTACTGAAGATCCGTCAGTTAACTGACGTTGATGCAGCTAGGTTAGTTTATTTCAGTTACTTTCATAGTGTAATGTCGTACGGCATTTTACGGTGGGGAAATGCTGCCGACCTTCAAACTATCTTTGTGCTGCAGAAGAGGGCTATTCGAGCAATATATAACCTACAGGCTGGTCTCTCAGAGAGAGATTTAAGGATATAAGTATAATGACAGTTTCATCACAATACTTTTATGAAAATCTGATGTATGTTCATAAAAATATTGAAATGTTTTCAAAAAACAGTCATATTCACAAATTAAACACTAGAAGGTAGAACAAATCAGTAGTACCTTATACTAGGCTCCATAAAATAAGTGTGTACGATTATACGACAAAGTACCAAATGATATTCAGAAATTAGATCTTAATAAATTTAAAACTAAAATCATAGAAAAGCTTTATAAAAAAGCTAATTATAAAGTGTCAGATTATACAGAAGACAAAACAGCTTGGGTCTGAAATGCTCCAAGTACTCGAACAGCTATGTCTAATTGTCTATAATTAATTTATATAGAGCACCATATTTAATTAAACTATTTACATTCAAATTTATATTTTGTATTTTGCGACCTGGTAACGACATATAATATATTATTATATATTTTTTGTAAATGTCGTTGCTTCTGTGCGCTGTGGTTTCTTGCGCCCGTTCTTAGCCACAGTTAAAAAATGATGTCCTGAATGGGTGGTAGGTTAAAAAAGATTTGGACGATTCAAAGTACTTATTAATTGAGTTTATTGAATAAATATATTTTGACTTTTGACTTTTGACTTAACTGTACCTACTATTTATTATTGGCTTACTATACGCTGGTCCTTGTTTGCTATACTAGTATATAGCACAATAGTATAACGTAGTCTGAAAGCAGCTTTATTGGGGACACAAAAGCGCTAGATTAAGTGCTAACGTTAGAAAAGCAAAAACTGTGAAGTAAATACCTATATTTTTTTGTACTTACCAATAACATATCGATTATTTTTTTAACAAAAAAATGGTTGGTATTTTTATAATATATTAATAGTAAGAGACTATAGGCAGTGAGGACCGCAAAATCAGTCCTCTGCCATAGTCCACGTTTCACCAAATAACAATTTTAGGTAATACTTTTTAAATGAATATAATACTGGTTTAAAACGAGTAATTTTTTAAAAATACAATAATATATCATTTTTAAGTATGTAATAAATGGCCAGCTTAGATAAAATTATCGGTACCGAAGGAATCAATTTAAATCGGTATTGTAACGGTGTCTTGGAAGGAAGCGACCATACAACCCATCCCCAAAAAAGGGGATCGCTCGGATCCAGCCAACTATCGACCCATCGCTGTAACTTCTGTGCTGTGCAAGGTGTTTGAGCGGATAATTAACTCTCAGCTCATTCACTACCTAGAGGATCGCTCGCTGTCGCTGCTCCATGATCGCCAGAATGGGTTCAGACCCAAGCGATCAACGGGTGATCTTTGGCAAGTCGTTCGTCTGGAGGACCTTGGAAGACTTTTGGAATTCTCTGCCGGCGCATGTGTTTCCCAGCTCCTATAATCCCGGGTATTTTAAACAGGGCGTGATTTATGCAGGCCGTCATGAATGGGTGCGCTTGTTACCGTGCTTGTTCCACGGTGAGGAACGCTCTTATTATTATGAACTACATCGGTTGCTTACCATCAGGCAGGATTACATTTAAAAAAAAAAAAAGTGCAAAATTATACCATGCTAAAAAAGCCGCATCTAGCGCTGAAAGCGCTACAATGGCATCGCCAGTGCGCGACCACAGCGTGGGTCCTAGCTAGGGTTTGTCGTAAACCCGGCGCCGATAGCTGACAGCTTGTTAAACATGACCATAGGGCTCGATAAAACTCAATAGCTAAGCTACTCGTAAACGTTATTGCAACGACCCGGCAATATCATCGGTTTCTGATTGAGAATTTTATTACTGACGAGTTTTTGTTTAACTATAATTAATGTTTACTTGTGCCAATACGTGAGATAAGTTCCTAACATACCGCGCAGCAGTCATAATTCGAGTTTTACTCAGATGAGTTTATATACTTAACCAATAAACGCACAATGATGTTTTCTTTCTGTATTTTGGTAACTAATTTGTCCCGTTCTCACAACACCTGCTTTAAACATATATTACCTATTGTGCGTTAGATAGACTTTACTCAAAGTTAATTTTTTAGTTGTCGCTAATTTGATAGTAACATGCTGATCGTATGTATGCAGCTCGTATAGTTCATTGAGCATACTTCAACCTCAATCAAAGACAGATCTCATTAGGTCCGCCAATGAAACGCCGACCGCTGCACTGGGAATTCGGATCGGAAATTAATAAAGTGCTTTTGTATTTGAAATATCGCTTGTATTAGTTCGTAGTAGCAACATTCCAATATGCATTTGATTGTTATGAGAGCGTAAGTGGGCCATTGTTTAAGCAAGTGTTGAGGGAAATGTGCCGGTTGTGAACCCCTGCACTTGTTGTTAGTAGGAACACGAGCTTTTCAATTGTTCTATGCTGTTGAACTTTTAAAGTTGGTACGATTTCATTTTAATGTTACACAGTCAAGTGTCAAAAGTTAAAATCTCTTTATTCAAAAAACTTTTAAAATAAGCACTTTGAATCGTTCAAAATATATTTTTAACCTATCACCTATCCACGACGTCATTTCCAGTGTGGTTCACCACAGTTAAAAAAATATTCTTCTGAATGTGCGCAAGAAACTGCACAGCTTTAAACAGAAGTAACAAAAAGTCAAGAAAGTAAAGAAGTAAGTAAAGTCTTTTTCAATTTGGAACATGGAAACTTTTGTCCTAAAACACTTTGAGCACAATTTATCTCGAATCTGAGAGGAGAGAGGAGAGGAACTCTTGCTGTCTTATATCTCAGGCTGACGGCTGACTGACATAAGATGTTGGTAACGCTAACTAACCAGGCGGACCAAGAACAAGCCCTACCACCACCCAGACATAGCACAATATACAGGGCGTCCCACAAATATGCCACATGGAGGGAAAGTACCTTGAATATAGTAAATGGAACATTTTACTGAAAGAAGACATTATTTGAATTTAAAAAACAATTTAAACTGCATTAAAACTGTTTTAACGGGACTAAACACGATTAATTTTGTAAGTAAGTACATATCTATTTACTGCTTGACGTTTCGGCCGCGATGCTGCGGCCGTGGTCACAAGCGAACTGACTTACTTACAAAATTAATCGTGTTTAGTCCCGTTAAAACAGTTAAAACAGAGGGAAAGTACCTTGAATATTGTAGATAGAACATTTTACTGAAATAAGACATTATTTGAATTTAAAAAACAATTTAAATTGCATTCACAGATATTTAAATAATTACATGGTTGAACCGGGAATCGAACCAGTTAATTGATAAAAATAATCATCCTGTAGCTTTATCATACCGATGGAAAGGCTTCATCAAAAGGATTATTTTTTGCTAAATAACAAAGTGTCACAAAAAAAGGAAGACTATGAAATTTTAACATTTTTAATACAAAATTAATCAATTAATTAAATGCACAAAATGAGTCCCTCCCAGTTGAATACAAAGTCGCACTCTTTTGATTATTTCGCTCCCTGTCGATTGTTTGATCTTGTTGTGGTGTATATTTAGAACAATACGTCTAAGTTCAAGCACTTAAATTATAATAGGGAAATGATGTGTACTTCTCAAGTTGGTACATTTATTAGTAATAGGTACTTATGATAATGTCAGTTGTATGTCCTTACGGCAATGTCAGCTTTTCAATGTCTGAACAAAATTCACATCAAATGTTAAAATTCATGGTCTTCCTTTTATTTGTAACACTATGTTATTTAGCAAAAAATAATCCTTATGATGAAGCCTTTCGACCGGTATGATAAAGCTTTAATAAGATTATTATTCTCATGTAACGGGGTCGATTCCCGGTTCAACCATGTAATTATTTAAATATCTATGAATGCAATTTAAATTGTTCTTTAAATTCAAATAATGTCTTCTTTCAGTAAAATGTTCTATCTACAATATTCAAGGTACTTTCCCTCCATGTGGCATATCCGTGGGACGCCCTGCCCTGTATATTATACATACGAGTACACACATCAAAAATGTCTAGGGATCAAGTACATTTTAAAGTATCGTTATAGAATTAATATTCTAACTTTTCTGGATCGTTAATGATTCTTTTTAGTGAATTTCACGATATGAATGAATTTTTTTACATAGTTTAAATATGGAAAATCAATCTGAATTCCTGAAGAGCGTAAGGGCAATTTTACAAAAGCAGTACAATTTCTGCACTAGAAGTGAAAAAAATTGCAACGATATGGAGCGACCGACGGCGTCATTTAACAAGGAAAGAGGTGTTGAGAGCCCTTGGAATGTTAGAAGCTGGTTCCTGGCAACGTACTGCGGCTGCCACCATTGCCATTGGCACTACACAGAGTGTCATAGGCCGCCTCTGGACACGTTATCGTATCACGGGCAGCGTGGCCGAGCGACATTAAGTAAGTTCTCGTATCATCACTCGAAGACAAGACCGGTACATCCAAAACACTGCTCGACAGAATCGTACCATGACCCGCTATGATGTTGGCCACAAGGCTCCACAGCGCTTGAGGCTTGCTGATAAGACCAAACTATCCGGAATCGTTTACGCAAAGTGCATTTGCGATCCCGAAGGTCGCTGAGGGTTCCATCCATAGCACCCCACAATCGTAGGGCCCGTTTACAGTGGGCTCGCGAACACCGAAATTGGGAGGAAGAAGACTGGCGCTGTGTTTGCTTCTCTGATGGATCACGTTTCGGTATGAGGCCGGATACAAGACGCACTCGAGTTTGGAGGACCTCTGGACGTCAAGAACGCTTGAGATTTTGTCAGGAAGTTCAATCATATGGAGGGGGAACAATCATGGTTTTGGCCGGTATTTGGATAGGTGGAAGAACCGATCTCATTTGGATCAGGGGCAATCTCAATGCTCAAATCTACGCAGAGAGGATTCCCCTTGCGAGGCCGATTGGGTGATTCGTTTCGATTAATGCATGACAATGCACGTCCACACATGGCTACTCGTAACACGCACTCTTGCCGATTCTAATATCAACGTCCTGCCGTGGCCTGCACAATCACCAGACCAATTGAGCATGCATGAGACATGCTGCAAAGAAGAGCTCTGCCGAGTATGGATGCCGTGCGCACCCCACAAAAACTTTTTGACTTGCTAGAAAGAACGTGGGCGGCTATTCATCAAAGCGATTTGGATGAATTGAATTTAAGCCTACCAAATCGCCGTGCTTGTGTGTGTTCGTGTGAATGGTACAAATACAGATATTTTTTTTACAGTAAAATTTAAAAAAATCATCTATGTTCTTGCTTTTTTGCCAATTAGGTGACGACCTTAACGTAAGCTTATTTTCCCCAATTTGTTAAAATTGCATTTTTTTCTTAATTTTTTCAACATAATAGGGATAAAATTGTTTACTAAAACATAACTAATAAAGCAAGAAGCTAGTCTTGAAAATCAAGTTAGGTAAAATTTATTTTTAGCTAAAATTGTACTTGACCCCTAGACACTTTTGATGTTTGTAGTTACTTCGTCAATGTATAAAATAATACCCGGATCAAAGGGGCCTCACAGTTGATATAACAACTAGACCACTGAGGCGGTAAAATATTAGGACTTTTAATTGATTACATAACAGCTCTTTTTCCGGTTGAAACTAAATGCAGATTGGAACTTGTTTGTGTTATGTTTACCAGCGCCATCTATCAAATTCGTGTCGCAACTCGCAACACTCATTAGCCACAATCGAGAAACGATTGAAAATTGGAACAATCAAAATAATGATAGTCGTCATTTCTCAGAATTTATGACAATAACACTCCTTTAGGTTTACGATACAAATTAGATTGAAGTTTTACGAGTAGTTAGTTCTACTGATATGCATTGATTGTCATCTCTAAAGGATTCTAGTAGATTAGATTATTTTACTTCTTAGAAAAATATCCTCATTCGGTAATAATTAAAATTATCTAATTAGAAGCGAAAAACTTTTTTGAACAAATGTTCGTAATGGAATGCCAATCCGAAGTAAAGAAATGAAAAAGTAATCAGGAAATCTTATTAGGTATGAAAGGCACTTTAAGTGGTTATATTAAATAGTTTGTATAGCCAAATAAGAAGCCCGAGCAAAACCCATTCAGCCTTTATCTCCAAAACATCCCTTTAAGTAGATAATTAAGGGTCTTAAAGAGCCCTCCCAGAACGATCTTTCACCATCTCGATGGCCGCAAAAAACCAAATAGTTTAAAATTATTTATGCGTGTTCTTAGGGTTCGGTGTCTCAAGTAACTCTTATTTATCTATTTAAACGTGTCCGTCATCTGTTTTTAAAGGGTTACTTTTTCTGCCCAATTTGCAACGTGAAATTGGAAAATGTGACATTTCTAGATATGTTTTGTAACTATCCGTCAGTTAAGACCCAAAAAATATCATAACTCATGGACGATGTTGATTGGTTCTTCTAGTTATCTAGATTTTTGTATACGTTATTTTACATTTTTATTAGTGGCAAATATATTTCATTATCTTAACTTATGATAACAATAATAAACAGAGCTCAAAAAATTTACTAATTTGAAAAGAATAGATGTAACCAAAATTTGTAAAACCTTTAAGCATAAATCGAACTCGCACTTTGCCTGGTTTTTTGCGTAGCATCGGCAACAGATCGTTAGCCGAGATGACTGGACCTGACAAACAAACGGATTGTTTGCTTGTCTGACGGCACAATGTGATTTATTACAGCTAGAGTACATCTACTAGACGGTCTAGCTTATTGGATATTGACCCCTGTTACACACGCTTAAGAGTCGGGTTTATTAATTGGGTTAAATGTGTGGACAAGCAAATTACTTGAATATAATTATCACACATGTCATATGAAAATGTATGCGATTTACAATAATAATAATACATATTTTGATTGATTCTGCTAGTACTTATCCGAAGTCTGACTGACTTTTATCTTTAATATTCAAAATTCATATTACATAAGTTACAATTGAGTTTTCTTTAAATTATTACGCCAGCACCATTGCATTGATTCGTATGTATCTTTTACTGAGAGGAATCAGTAATAAACTCAGCAAGGGCTTTCTTTATCCTTTTTTTACTATTTAAAAAAAAACTTTCTATGTAAAACCAATATTTGTTTATGGCAATACAAAACTACGTATTTGGTTAAAAGGCATCACATTTACATTGAAAGTTATTAAAATATTAAGAGGGTTACGCATTTCGGTTTCCCATACAATTTTCCAAGTCGAAATTTTTGAAGACCAATAAGCCAATTTCAATGAAACTTTGCATGCTTAAGTAAAATACAGAGATCTAAATAGTTTGTTTTAAACATTTAAAAAATAAGGTTTATTTGGCTGAGTTATTGCGATTTAAAGTCCACCATAAAAAGTTTAAAATCGCAATAACTCAGTTAAAAAAACGTTTTTTAGAAATGTTTTCAACAAACTATTTAGATCTCTATATTTTACTTTAGCATACCGAGTTTCATCAAAATTGGCTCACTGGTTTTTAAAAATTTCAACTTGGAAACTTGTATGGGAAACCAAAATGCGTAAACCCTTTAAACTATTTATCCCACTTTTTAAACTTGTACAACATTTACTGCAATTTTCTGTAATATGTTCCAATAAGGAGTTGAACACCATAAAAGGGAATACAGCACGTACACGAAACGCAACCACAGTCATTAATTCTACATAGTACATTAAATACTTGCATAATCTTTTACCCTGACCCACCCGGATGCTGTAATCATCTTATCTGATCTGCGACAGGTCGCAAGTCACGGTTCATTGTACTTATACGAAATTACGAACTTGTAAGTGTTTTAAAGTGATAAATAAGGTATTTGTAAGAGACGAAATGCGTTAATTAGACTGCTCTCCCGCGATCGCACTTCTCAATCGATGTTTTTCTCGACACTTGATACGAATTACGAGGCTCGCTCGCGTAGTGTGGCCATTCATTCGCGCGTACGCTCCTACCGGTGGCGGGTGCGTCGAGCGACTCGACTTTCAACTCGGAACTAACGACGACGATTCAATTGTTTCTAAATTCGAACGCGATTCGAACTTTTTTTTGTTTTAAATGTTACTTTGTTAACAGTGATGTGAATCGGTGGTGGTGTGAAAAACTTTTTGGTTACCTTCACTGTTTTCATTTGTTTATTTTTACACAATTGTAAAACAACATTAGTGGTTTGTTACTTTGTGCGGACAAGGATGAACTAGCTTTTTATTTTGTGAGTACCTAACTAACATTTTTGTTGTTAAGTATTTTCGTCCGGCTAGACAGTTTGTGTGTCATGCTCGTGCCTCCTCCTGCTTACCGGTTCCGTTAATTTCGTGTACGTCGATGGCTGTCTCCATTTTTGGGACATGAAAGCAATGAAAGTGACAAATGATCGGGCCCCGCCTTCGGTTCTAAATGAAGGAAGAACAGTAATTTTCAACAATTTTAAGATACGACTGTTGGTTTTAGCTCAAGTGAAATGGATAACTACGGATGTTCTTTTTAGTTTATGTAACTTTAGTTGTTTATTTTATTGATGAAGTTTCAAAATTATTTCATCGTACACACGGCGTCAGATCAACCTACCCATAAACTGTCAAATTTCTACAATAAATTTTGAACTTTATTTTTTGGCTCTAAGGATCAATATTCATTGGAGAAATTTGACGGTTTAGGGTAGGTTGATCTGACGCCGTGTGTACAATCAAATTAAAAAAAAATGAAATATTAGTTGTGTTGTTGTTGTTACAAATGTTTAGTTATCATATACTTATATTGAAATATAAATACCTATGTGCTTCTGCGATAAAAACCCACTTAACAAATTTTAATATACTTGAATCAAAGAAAGATTATTACAAATAACTACATTTACATTACAATTTACAACCAATCTGGATGTATTTTATTAATTAATTAATTTTGTTGGTATGGTTAATAAAAGGTTAAAAATATTAAACTACCCATTTCTTTTTATAATTACCTATACAGCGCGAAACTATTTACAGTATTTACCTATCCAGCAAACATTATACAAATTATTGTTTTATAGTTACTTATAAAATAATTCTGATTATGATACTCAAACAATTAGTTTTCCTTTTCTATTATTAGTAGGTAACCTTTATGGATTAGGTAGGTAGCGAAATAAGTGACTAAGAAAAAACTAAAGTAGACTCATACATTACAATATTCTCTAATTAGGTACTTCATTTTTTTCTTTACTTCTACGTAATGTACACAGCAACAACATTCTTTAATTACTTAAAAAATAAAACAACAATGCCGTGTAAAAACCAAAGAAACTAACAAAATTCACAAAACACTTCGTCATAACTCTTCAGAGACAGTGCAGCTGTAAAAATGATAGTCTACCAACGAGACTAATCCAGTGGCCTGAGCCGATGCGCAGGCGCAGGCGCCCCAGCCGCGTCGCCTTGAGCTGTCACTTGCGTTAAACAGCGGCAGATTTACGGAGATCTTGAACTTAAGAGGAAACACTACGTCGAAGTGACATGAAAAAGTCTCATACAAAACACAGAAAAACGACGTTTCGTAGTCCCCTGTTTCCTCCTTCAGTTCTGGACCAATTTTTATTACTTTTTCAGCATCGATTAAAGAAAGAGATGTTCTGGGTCGGTATGTTTGATTTATTTAAACCAGCCATTTTTAATGTTTCTGAAGACGCCTTAAAACGGAGTGATTTCGCTAAATTTTGAAGCCTCCTGGTTATTAAATAAATGACTTAATGCTAAAAAAATCAAACATACAAACATAGAAAACCTCTTTCTTTAACCGATGCTGAAAAAATAATAAAAATTGGTCCAGTTCTGAAGGAGGAAACAGGGGACTACGAAACGTCGTTTTTCTGTATTTGGATGAGAATTTTGCGTGGCACGTCGACGTAGTGTTTCCTCTTAATGGTGGCAAGTGGTAACACACATAAGTAAAACAATGAATAATACGGTCAAGTGTCAAAAGATGTCTTAACTAGTATTTTTACAATAAAAAGTATGTGTGTATTATGACTTTTTGCATTTTTTATAAAATTGGCTACAGCAAAAAAATGAGTTACTTAGGTACATTTAACTACACTTGCAGTATTATTTTATTCAATACATAAGAATGTTATTTCATTATGAAAAAATTTAATAATATCGAAGAGGACCTCATTGTAACAAAAATGATTGCTTTTGACAAAAGCTTCAATAATCTGCTGTAAATCCAAATAACACTAATTTATTTATTATTAACATCAAACAACATTGTAAAAGTGCAAGCATAATTTATTTTGAGACGTGAACTTCTTAAACAATCGCTGATCTACGGTTTCAAAACAAACCAAAGTAAGTAAATTCAGGTCCGAAGAGTAATGTCAACTGTGGTAATGTTTTGAAAACTGTTTACAAAACTGTTAGTAATTTCTTTCAAAGACTAACTAACGTTTCGGACACAGTGTCCGAATTGACACTTTTTAATTTCAAACCAATTGTTTTTGGTGTTAACTTATTGCAATGTCTTTTGTGGTTAAAAATAACACTGCAAAGTTTGCATCCACATGTTGTTAATCGTATTATTTGCCAAAACCAGAAGCCAAATGGGACGCGCTGATTGCTTACGGGATATTTTATGTCATATCTCATGATGTATGGCAGCTATGTTTTTAAAGAATAATTTTAAATAAATAGTTATTTAAAACAGGACCTAATTGTATCTATTTAAAGTTCTGTTTTTATTTTTCTTGTCAACTATATTTACGTTGTAGAAACGTCTAGTTGGAATAGCTGTTACACGGTCGAATATTGTTCTATGCGATTTTTTTTTAATCTACTGATATTGCCGATTCCCACCGAACATAATAATATGATCACGTTCCTCATTTTTTTTCGAAAAGTATTTATTTTTAGATATTTGCTATAATTTGAAAGATGTTTTTGACAACATTTTAGGTCACAATATAGTCAAAACGCTAGGTAGAGTTATAAATAGCCAAATACAGGTAGGATGTATTAGTAATTATTATAAAAGTAGGTAGTTGATTAAGGCGGAGCAGCCCCTGAGGCAGTGTCTTATTTCCTTTTTTCTTTTTTGATATACCTACTTATTTAAAGCATAATAATTGCAAATTAATAACATTAATTAATTTAACAGTTGGTTATTAAAATAATTAGCAATATGGACTAACAAATGAAAACCAGAATTGTTCTATGCGTTTCAAAAATAAACCCGTTTGAGACTTGAATGATAATAATGAATACAGCATAAAGGAAGACAGAATGAAAATGTATCTCGTTGTATGCCCCGTTATTTCATGACTAGCTATGCTCTTGACTCCGTGTTCGCGTTTGCTTAGTCTTCTCCATAATGTAGAAATCATCATTCAGGCTTATATTTATAAACCCAAATCGTATTATGTATTTATAACTTTGTTACGATTAATGTCTGTTGTGTAACCTAATAAATAAATCGTAATTTTTTTTTACTGCCGCTGCATGCTGCTGGTAATTATAAGATTTCGTGTTTCTTTAAAAGTGCATCGAAAAGAACTATTAGTAAAAGTATAAATATAGGTAAACATATAGGTAGGTAACTTTTTAATAACATTACTCGCATTAATTTTTTTAAAGTTTTTGTATTAACATTTTTAGAAACTAGAGCAAAAGTCTAACTTATTGAAATTGACGCTGCTCTAAGTAGCTTATTTTACAGTAAAATATGTTAGCTTACAGTACTCAATTAGGTCGTACAATTAGAATGCTTTTTCCTCATGATTTATATAGGTACAGTATATCCCTGAAAGCTTGAGTCACGTATTAAAAAGTAGATCTTACTCAACGGTTGCTCACAACAATTCCATTGTCAATATAAGTAACTTGTTTTTTGCTGAGCGCAATTAGAGGTCCGTCTGACTCTGCGAGTTTCTGCGAATTTCATAGCATACTCCCGTAGTATTAGTATCAGAACTTCAAGAGTAAAATTCGAAGGATTTATTGCTTTAACATAGAGTTCAAATTGCATCAAATGTAGTTATAGGTACTAGCAGCCTACACTTCAATTATCTCACAATTCGACGAACCACAAATTGTTCTCATGAATGACTAGGTTAGGTAGGTACTGCCTAAAATAAATATTATTATGACTGCTATAAATAGTGCGAGCAGTTATTGGCTTGTGAAGTACGAGGTAAATTTAATGAAATTCTATTACATTGTTAGTTCTTACTGCCTAAAAATAGTATCATAAGTGTGTCAGTTATTTTGGACGGTTACTCTACTTACTACGCTTTGGGTAGGGAATACAACTTTAGTATCTGATGGGATATGATTGTTAAATTTTTTTTAAAGTAAACATAGAAATAATGTTTTTTTTTATTAACGTAATTTTACTCTCAGTAGCGTATTTCATTATTAGTCTATATTTATTCATCGGTATTTTATTCAAAACGTAAACGTATACGAAACGTAAAGTCTTTAAAACAAAACAATAAAGTCAATAGTCCGTCCTTTAAAAAACGCACACATTTAATAATAAACTTTGAAATAAATCGATTCTCACATAAAATGTTATCAGATTACTACAGCCGCGCGCGATAAATAAAGCGTGGAACCATCGTAAAAAAATTGGTCCAATCAACCACAGATCTGAAGCTTCCCCTTGACCCAGCGAGCACAATGCTTGGAATCTAGATGCAATTTGAGCTGAACAAAAGCTAGTTGTCAATTCCTAGCGTCGTCGTCTCGGTGAGATCACGCCGCGTCGGCGGCGCCGGCAATTGTCACGTCCCTAAGCTGATAGGGTTGCCTCCTTCTTATACATCCATAATTAGTCATTAGTACAATCACTTTGAGGATAGTTTCTCAGCATTTTGCACAACTTTTACTAAGAGCAAAAGCAGCTGTTCTGTACGTCGTTATAAAATAAGTGTGGTCATTCTCCGAATAAACGAGCGTAATCTATATTTCAGTTAAAAATTACCACGCTAGAGTTCTTAATTTAATAATGTATAAAACAACTGTTTGTGTCATCAGTTGGTCCCATAGCAAACTTGTGCTTATGAGCAAACACTACCCTTGTGATTGTACTGAATACTGATATAAAAAAATAAGGATGTACATTTACTAGTGGACCACCCGTGACTTCGTCTACGTACCTGTTTATTTTTACCACGTTTTGCATAATGACAATATAAATATAATATTTTTTTAATTTTATTTATTTATTTATTTGTATTCAGGCAACGCAGGCCCATAGATGAATACTTTACAGGCTAACATACAAACAATATAAAACCTTATCTTATCACTATTTTACACGTAAACACGGCGACGTGTGACGCAGCAGACATAAAAGCCTATGTCCCTGAATGTTATTCTAAGGATTGATGAAATCATTTTTGATACAGGGTAAATATTTAGTGATTACCTCCTACTCCCTTTTTATTTACATAAATATATATAATTTTATTAATTAATTTACATAACGTAGATATAAAATAAAAATGTTTAATTGGTCCAACTTGCTAGCGACGTGGCAACCCTGTGCTGAACATACTACCCACTTCTTATTTCACTTAAATAGGCCACCAGTTTACCTCATTTCGAGTGTGAATAATGCAAATTATCCGGATTAGTTGATTTGCGGTATAATGTATCCTAATTATACTCGGTTTATGTCTTTATTTAAGAGAGTATACGAGTATAGACTAGAATACGATAGTGAAGAGTTTATGATAACTTTCTAGGTATATTAAAAATATATTGTTGGGGAAAAAGTCTTTTCGCATATAGTATGTATGAACTTGTAATAAAATCTCTTTGGCTGTACTATTTGTATCTGGCTGGTTTTGGTATCAGTAAAAGTTTAAATTTTGAAGAAGATAATTCCAAATTCAAATTTGGAAAATGTGAGATTTTCATTTGTTTTTCTTACTGTCAAGATGAGTGAATCTAATGAAGAAATTCGATACATTTTAAATTTTTACTACAAAAAAGGTTAAAATGCAACGAGAAAAAAAATTACGATGTTTATGGACCTAGTGCATTGTCTGCGAGAGTAGCACAAATTTGGTTGAAGCGTTTTCAATCCGGAAATTTTGATGTCACAGATGCACGTCGCTCTGGTCGCCCTACTATTGATAAAATGGATGCCATTTTTGAAAAAGTGGAGCAAGATCGGCATATCAGTAGTTGCGACGTAGCTGAAGAACTGGGAATGTTATGGCGCATTTTAAATAACTGGGTACACAAAAAAGCTTGATATTTGGGTACCTCACAAGCTCACTGAAAGAAACCTAATGAACCGTGTACCGTGTACTCATTCGCGATTCTTTAATACGACGTATTGAAACCGAACCATTTTTGAAGAAGCTGATAACTGGTGATGAAAAGTGGATCACGTACGGCAAGAACGTGCGAAAAAGGGTGGTGGTCAAAGGCCGGTCAGGCTTCACATATTGTGGCGAAACCCGGGTTTACTCGCAACAAGGTGATGCTGTGTGTGGTGGGATTGGAAGGGCATTATTCATTATGATCTGTTACCACCAGGCAGGACCATCGATTCTGAACTCTACTGCGAACAACTGATGAGATTAAAGCAAGAAGGTTGAGAGAAAGCGGCCGAAATTAATCAACAGAAGGTGTGTGTGTGGTTTTTCATCATGATAACGCTAGACCTCACACATCTTTAGCCACTCAGCAAAAATTAAGAGAGTTTGGCTGGGAGGCGTTAATGCGTTCGCCGTATATCTAGTTCTGGCCTTGCACCTTGAGATTTCCACCTGTTTCGGTCTCTTCAGAATTCTTTAGGCAGTGTCAGGTTAACATCAGAGGACTACCAAAATCACTTGTCGCGGTATGCGGTATTTTGATCAGAAGTCCCAAAATATCTATAGCAATGGGATAATATCTTACGTACAAGATGGCAAAAAGTTATCGAACAAAATGGCACCTACATACTTTAGTTAAATGTAAATAAACTGTTTTAAAAAAGTATTGAAATATTTTAAAAAATGCGAAGAAACTTTTCCCCTAACCTATTATAAGTAGATACCAGTTAGTTTAATAACGCAGAGGATACGGCATCCGGTTTTAATATTGCATATTAAGCAACCTTTGCAATGAGGTAGTGTGGTGGGTTATATTTCCCAATTTTTCATGTGGATTGTGCATGTGTGTAACATTGTTTTTGTGTGTCAATAAATGTCTCCCTCCCCCTCTCTCTCTCTGTCTCTTTCTCTCTCTCTCTTTCTCTCTCTCTCTTTCTCTCTCTCTCTCTTATAAAAAGAGGACATAATAATATCATCTTAGCCTCAATCAAGTTAAAATATAAAATTGCGATTTCACCTCTTTGTCGTCTTCGATGAAAGTAATAATTATGTTCGCTTTTACGACACTGATGTATAATCTAACTGTACGCCCGCCGGCCGTGCTGTCCCAAAATCAAAATAAACAAGTCTTATACGTCTCAAATAAAACTAAACATGTGGTTGCGAATTAGCCGGCGAGAGAACGTATGGGAGTCGGCAATAGGCGTGACCCTGAACTTGACCGACTTTGAGGTCAATTTGTTGAAGCTTAACGCTTTTCCCCTTAAATCCTTTTGATATTTAATGGTAGGCGAGTGTAATCATCAACATCATCATCATCCTTCAATCCTCCTACTGCTGGGCCCAGGACTCCCTTTAACCCACCTCGCTGGCTTAAATGAGTATCGCCTATGTGAGCCACTATCTTATGACAGCAACCAGAATCTTAACTTGTAAAACATTAGGTACTTTACGTCTTTTGTTTGTAGATAATGGTAGGTCCTTTTGGACTACCTAGTCCAAAGGTACACTAAACAAGGTTAAGGATCAAGTTCCCTTCTTGATATTGTTTTTTGGATAAAATATATCATTGTCTAGATTTGTACCTATATTAGGCGAAACGGATAGAAATAATACTGAAGTTTTATCATGTCCCTTTAGAACGTCCCTTGTTCACGAGGACAGATGAGGTAAACAAACACTTTCCCTATGTTCATTGTAGCAGAAGTATTTATGTGGTGATTTAGTCACTGTGGAAATTAACTTGTTTATTTTTGAAGGGTTAGTCAGAGACTAGGAAATGAGGACCTCAAAAGCAGTCCACTGCCTTGGTCCACTTTTCACAAAATAGCGACTGCAAATGTGCTCAGCGTGGCAGGTGGTGAGCCCATCGCCGCTCTATGCTGTTGGATGTATGCGCAGCCTTTAGTCCGTTAGTCGCCTTTTACGAAACCCAAGGGAAGAGAGGGGGTGGTAGTATTCTTTCACCGCTACGCGACACAGTTATCGCAAACTCAGAGCTTAAAAATAGTTTTTCTTTGCTCTTAGAATGAACCAATTGCAGAATTCTATAATACATTTATCCAACATCTTGTATTAGAATATTTATAGAAAACAAGATAAGTACAAATAAAAAAATTGACGTCTTCTTCTATACCTAAATGAAGGACATTATGGCTGAAGACGGATGGTCAAATATTTAGCGCCAACATCTTTACGACTCTGTTTGTGTTACCCGTTATGCTAATGTTAGTTGACATATAAACTTTTATTGAATTTACGCTTTACATTGATTAGTTGGCAGTGGAGCGACCATGAACCTGTTCGATTCAGAGGTCAAGCTATCAATCAATAGGCTCACTCGTTCTGACAATAAATGGTTTCTTGTTGTTGCCATTGCAATGATAAACAGACGCGCTGTCAGATGCACAACGGTCACGAAAAGGTAGTTGACTGGGCCTTAAACCATATTATATAGTACCTTTATGGTTTAATATTAGTGTATAGAAGCATGGCCCAGTGGCCTGCCATAATTAAAAAATTCACAGATTTTTTTTCGCCATTTTGTAGTTTTAAACTAATAACCTAACTAGGACACTTTTTAAATTTTTTCTTAAGTCTGTTTTTTTCTGAAATATTTACAATTCAGTAAACCAAAACCCCCCAACAACACGATTTTAGTTACATTTTTCAAAATTCCAAAAAAAGTTACCAGCCGTTTTTTTTTATTCATGGCCACTTAAAAATCTTTGCTCTTTTCTCTCTTTTTTAATATATTTTTTTATTTATATTTCTTAATTGTTTCTATGATATACGAGAACCTTTGGCGCAGCGCCTAGCGCTCGGTTTGCGTACTTTCCAGTTTCGGATCACTATATGAGCGATTAAAAATTTATCTCAATGTTCATAATAATTTTTATGTAGGTTAATGACATAGGGGTACATAATACATCACGGTTTAACAGTAAATACTAGGTATTTACTCATAAAAAACCATGTTTAAATACGCATAATTAAATACCAATATTGACATAACATTACAGTATATTACTTACGTGTTCTCGCTAAAAGACTCCCTGTTCGATGGAATTCGCATTATGCAAATAGCTGAACTATAAATAAATCTTTGACGATCTTTGTGTCTTGGAATAGTTAATTTGTTTTGAATTTCGAATTCCTCGCTATTTTTCACGGACAGATAGATGTATTTTATTTAGTGGACACTCCTACGGAGTACACCAGCCCTAGAAATTTAAGAAATCATCATTCCCATCGCCATTTTCGATTACTTATGTTTATTATCACACTTTAAACATCCTATAGAGAACCAGATAAGTGTTACTAAGTATATTTAATTATGTTTACCGGCTTGCTTAAGCAAGATCAGGAAAGACGCACATGGAAGTTTTTGAGGAGATCTTTGCTCAGCAGTGGGCCATAATAGACTAAGTAAATATAAAGGAGAATGACCTTTTTACTATGGGGGTTAGACTAGTTTTTTAGCTACTCGTAGCTAGCGTAACACAGCGCTTTAATGAAATAAATAGTAATCAACAGCAGCAATGCTCTGAATTATAAAGAAAAAATTACATTACAATATCATGCGGGAGTTCTAAGCTATCTTCATTTTTAGCTTAAGACTGTTTAGGTATTTTGAGGTTATGACAACTTTGTAAATTTAACACTTGACTCTTAACGCGGCGTTCTATAGAAAACCTTTTTTAACAGTAATCATTATAACTTAAGAGAACACTTTTGATATGTGAATGATTATGACGCAATAGATATCAAATAGGCTGGTTTGATCATTCTCATTTTGCATATAAGTGAAAAAACACAGATCATCATAGAATAACAGTATACGTAAAGAATAAAACTCTATTCAGCAGCTTGAATTTGCGCGGCACTGATTTCGTTTGTTAGTCACACCACAGATTAACAAATAGTTGCATACATTTGAACTGTATCTATGGTGGCTGCACTTATAAGGAGGCGAGGTGGTGAAACTGGTCCTTTGCACCCATTGTTTGGACTTCCTGTGGCTAATGGCCACATTGACACTGTATGCAGCTGAGGTGTTGGTAAAATATCGATTACGGTGTCCCAGTTTCAATGTTAGCTGCATTTTTTTTAATACTGAGTATTACCTCCGCTATGGTGACCGGAGTCATTTTCTACTTAATATAAAGAAGAAAGAAAGAAAAAAACATTTATTGGCACACACTACAAAATTACATACATAAAAAAACAAAAGTACGACATTCACAATGACAATACAAAACAAAAACAAAGTGTGGCCAACTAGGCCCCAGCCTCAGCACGTGCTACAGCGACAGAAAGCCGCTACAACGCTGGTATTCTGGAGGGGCCTAAGGGTGACGTGTCCACAAAACAATGATACACCAACATAAACAAATTAATAATAAACCGCTAAACAAAAACAATATAAAAAATAAAACATGGCTGTATGTTTGCCTTCCTGAACTTAAAATAGAACAGCCAAAAAAAAATCAAAAAAAAAATCAAAACAAAAGTTTGCACTATGGATGGATTTGACTTGACAATTGTTTTGCTTGTTGACATCACAGAATCTGTAAAATGGTGGTGTTGGTATTCTGTGCTTTAGTTGTTATTCTTAGATTTTCTGCAATGATATATTCTCTTTCATTCCAAATCTCACTTTTATGCCTCTCGTACTTCCATTCCTCATACCTACACTTGCATACATCGCGCTTTTGCTCTTTTTACGTTTGGGAGTTTCGCCTACACCTGCTCTTGCTAATCTAACTATCATTTTTCTTTATTTCACATTCTTATTTTTTCTTATTAACTGCATTACAGTTGGACTAGTTTAACCACTGCACCGTCCTTAGACCTGGAGATCTTGTATTTGATTTCCACATGATGTGCTCGGTTTGGTGGTGTACTTACCAATATCAAATTTAAGAAAAAAACAATGTTTGGTATATTAGGTATTGTGTTTCGATAGTCAAAGCTGAAATGACTAGTTTTACAATAGTTAAGGATTTCGAGTGAAGTGCACTTTCTGTTTTCCTCCAATGTTTTATTTGGATTTATGTATGCAAGTCAGATGCTATTGTTATAGAATATAGATAAACCCACACATATTTATAAACCTTGTATATTGTTAAAAATAATGTTTACGTAACTGTTTTGATACGTAGGTCCTGTGTAGAGTACGCACAAACAACATAATTACCTGATTTCAAAAAAAATCATGTAGTAAGTGCGAAAATGAAATCTTATTAGTGAGTTCTCTGGCGCTTTCTTCACTTTCGTAATTAAGTAAGTAGCAGACACCCGATAATATTGGTAGCCAGCCAAACCTTTGATTCCCACATTAACGTCTGCATAAATATTCTAAGTGTTTCTAAGCACAGCTCACGTGATCAATATGTAACGAATGGTCCCATTATAATGTACGACCGTTTAATCTTAGCAAGTAGCATTAGTTTGACGAATAATACAGAAACAAATGAAATAAAATATTTTTTCGGAAATTGAAGAATGTTCACCTATATCATACCTACATACATACATTAACAACTATTATCCCCAAAGGGTTAGTCAGAGACTAGTCAATGAGGACTGCAGAAGCATTCTACTGCCATAGTCCACCTTTCACCAGATTACAAGCTGTACATGTGCTCAGCGTGATAGGTTGTGAGCCCGTCGCCGCTCTATGCTGTTGGATGTATGTTCAGTCTTCAGTCTGATAGTCGCCTTTACCCCAGGGAACAAGGGTCAGTAGTATTCCATTGATGAGCCATGCCACACAGCTCTGGTTACCTATAACCACGAAGCAACCTATAACTACGGTAGTACTATTAGTTATTCTGTGCTATAACTAAGAAGTTTAAGTATTTGCGAGATCGCAACATGAACGGTGCTTGCGCGTTTAGCTTCTGGAAAACAAAAGATATCCATTTGACGCCGACATTTCAAATTGAGTTTAATAAAATACGATCTCCCCGTCACAGCCATCACTAATAAATCTTACGTTTTACTCGTATTTTCTTTCTTACTTAAAATGGGCACTTAAAATCCGTAATCTAAGGACCCCACATGCTTATAAAATATGGGTACAATTTCTCACGGCTTTCGAGTTACATTGTGGACTACTCTCGTTACTGGAAACAACTCGTTTATTACGAAATTCGTTATGGACATTGAATACGTTTTATCTCCGTCAAAAAGTAAGCCTAATTCGTTGCGTATGACTGGTTTATGATTAGGGATGAAAACCATTTGAGTGTAATCAATTTCTTTTCGCATTTAAATTTTAAACTAAAAATGCACAACTGAGAGCTGAGTGTAAGTTTGTAAATGTGCAAACGTTACTATTGCGTTTGAGTTAAGTTTTGACAGATAGATCTTAACGCTAAGTAAATAAGATCGAGAATCAAAACTCTTAACTCAAACGCGATAGTAACGTTTGCACATTTTCAACTTACACTCGGCGTTCTGATCCTAAAAACTCACAATTTATAGTATTCTGGCTATGTAATAATAAAATATTATGTACTTACATACATACATAAAATCACGACTATTATCCCTGAAGTGTTAGTCAGAGACTAGGCAAAGAGGACAGCAAAAGCAGTCCTCTACCATAGTCCACTTTTCACCCAATAACGACTGCGTGCTCATGACAATGTGCTCAGCGTGACAGATGGTGAGCCCATCGCCGCTATATGCTGTTGAAAGTATGTACAGTCTTTAGTCCGTTAGTCGCCTTTTACGACACCCAAGGGAGGAGAGGGGGTGGTAGTATTCTTTCACCGCTACGCGTACGCGACTTGGTTACTCTTTAAAAGTGATGTGGTAAAACGCCACTCGACTCAAGCGCGGGGAAAGCCGTTATTAACCAACTTACGATAATGAAGTATCATAACTCAGACACTTGAAACAACAAGGTCAATTATACCTTCCATCGGAGACATGCAACTTTATCTCATACGCACTCAACTTTAAAGACTGTTATTAATTACACTCTCGGCGTCCTTTACACCTTTACGCAATTGTACTCGTGATGTAAGTAGAAACGTTTAGATTACTTAATTTACTAAAAATTTCTCTTTCATGCAATAATTAATGTTTGAATGTATACGTTTACGCCAATTTTACTGAAACATTTATGTACATATTATGTTGTTTTCTGATAGTTATCTTAATTGTAGTAAGTATAGTAGGTTGTATAAATTTTGTTATGAATGCCTTGAAAGAGTTTGCGTTTCCTAGAGATAATTGTCTTATTTCAATCACTTTATTACACTTAAGCCGATAATAATTTAGATGAGGCTATCTGTTGTTCAAATTTGATTATGAAATTGTGGAGAAAGATACGGATTAATTAGGATGATTACATTCCAGATAGGGTTGTAATTTTGTTCGAACAAAAATAAAGTACAAAGCATAAAAAAGAGTATTTATTTACTAGTCCATAAAAAGTATTTTTGTTGCTCTTTGCGACATTTAACAAATATTCGTCTTTTACGTAAATAGTTTTACGTAAATAGAGTATTTTAGCGTACTTTATTGGTGCCATAGATTATAAAGTACGCCTACATGAAACGGAGGACAATACTCTATTTCAGAGAACGGGCAGCAACCCTAATTCTAGATTCAAAAGGCCTCTCTTGACTCTTCTGAAGAGGCTGGCAAATGTTTATTAGGTTTAACACCTGTAGTACTTAGTAACGTACCTATAGTAGTTAGTAGTGACCGCCATATACGTGGTTATTGAAAATACGTAGCGATCCCTTTAAGAGGTGATAGTAGAGATCAAAAGCTATCAAATTGCCCTCGGGTAGATGGGGCAAAAATGTACCGATTTCCAAAAAATATTTGTAAAGAAATATTTAAAATATAAAAAAGTGGGTTAGGCTACATCAAAGTGGATTAAAAAAGAAATTTACGTTTTCAATGGTTGTTTTTGTGTGTTTTTAGTTTGCTAACACTAATACGTAAAAAAAGAACAGGAATTTAAAAAAGAGAAATGTTTTTTTTCTAATTCGGTACATTTTTGCACCATCTACTCTAGGGCAATTTGATAGCTAATGATCTCTACTATCACCCCATAAAAGGATCGCTAAGTGTTTCCAATAACCCTGTATTTACATCCATACCTACGGTCATGACTATTATCCCCTGAAAGGGTTAGTCAGAGAAAGGCAATGAGGACAGCAAAAGCAGTCCAATGCCACAGCCCACGTTTCACCTAATAACAACTACACATGTGCTCAGCGTAACAGGTGATGAGCCCAAAGCTGCTTTATGCTGTTGGATTTATGTGCAGTCTTTAGACCATTAGACAACTCTAGTGACCACAAATCCGTTGAAAGTTAATTTTTTTTTGGTTTCTTTTATGGCGTGTAGCGGTTACTTGTGTCTCGCGTCATTTAGTTTAAAATATATTGTGTAGATTTTGTTGGTCTGGATTTGGTTTTTGTGTCATTGTTGTAAAGGTAATTGACCATACCCATGATGGCATAAATAGAGAGAGGTCTATGCTCAGCAGTTGGTTGAGAAAGGCTGAAAAAGTCTTCTTTTTCAGACTTTCTCAACCAACTGCTTTCTTCTTAGAAAGCTTCTTATCATCTATCTACCATTATTGTACAGTTATACTCGTAAGTAGGTCAAAAAAGTCGTGTCGCAGCCATTAGTTAAGTAGTGATCATGTCATTTGACTGTACTGTACTGTAGAATTAGTTTTGCAGTTTTGTACCATTAAAAATTCCGAAAACACTCTTTGTAAACCCGACCTGGTAAAATAAAGCGCATTTTATAACTAGGCAACATGCACGGAGTAGGAAAAGTTGCGCACAAATTATGTTAAAAATTAGTTATAGCTTGGCGTTAAATACGTTTGCAGATATTGGAACTTGTTGTACGCACTTTAGGCTATATATAATGCGTACAACAAGTTCAAATATCAAAATGATAAAATCTATTTTCAACATTAGCGTAACCCTTACTTTTTAATTTGTCATAGATAATAACGTTTATTAAAATTGTCTGATCACCAGTCTTTACATCACCATTTAATATAAGCTCTTTTAACTTGCAACTAACTTAAAAGCCGTAACATTGTTGAAGGTTCATAATAAAGCTACGTCGTTTTGAATTTAGAAATAAATATGATCGAAATTAAATAAAACAATAAAGTAGCCAGGGTTTTCTGTAATACGAGTGAAGTAAATGCAGCGTATCGGGAGCTGGGCACGCGCCATGTTGCATTTTACTATGGTCGGCTTGTGCAACCTGAGTGTTGGGCGGGATAAATATAGAAACAAAACTGCATTGTCAAAATCATAGCCTCAGTCTGCCCAGAAAAACTTTCCAATTCTCACATTCACACCAATTATCTAGCACAAGTTTTGCTTCTTTTAAAACTGTTTAGAATGTCATTGGTAGATAGCTACCAATATGTATAGACAACATAATGGATTGACAACGCATTTGTTCCATACATTGATGAGTGTCCTGTATGTGTCGCTAATGTTCGTAAATGTTGAGCGGTTATAAAATATGAAAACAAATGTGCATTGTCAAAATCATAGTCTTTTGTCACTATGTACCCAATCGCAATTCGTTGTTGCTAAGCGAGAAAAAAATGGATCGTTAACATAATTGTTTTATACTTTGGACAGTGTCCTAATCTGGGCCCTTATTCTGTAACGATTCCTTGTTTCAAAACCACGTTAATTCCTTAAAAAGTTACGATATCTTGCCAAAAACGTATGCGTTTGACTTTTGTGCGCGGTAAGGTTAAGTATGGAATCTATAGATTGCGATACAGAATCAGGGTCCTGCTGGTTGTGCGATTTGAATATTAACCGGTTTAAATATGGGAACAAGACTGCATTGTCAAAATGTTTGCCTCTGTTCACACTCAATCGCCTTTGGTCGTCACTGGGCGACAGCAGAACGGATTGGCAACGTAATTAATCCGTGCAGTGTGCCCACTGCTTGTGTAACCTTCGCCCTTTGGGACTCGCAGATCGCCAAAAAAGGATTGTGACGAAATTCTGGTAGTCACGTTTAATTGGACGATGTTGTTGAGTAAAACTTTTGTAACTAATTGATTGAGTTAAGATTCCACTTGTTATGTTTGCTCAAAATGTTTTTATTGTTAAAGTGAAATACTCTTTTTTAGTATTATTATTTTTTTATGCCGTTTACCCTGTTTGGAAAATTTTACTAAAATGAGCGCGTTCTGTTAAAGTGCAACAAAATCTTTATACAATGTGATAGGGGTGGTACTTCTAACCTGTTAAGGCTAAGTACTACATCTAAATTCATTGACAAAAAAAATAATATGGACTTAAAAAAAATATTTAAAATCTCAAAATAACTAAGTACTTAATTTTTATTTTTTTCTCACCAAAATAATCTCAAACATACAAAACAAAGTAATTTATTAGTTAGCCAGTGTCATGAGCTACCGTTTGCCATTTTTTTCATGTTTCTCCGACGTATCAAACCTTTGATATCGCATAAAGTAAAAATGGTCATAAATTATAGGGGGAGGGGGTAGGACCCCCCATATTATTTTTTTTGTCGATGAATTTAGATGTAGTACTTAGCCTTAACGGGTTAGAAGTACCTTCCCTATCACATTGTATACTTAGATCATACTACGATCATGTCGTTCACGTAGATATTGAGTAAACAGTTCTGATTTTTTATCTAAAGAGAAATCAATGAAAACAATATTTATTTGACTTTATAACACCCGACGCAATAAGTAAGGGTGTTATTAAAAGTTTCATTGGGTAATATAAGTATAAAAGGTAATAATGGTATCTTTTCCCTAATGAGTATAGCTTGCTCTTTTATTTAAATTAAGGTTTACATTTATCACACACAACTACTTAATAGATCCTTAGTTAATTAGCTGATAATAATATGATCAAAAATTTGTTTCACACTATAGAATTGCACTATGTCTTCCAGTGTCACTCTTCCTGAGTTAGTAACTCATAGTGTGCCTACTCCAAATTCATACCGAGGAGGGTTTATATATAATACCAACCTCAAAGAAAACATCCTGTGGTTTTGATTACACTTAATTCATACATAATTATTATTATAATTACGACTATTTTCCCCAAAGGGTTAGTCAGAGATTAGACAATAAGAACCGCAAAGGCAGTCTTCTGCCATAGTCCACTTTTCACCAAATAGCGATTGCACATATGCTCAGCGTGACAGGTGGTGAGCCCATCGCCGCTCCACGCTGTTGGGTGTATGTGCAGTCTTTAGTCCGTTAGTCGCCTTTACGACACCCAAGGGAAGAGAGGGGGTGGTAGTATTCTTTCACCATACATATAAGTAAGTATAGTATATTGAATGATCACCACCACTTAGGTACTAACGAAACTTGGAATCCAAATATCAGGTTTTCCAGATTTCGCGTCGCTCTGTTGGCACAGTGGCCAGGATAGGGTTGTGACCTATGAGATCAGAAGGCGCCTTTTAAGGGCTGGCGCCGGTTGTCGCAACGTGCACTTGTGTACGACATTAAGGTCGGCCCTCGAGGACAATTAACCGCATTCGGATTTTGCTGAATAGATTTAAAAGTCTACAGAGACGCAAAGATAAAAAGGAATGTTCTTTTGATAATTATTTTATAATGTGTATTGGTTTGAACTCGGAAAAAAGACAAATAATTTCCCAACACTTGTATGAAAGTTATTCTTGATCGTAGCTCGAAATATTGTTGATTACAATTACAGAGCGGTCGAACGCCAGATGTAAGACATATTTCGCTTGTCTCAGTTACTTCTCATCAATCATCCAGTTTGCTCTTATACTGCCATCAATAGCAATTAGCAGGGGCCGTAACTCCAGCCTTATTGCTGAACGAATTAAATATGGAAACAAAACCGCGTCGTCATAATCGTAGTATACTGAGCCGCTTTTTTTTTTTGCTGGGCGGCAACAAAATGGATTAACAACGTATTACTTCCATGCAGTGCACAGTGTAAGACTATATACGGACCTACCTTGGCCACCTAGACAAGTGACAACCGCTCCATGACGATTTTTTTAAACGCCTGTGGTCTAGTTAGACTACCGGTCTAAGACCCAGAGGTGTGGGGTTCAATTCCCAGCGGGGGGTAGATACGAATAGATAGGGGGTGAGCATTTGCCACTTGTCTTAGGGGGGCAGGTTCGCGTGAGCAATCGTCGTATATATTATATTTAAAATAGGTAAGTATCGGTTGTTGTGCGAGTTGCTGCACGTTAACGAAATGGACCAAAAACATTATTATTCCGTGCAGTGCAAGATTAGGTACGACCCCTGATCTTTACGCGTCAATCATAATATTGATAATGGCTTCCTTAAAGTCAATCATAATCGGTACCCGCAGTAGATGTTTTAATTGTTCGATTACACAAAGAGTGTGGCCGTCAAACTCACCTGATGATACAGGATGAGAACGAAGATAACATGCAGTTTAACTAACTAGTTTTCTTTAATTAATTAAATTTAATTTAATAATTTTCATTTATTTTCATTCATTCAAGAAAGAAAGAAGCAAATACCTGATAGAAACTAAGTCTCTAACTGTCGGAACCAAACCAAACACATTTTGTTATGTTCCGACCGCTGGGAATCAAACTTGAGATCTCTAGAGCACATGTCACAATACAAACATACGCCACACGTCTTACGTTTATCTCAGGTTTTAGGACATAATGATTCCCCTTTACCCTGTTGAAAGTATTTGGAATCCCTTTTAAAAACGTGGACTAAAGTTACGGCGGGCTTAAAACTGATGGTGATAATGTCGCATTTTTGTTAAAGGAATAGAGAAAGTAAAGTTTATCATAATGTTATACTTATCTTATCAGACATATCACTCTGGGATAAGAATTTCAAATGGCCATATCCCTGTTTTCTTACAGTTTCTAACAAAAAAAATAATGAAGTTGATAGAAATCAATAACGTCTCAGATGTATAAATTTCGTTCCAAGGTTCATCATAAAAATCTAAGCTGCTAAACTGGTTTGTGACAGGAGGCATTGTAAAATAATAAGTGAACGGGTAAAACCCAGCCTTATTTTTATGCGACTGCTATCAATATTCGACCAGTGTGCCGCATAGTTTTGATTGATCATAAGACCTATTTGAACAAACAAACTGAATAGGTACAGATCTTTTTTGAGTCGAGATTAGATTAAAATCTGCCTTATACTTAACCAATATTACGACAAAATCATAATAAGGCTCGAATAAACATTTATGTAAGTAGGTACGTAATGATAAAAGAACTGATAAAGTCGATTAATACAATGAACTGGTAGGTTCTTGTTTATCTAGATTTTATTTTTTAGCGTAGTATGAAAAGCTTTTAACCATGATTGTAGTTAAATACGTAATCAACAAAACCGATGCAGTACCAATTTAAAAAAATTTTGCTTGCACAAGATGACCATAGTTCGTTCCGCCCTTTGTTTAACATTGACCAATGACGACGAGCCGTTTATTTAAAAGAAAGAAAGTGTTGGGATACCCTGTTCCGCCTTTTGTTTTCATTATTAGCGACAAACAAAACGTCCCTTTTTTTTAACATCTTGACTTTCTTCACAATTTTATGACTTTTGAGTTTAAAAAGGATGTTGGGACAGGACTAATGCAAATGGAAATAGCCCTTAAGGTGGTATACGGCAGATTTTGTTGATAGTACATACGAGTACCTACTTGAAATATTATCTTTAACTTCAGGTAGAGATTGTAAATTACAGCAAAATTTCACTTTTAAAAGGTTTACAAAAATATTTTAACCGTGTCGCGTAGCGGTGAAAGAATACTACCACCCCCTCTCTTCCCTTGGATGTCGTAAAAGGCGACTAACGGACTTAATACTGCACATGCATCCAATAGCATTGAGCGGCGATGGGCTCACCACCACCTGTCGCGCTGAGCACATGTGCCGTCGCTATTTGGTGAAAAGTGGACTATGGTAGAGGACTGCTTTTGCTGTCCTCATTGCCTAGTCTCTGACTAACCCTTTGGGGCTAATAGTCGTGATTATAATTATTATATAGATTATATATGTATTTTAAAATTTTAAAAAGAATTTTATAAAACCATTATAACAAGCACCTTTATCAATTCATAAAGGATAAAAAGCAGGTACTGAACAATATAAACGATATTAAATATAGTTTTTTCTATTGTTTACAGTTGGAGAACGTGCAATGTTGTTTGGACTTTCTGCACGCACAAAAAGTTCAGGGATTGGAACAAGTGACTGCTGTAGACATTCGAGACGCGAAACTAAAAGCTGTGCTTGCTCTTTTCTTCGCCCTAAGCCGGCACAAACAAGCAGTGAAGCAAAGAACAACGCCATCTAGCGGAAATGCAGCGAACACAGCGAAAAACTCAAGCGAGGACGTCTCGTTGAGTTCCGTGCAACGCATCACAGGTGGCAGCAGCTGCGATGAGATTTTAACAGCTTGTGGCAACAACATCGAAATGACAACTTTGGCAGCAAATAGGTAAGTTTATTTTTATAAAAAATTTATTGTTATAGTTAAGATTTCACCAGTCAGAACAATAAACACGCATAAATATGCGTGTTTAGTGGCGCCATCTTTCGAAGAGTAGCAGAACTTTAGCTTCTAGAGCTAAGTACTTTAAGTCGGTAGTTGTTACGCCTCAACATAGATGGCGTCGCATCTCCAACTTATTTTTAAGTATTTGTTATTGAATTATGTACGTGTTTTTACGGAGATAATTCAAGCTTAGCTTAGCTTTGGTATAATACATTTTTATTGATTTTTTCCGCATTGGGCCAGCGTGGTGGGTTATGGTACAATATCTCCACGTGCTGTTGTCCACGTGGAAGGCCTGTGTCCAGCAGTGGCACGTTTATAGGCTGATGATGATGACTAACCTCGAGTTGTTGTAAATTCTTCTGAAACCTCACTGTGCGCTACTAATTTTTTCGTAAGTACCTATGAGCATCCTGTACAAAGCGATGATGATGATAATGCAGGTACGGTGATAGAAAGGATATGTCAATGGGTAACATTCCAAAAAATTCCGTATTTAGAGCACAGCCTTGTATAGATTTAAGCGGTGTAAAACACACGTAGGTAAAGTCTGACAGACTTACTGACTGACAAACTTACGAATATCGCTTGCAAGTTTGGAATCGTCGATTCTCATAGTTTATCTATAAACCGGGAAGTGGTAGCTGGTAAACCGGTAGCTGTTCCTGCCTTTTAGTGACAGCACTTACAGCAAGGGCCTACCAAATTTACATCTCCCCATTTGCTGTTGTAGAAAAAAAAATATATTATTATAATTACTAACTAAGATAAGCTCGTACATGCACATGTCCATTTGTCATTAATATAATCTTAAACTTTATAATGACCTTTACTCTTAAGGGGTTTCTTAACATGTGCTTTAAATGTAGATATGTAAATGCATTTCAGCAATGTTTAGTGGAAGTTTGTTATAAGACGTTACTTGTTTTTACAAGAAAGATCCACCTATTTCATGAAGCTTAAAACTATTG
The DNA here is from genome assembly GCA_963921215.1 of Scoparia ambigualis. Classification (NCBI taxonomy): domain Eukaryota; kingdom Metazoa; phylum Arthropoda; class Insecta; order Lepidoptera; family Crambidae; genus Scoparia; species Scoparia ambigualis. The sequence goes on from OY992503.1 coordinate 28,204,465, forward strand.
ACGGCAAGCTTATTTTTCTGACGAGTGTATAAGTTATGAAGATCACAATTTTTAACAAATGTGTTTTAATACTTCTTGACATACATAATGTTTTAAAAATAAATTGTGATGCTATATGTTAATATATCGATTTTTTTAAACACCTCTTTGTGTGAGTCTAGACTTTAAGTTGTATATGGCGCGGACTGCTCTTTTCTGTAGAATAAATACATCGTCAACATTAGCAGCGGAGCCCCACAACAGCATGCCATAAGAATAAACTATTCTGGCCGCCTCAACATCAGTTAGAAGTCCCTTTTTTTTAACTGCGTATGCATCTGAACTCAGTCTCCCTGACAAGGTATATGTGGGTCCCATTGACCATTAGCGCATCCCCTCTCCATACATCACTAAGTTCTATTTGTACTAGCACCTTCGTGCAACGAGAAGTGAGCGAGCTCGACAGCTCCGGTTACCTATCTGGAAAATAGGCAGTGAACTACACGTGTTCACGGGGAAACTCTCCCGAGACTCACTGATTCGGCGTCAAGACCTAACGCAGATGGTCTCCTGCGCGAGTTGGTTTACTGGCGCAGGGACGTCTGGCACTTCTTGCATAACCTAACGGCTGGTCTCGAGGTGCCAGTAAAAATAAAACATAGTGATGTACGGAGAGGGGATGACCATTGGCACAAAAATAATATGTTGTTTAGGACAAAGACAGAAACACAATCTACTCGCAAGATGCGCTTTATTATTATTATTATCCTCTTTATTTAACATAATTCTTAAGTTTAATTTTTTACAATATTTTATATAAAAACCTATTTACAATATAAAATATTATAAAAAACTTAACCTTGGTTGCCACCGGCAGCGGGGGTAGACCCAAGCTATCGGTGGTTAGGGCTGCAGAGTGAGGAACCTCCTGACAATACGTGCCGTGTCAAGGAGTACTGCCTTTTGCATCTGACCCTTGACCCAACCTTTCAGCGAGAGCCTCTCTAGGTGTTGATCGAGGCTCTTCGCTATAAGGCCGTGTGCCGAAACGACTATCGGTACAATAATGGTTGAATCCACATCCCACATGGCGGTAACCTCGTGAGCCAAGTCAAGGTACTTACTGAGCTTGTCCTTCTCGGCTTTCACGAGGTTCTCGTCATGAGGCATGGTGATATCAACCAATATTGCTTGGCGCTGAGATCGGTCGATCACCACGATATCAGGCTTATTAGCGGCAATAGTCCTGTCCGTGATGATAGAGCGATCCCAGTAGAGCGTTGCATGACCATTTTCGAGAACTGGCGCAGGTACGTACTTATAGTACGGCACCTCTGATTCAACAAGGCCATATCGAAGAGCAAGTTGCTGGTGAATTATTCTGGCTACTTGGTTGTGTCTGTGCAAATACTCTCCGTTAGCAAGATGAGAACAACCGGAAATAATATGTCGGAGTGATTCTCCCGGACGGCGGCATGCCCGACAGATGTCGACCGTACCGTCCCTCATAATATATTTCCGGTAGTTATTCGTCTTGATAACTTCATCTTCAATAGCACAGACAAAACCTTCGGTTTCCCCAAAGAGGTCACCGAAACGTAGCCAGTTCACCGAGGCAGGCAAATCTACATCAGGCCCAGTTAGAGCCCGATAGTAGCGCCCGTGTAGCACCTTGCTCTTCCATATGTCCTTGCGATCGAGAGTGCTTAGCACCACTGGTTTGCGCCAGTTTTCTGTTGCCAAGGAGAGCGGCGTAAAGTGTCTATCAACTGCCACGACATCCAAATGCATCCCGCACTCACTGTTAAGGAAATAATCCCTGAGACTGCACACCTCACGGTTATGTAGGTCCTTGGCATTTAAAAAGCCGCGACCCCACATCTCCGCGGGATGTACAGCCTCATAACAGATGAGCGCGGGTGTAAAATTCTGGAAGTCGTGAGCATTTGACGGACTCTTCTATCCAAGGCGTCCAATTCGGTCTGAGTCCATCTTAGTATGCCAAAGGAGTATGTGAGTAGAGGCATAACCCAGCCATTAAAAGCACGCGTCTTATTGCCACCCGATAAAAGACTGTTAAGTACTTTTCTTAGGCGGCAAAAAAATCGCTCCGGTAATGACTGTTTTATGTCCCCATCCACAACACCCAAAGACTATTATTATTATTATTATTTCAGCCATGGTCATCCCACTGTAAGGCAAAGGCCTCCCTTCCCTTATTTCACTCTTCGCGATTAAGGGCTCTTGATGGCTAGTCTTTGCAGTAGGAGTCTAGCTCGTCCCGCCATCCCCTTCTGGGCCTGCTGCGTTGTCTCCTGGGTCCTGGCATCGCTTCGCATCCACATATAGTCGTTGTTTTCGCCCACATGCTCTTTACCATTACAAAATAATGTTAATCAAGTAACACGGCCTGTTCACGTAAGCGCAATTCTAAAGTTAGGCTGGTGTTAGGAATATTATTTCACGTATAAAGGGTAAAGGAGATGCTCGCAGCGATTTCTCAACAACACGTAACGAGCAGTTTGTGCACGCACCCGCCTCTTAATCAGACAGGCCAGGGCTGTCAATCTCTACAATACTTATTAATATATACGTTAATACGTTACATACATAGTCATACACTCACGATTATATCCCCTAAGGGTTAGTCAAAGAGAGAGAGTCCAACACTTTGAGTATCCGTACTGCATCATCTTTATTAACTACATATCTGACTAACTGCGGCACTCACTAAGTAATAACTTCTTACTATGAGACGACCAACACCTCAGTCTCCCTGTGACCACGGACCCTGTAAAGGGTTCGAAAAGTCAGGACTAAAATCAAAACCCTAAAATGTAAAAAACGCGAGTTAGATCCGTAAAAAGTGCTTCATTTCAACTCACTAATTATACCCCTTTCAATATTTACAACAAAATGTATTCGTAGGTACAGGTTTAAGGAGAGTTTTCAGGAAAGTTTCTATGCGCAAATATCTAGTGTAGATATTTGTAAAAATATTTTTCAATAATTTTTCTATAAACATTCTTCAATTTAGCCATAGTATAGGTGTTTTGACGACAGACGAGAGGAAATTCTTTAAAAAAAATCTTTCGCCTTTCCTGCACATACCAGCCCTGCGATATTCCTTGCTCGCTATTAATAAATATACTCAGTTCCGCGCTATTTCTCTTTTAGAGATCTTAAAGCTGAGTTCTGTTATAATAACACGCTCGAATCAAATGAAAACAAATTAAGATTTTTGATAAACGCAACCAACTAAGTAGTTACTTTAAAACATTTTCAATGCCTATGCTTGATTCTTCTAGATAAGAACTATGTGCTTGGCTAGATAATTATCCAATTTAAGATAACATGCAATATGCTCATATTTTTTTGTTTTATCATTTTAATTCTAATATAGTTCATATTATAATCTACCTATAAGTAGGTAGGTAAGTACCTACCTAGTCAATTTGTACTTCTTAAAAAATAATGCGCAGTAAGCTAAATCGATTAAAAAGTCTCTCCCTAATATCCCTCTTTAAATAAGATAGCAGGGAATCAACTTTTAACAGCTCCCTACATACTAAAACGTCTAAACCTATAAAAACGGAAGCATCGGAAATGCCTACCGCATCGGGCAGGCAGCGGCCATAACTCACGCGACTGGGCGGCTGCGCGTGCGCAGTGACATGTTTATTTCGGAAACAGCGCCCTCTGTTGGCCAGTTGCCGAGATGTGCCGCAATTACTGGTTTACTCATGTTCTATGTTAGTAAACAAAGAGGATCAAGTGCATTGTGTTGCGACCGTAGTAAAATGATTTTATTGCATGCAAGTCGTGTAACTTTGTAGTAACAATGAAACGTAAGTTAAGTACGTACCTTTTTAATACCTACCTAGTTAAAACTATAGGGGCTCTGAGTACACTTAATGTACTGACACAAAGTCTTATAATTAGTATAAAAGAATCAAGTACTCCATGTTATTGTAAAACAGCATGACGTAAAGGTACCAAAATAACTGCCGCTCACTCAAACTCCATTAGAAAAGTAAAAAACAATTTGTCAATCGCTCAAACTCCTACATGAAAATTAAAAAACAACTGCCTGTCGCTCAAACTCGACAACGCCATCCAACTCGGCTCCCGGTCAATGCTTCCCTGATTGCGTCAACGCGAGGATGTCACGCGAGTCCGAACCCGGGACAAAGGGCTAACAAGCCATTGTCTGCGGCACGTGGAGGCACCGCTCAAAAAACTTATGAGTTCCGTTTTTGAGTAAACACCGGCGCGGCGTGTTTTGTGATGTATGGAACACTGAAGTATTATAACTAGAGCAGAGACGATACCGCGAAGTAATTTTTTGCGCAATGAGCGATTTTCTAATAGCCTATATTAAAAAAGATAAATTAGTTCAAAAACACGCGATAGATGGCGTTTTATGAAAGCCGAGCCGTACACAAAGGCTGTAATAAATTGTGCACTTTTGCTTGTCAACCAAAAAAATAAAAAATAGTATGTTCATTTCAGGACCTATTTCTATTTTCCATAATTTCTTTCACATTTTGACTGTTGCACAATAATGATATTTTGTGATAACATTACGCAGCCATACCCGTGCTCTAAATGGATTCGCCTTTTACTAAGCGCCATCTATGAAGTCGTAACTAATTTCTTTTTTTTTTTGGTCTCGGAAAATCGCCTTGGTCCATAATCGCTTGGATTACTCACAATCACTGAGGCGTTTGAAGCTCATGATGGGCTAGAAATTGCTTCGCGGTGACGTCTCTAGTTATAATAACTCAACGGTAAGGAAGTTGGAGACTTCCACTTTGTTATTAATGGGGGGAGCACTGCGTCTTTTCTTTGACAGCGCAGCCAGATTAAGAAGAGCGCAGTAAAGAAACAGGCGAAACATGTAAAGGCGAGACTTTGAATCATCGTACGGAACGCAAAATGCACATTGAGAGATCGAGCCGTAATCCACCGCGCTGGTCCAATGCGGGTTGACGCTAAAACTCATGCACTAAGTATTAAATTAGAAACTGTACAATATTATTATCAAATTTGGTCACATCATTTACAAAATACATCTAAGTAAGTAATAATAATTATTATATTGCTATGGTAAGTTAACCATTTACAAAATGCAAAACATTGAACTATTTTTAGGCCACCTTAACATCTAAATCAAAGTCACCTTCAAAGCGCAATGGTCAGACGTGAGATTAATAACTAACTTTGAAACGGTCGTAGTCTGTAAAAATATTATTGAGACAAGCGGCTAATTCTCTTTTTATATCATTATAATATCATTGGGCTAAGTGGTCGCTATACACACACTATTACAAAACTGGAGCTCATCATAAGCTCAAAGTTACGCTCTACTGAAAACTTGTAAGTTTCAGAAGTCAATATTGAGATTCAAAAGAACCTACAAATAAAACTTTATTAAGGTGAAAACGAGTTTCTACAGTCGCGGTCCCTTTTGTACATAAAAAACTGAAAGCTTTCTCAACCATCGAAAGTGAGCAAAACTTTTTGCGCTTCAAATGCCATGCATTTAACATTTCCAAACCGCTCAAAATACAAAAGAGGTTCCAGCGAGCGATGCAGATACGTGCAGCTAAAATGAGATGCTAAATAAAAAGAGTCGTAAGACGAATAAGGTTTGCTAACTACGATATTACTTTCCTGTGGGTGAACAACCGGACGACACAATGGGACCACCTTCCTTTACGAGACACTCCTTCTTGGGACAGCGATGCGGTCCAGTCCAGACCACTTTAATTAAATATACCTACTTAGATGGATAATATAATTGCAAGTTAAAAGACTGGACAACTTCAGAGAGATACTTTTTAAACCGCAATTTGAAAGAGCCGGAGTTAGATCTATCTCTTTAAATGCCTATAAATTTGAGACTACATTGTCCACATCAATCTGAAGCTAGAACTACGTTGGACTGTTCTCATAAATCTAGCATACCTATACAATTATGTTAAGTTTACGTCCACTGATAATAAAATGAACCTCTTTGTAAGGATCTATACTCTCGTTTAATTTGGCACATTTCGACGAGTTTCGTTTCAATACAGTTAACTATTCATTTACCGTGCTTCGGAAGGCGCGCTAAGCCGTTGGGTCCCGGTTGTTGTCGTATGATGACAGTCGTTAAAACCCACCAACCCGCATTGGGCCAGCGTGGTGGATAGTGGCCCAATATCCCCACGTGCTGTTGTCCACGTAGGAGGCCTGTGCCCAGCAGTGGGACGTTTATAGGCTGATGATGATGATGATGAACTAATCTTTGTGACGTTGGATCCTGCAATAATAATAATAATAGTAACTTTATTTATTAATAAAATAACCTTTTACAATAGTTCATTGTTGCCCTGACTCCCAAGCTAGGAAAAATCTGTGTTTCAGGAGCCAGTTTAAAAATAGGTCAAGATAAAATAATTGGCACAGAAAACGCTAGCTAGCTATTCCGTATCTTCATTCACAGAATGTATGCTATTAACTATAATAATATTACGGTTCTTTGCCCGGTGACCTGCGCAAGTAGGTACTAAATGAACGATATACAACTTGACTTTTGAACTAAAATTGAACGTTGCTGTACGTGACTCGAATTTATCACGTCAGTTGATTAAAATTTCAAAGAGAACGGTCCGATTTCGTCAATCAACGCATATTATCAGCGTATTGTCACGACTCTTGATCAAATGTATAGGTAGATAAGTACTTTATGGTTTATGGCATTCTAACAGTCACGAGCACGATTATTTTGTTAACCAATTCACGAAAAGAGTCATCTCTTTTAAGCTTAACCGTGCAGCGCAGAGCTTTGCGGGTTCGGGTTGCAATCTTGAAAGTCAAGCAAGTTTCTTAAGTCGGATTACCGGATGTGTGACCGAACTAAATTATTTTATATTCCCACCGGAGGTTGCCGTTTTATTTTAAGCGTTTTTTTACGTTCTATTATCATTCGTAGATTTGAGCAGCAAAAAAATATTATAAATTACGAAACTATTATAAGCTATTCCACGCTTTTAAGGCATGTTAAGCCGTTGGGGTTAAAATAATTTGTTTTAAGTACAACAATGAGTTGTTTTTTTGTTTTGACGAAGTATTTACGTCACGTCAATTTCCCGGAGAGGCAGGACCACTGCTCTAATTATTTCAAACACAAAGTACTTACTCTAAAAACAATGTGGGATTACGTCAACATTTCAATTCCTCCTGAAAATGTTCCGTCATCCTCTGCGATAAGTGTCAAGTTTCACGCAGAGGGTCCCTGTTGGAAATTAGGGAAGTTTTGGGTAACGACCGGGTTACCAGTTAACACCTATAGCATTACCGAGTTTCCGGATAGCGCGACCGAGCAGAGTGTGAGATAACCAATGTCTAAAAGCTACCCTTCTGGGGTGGCTGAGATAATGATGTTGCTATTTCAATTTTACTATTCGCGACATTGTATTATGGTCACGTAGGCTGCAGCAAAGTAGTAGTGTATTATTTTGTTAGAAATAGTACGTGATTACTTCTGATCACAAAGTTAACTGACATTCATTTATTAAAATAATTAATAAGACCATTTTTATTATTTTTTCATATGTGTTATTGTAGCATTGTCACGTAGCTATACTACGGCCAAATCCGAAAAATAATGTTTGTAAACTATTCATTGACATTTTCTTTGTGAAAATATCCAGTGTTACTTCGATTTTTACTTTTTATTCAAACTCAAACTCTTTATTTGCGAAATATTGGTAATTAGAGATAGTATTGAGATAGATTTACGAGAAAACAGACAACTATGGTGTCTTTCTATCAAAAAACATAAAAAAATTAAGTGAAATTAGATACTTAATATCACAAATAAATGACAGTAATCTGTATAGAAACATTCTAAATCGAATTTGGCCGTAGAGGTTTCGTGTATTTTTTAAAAGTTATTGTTTTACGAAACCCTCAGCAAGCAAGTAAAATTTTAATCCTTCCCGACCCTTAAGGGTAATGTTTAGGTTGTTTTTGTAAAAAAGACAAAACGAAAGTATAAAATTTAGGCAAACCGCCTAAACTGGGGCTACTACGCAAAGCTTACATTTTGTCTGTCTGCACTGTCAGTAAACACATTAACTTAGCGAGCTCTCTATAAATATTTCAGTATTTTATACAAATCTATCTATATTTATAAATAAAAATACATAGCAGCGAATGTTTAATTCGAGCATCACTTCAGAAACACCTGCACCTACTAGAATTGTTTTTTTAACCACTCACTCGTGAAAATTTTCTGACACAAAAATTGGCGCAACTGTCAACGTCAAATTTGACAGAATCGAGCATAGACTATGCGATATTTTGCGATTACGATGCATAAAATGTACTACCACAGAACCGAAATAATCAAACTTGTTCATACTAAAGTAGTCTGTAAGTCTTATGAAAACACGGTACAAAGTCAAGTGTGCTTTTGTAGGTGAGGTCTCATGCGACCGCTTGGGGGCTGAGGGGTGTGTATGTTATTGTCAGGACAAGATTCGTTAGAAGATTTTTTTATGGAAATTCGCCACGTGCGTCGTGTTCACGTGGACGAAGTGGCGGGCGTTTCGCTAGACCGTATGTTTGACATACACACATACATATAATCATGATTATTATCCCCGAAGGGTTAGTCAGAGACTAGGCAATGAGGACCGCAAAAGCATCCTCTGCCATAGGCCACTTTTCACTAAATAACGACAGCACCATGTGCTCAGCGTTACAGGTGGTGATGTATGTTTGAAAGAATAAAAAACTGCAAAAGTTAAATAAAAAAATGCAGTGATATCAATTACCGAGTGGACCGTATGTTTGTAGGAGTAAAATTCTGAGTCGAATAAAAAAATGCAGTGATTTATTTAATAAAGTAACAGATCTAAGTAAGAGTTATTCGACAATTTATGTGCGGACAGCCAACAAAATTGGTCTGTCTACTGACAAAACTTAATTTGAACAACAAATATTGCTTACCTACCACCGCACTTTGAAACGTCAATTAACGTTAATGATTATTTAGCGACTATAGTTTACCGAGACCCCAGAAGACTCGTTGAATTTTTCCTAGTAGTTTGATTTACGCTGCAAGCCAGCGGTATTACGTCACTGTGAAGTCTACCCTCACATTCGAAAGAAATACTATTGCAAGCAGTGGACCGGCAATCCAAAGGTCGTGGGTTCGAATTCCACTCGAGCTCCCTGAGACTGGTTGATTTTTTTCAAGTAAACATTTTATCCTATTTCCATATAGCATTGTGACTGCCAAATTTCAATAACTTTTTTTTTCAATAACATTTACTTTTTGGAATGCAAAATATCTATCACAGACTTCTTTTAAGAGCGGCAGTAAGGTGGATAATATTAATTGGCAGCTTATATCTTATCGTTTAATGACAAGTAAGTAATCCACCTTAAGTCGTTATAAAAAAAGTTTAATTTTTTGTACGAAATCTTAGAAAATATTCGATTTTGCAAAATAAATTAAAGATTTATCTTTGACATGTTTCAAGTTCCCGATCCTCGTTTTATAAACGTGACAGACAAAAGTCCCAACGAATAAGTATACCTATACGTAGCAACGACTCACATTCCTTCAGAATTCAGTCGATAACTCGCACCAAAAATACAAATCATATTTTCTCACGTCTACTCTATAAATCAGTGGATGCTTTTAGTAGTTCCACGAATAGTTTAATATGGTTTAACAAGCGAAAGGGGAATTAGTCGCAGTGACCGCGGAATAAGATCCTCCATTTTGTATATTTATTTTAATTATTTTCATTTTTAACCGTGTTGCGTAGCGGTGAAAGAATACTACCATCCCCTTTCTTCCCTTGGGTGTCGTAAAAGGCGACTAACGAACTAAAGACTACACATAAGTACATTCAACAGTATAAAGCGGCGATGAGCCCATCGGTCCACCAACGGTCACGCCAAACACATGTGCAGTCGCTTTTTGGTAAAAAGTGGACTATTGCAGAGGAATGCTTTTCCAGTCCTCATTGCCTAGTCTCTGACTAACCCTTCGAGGATAACAGTCGTGATTATAGTAAGTATGTACCTATGTTATTTTCATTGTTTCGCATTTAGAACGGGTGATCTATGGATTTAGGCCAGTGTAGTTTGTCCAACTCAACTAACGTTTGCTTCCGAGATTCCTAAACAAACATTAGTGTGAGCAATCTAATTTGTCTATGGTGTTAGCCTTTGTTGCTACTAAGACGATAGTTTATTGCTCTGTTTGTGTCCCTCAATCGGTTTGTAATTGGTGCTTAGAGTTTCCAAAATTCAAAATTTAATTATCGATTCAGTTATTAATAATACAATGTACAGTTTTTGTTTTTACTTGGTAATAAAATTGCTTTAGTAAAGTAAAGTAAAACTTTATTAAAATACAGATTGTACTTGGTACTTATCTTTAAAATTATAGCTTGCTAAACGATGTCAATACTATTCACTTAGATGAATTATTGGTCTTGCTGCGGCAGCGAGACCCAATCATTCATCTAAGACTATTCATAATCTATATTTTATAAAAACTTTCGTACTAAGCAAATGTTTTGAAAAGTCGTCACGGGATACTGAGTGTTCAAGCGGACAAATTCGCGGGCAGGCCCGGATTTATTACAGTAAGTATAAAAGTGTTGAAGCGGACGAAGTCGCGGGCGGATTATTACAGTACTTACTGTAAAATTATACTGTCTATTTTATTTGATTAAGTATGTCGAAACTATGAAGTTTCCCGATAAATGGTAATAAAGTGATAATGGATATTGACGTCATTATCGAATGCATTAATTCATTGTGACGCAACGGGTCCGGCGGACGGACGAGCACACCCCTCTGTTATTGCCATAGAAATTTTAATTGACATGCGAGAGATCACCATGAAGGCATACAAAACTTTATTCTCAATTAAATTGAACAATGTTATTCATTTTAAATAAATTTTGAGGTAATATTTTTCTCGAGTTATGATTTAATGCGACTGAATTGTTTTAATTGAAAACAATTTTCATTAACGCACCATTAACCCTTAGATTCTTTTTTCTGGATTAATTATAGCGATTGTAGCGATGACTTTATTTTAATTATTGGCTTCTGCCCAGCAGACTTATTATTAAGAGCCATTTTTTTAATAGATATTTAATTTACATGCATATATTTAACCTTTCCGCCAACGCACCACAAGAAAAATCCGATTTAGGCGTGAAACACCCCCATTTACCCATTCTACATTACTCTCGATGTTTTCCTCTAATCTCCCCAAAACAACCGCAATCCGACCTTTGGCAGGCTTTTCTTGCACCTCAGGCCTCGGGTTCACCGCTGTGACGTGATGTAACGAGATAAGCCGATCCCGGCAGTGAGTGCATAACACCATCCCGCTAATGCTGGGGTCCCAAGTCCCTCCCCGGCGCAGATGGCACCCGTGCCGCTAGTTTTTCATACACTCATAGCGTTTAGGGCTGATGCGATACTTTTTTTTTTGTAATACAAAAATTTTGTTTATGCCAGCATAGCAGTTGTTACAACGTGGTTACAAACACTATAAGGGTTTTTTATGTTTACGCGAACATTATGAAACTCCTTTAGTTTATTTGTCTTTTTTAAGGGCCAAGTTTTCAAACATTTTTGTTTGTTATGGTTATCATCTAATGATCGAAGTAGTAATAAGTACCTATAACCATTTGAAAATGTATGTTTATTACAATGCATTTTTTACAGGTGAGGACACAGTTTAGGTTGATTCCATAGGTAATGCTTTATTAGATGACCGTAGAGTTTTATTAGTCCTAGTAACCGCCTCTGTGGTCTACACAAATTATATTGTTCTCGGTTTATTTGGTGGTGGTAAATACGATAGGCTAGCAACCACCATTTTTACTGTGTTTCATAACAGCAACGTCAGGAGCATTGATGTATTCCGCTAATAAAAGATACATACATACAATAATCACGACTATTATCCCGAAGGGTTGACAGGTGGTGAGCCATCGCCGCTCTAGGCTGTTGGATTAAAGGCAAGTCTTTAGTCCGTTAGTCGCCTATAATAAAAGATAGTCAGCTTCTATTGAGAACATAATCATTGGATTAAAGATTACAGGTGGAGTACGCTTCTACCCACAGAACAGAACCAATTTCTTCTATTCTATACTTCTTACCTATATTATATATCAGGTAAAATGAAGCCTAAGTGCTTACTCGTTGAGAAATAAAAAACACTATCATTATCGTAATACAAACAGCACTAAAACAAAACACTATTATTTCAGCAGAAAACTAAAACTAAAGCAGCAAGCTATGGTTTCTGCAGTTTCTGACTTTACAAATGTTCTTACATATTAGGTATCTCTGCAAGATTAGTTTCAAATATAAAACTTGGCCAGTCTTAAAGGTAACAACTAAATTACCATAGCATGTTTCATAAACTGCTATATTTAGTCTTATTTTATTAAAATTAAAAGGCAACGGATTCGCCATATTTTTTTTAAAGTATTTATAAAGAATAATGAGCCTTGCCTATAAAAGTCGAAAAAATAGGTCCAGTTTCAGCTTAGTTTTCTGCGATAGCTATTTAATATTAATAGCATTCGTTTCCGACGCTGTGTTAATGTTTCACTTGAAATTGAAATCATATGGAAATATAGAAAATGTTGGAATTGCCACATTTCCATATTATTAAGTCTGCAGATATTGCGTCACGAATTACATTACAACGCCAAGTTTGTACTAAGCCTATATTTAACTACCTTAAAACTTTATTTCTTTTGATTTTGGGTTATAAATAAAATTGTAACTATAAAAACCATATTTAAAAAATAATATGATACCTACCTAAGTCAAAACATGACTTCTTTAACTAAAAAAGAGACTATTGTCTGATGTAAGGTGAGGGAATTTTGCAAGCTGGGCTGCCAAACAAACATTGCTATTCGCAAAGTAAAAAATTTAAAAAACCACTTTTCCTTTGCCTTAAGGGCCCGTCGACAGCCCTAACAAGTATTAACATTCGCTGCATCCCGCGACCACGGATTCGGAAGGGGCGAAGGCCCTTGCGCTTTCCACAGTCGCTCCGACTGTTTTGTCTGTCGTGCCGAGTCGCGCGGCGTAGTCGCACGCGCAGCGAGCACGTGTCGCGCTCGGCTACTCGCTCGTAACTTGTGACAAATCGTACGAACATTATTGTTTATAGTGTGCAAAGCCTGGATATTTATAGCAACAGAGTTGTTTAAGTGGACGCTACGATCATGTTTACGTCGAATGCAGTTCTGAGTTAATTCGAGACGGTGGTTTGTTTAGATATCGGCGTGATTCAAAGGCGCAGTGTGACTTAACATGAAACTGGATTATAAATTTAGCTTAAGTATGATGGTACTTAGATTTTAGTAAGCTTTATACAAAGGAACTCTTTAAAGTATAGCATGCTACTCTTTGACTTAGTGTTACTTTCTACTTAGATATTCTAAATGAGGGGTCTAACTCTTAATCATTTACTTACTCACATTTGTCAAAGGGTTTAATGATGGTTAACTAATTGCATTATTTATTTTTTTAATAACAAACTCTTAACTTGTTTCCCAATTAAAATAACTATACCTAACCTAACGAGTTCAAAAATAAATTTGACTTTTAAATATCCTACAACGTAACAATTAATGCGAATGGAACCAAATACCGTGTGTAAAATAGTGCAGTAACAAAATGTCAGATCAAAGATTAAAGAGTGAGAGTTCAAAGAAAATCCGTGGATTATGTCCAAAGACTAATAATGTAGGTTGTGCTTTGGAGTTTCCTTCGTCGCGGTTCCGGATGGCAGGCGAATAACACACTTATGTTCATCACACTTCACGCTTGTCCATATCATTAGTTCCGCCTCGTTTGATGATCAATCTTTCAGTTGAAACTCTTTTGCTGTTTTCTTACCGAGTTAATAAGTGATAAAGTTTAGCACAAAAGTTCTAGATACAATGTGTATTGTACCAACTAGTGTGTACCTTTCTATTTTATTAGTTCCGACTTATTTCATTATGAAACTATAGTTGAAATTCTTTATTTTATTTGTAGGTAAAGTAAATTTGACTATATTATAACCTGTCTATATTGTTAGGTCCGACTTATTCTTTCAGTGTCCTTCTTTTAGTCGGTTTGTCTAGTTAACAACTAAGCTTCGTACGAAAGCTCTATTAACATGTATACTTGGGTCTGACTTGGGTATACCTACTTACTTAATTATATTTGTATACTGGCTCATTTTATGATCAAGCAATCAGATAATTTTTTTTAAAAGCTAATAAGTGACTAAAATTTGTACAAAACTTCATTAAAATGTACATATTGTACCTATACAAAATGTTCGCAATGTGCATTGCACATATGCATGTAATTTTTTTTTAAAAGTTAGTCTGAACAGAAGGAAAACTATCTTCTTCTGTCAAGATACAGATCTACATTTGTTACATATTATTATGTGTGTTCAAATCATGTTTTAATGAAAGACGTACTATGTAAGCTTTTTATCTCCGTTATATCAAAGTTTGCGCAATCTTATTCCATTCATAATGCGAGTATGTGCCTTCGTGAAATTCAATTTACGATTATGGACCCAATAAATTACCGACTTTAATAAAATAACTGTCTCATAACCATTTATTTCGTGGAGAGCATTACAATTTAACGTTGGGGGTACCATTGGTATTTATAGTTTTATGCTGCTTTCTATAAATCAGATTAAAAAATATGTATATTCTTACAAATTTCACGCAAGCCATGGCTTGTACGACAAATTAGAATTTCAAAAGATTCTCAAGAGATTTTTATGTCAATTACGTCATAGGCCCAGAGCTCTGAGCAACACACGTTTTCAATAGAAACTCTTATTATTATTAGTATACAGTTAGCAGTATTACACGATATTTTTTAAAGAGATGGCAGCTCCAAATTCTGGCACCAATCATGACAAAAAAGTTGAAAATGCACGCTTCAGTTTTTCCGATCGTGTTTTGTTACCTCTATTTCTTAATAAGTATAAATAACAGAGCCAGTGTGGCGTGTACCAAGTTTGCAGTGTGCTTATTGCCAGATCGCCGCACGAGCGAACATGCTGCAGAATCGGAGGGTGGCCACACAATGCTCGAACTTTAGGATAATAGACTACTTTTTTTTAGGAGCAGTGACACGACAAGGGTCTGTTACGCTCGAACAAAGTTTTTAGTTAATCAAAGTTACGGTATACATACGCTGTGTCATGTGATTCGTGCTTTTTGAACAGTTTTAGAAAAGAAATGCAAATAGTTATTACTTACCATATTTCTTTCTTACCGTGAATAGAAGGGCCGTAAAATAAAATAAATCGACGAATTTGCTTTCGAGTACTTAAGTACGACTTTAAGCTAGGATGTAAACTCAATATTTTATGCAAAATTTTATGTCCTCGTCAATTGCGTTTTTAAATTTTTGTTTAAAAAGGGACCTTCTATATAAAAAAAAGAAACAAACAATTAATCAAACATGGATAAAAAACCTTTTAAATTACCATATTGACAACAAAATTTGTCCACCCACGATATTTTGTGTTTCCCAAAAAATGTGTGAAGACTCCTAACAGCGTGGCAAACCTAGCCAGACGGGTTATCTTGTCTCGCCTCCTGCCCACGACACTACCACTTCGTCTGGTCCGAGTTCAATAAAACTCTTAGCCGAGACCCATCCGATCCGATGTAGGTGAATTGATTTAAGTTTCGCTTGCCAGGATTTGTTGGCTGGTTGAAATAATTTTAATACATACATTACGCCTGTTTCCTGGTGTAGGCAGAGGCCACAGCTTTCTATATGCTACGACCCTGACGCACTTCCTTTACATATAATCATGACTATTATCCCCGAAGGGTTAGCAGAGACTAGGCAATGAGGACCGCAAAAGCAGTACTCTACAATAGTCCACTTTTCACCAAATAGCTACTGCACGTGTGCTTAGCGTGAAGGTGGTGAGCCCATCGCCGCTTTATACTGTTGAAAGTATGTGCAGTCTTTAGTCCGTTAGTCGCCTTTTACGACACCCAAGGGAAGAGAGGGGGTGGTAGTATTCTTTCACCGCTACGCGACACTGCTTCCATTGCTTCATATACTTTAATAACGTTCATCATAAATGCTCGTTGGTTTAGACCTAACCTTTAATATTAAATAGTTCGATCATCACGTCGGAACGGCTGCAACTATTTGGCAAATTCTTTTTTTGTTGTTTTTTTTGTAGTGTTCACGCGGAAGAAGTTTCGGAGCTCACGGGCTGCTAGCTGAAAATAAGCTTAAACATTTAAATATAATTCACAATTTAAGTAGTATTCGTTAAAAAAAAATCATGCGAGGTAAGTTACAAGCGAGCTCAAAGGCTAATTAACGTTTTCGTTGTAACGTGATTTGTATAAATAAAAAGTTTACGAGGTACGAAACTCTATGAAAGAGAATCAATACTAAAGCTAAAGTTGTTGTTTGTACGGTAGCTTTCTTAGGAGTTTGAAATGAGACATTGCCGGTTCAGATTATTGTAGGTACCGAGTAATCTGGTCCTACTTTGCTCCTGGGGTGGTAAAAATGCTCCACTTCCGAAAAATTATGAAATGCGATTTTGCGTACTGATACTTTACTATTTAGTAGAATCCAATATTTTCATCTGAAAATATTTTTCTTGATCTAGCAACACCAGTGTTGACAGATGTCAAAGTCAGCCATTAATATTTTCTGTGACCGCTCTACAAGGTAAAAATTTGAAAGTGAGTAAAATCTATTTTGCATCTTCTAAACTTGTAATGAATACAAAATGTGATTTTCAAATTGATCTCTCATAAATAAAGGTGATTTTATAACACATCTGCTTTCTATTACCTGTCCTATCGGAGCAAAGTAAAAATGACAATAGGTATATAACTATTCTCCATTTAAAAATTAAATGACAGACTTGTGAAGAGAAATTATGGATCAAAGTTACCTCCTGCATAAGAACTAGGTACTTTGCTCCAAAAGAAATAAAAAATTTAAAATAGTTTGTCACTAAATACAATAATATACTTAATGTCATGTTAAACTTTAATAGTGCTATTATAAACACAATACATCACATTATTGATTTAAACAAGATTTAAAAAGATGGAAAATAAAAAAAATGGAGCAAATTTTGGTGCAAAGTAGGACCAGGTTACGGTAGTTGAACAAAGCGTAGGGTTAGCTAACCCTTTCCTGCCGGTGTCAATAACTTATCCATCCCTTGTTTTGCCTACTAAGTAGAGTTAGAAATTTCACTTAATTATCTTAAGTCGAATTTCCAACTTGACGTTATTGGCGCCCAGTCGTTACTTTATTCTTAGCGCTTATCCTTTATTGCATGAAGATAAAACCGAAGATATAAGTTCACCTTACCCGAAATACTTAACTACTGAGCAATTATAGCTAGCTTAACTCCAACTGTCGGAACACTGCAATGCTACTAACATTGCTGTGATGGCCTCAGACATATATAAGATGGTGATAGCCAAGCGAATTTAGACCAAATGGACTATTTTTTTATGTGAATAGAACGCAAACGAGCAGGCGCGTCACCTGCAGGTCTAGCAAGCATGCGCAACACGAGAAAATTTTCTCGACTCGTTTTCTCATGTTATGTCTATACACGATGTGTCAAAAATAGACATAACAGTAAATTTTGCTTGTCTGTGGTATTTTTGTCTACAAACCCTAACATGCAACATAATTTTATCGAGTTTTGACAACTGTAACCGAGATAGTTTGTCGTTCCCGATATCGAAGGAAGAGAGAATATCGTCCGCGACATATCTCGTGTTGCGCATGCTGATCGCAAAACCCTTCGATGATCGAAGGCAAAACCACCTCTGGTTTTCGCAGAGCTGAGAGCAGTCGCAGATGAGTAGTCGGCCACGAGGAAGGAGTAGGTTCTTTGAGGAAAGAGTAGAAATTGTGATCTATTCCTTTCTAATAACCAAAAACTAATACCAATGGAGGACTGAAAAACTAGCGCCTAAGTCATATGGATTAATCATTTGTGTTTTTTGTTTATTTATTTATTTATTTAATCTTCTTTGCAAAACAAAAACTGCAAAAGGCGAACTTAACGCCACATGGCATTCTCTACCAGTCAACAGGAGACTAGAAGTAAGGCGATGGAAAAAAACAGTTAAAGTAATAAAATCAGATAAGTAATTTCTTAATACAAAACATAAATATGTACAACATATATTTTAACTACTATATATAAATATGATACATAAATATTAAGCATAAATAAATACATATTCATACATATATAAATACAACAAATCAGATACATTGTGTGACAATTTAGATCGCGTTAAAATAATGCTCACGCACTAGTTTTTTGAACTCCATTTTACTCTTGGCACGACGAATGTGCAATGGCAGAGCATTCCAGAGACGGATAGCAGATAGGGTAAAAGAACTGGAGACGAAGCCAGAACGATGAGCGGGGGTTTGAAGAGTGAGGTTGCTACTGGAGCGAAGGTCACGGTTATGAGAGGCTCCCAGAAATTGAAACCGAGATTTCAGGTACTCTGGGGTACGTGGATCGTATAAAATATTGAATAGCATACACACAACTCTAAAGTTCCTACGTTCACGGATAGGCAGCCATTTAAGTTGAGTCCTGTAGTGGGAAATATGGTCAAACTTACGCAAGCCGAAAACAAATCGAATACAGCTGTTTTGCAGACGATCCAACTTGTTAAGAAAATGTTGATTGTTCTATGCATTTGTTTTTTTTTCATTTCTCGAGTGGTGTACCTTCCTATAAAACTATTTGCGAAACTCTTGATCAATGCAACTTCATTATGCAATCATATATCCGTACATTTTCATGGACGCCATGTTTTCTGCGGCGATCCTATTCACAATAGTAATACTTAAATTGAACTCTAAATTCAGTGCTATAGAGTGGTAGGAATTTGACGATAGCCATCGGTATGATTAAATATTTCCAGTAAACCATACCGGGCCGTTGAATGTGTATTGAGGTGTCAACACGATTAATAGGCCGGGTTATTGCCGATATATATCTTGCAGATTAGCTTCTTGTTCGTAAAGCTAGCATTTGAATAAATACCGTTTTAGTAAACAAATTGTGAAATGTTTTCGGATTTAGCTCTTTTTTATTTTTACTAACGAGTAGTAATCATTTGTATATATTAGTCTATGCATGAAGATGCAGATATGTGGCCTAATTTGGTGAGACACTATCAGCGAAATCGAATCAATCGAAATATATTTATAGCTTTTCCTTTATGGAACGAGTTTCGCACCATAGCCAGAGAAGAGTATTAGTTTTTAGTATTAGTGAAAATTAAAATTAAATTCTGACTTCGTTTAGGTAAATTAAAAAAATAGAAATAAATAATCCCAAATCAATTTGTATAGACTTATCATTTCCCGTATAGTTCAATAATCTCAAAAAGCATGATGCTTTTGTAATACTCATATAATAGAAAAAGTGGTGCATAATCCTTAGAAATTTCTAATTCCTTAGGCAATTCTGCAACAAAACTTCCCATAACGTTTAAGTACAAATTAAGTAACAAAGAGTGGACTGATAAACTTGCGGTACCAATTTCAATAGAACTTTCACTAGTATAAAGCCTAGTTCAACTGAACTGCGTTTGTATACTTAAAGTTACACACGCATTTATAATTTATTAGATAGTCGTGTAATGGAACATTAATTATTATTTATTGACTTCTAAACAATAGTTGATTTATACCATAGAATACATATTTATACGTCATTATCACAGCCCAAAGAAAGCCTCTATAAAGGCATACAGGCTGCCTAGTTGCATTATTTTGAATTGGTTGCAGTGAATGGAACCAGTTATTATCTGACTGCAATAAAAGCGTTGTGTATTCGGAATGCATTCTGTTTTGTTCTTGAACTAATTCCACGGGTATTGTTTTATTGGAGTTTACTCTAGATGATTGAATAAAATAGAGAAAATTTTACTGTTTTACATTCCTACAAATTGACACGACTGATGTCGGTAAGCATGAATTCGTCAAAAATACGGTAAACGATCACAAAACATCAGAAAAACGGTAAACCGTTTTTAAGGTTAAACCTAACTATTTTGAAATAACTTATACTAATTAAAGTATTAAACACGGTTAACAAACATTGAGTTAAAAGTCATTTATATACTTACGCCTATCATTTTGTAATGTTTACTTGCTATATTTTTTTCTTGCTATTAAAAATTGTAAGCCATGCTATCACACCATTTAATAGCTCTTGTCTCTTTATAATCCCTACTTGAGACAGTGGTAGATAGAATAAAATCCAAAGCCCACTCCAAAAGTCTTTCCGAATCAGGGTGCTGAAACGGTCGCTGTCTTTCATCGAACGTGTGTGTTAACATGTTTAAAAATCATATTATTTTTAGAAGAAGCTGCTATAAAGCTATCTCCGTTAATGCGGTGGACTTACGCACGAACTGGAGTTGAAACCCATGTCACTGTATATTTCAGTGGCACTATCCCGTTATAAAAATGTCATATCTACGATAGTCGTAGTAAACGTCAAGTTGCTACTGACAAGAACCATTAAAAGATCGCGGAGCACTCAATAAACCGTGGAGCAAGTGAGTTCCGTATAAATAGAAGCTGATTGGAATCCTCGATTTGTTTAGAAACTATGTTAAAGTGTTTGTGAGAGCGAACCAGTTTGTTGCAGGATGCATGTGGGCGAACCCGACGCAGTGCTCTGCAATGCAACACTGGAATAAATTTGAAAATAAACTCCTTTGCACTGCGAAATTACTGTAGGCATACTCGTAGTTAAGCTGAAATGAACTTTGTTTCCGAACGTATTTCAATATGGTGCGCGGCGTTTTCACTTGTTTTTTTCGGAGAACATTGCTTTTTGAATTTCGAACATCTCATTTTGTTTCAACCGTGTCGTAAAAGGCTACTAACGGACTTAAGACTGCACATACTTTTAACTGCAAAGAGTGGTGATGGGCTCAACACCTGTCACGCTGAGCACATGGTGAAAAGTTCTATTTGGGGAAAAGTGGACTATGGTAGAGGACTGCTTTTGCTGTCCTCATTGCTATCAGTCTCTGCATCAGTCTCTGACTAACTCTGGGGGGATAATAGTAGTGATTAAGTATAATAATATGTATGTTTATATGTATGTATGTTTATATGTATGTATATAATTTTGTTTGAGTCAGCACCCATTAACTGATTTGTTTCCTTACTTTTATTGTTTTGTTTGGTGTATTATACAGGATTCATGTTTGCTCCAAGTTTTCTTTTATTACTTGTTATGTTAATGCTCATTGCTCAATAAAAAAAACTTTTCAGTTGTCAGCTGCAATACATTTTCTTCTGTCATGTGAAAACCATTTTTAATAAAGGAGTTTATTAAGAATGCTAAATTGCCATCACTCACAAAACAATGGAACAATACCCCAAACCACTACAAATAGCCTATTACATCTCGACTGGGATTTTTGCGTAAAATGGCCAATTTCGGCGTTATGGATCTCAGAAACAAAAATACATTAACAATTATGACTTATTGAATAGTGTAGAATAGCTACTGACATAGTGCGTAGCGGCCTCGCTTTTTGTAAATTTTGTCTAATTCATTAATTAAACCCAAAATTGCAGAGAAAGATTTGTATAAAGTGCGCGAAGGCACTTTTTTGATCGATTGAACTACTGTTCTAAACAAATGAAATAAAAAAATTATAATGTTATATCTTATATAGTAGAATAGTGCGTAGTGGCCTCGGAGTTTTTAGATATCATTGATTTTATATAGGAAAAAAATCTTATTCTAAACCAAAAAACTTCGAAAATCGCTATAAGTTAACAGTGAATTTCTCCTACCTACGATAATATTATTGAGCAAAATTTATACCAGAATAATTGTTACCTACTTCATGAGAAATAAAGATTTTATAATGAATTTATTATCCTATTTCGATAAAAACGATAAATACAACTGCAAAATTACTACAAAATGCGATGCGCCGGCCGTCCGAATTAAACTTATTCTCACAGAATGGAGATTTGTAATATTGTGCACAAATTTGTTATCCTATTCCGATAAAAACGATAAATACAACTGCAAAATTACTACAAAATGCAAAAATGGGCATTTTACTCAAAAATCACATTCGCGATGTAATAGGCCTCTTAATGTGGGAAGTTCTGAGCCCAGTATTATAGGCTGAGATGATGATGATGATGATGATGAACAAACAAATTGTTTAGAAATCGCATAGAGAAAAACTACTGCAGACAATGTTAATTTCGAATAACAAATCCTTACCAACCTTTTTTATAGGCACCCATCGACAAAATCTTTATTATTGTGCTAAAAAAAGTTTGTGTATAAACACAAACTTTTTTTAAAAATCTGTAACATGACTTCTAAATTCTTTTTTCAAAAAATATGTTACTTACAAGATGCATTGGCTTTTACCATCTGAACCGCGCGCTTTAAGTGCGTTCGCATTTTCGCTTAACGACCGTTTCGCAGTACAATAAAAGCCCCTTGCCGTTAAAAATATTAACTAATTACTGTGTGCTCGCCATTCGATTCGCTCCGTCTCGTCGTCGTCTCATTTGGAACAATGAAAAATGCACGAATCAAATGTGTTTCACCAGACGTATGTTGGGAATATCAAAAGGGTTTGTTGGTCGTTATTCAAATAATACCGCTTAGTGTGAAACTACGTAGAAAAGCGGTATTATTATTACTAACCTCTACCAACGAAGCAAGGGTGCTTATGATACGGTAACATCTTTTTACCCTCAGGCGGTATGAGTAAGTACTAGCTTTTTTTATTCAGCCTGTTTTGTCCCACTCCTTAGCAAAGACCTCCCTCAAACTCTTCCCCGAATCTATCATTTGCACTAGATAGCGCACTAGCTTTTACCACAGAATAAATAATAGTACTACGTCTTTTACTAACAAAAAATCATTAACAGCCTATAAACATCTCCTTGCTGGAATCCTTCCCATGCACAAGTGCTCGTTGATCCAATAGTGGTTCATCTTACGAGAACAGCCGGTAACAATGACTAAACTTGCCTTCTGAAGCACTGAGGAGTTTTAAATATCTTAATTAACCTCAATCAGCACGCGCAAGATAAAAAAAAACATTAAGTCATAATTCGAAATATAAAAACAGTTTTTAATTGTAAATTACAATACAATCTTTTGTTTACACGTAACAGCGGGCGTTCTGTTGCACTTACAAACAAAGCTTTATGTGACGTACACAAAGTACACTTTTTATCGCTATTTTTGTTACAATGTTGCAAACGTAAGCTGTTGCCGCCATATTTTTATTTTAATGCTACAAAACGTAAGTTAAACTGTTGTGTTTGTTGTTTCGCCTATCTCGGCATACGCAGGGTTGGCACTGTCGGCAGACGGGTAAAATAAAAGATATTTATTTAATTATTCGGTTTTAAACTGCATGTCCTGTTTTCATTAACATTGTGAGGATTATTGGTGATTAAGTCTAGGCGACAATAAATACTAGTTGATGGTTTCCAAAATATTAAGTTTTTACGAAAAACTTGAATGCGTCGCTTAATGTACCTACATGTCGGAAATTTAGCAATGACTAGTCTAGAGTCTAGAGTCAAACATTTAAGTTACACCTACCTATGTAAAAAAAAATTGTAGAGACAATTTCTCTAGCTTTGTTTGCACGAACTATACCATCCCACAGGATTAAAGAGATAAAAAGTATCCTATGTCTTAGTCTGAGTCATGATAATGTGCAGAATGACATCTATGTCAGTTTAAATGTTAGAAGTTTTCGACAGTTATTAATAACCAGTTCAGTTCAGCCAGTTCCCAAGTAGTTGAAGAATCCAGATGAAACTGCGCTTCCGCCGCATCCACTTTTTAATATCACTTTTTACGTCAGATGATCATCTTCAAATGAATAAAAAAATAAAAATAAAAAAGCTGATCAACCCTAGCTCGAACCCCTCCCCTAGAGATTCTGTATCCCCCGTCTGTCGGGCACAACAATAGTTCACAGGAAATAATCGATATGCCTATAGCACGATTGGGGCTACACCGCCGCGTAGTAACTACAGCTGATTTGGAATTATTCTACGCTTGCACTGTTCTAAAGTCTATGTACTTTACAATATATGTATACATATATTCACGATTTTATCCCCGAAGGGTTAGTCAGAGACTAGGCAATGAGGACAGCAAAAGCAGTCTTCTACGATAGTCCACTTTTCACAGTGCCAGTGTTCTAAAGTGCCAGTAACAAGTCATTATTTGCGTATTTTCTTTTGTTTTAAAATAATATTTGTTTTTTTCCTCTTTCAAGAATAAAACGCTAGTCCTCTTTTATGTTTATTATTTTTAAATAATATTTGTTTTCTTTTTTCTCCTCTAAAAAGTAAAACACTCGGTTGTCTTCAATGTATGTGGCATTTTTAATGTTGCCAAAATACTTAATTCGTAAGAAGTTTTTTTAATATTTTTTAAAATTTTCCCTATTTTGGATATCTATGCCAGCAGCTTTTATAACAGCCTTCGCGGTGACATTGTTACATAATTCTGAAATGAACAAATCCCGGTCTGACGGTTTAAAAAAATAAGAAGAAGTGCTCAAAGAACTCATCCTTTCAAGCTGACAGTGAAAAAAAGTTTCATAGGGGTGGGCGATAAATCTGACTTAATGTCATGACTCCGCTGTTTCGGCCCGGAGGTGGCGTACCCGGTAATCAAAATATATAGGGAAAGGTATACCGGAACATATAGCGATAGAAATTAGGGCCCCTTGCTAGAGGTAACATAAATACCGAAATGCGAAATTGTACTCTTGGTTTATAACCCTACGAATAATGATAGAAAATCTTTTTTTTATTATCTAAGTAATAGAAAAGCAATTTTTTATTTTTGAAACGATTTGTGAAAGGAAGGATTTTGCCATATTCCGGCTAGATTTCGACAAGATGACCAACCTTATATCTATTTCTGTCACTAAGCAAAAACGTTTAATTTTTTTTAAGGCCAACGAAAGCTGAACCTCGTAGTTATTTGATTGGCAACACTTTGTCTCTATGTGTGTCTATCTGAGGTGTCTTGTCGTATGTCAAATTGAAATTTTGCTGAGAAAATTGCAGCTGTGTGAGTTACCCTGTGTTAACCCAGTCATGATTTTTCTGAATTTGCCGCGTTTTTCCTGGTTCAGCTTTCGTTAGCCAGACTCTACCTACCTTGTAGGGTAGCGGTGAAAGAAAACTACCACCCCCTCTCTTCCCTTAGGTGTCGTAAAAGGCGACTAACGGACTAAAGACTGCACATACATCCAAAAGCATACAGCGGCGATGGGCTCACCGCCTGTCACGCTGAGCACATGTGCAGCCGCTATTTGGTGAAAAGTAGACTATGGTAGAGTACTGCTTTTGCGGTCCTCATTGATTTGTTGTTGTTGATTGATTTTTTAAAGATCGCCCCATGTTTTCTCCATACGCAAGACGTTGCCAAATCTTTCTTGGCGAATTTTTATATAATAAGTTAAACCGTATCCTTAACATCTATCCTATGACTCGTTATAAGTGCAAAACAGCAGTCTCGAATTTTCTACATTCAAAAACCTACGAAGACGTCGAAGATATGCTTCAGACGCTAAAATAAGCCGCAACCAAATTAGTAGCGCCAACGTTTGATTGACACGAACACTAACAGACACACACATTTATGCATATACGCGTACACACACTCACAGACATATACACACACACACACACACACACACGCACGCACGCAAGCACACATGCTCAAGTTCAGACATAAACATACACAAACATTAACGCACGACTAAGATCACAAACCAAGTCCGAAGTGGGGGCCAGAACTCTGTACCTCAGGATATCCTAGCACAGGTTCTGCTCTCTCACAATGTTCATGTCCATGTACTTACCACATAATTATTGTAAACTTTTTGTGTATTGTGACTATTGTGAAAGAGAAATAAATCGATTTTATTATCATTATTATTATTCTCGCATTTATTTATTTCCATAAATCTAGGTTTTTTATAATATTCCATATAAAAATAATAAACAAAACTACTATAAAACATTAAACATTATAAAAAACCTAAACCTAGAGTGCCGCCGGCAGCGGGGCAGGGCCCAAACTACCGGTGGTTAGGGCTGCAGAGAGAGGAACCTCCTGACAATGCGTGCCGTGTCAAGAAGCACCGCCTTCTGTATCTGGCCCTTGATCCAGCCATCTAGCGAGAGTCTCTTGAGATGTTGGTCGAGACTCTTCGCTATTATTATTTTTGCCTAGTCTCTGACTAAACCTTCGGGGATAATAGTTGTGATTAAATGTGTGTATGTTATACACAATCACAAAGAAATTACTGTTTACGAAAACGTAAACAGAGGACATAAACGATTTCGAAAGAGGGAGATCAATAGTATAGTTTAGTTCTTATTAATGTTATTAACGGCAGTGTGATGATAATAAAAGCTGAATTCGCTGCATTACCGATTGGTCTAACTGTTAGGAGTGCGCGTTTACTTAAATAAATGTTGCGAAGTTTATTTTTATATATAAGAAGGAGGCAAACGAGCAACTGGCCAGACGAAACACAACAGCACCAAGTACCATTATTTCACGCCGGATATTTGTGAGAGGATGGTATTACGCCGGGCGAGCCGGCCCAATGCGTGCTGCAACGCAGCGTGGCTCTACCACTCAGTCAGTGTCACTCATTTAGCACCACCCAGGGGTCACGTGTAGGGTCTCAAGAGTAAACCTACGGACGCGAGTAACTTTAACCCCGGAAAACAAATTTATCAATTAGAACTTTCTCTTGGGGTTTCTATGATATGCTTCGGCTGATACCCTCGCCTCCCTCTTAGACATTTTTATTTTTGTTATTTTGAAATTGTTTCTGCTTAAGGATCTAGAACTCTTCAAACCGGAACATAACCGTTTTCACGAAATTTCTTGCCTCGAACTACAGTGTTGTGGAACCAGCTCTCGGTGGCAGTATTTCCGGACCGTTACGACTTAGCGATCTTCAAGAAACGAGCCTATTTCTTCCGTAAAGGCCGGCAACGCGTCTGCGATTCCTCTGGTTTTGCGGGTGTCCATGGGCGGCGGTGATTACTCTCCAGGTGACCCGCCTGCTCGTTTGCCTCCTTCTTTTATAAAAAACTATGTTTTTTTTATTTCTATTAATTTATTTTATTCCATTCAATTTAATGCTGCTTGTCCCTCCACTACATGTAAAGGTCGGGTGCTTTTTTGGTATTCATTGTGGAAAACTGAAAAAATAGTGCTTACCCCTTACCTAAACAGTATGATATAGTCTTACTTACTTAATTATAATATTATATCTTACCCTGTCACTCAAACATGTAAAGTTAAGGTGATCATTTACATATTAACGACCATAAGTATATTCGAGCGTTATTGACGAAAACAATACAAAAAATTAAATAATAGTTTTTATATTTATTTATTACTTACTTATTTACCCTCTTATGTTCATGCCTTGTGCCATTTCCAAACACCCGTGACACGCCGCATCTCAGTCGCACGCCTCCCTCACACAAACAAGCACCCTGTTTATGGCCCACCATTGTACGGGCTTAATTAATTTGCTTTTATGAGAAGTCTTTCGTTTACAAGGAATCAGTGATCAGCCAAAGTTATCTGCAAAATCATGATTGTTTATTATTTTTATAGTACCTCATATCCTTACACACGCTTTTCAACTTTCGTGTTTGCTTATTAATGAAATGTCGAACGGATTTTAAAACTAACAGCTTAAAGAGGTAGGTACGTTAAGTACTTAAAAAGTAATGCCTAGAATATAACACATGAGCACATATTGTGCAGTCGATATTTAGTGAAAAGTGGACTACGGTGGACAGCTTTTGCTGTCCTCATTGCCTAGTCTCTGAATAACCCTTCAGGGATAAAATTCGTGATGATACATGTAGAATATAACATTAGGTATTATAAGGTCAGAGTATTAATGTAGTTAAAAGTGCCGACTAAAAAAACTTACATAGAGACGTATAACTTAATTGAAGTAATGTCTTTGTGGTGTAGTGGTTAAACCACCGTCTTACATCCAGGGGTTCAGGATTCGATTTCCAGCGGGGAGTACATCTTTGATTACTTGGTTTGGTTGGTGGTAGGCAAAGACATTAAAATCTCTTTGGTGGTAGGGCTTGTTGAGTCCGCCTGGCTAGCTATTACCACCATCTTATCTAAGTCTGTCACCGTTGTTATAACAATGTTAATAGCATTGTTGTTTTGCGACAGTTTAGAGATAAGTTAGCCAGTTCCTTATCTTCACTTATTAGGTGAAGTGAAGGCCGAGAGCTTACGGGTAAGCTCTTGACTACGTGTAGTAGATTAAAAAATTGTTATAATAATACATAACACTCCTTCATTATAGGTCTCTATTATTAAGGGGTCTCCGTTATTATGGTCTTTAAATGTTATTTTTAGACTTTCATAATAGTTATTTTTTATGTCATAGGTATTATTATTGACCTATCTATGCAATGTGGAAGTATATTACAGCGCTGGCTTCACTGAGTTTCTAAAATTAATTAACGCTAGTAAGAGCCGGCGCCACAAGATATTGTTAAATAGCACCCCGGGTCCTCTCGGCTGATTGTAAATCAAAATTCCAAACACCTAGACGCTCGCGACCGGGCTATTAATAGCTACCAACCTATTAAATATGTATGAATGAACGATGTATTTATGCCTTTAATATTTGTGGCCGTTAACAGGTAGGAACGAGATGGAAGCAACTAAACGCAAGCAATCAATTTTATTGTGAACATTGTGTTGAAAAAGTGGGTGAAATAAAGCTGTTTCACACACACAACTTTCGCGACAAGAATTTGCGCACGGCTTCGCTTGCGTTAATATTTCGCAGGAATGTTAGCCAATCCGTGTTCAGGTTCTACCTCTATAAACTAAATTTGTCAACGTGAAAACGTGAAAACGTAATAAACAAACAAACTCACTTTCGCATTTATAATAGAATAGGCTAATATAATTAGGATTAATCAAATTATTCGGAACCATCTTTAACTCCAAGCCTCGAATAGCCAAGTGATTATTCAAATGCGAAAGTGCAGTTGAGCGAAGACCGTCGCCTATGCTCTTGACATATTTATTGGTTTTATTCCGAGATTCACAGGACGACTTTAGTGGAAGTTTTAATAATTTGATATAATATAGCTATATTTATAAATTGTGCACGATAAAATAAGTTGACTACTTATAGATAATGTAAGAATATTTTTAACTAGTTCTTATTTATACCTCTTATTAAATTTTGATGTAATACCTACAATTAATGTATGTAATATATACTACACATAATTTATATATATCATGTTATTCTTATATTTAATCATAGTTAATTACCTAGTTAGATAATTAAATTTAATATTTTTTCACTACTTTTTGTCTCCATTCCCCTTAATAATTTTAAAGTAAGTATATCTATAGTTCAATTATTGTACAAGAAGTCTAGCAGGCTTTCTTACATCGCTACAAGGATTAGCTAGAAGAAAACTCTCTTAGATATAAGTTAACCTTTGCGTGTAATGTAAATTTGTTTGCGTATAACCTTTGAGTACTTATAATGTTTTAATGTTATTTCTTTGTACATACATACATAACATATCACGCAGCAGAGAAGGTATGCAAATACTCGGAAACGTGAGCAATTATTTGGCAAAGAAAACTTCCACGTTAGTCATTTGTTTCGTGTTATCTTAAAACCGCAGAGCAAAAAGCAAACACTGAATACCTCCACGCGAAACTTCCAAAGCATGCAGGTCGGAACTGCAACGCAACCTCTGACTCAGAGGTTAGTTCGACATCCGAAATCTTTGTCCAAAAGGTACACTCCGTAGGTCAACCGGATTTCGTAGGAAGACTTTGGTAGTCCCGTAGCTAGGCTAGTATTTGTGCGGCTTTTGTTCGAAACCGTAAGCTTTCTAAAATGTATAAGTATAATAGTGACTGGACCCGTTTAAAATGTCACATTTCTTTTTTATAAGTTAGCTAAACAATGAAAAAATATCAGAAGTAAATCAACTTCTCCAATTTTATTGTCGAAGTCCAGTTGCGAAAACTGCGAAAAAAGCTAGTGAAGGAGAACTCACCTTGCACCTTGACCTTATTTCTCACCTTATTTAAAGGGCTATATTTCAAATGCCATTTCAAGAAAAAGCATACTGTCACTCAACAATGACTCAAAGTCGGGAACAAAGACACTTCAGAACTTTAAGCTCGGCTAACAATGCATCACACAAATCTAGGCTTATCCTCACTTGACGTTTGACATCTCACGAGCCCGCTGCGCACCCAGCCGATTCCTTTTCGCGATTTGTCCATTGTCATTAATCATCAGGTATGCATTTATGGTTAGGGCTGTCAGATTTTTTAAACATTGGTTTCGGCAGATTTGTATGATATAACTTGAGAAAATTATGTAAGTACAACACTAATTAAATCCAAAAGTATGTAAGAATTCTTAAGAAAGAAAGAAAACATTTGAAACGTTGAAAAAATGGTAACTAGTAATTTTTCAGTGGAAACGTAAAAGAAAATTTTTTTAAGTTTTAATATTCAAGGATTTCAAGATATCTAATATTAGGTATACTTACCTACATAAAAACCAAATAAGATAACAGTAACTAACACACGAAAAAAAAACGAAAACCATAAAGTTTCTTTAAATATATTTTTTTAAATATCTCGTAAAATTTTTTATTCTCCAAATAAATATCTGAACAAGTATTAGCGAATACCATTACAGAGAAATAACACTACTAAGTAAAAAAATACCCATCTAACGCTAAAGCTTAGTTGACATACTTAAGTGAAACAATTCATCAAAAATTTCAAAAACTTAAATGCCTTAGTATCCGCGAATACATTCAGCGAAAGTGACCCTAAATGAGATATGTAACACATACGTATATAGAGATGGAACTTACGTGAGTCTCATGAATTATTAACTCGCCCGCTTATGCCCTTTACATGTCGCAATTCCCTGTTCGAGATGTTTATTCTTACACTCCCGTGTGTTTTGTGTTGCTGAATTGTTTTATTATACGAAGATCACGGTTTGTCTACGCTCAAATAAGAACTTGATTATGTTTGTGGAGATACTTCTGTATATTTTATTCATTATTTCTTTCACTTTCATTCGTGAGATTTTAAAAAAGCTTTTCATTTTATTTATGCTTACTATTCACAATGCCTATAGTTTTGTACTTATTTAGCATATGAACGAAGAAACAGAAGAGTAGCAGAAGAGTAACATTAAAGAAAATTCAATCTAATAAATTTATTTTTAACTTCATCATGATTATTACCTACGTCTCTCATAAAAAGTTAAACATCCTCATCCCCATCTATAAGGGTAATTAAAATATAAAGTCATACTTGCTCAAAATGCTGTTCAAACAACAATAGATAATGTCATTTTATTGCACGACGCTCGACACGACAGTAAAGAGGCGAATGATACATCAATTTTTATGAGGAACGTTGGAATGGAATAGGCCTATAACAAATTATGAAACGCCGTAAAAGCTCCTACGACATCAGCAAAAGTGTGATTCAATAATAATAGAACGTCCATGATCACGTGTTTTCTAAACAAATGAAAACGATTGTTTAAAAAGCAATGATTAGCGCTCAAGTATCTTGTCTTCTAAACTTTTCACTCACTTGTACCCAAAAATATATTTTATTTCTACGAATTGAGAACCTCCTCCTTTTTTTGAAGTCTGTTAAAAAAGTTAATCATTTCATACTCATCCATGGTTCTAAAGGCACAGCTAGTTAAATCTTAGCAACGCCTCGTAAAGAAGTTGTGAAATCAATTGCCAATCTCCATTCTCCAATACTACTTTTAATTTTTGTGAAAATAATTGGCACCAGCAATGCGTTTTTAGAAATAAAATTATGCTATCCTTCTAAATGAATTTGAATGTTAACGAAGTTTCAGATATGAAATCGAGTTCTATTCATCAATACCAATGATTAACCTTTTGTTAAGAAATTGCTATCCATCGATTCACAGAAAGAACGGTTCACTGCACAAATTCAGATAACCCGCTACCTTGTATTTCGAATGCAAATATGACATCTATTACTACAGCATACGAATTACTTGATGATAAATTGTTAATCTCCTATATGATGTCGCAACTGGATGCAAGGTTCATTTACTATTTGATTATGTTGTATGGCAATAATGAAGCTAAACGAGGTAAATTACAATTTTGCCATAAAAATTAAGTAATGAGAAAGTCATAAGAGTAAATGATTTGACGGCCTCCGTGGTCGAGTAGCTAGCGCGCCGGGTCTGGCGTCGCGCCATCTCTGAGGTCCCGGGTTCAATTCCGGGACCTCAGAGATGGCCAATTTAGAGAAAAACTGTATTTCTGAATTAATTTTGGGTCTGTGTGTTTTTCTATGTTTATGTATATTTATCCGTTATCTAGTTTAACCATATTAACGAGTTTCAATAGAAGCCTATCTTGGTCTAGATAATTGGTGTGAGCGTAAACAAATTTTATTTTTATTTTATTTTATTTATTTTTTATTTTATTTAAATGATGCAACAGAATGTGTGTCAGGATCGTAGCGAATGGGAAGCTGAGATCTCGGCCTATATATAATAAGGTGACTGCTAGAAACCGCAAGAAACTTCAAGGGCTGGGTCAGGTCAAGTGTTTTAAACATGACGAAAATGACAAAAAAGGAATTCGTGTTTTTTTTATTTTTAATTATATAATTCATTTTGTGAATTTTAATTGGATAGTCTTTCAGTAAATTATTTTAAAGCAATATATGATAATGAAATCAATTAAAAATAACGAATATTTACAACGCGAGGGCAAAGGCCGGCCGGCCGGCCGTCTGTTGACCCGTCAACGTTACCTATCGCCCAGCTGACGCGGAAAACCACGAATTCCTTTTTTGTCATTTTTGTCATGTTTTTTTTTTTTTTTTTTTTTTTATTTGTAAATTTTACTAAAGTTTACATTTTATTAAATATGTACAGTGTCACAAAAACCAATTTTGGTTTTACCGTACACTGCCATTCGCCATCTAATACAACTTCTAGTACAAGTTACATAATTATTATTGAATTGCAACATTTTATTGTAGGGTAGTCGTAAGTGCGCAAACTCACGGGTGGATTTTATATCCTGAAAAGTGGACTGTTTTATTTATATTGAGATACATTACTCATGTTACACAAACATACTCACACACGTATACACACAAACACACACACACACACACACACACACACACCCCTGTTTGTACAGACGGCCTTTCGAGGACTATGGTTTTATATGACCCATCCGAGGACTCTCTCAAAAACCATGTTAATGACCTTGTATTGTTACTTTAAAACGATAGAAAGAAACAGAAAACACTTTGTTAATGATCAGGTCTATTTGTCTAACGTTATTGCATCATTTTATTTATTAACTTTTCTTGACCAATGCGTGGACTTATTATACACTGCCAACGCTTGTGGAGACATCTTTCCGAGGACGTCTGTGTGTACCTTTCGAGGACCCAATCGCCTGACTACAGATGGCAATCCGGGGACTCATTTTCACACACTTTCTCTTGAATCCAATACAATTCGAGGACCGTGTGTTTGACTGTACAGAAACAATATGAGGACGTTTTTCCGAGTCCCGCATGTACAAAGCGAGGACCACTAATGTGTAAACATAACATGTTTTAAGTACCATTCGAGAACATTTATTTTGTAATTAACATTCGATGTGGCCCTGATGTACATAAGCTCTTTACTTGACCGGACCTGATTTATGTTAAGTGTTGATAAGGCATGTGAAATCGTGTTATTCCCGGTATCCTTAACCACTAAGGAACTGGCCATCTTACCTCGAACTGCTGATAACATTGTTGTTACGGCGACGCGACATACTAAGATAAGTTGGTGGTAGCTATAGCCAGGCGGACTTAGAACAAGGCCTACTGTTCCGTCTGGCGAGTTATAGGAGGTTGTGATGATGGATGGTTCCTTGGTGATGGTTAATAACGACTGCGTCTCTTTATTTTATGTTGTATATTTATAGTGACTTTAACTAACTTATTACTAGTGATTGTAACTAACTTATTGTCTCTAAAACATACAAGACGATTTATACTACGTAGATGTTGGAGGGAGGATGCCGTCTTATCTTTATCGGATCTACACGCGTTTAGGAATGCGCTTACAAACTCTTTAACCATACGTGAGGATAATAAATTATGTGACGACGCAGGCCGCCACACCTACCACTAACCAAACCGAGCACAGTTAGTACTAGGCTATGACATTCTACCACCAGTTTTACCGCTACCATCTTATCTAAGTATGTCGCCATGACGACTATGTTATTAGCATTGTTGTTTTCTACATTGCGAACTTATGCATATGCTTTCGTCGTAGTGATTGTTAGTTGACTACGGCTAGGTAGTCCACTACTACTACTAACCACCGACGTTGTTATATATTTTGTACAATAGCTAATTATTTGGTTCCATAAGTTACCATAGAAGTCTATTATATACTTATTGTATTTTGTATCTATATAAATATTATATGACCTGGTATTTGATGAGTATGTATTGTATTTTATGACCTGGTAACGACATTTTTTTGTAAATGTCGTTACTTCTGTGCGCTATGGTTTTTTGCGCCCTTTCTTTGAAACAGTTAAAAAATGATGTCCTGAATTGGTGAACTGAAGTAGGTTCAAAAGATTTATACGATTTAAAGTAATTATTAATTGAGTTTATTAAATAAACATATTTTGACTATGACTTTATAATCTTTTGTCCAATGATAGGTACGAAAACCAGCTACTTTTCTTCGTACTCAACATAATAATCATCACAATATGGGTACTGTCGGTCATTGAGGAGTTCTATATGGTATCTGTAAAGTCTGAGATCTTTTGCTCATTAATAGTTACCTAACCATTTACTTCTCTTCGTACTTAACATGATAACCCATGACGATATGTGTACTGTTGGTCATTGAGGAGTTCCAAATGGTATCTTTAAAATCTGGGATCCTTTGCTCATTCATAGTTACCTAACCAGCTACTTTTCTTAGTACTCAACATAATAATAAATCCAAATATGTGTACTGTCGGTCATTGAGGAGTTCCATATGCTATCTGTGATGTCTAGAATCCTTTGCTCGTTGAATGTTACCTAACCAGCTACTTTTCTTTGTATTCAACATAATAACCAATTATAATATGTGTGCTGTTGGTCTTTGAGGAGTTCTATAGGGTATCTCTGAAGTCTGTGATCCTTTGCGAATTGATAGTTATATAAGCAGCTACTTTTCTTCGTACTTAACATAATAATCAATCACAATATATGTACTGTTGGTGATTGAGGAGTTCCATATGGTATCTGTGAAGTTTGGGATCTTTTGCTCATTGATAGTTACTTAATTAGCTACTTCTCTTCGAACTTAACATGATAACTAATCACAATATGTGTACTGTTGGTGATTGAGGAGTTCCATATGGTAACTGTGAAGTCTGGGATCCTTTGCTCATTCATAGTTACCTAACCAGCTACTTTTTTTCGTACTTAACATAATAATAAATCCAAATATGTCTACTGTCGGTCATTGAGGAGTTCCATATGCTATCTCTGATGTCTGGGATCCTTTGCTCGTTGAATGTTACCTAACCAGCTACTTTTCTTTGTATTCAACATAATAACCAATTATTATATGTGTACTGTTGGTCTTTGAGGAGTTCTATAGGGTATCTCTGAAGTCTGTGATCCTTTGCGCATTGATAGTTACATAAGCAGCTACTTTTCTTCGTACTCAACATAATAATTAATCACAATATCTGTACTATTGGTAATTGAGGAGTTCTATAGGGTATCTCTGAAGTCTGTGATCCTTTGCTGATTGATAGTTACTTATCCAGCTACTTTTCTTCGTATTCAACATTATACTAAATTACAATATGTGTACTGTCGGTCATTGAGGAGTTCTATAGAGTATCTGTGATCCTTTGCTCATTGAAAGTTACTTAACTAGCTACTTTTTTTCGTACTCAACATGATAACCAATCACAATATGTGTACTGTCGGTAATTGAGGAGTTTCATATGATATCTGTGAAGTCTGAGATCCTTTGCTCATTGATAGTTCCCTAATCAGCTACTTTTCTTCGTTCTCAACATAATAATCAATCACAATATATGTAAGTACGTCGGTTATTAAGGAGTTCCATAAGGTATCTACGAAGTCTGGGAAACTTAGCTCGTTGATAGTTACCTAATCAGCTACTTTTCTTCGTACTCAACATAATAATCAATCACAATATATGTAAGTACGTCGGTTATTAAGGAGTTCCATAAGGTATCTACGAAGTCTGTGATCCCTTGTCTACTCATAGGTACCAGCTACTTTCTTTGTATTTAATACAATAACCAATCTCAACTTGATCATTCGTCATTGAGGAGTTTTGTTGCCTGTCGCCAAGGGTCTTCATCATATCTTCACCATATTTTCACCATATTTTACATGTAACGATTAAAACCTATCGATACAAAAAAATCATCCAAATCAGTGTAACCTGAAAATACATTAAAGAAACATAGTATATACAAGCGAATTGATAACCTACTCCTTTCAGAAGTCCGTTAAAAATATTAGACAACATCACATACATTGCTCTAATTCTGCATTGACCCAGCCGGGAATTGAACCTGGGACCTCAGAGATGGCGACATAAGAGTCCGCCGGCGTGCGAGCCACTCGACTACAGCGGTCGTCAATAATGAAAATTGAACTAAAAGTTATGATCCTCTATTTAAAAAAAAATAGTAAAGAAATTTTTTATGTTATTATTAAAAATAAAGATTAAAATGATGTTGACAATGTACAAAAAGCTAAAAAAGCATTCGGTAGGTCCTAGGTACCAGTCATCACACCACTCTCCTCATCAATCTAGGGCATTTTAGGGCATTGATCAGACAAAAATAATCGTTCACTTGATAGAAATTTCACACGCCCAACGATTTTATTTTTTTGTCTGATCAATGTTTTAGAATGATGAGGAGAGTAGTTTGATGACTGGTACCTAAGACCTACAGAATTATGTTTTAGCTTTTAGTACATTGTCTACATCATTTTAATCTTTTTTTTTATTTTAATTTTGCTATAACGATTTAAAAAGAATGAAAAGTATATCATACTTCTCATTCTTTTTAATTCATTCAACTTGCTCTTTCATTTGATGTCCATCACCCATATTGAAACAAATATGAAATCTGGC
Source organism: Scoparia ambigualis (assembly GCA_963921215.1). Lineage (NCBI taxonomy): Eukaryota > Metazoa > Arthropoda > Insecta > Lepidoptera > Crambidae > Scoparia > Scoparia ambigualis. Next base: position 28,241,901 of record OY992503.1, read on the forward strand.
ATTTCCGGCGGCCATCTTAGATTTAAAAATATATCAAAACTTTTAAACAGTATTCTATTACTCAAGCCCTTTCATTTGATACCCATATTGAAGGGGTAGTGAAAAAAAAATTTGCCTGCCATTTTGTTGGCGGCCAAATTGGATTTTAATTTTTTTCATAGTGTAATCTATTCTACTAGGCAAAACCTTTTATTTAATACCAATATTGAAGGGGTCGTCATAAGAAAAATGAACCTGCTATTTTTTTGGCGGCCATATTGGATTCTCATTTTATTTCATAGAGAACTCTCTTCTACTAATCAAGCCCTTTCATTTGATACCCCTATTGAGGATGTAGTGATAAAATATGTAATCCGCCAATTTATAGCGGCGGCCATCTTGGATTTACAATGATACCAAATAAATTAAATTATATTCTTATTAGAACTAAAGGTGCGTACCAAATTTCAGATCAATCTGTCAACAGGAAGTGGGTCTAATTTTAATTACTAGATTTGACCCAAAGAAATAAACAGGGCAAGCTAAATAAAACGGTTTAAAATTAAAGAAAAAATGCTTTTTATAAAATAATAATTTAAATCTGATAAGAAAAATATCATAGTACCTACATTGCAATCTTTAACGATAATTAACCATATTCGTCTACGTCACAATAATCCCATATCGTGAGATAGGTACATTACCTATTATTAGTTAGTATTAAACTTATACTAGCACAAAAGTACTCGTCAAGACAATTCAAACTCGATGGGGTTATGTTGTTTATTTACTAAGTTGCTATGGCCATCTTCCAGCTCTATCATCAGACCCTGGTTACCATCTAGCACAAAAGTACTCGTCAAGACGAATCAAACGAGCCGAGACTCGATGAGGTTGCGTCGTTTCTTTACTGAGTTCCTATGACCATCTTCCAGCTCCATCATCAGATCAGACCCTGGTAACATTCTAAAAAGCAAGTACTCATCAAGACGAATGAAACGAACCGAAACTCGATGGGGTTGCGTCGTTTCATTACAGAGTTCCTATGACCACCTTCCAGGTCCATCATCAGACCGTGGTAACCATTGAAAGACAAACTACTCGTCAAGACGATTCAAACGAGCCCAAACTCGATGAGATTGTGTCGTTTCTTTGCAAAGTTCCTATGGCCACCTTCCAGCTCCATCATCAGATCAGCACCATGTCATCATAATATTGCATTGTCACGCGATTTACACATGTATGCAAAATTTCAGCTCTATCGGTAACCGGGAAGTCGGTAACCGGGAAGTCGGTAACCGGGAAGTGGATGAAATTTAATTTGCAAACGGACAAGTGAAACTAAATAAAAGCTTGTAAAAATACTTACTTTGCTTACGTTCTTACAAAACAAAGGCGGAAAAACAACACTCTTTGATAACGACATGAAAATGTATCCATATGAGGACCTAAATACACACTGTCAGGTACTGACACCAATACGAGGTCTTGAGTGTAAAATTTACACATAAGTCCTCACACAGTACAACAAACATGAGTCGAGTGTATAGCGAGTGTGTACAAATCGATAGTGGCGCCGCCTAGTGTTCACACTCTGTCGGTGTGTGAACCGAAATTTTCAAGACCAATCCGAGGATTCCTTGACTTTTCCCTATTAAGTATACAGGAAGGTTCACAATCGCACGTAGAGTACGATGCCGCAGTCAAGTCAAACCGAGGACCCACGAAAAAGTCCTCGGATTGAAAACGTCCTCGGATGTGCCTTGTGTATTCAGGCCCACGTCCTCGTATAGTACTTAAAACAAACACACACACACACACACACACACACACACACACGCACACATATACTAATACGGGCATGTAGGTATATCTTTTTTTATTATTTATTATTTATATGTGTATATATATATATGTGTAAAACACTTGACCTGACCAGCCCTTGAAGTTTCTTGCGGTTTCTAGCAGTCACCTTATATATAACCCTGCAGGAAACGGACGTGATATAATCATGTTACCTATCATCATCATAATCAGCCCGTGTTAGTCCACTGCTGGACATAGACCTCTCCCATTGCATGCCGCTGAGCCCGATCTTCGGCTGTTCTGATCCAACTGCTGCCGGCCACCCTACGTATGTCGTAGCACCACCTAGCCGTAGAGCGCCCTACACTACCCGTACTGAGTCGCGGTCTCCACTCTAGAACACGTCTACCGGTATTGCCACTTTAGCTTGCTAATTCTTTGAGCTATGTCGGTCACTTTAGATCTCTGGCGAATGAAATAACATATTATGTACCTACCTATGCATGTACTCGTATGTATATTCTCGTTTTTGGTAACGTGAATAAAAACTCTCGCACTCTACACTCTGCACAGGGTAATCAAATTTAAAGTTCAAAATACTTTTTAGTGCTTTTGTATCATCCCAATTTTCTTTGAGTACTACCTATACCTAGGTAGTAGCCAAAAAAATTTGGATGATGTACATCTCATGACATGTAGTTCAAGGGAATCGTTCAGTTTGTACATTTTACTTTTTTTTAGTCCTACTAGTAGCCTGCTCGCGACTTTGTCAGTGTATGCACCCGTATCCCGCGATCGCTTTACCAACTCAGAAACACAGAAACTTTCGCGGACGTTAACACAACGATTTACCAGTTTCATCGCAATCGGAAAATGGTATGCGCCAAGAAAGTAAAATAATGTTTTTATTTAATATGAAACATATATGTCAATAAATGCAAACGGACGTAAATTTTCATTTAGAATCTTTTCTTTTAACCTGTGTTACAGCTAATAAAAAAGCTTTTTTAAAAGTAGTAAAAAAAAACTAAAAGTAGTGTCAATTATTTTTATTCTAAGCGGTTTGATTTCTAGGTACTTTTTTATTTAATATGAACCTTTCACTCTTTCTATAATTGAAATGCCCTAAACATATTCGAATAATTAATTAAACATGATAGAGTAACACCTTTATTTCATAAATAGTAAACAAAACTCATCCGGACGTAATATTACGTCCATGACAAAACTATCTAAAAAAGAAAAGATTTCATTTGACACTTTCAAAGTTGATTCACCTTTGATAATTAAAGGTTTTAATCTGTCGAAACAAAGCCTTATGAATACAAGCAGAGATTGTTAAGTCCATTGAACCATGAACATGATTCGAACAGTCTGTAATAATAATGGCTCCCCATTGTCCTCATTCGTCGAATGATCAGTCCCCTCTATCCTGCTATTACTTTAATTAGGGATCGTGTATCTGCAATTATTTAAAAATTATAATTGAACAAATAATCGAAAAAAAGTATTTTCATTGTTTGATTTTTTGTGTTAATTATAGATAGATAGATTGATAGATAGATAATACTTTTATTGTAACATAATAACACAAACATTTACAATGCATTTACATAAAAAAGAAAAACAATTTTACAATTTGGCGGTCTTATCGAGACAATTATGTTACACGAATATCAATTTATTCATTTCATTAAAAAAACAGCAATTGTACCTGAGATCTTGAGCATCTCTATACTACTTGCCTCTTATCATCACACTTCACACTAATATTATAAAGGCGAAAGTTTGTGAGTGTGTATGTTTATTACTTCTTTACGTCTAAACGGCTGGAGCGATTTTAATAAAATTTTTATAGAGTTAGCTGACACCCTGGATTAACACATAGAATACACGTAAAATAGAACACGTAAAATAGTAAAAATATAAAATAGTAAAATATAAAATATACTTTTTATCCCGATATTCCTACGGAAATGGGAACCACGCGGGTGAAACCGCGGGCGGCCGCTAGTTAAAAATAAAAAAATCACACTTCACACTAATATTATAAAGGCGAAAGTTTGTGAGTGTGTATGTTTGTTACTTCTTTACGTCTAAACGGCTGGACGATTTTAATAAAATTTGGTATAGAGTTACCTGACACCCTGGATTAACACATAGGATACTTTTTATCCCGATACTCCTACGGGAACGGGAACCACGCGGGTGCACCCGCGAGCGGCCGCTAGTTAAAAATAAAAAAGTATTTATTTAAATAAATAAATACATAAATAAATAAATAAATTTTCTTACACTCACACCAATTATCTAGCCCAAGAGAAGCTTCGTTATGAAACTCGTTAAATGGTTACTAGACAACGGATAAACATACTTAAAATATTTAAATACATACTTATTATTTATAGAAAACACCCAGACCCGAGACAATTTAGAAAAACAATAATTTCTAAATTGACCCGACCGGGGATCGAACCCGGAACCTAAGAGATGGCGACTCCATGAAAACCGGTGTACAAACCACTCGACCAAGGAGGTCGTCCATATTTAATAACTTACTTACTGTGGCGCTGGACAGAAAATAGTAGAAAGAGGGAGAGGAGGCTTTTACCCTGCAGTGGGATAGAATAGGCTGACAATCATCATTTTTTGCCTTTAATCCCTAATTGGGGTCGGCGCAGTATGTCTTCTTCTTCCCTGTCACTCCTTTCTTCACCATATCATCTTTCACGCAATCCATCCATCTTTTTCTCCGACTACCTCTGCCCTTGTATCCAGCACAGTCATGCTTAAAACTCGCTTCGTCACATGGCATTTATCCCTCCTCATATGTCCATACCAAGACAGTCTCTTTCCTCTTAACTGCTTTGTCACTAGTGCTACTTTCATGCCTCCTCCTGACAGAATAGGCTGACAATAACAATAATAATAAAAATACCTTACATAATTTTAAATCGAAGAGCAAAATTAAAATTTTTATAATAATTTTTAAAAGTCCTATCCTTCAGTAGGTAAATAAATAAAAATCCAAAAATCAAACCCCTATAAATTGATAAAAGCAAAGACATAATATACAGAACGTTGACTCCGTTATAATGTGGTTAAAATCTTACAATCAAGCATGAACTTTTTAAGAGTAGCAAAAATAAATAATCATACCACGAAGGAGTTTGTATTATAAAGAAATTCAACCTCTTGAACTCACGGTCATAAATTGGCACCGCAGAAAGATGCAAGAGATAGCTTCGGACAGGATGTAATACAGGCGACCTCAGAAGTAGATTAGCACTAAACTTTAGTTGATACCTTTAGTTGTAATTTGGTGAAGCGAGGACTATGGCAGTGGACTGCTTATGCGGTCCTCATTGCCTAGTCTCTGACTGTTATCCCTTTTGGGGATAACTGTCGTGAATCTATGTATGTATGTATTTAGTCCCATGTCATACCAACTTCTGCGTTCATTCATACTTAATGGTTACACGATCGTGCAGAAAGTATGGTGTGACATGGTGCTAAAGTGTTAAGTACTTCTGAGGCTGACCGTACCTATGGGATGTACGCAGTCTCCCACTGGGTTGGACACTATGGCTGGACTTGGCCTTTAGTTCAACAGTATTTTTAACCGACTTCAAAAAAAGGAGGAAAAAAAAAGAACCTCTCAATTCGTCGAGAGATTTTTATTTTTTATTTGACTGTGTCGGCAAACAAGCTTGCGGTGATATGATCTGCCTTGTAAGCAGTCTCTGCACGGCCAAAAAAATATGAGTAAGTAAGTAATTATAACATTATGTCATGGTATTTTACTAAAACTCTAATTCTTCACACACAATAAAGCACTTCGAAACACAAATGCAGAACATTGCTGCTTGGTAGCAAAAATAAGTGTGAAAGTAGTAGCCATATTGTCGGATTCTGTGCCGGACTGACCGGCTTAAAATTTTCCGCAACTGAGAACGAGATTCTCTACAATACAATACAGAGCGTATTAATAGTTATAATAGCTTAATTCACTTATTCGCTGTTCTCCTCGATAAAGTAATGTAATAATAAGTTTTTGCTACGTAGCTGAATTCACGATAAATATTATTAATTTATTAGGCTAAAATTGAGCTGAAATAAAAGTTACATATCGCTTCGTAAAATCAGCAAGAGCATATCTATTTTGTCTTTTTTTAACAGCTTCAGAAAGGTTGCATACTCTCCTCTCTATCAAAGAAGGATACTTTCCGTCACACCCACATACAGATCAAAAAGTAACTAATTTTACAAATTTACGGCACGTAGCGTACAACAGGTTACCAGTACGAGAATAACTATAAAAATGATATTCTATTTCATGCCGGCTATTGGAACACGTTTTCTACATTGCCATTTCAGTCTGCGAACGCTAGTATAGTATATTATGTACTTGTAAAGCCCTAAACATAACATTTTATTATTTCCATAGTTTCAGCTTCTAAGCTAACTCCAATATGAAAGGAGTTTATAAATAGATATTTCTTACTAGGTTAACTTCATTATGTCCGATGGGATTACAGACAGACGCCAGCAGGTTAACCTACCCTAAACTGTCAAATTTCTTTAACCGATATTGATCCTAATACCCAATTGATAAAATTCAAAATTTATTAAAGAAGATGACATTTTGTGGTAGGCTGTATGTACGAGTACATATGGAATTCAAGCAATGTCCGAAGCGAACGTTGACGTTGGTATTTGAAGCTTCTCTGCCAAACTGTAAATGCTTGCTCAAAGGACCAAAGTACAGTCAACCGGTTTGATTTTAAGTTCTCTTAGTTAGAAGTGTTCGTATATTTAGTTACGAAAAAAAAAAACAATTCGGAAAAAGACAATGTCAAACTCTTTGACAGGTATTGTCAAACGGAATTCGTTAATTTAAGTTATTCATAAAGTTATCAAGTGTTAAAATAATAAAATTCTAATTTCCTTTGCTTAATTAATCATTCAAAAAATAACTACGATTCAGTTACAATAACTGTCCCGAATTAAATGTATAGGCTCAGACTGCAGGTAATCTTTCGTAAAATGTTAAGAAAAGGCTTCAGTAATCAAATTTTCCAGTGCCTGTCTGTCCGTTAAAAAACTAAATCCAGTTTTCTTTATAATGCGGGTAGTTTACACAACTCTGTCATTCAGTGCAAATATGTGTGAGTAAAAAGTGACTCATAGTTTTCAGTGTACAAAATGTTATGTGAAAAACTTAATGGATATTTATGTACTGTGATAAGTGCCGTTGTGGATTAAGTTGCCATGGGTAATACCAACTCCGGGCATGGCCACCAGAGGCAACACAGCAAAAACAGGAAGAGCAGGAGCCTCCCTACTTCACCTGAAGTCAGAAGGTATGTATTAGAAATAGCTATTTCTGCAACTGGTCTACATTATGTCGAGAGTAATATTGATTATGTTTACGATATAAATTACATTACCTAACTGTTTTTATTAACCACACATAATTATCTTAATAACTGTTATTGTAAAAATATTTCTTCCAGCTCTTTATTGTTGTTCCTAAAATATTTTTTGAACATAAGTCAATTATTAGTAACAGTAACAAACATAGTTGGCTTCGATCATTTAGACACGATCGAAAATAGTTAGTATTACTTACATGAAAAATCAATAAGATAAATGTTGATAAGGATATAATTACTTATATACTTGAAGCAAATGAAGTAGAAAATTTAAAATATAATCGCGATTGAAATTCCAATAGAATTTAATTGACTATTAAAAGACTATTAAATTGAGTCCCGTTGCTGCACAAAGCTCTTACACATCTCCCTCTTCTTGTATTGTTTGTGTAATGTAATTAAATGTAATGTAATGTAATTAACTACGAATCGTGTAACTTGCTCTTCAAGCATTAACACGGCTACTAGACAACAGATGGCGCTTACTCATTTTCTTGAGGCATAGTGTCGATTGCCGAAATGCCGAACCAAGCACGTGTCTTACGTTAGTCTAAAATACAACTGTCAATACTAACTGACACACTGATACCGGTGTGTGACAGACTTCATTTCCGAAACGTTCGAGACCTCGGAAATAGCGTGGCGTACTCTCGCCCCGATCGGCGCGCGACTCAAGAGTTTATCGATGTACCTATATAGTTACGGTATGACAAACAACTGTTATGACAACAAAATGTATTGGCTATTGTCGTCTTCATCATCATCATCATTTCTAGCCTTTCTTCACCCACTGGGCAGAGGCCTCTCCTAGACTTTTGTCTTGTTATTACGAAAACATGTGATTAGGATAATGTATATTTGCTGTTAGTTAGAGATGAACTGATGATTTTTTATATGAGTGTGATTGAAAGTCTTAAAGTGAGTTCGTCCGTGTGAACGCGGATGATGATAATCCTGTGATGGTTTCACTTACTCAGAAACCTTCGCACAACAACTTACCTTTCATCGTAACGGTATGATTTATCGGTAATTGAAACGTATACCTACGAACATATAAAAACGATTAATTTAATTAGTTACTACATCTAAAAGTACTACCGATACAAACACATTCCAATCAAATCGTAATCAATAAATAGATGCCTAGTACGTTAGTTCAGCTAAGCTTTAAAATGTACGTTGTCTGCTTCCAAACCCCTCACTCATTAAAGTTGCAGATGATACTGACCTATTTAGATTTCACACTACTCTGTGTACCTATGATCTATGACTTGCACAATGCATTTGTACATAGCATGCCAATCAAAATATCTCAGTATCCAAGCGGAACTCCAACAAATAGCTCGCTCGTATTTTATATTCCCGATATTTGTACGCTTGGTTTGCAAAAATTCTGTGCTGGAATATAATTGGTGTGCTACGCAACTGACTTTTTGGGTCTATTGAAACTATTTGAAACGTCGCCGCTGAAACACCATCGCGCAAATGGAGTGAATATTCTATTGGAAACGAAAGGAGTAAACACGTGAATGAATATGGATACGGATGGATAAATTTCATATCCTGTATATTATATTGCGTTGCGACGCATACGACCCATATTCTTAGATAACTACTTAGGTAATTTTTATTTAAACAAAAAGACAAACTGTAAGTAGGTACTTATATATTATGTAAGCATTTGAAACAAACATTTCTTAGAAATGTGCCATATAATTTTTTTATTACCAATAAAGTGTTACATTGACATTCACATTTAAAAATTTAAAGCACATCACAAATCACTCAGATTTAACTTATGTGCTTGAGTTCGCAAATATTACTTATATTATTACTTAGGTACTATGATCTAATAATGCAATGTAAAGCTTTAATGTGTCTCTAACGATCCAAGCAAATCTAATGTTTTCTGTAGTAGTCCCTATGATTATCATTAGCATTCATATCCCATACACGGACGCAACTAAGCGTGAAACACCGATCCCTAACAATTTGGGGCACGTGATTTTGATCATTATGGTGAATACTTATAAGGATATCGGCTTACCATATCTATCGTATTCGTGAGAATCGGACACGCGTGTCGGGTCTCGTGTATCTGTTACGCAAAGTCTGGCGCGCGCATGTCAAATAAGAGTGACACTTAATAGTGGAGCGCTGCGTGTGCGCCGCCAGATGTTCATTGTTTAGATTTCGCCCTCATTATTGACTTTGGCCCTTTGATAATTAATAGTGCGTGCGGGTCTGATCGCGTGGACTTTAGTTATTGTTTAATTTAGTTTAATATTATTAAGGTTGGGATGTATTTTTTCTGTGTTAAGGACAAATTTAAAAATGTTGGAAAGTCTAAAACCAATAGAAGGGAAGCGGGCATCCCACCACGTTAGCCCAATGCAGGTCGGTGGGTTTCAACGACTGCCTTCTTACGACTACAAATGAAACAAAAAGCTTTATGTGTTTTTCAAAGTACGAACGAGCTTTAGATATTTAAATGGGGATAAATTATTTTCTCGCACACTGAAATAGAGTAAGTAAATGTTTTCCAAAAAAAGTAAAATTTATATTACACCTAAATTAAAAAAAACGTTCTTTGCGCCAATATTCTAGTGTCGTCACTTAGATTTGTTCTTTTTCTTGAGAGATTAGCGATACAACCACTAACAATAGTGACTTTCTTTCAAAAAATCCAAATTACACCAGTCATTTCTACAAGGAATTGTGAATAATTTGTTTATAAATTATCCTTTCTATATTGCGTTGGTCGAGTATTTAAATACGCCTTGTCTGTCATGAAAACTCCTAAAGGCTGCGAATAATTGAATTTCTATTGTGTCATAGCGCCTACTCTCTTTCGCCGAAACGAAATTCGGGCCGAATTTCGTTTCCTATTTACAGCGGTTTCAATTTCTTCCGAAATTTCGTTCATACAAAATAGGTTTGGCATTTAGATTATTAATTGTTAGAAAATTGTTTCAAAATTTGAAAAACAAATGAAAATAAAATAATTTATATTATCAGACGAAAATCAGCCCAAATTTCGTTTCGTAAAAAGAGGCTCTCTGGTATTACGACAGCTGAGCTCAATAATTTAATAAATACTAATAAATTCATAATGACTCTAGTTGCATTAGATTGGGTAGCTAGCTAATAATATTTGCTATCACTGACTGACATTAGACTGACATTAAACATAGCTTACTACGTGGGAGTAAATTGAAAGTGCATCGTAGGTACCGTGTGAAATCTAGCCAGCTAAGATTGCATAACATTCCTACTTATACAGCAACACTATTATAAATCACATCCATTCGAAAAGTTAATTAGAACTTAAGACTTCACCTTAAATTATGTTAATTGTTTTAAAACATTAGACAAATAACAGAGTTCTATTTAAAGTACCTACTTATAGGTATTATTAACTATTTGATAAAATTAAAGTTGTTTAGATTATTATGGGATAGAAGCTAGTTTTGAAACACACGTTAGTTGCACAAGTTTTTCGCTAGATGGCTCTGCTTGGATCTCTTATAACTATTAGATCGATTATAGTATCTAAAAACCTCAAGAGATTATTTTCTATAAGCGTTATTTTCTAACTATCTATCTTCAGTTTCCAACAAAGCTTTATTACTTTTAAACCTTCGCGTTCCGTTTTTAACAAAGAAAGTTAGCCCGTGACCACGGCCAACGCCACTCGGTCGAAACGTCGTCGGATATAAAAAGGTATATGCAATGATATTATAAACTATAGATATGTTACGTTCATAGTAATTTGCGTTTTAAATGTGTTCCGAGCTGCACACATTGACAAGTTTCACTGATAAGTAAAACAAAAGATACGAAATAGCACCCAAATGAAAGAGATAACTATAATTTTAATGATTGTACTTCAAATGTTTCTTGTGCATAGAGTTACATACAAGACGTCCCATTTGGGACGTATTTCAGTCTTCACTTCGCTCGTGTTTACAACATAGGTATCTGCTTCTTGTTATATAATATCATTGGGTATATGTGTATACCTATACCAAGAAGTTGGCGTTAAACCCCGACATAACTCTGTTCAAAGTCTTATTAGTTGCACACAAAGACATTAAACTATTACTAAATTAAATCTCTTTGGTTGCACATTATGTTTTCTACCGCCAATAGAAGCGTTATAGACTTCCGTCGGAAGCGTCGTCGATTGCGGTAGCTTATTGCTTGCGCTGAGAAATAAAAATGGCAATTTCCTTTAAACGCGAACTCTGAAATTAAATTGTACAATAGTACAGTTGCACCCCGCAATACTACACTCGCCATGTATTCGACAATATTCCTGTTATTACAAACGTAGACTAGAGTGGGCCCGCGGACTTTGATTTTGATATTTTAAAGCGTCTACACAGTCGTAGTCCGTTTCTGACGTTCTTCTCATTCTTGAAGTATCAAAATCAGTAAAATTACATTTTAAGATAGTAAAATCAAATTTTTATATTAAATCTTATATTATCTCATTTTTAATAAAAAGCTGATCGACACCTTTATATTTTAATCCAATAAATAAATATTTCGGTGTTTATTCATTTAGAGTATTCTTATTTTGGCTTATTATTTTGAACTAGATTCCTTTTGCCACGACTGGAAATCAATCGTCATCTTAATCGTGAAGAGTGGAAAAATGAAATGGAGGCCTTTCCTTGCAGTGGTTCGAGCATGGCGTTTAGATCACTGAAAGATACGCTTTATAAAGCATCAGCACACTACATTTACAGAATCTTGGAAAGAAGTTAATAACTTTTTTAACCGCCTCTGTGGTCTAGTGGCTAAGCTACCTGTTTCAGACCCAGAGGCCCCGGGTTCGATTCCCAGCGGGGAGTACATCTTTGTGTGCTCGGTTTGGTTGGTGGTAGGGCTGTTAAGTCCGCCTGGCTAGCTACCACCATCTTATCTAAGTCTGTCGCCATAACAACGTTGTTTATAGCATTGTTGTGTTCCGGCAGTTTGAGATAAGATAGCCAGTTCCTCAGAGGTTGAGGATTCCGGGTGAAGCGCGCTTCCACCTTCGGCCTTATCGTCACTTACCATCAGGTGAGATGAAGGCCAAGCGCTTACTGGTTGCCAGTAAAAAAAAAAAAAAAAAAAAAACCTCCAACCGCAGACTATTCAATGAAGATGAATTGCAGTTGTCCGCTAACTATTAATAAACTGCTAAAGTCGGCTCTTTGTATAAGCTTAAGCTACGGCTCGTCCGTTCGTTGGCATAGCAGCGCGCAGCGTCAAGTTGACTCAAAAGCTTATTTAAGACAAGTGGTGCCACCTAGCGGCGAGTAGCAACACTTGTGTAAGCTTTATGAAATACTCGAAATGAAAAACTCTTTTTAAGACTTCAATTAAAAGATTTTCATTTTAAGTTAAATATTGTCTATATTGTTAACTAGATAACAACATAAGAAATTGTTACTAGAATTAGTATCGCAATTATTTCAGTTGTGCCATTCATTAAATTTTTAACACTCATATCTCAATCGCTAGCACCACTTAGATAGGAAATGCTTATTTATCGAAAACTGGGACATAGCAATACCGGTAATACATCACACTAAACAGTGGAAAATTTGCTAATTAATAACGGTAAAAGCGCTTTCAATGAAACAAGAATGGGTCTTACTATAAGATTTCACCTCAAAAATTGTATTTTCCTCTGTCCGCTTCATGAATTTTGTAAGATAATTGCTGGGCAGCAGGTGGGCTTAACAGCGTCGGCGGGTTTCGGGAGAGGCATAAATTATAATGGGTCGGGGGCTCAATGACGAGCCGTCCCTAAGGACTCTATTAGAGCAATCCACGCGCAAGTGCTGTAACCAGAATGCTGACGCGCCATACAGCAATTATGAAAGGAATTATGTGATATTGTATTGAAAGTTCACTCAAACACACATTGCTTACGGATTGAATTTCTTTACTGCATAGTACATATACAGTCAGAGACAGTCATAAGGACAGCAAAGCAGTCCTGCACCATAGTCCACTTTTCACCAAAAAGCGACTGCACATGTGCTCAGCGTGACAGGTGGTGAGCCCATCGCAGCCCTATGCTGTTGGAAGTATGTGCAGTCTTTAGTCCGATAGTCGCCTTTTACGACACCCAATAGAAGAGAGGGGGGGGGGGGGCACGGTCAATATTATTGCATAGTCTCATAGTTTAACAAAATTTGAGACATCGTGCAAGCGGATTCATCGCGGATTCATTATCATGAGCCTATAGAAGCCCCACTCCTGGGCACAAGGCTTCCCACATGAACAACAGCACATTGGGAAATTGGGGAATAACCCACCACACTGGCCCACTGCGGGCTGGTTAGTGGGTTCACGGATTAACTTGAATTTTATACGTTTTAAAGACTTACAGACCACTTTAGTATGAACAAGTTTGGTTATTTCGTTTCTGTGGTACATCATAAGCACTGATATCGCAAAATATCGCATAGTCTATGCTCGATTCTGTCAAATTTGACGTTGACAGATGCGCCAATTTTTTTGTTAGAGTGCCACGAGTGAGTGGTTAAATTACTAACCGTGTCACTTAGCGCTGTAAGAGTACTACCACCCCCAATCTTCCCTTGGGCGTAACGGACTAAAGACTGCACATACATCCAATAGCATAGAGCCGCGATAGGCTCACCACCTGTCACGCTGAGCACATGTGCAGTCGCTGTTTGGTGAAAGGTGGCCTATGGTGGGGGACTGCGTTCGGGGATAATAGTCGTGATTATATGTACATTCTGTGTACTAAGTATCGGGAATTGTTCAATAAAACAAAAAATACAAATTATTCTTTTAAATTTAATTTATCGCCTTCAAAGTAAGCACCATTGCTTGCAATACAACATCTCCACCGCTTCACCCAGTCCTCCATACATTTTTCGTAAGCTACTTGCGGTATGGCCTTCAGCTCATTCAGCGAATTTTCTTTTATGGCTTCTATCGACTCAAAACGTTTTCCTCGAAGTGGTAATTTTAACTTGGGAAATAGAAAAAAGTCAGACGGAGCCATATCAGGTGAATACGGTGCTTGGTCGAGAACTTTTGTTGAATTTTTCGCTAAAAACTCTTTCACAATAATGGCTGTGTGTGATGGTGCATTATCATGGTGCAGCATCCATGAGTTGTGTTGCCACAAATCTGGACGTTTTCGGCGGATACTCTCACGCAAACGCTTCATGACGCCTAAATAATATTCTTTATTCACTGTTTCTCCCTCTGGAAGGAATTCGGAGTGAACCACACCACGGTAGTCAAAAAAAACTGACAGCATCACCTTGATTTTGGAGCGACTTTGCCGCGGTTTTTTGGGTTTCGGCTCGTTTTCGAGACGCCATTCTGAAGACTGTTGGCTTGTTTACATGTCGTACTCATAAACCCATGTCTCGTCGCCAGTTATTATACGTTTCATAAAAGTAGGATCCGAAGAAGCTCGGGAAACCATGTCTTCAGCAACATGTATTCGCTGCGCTTTTTGAACAAAATTGAGCTCCTTTGGAACTAATCGAGCGGCGACGCGTTTCATGCCTAAAATGTCAATGAGAATGTTGTGGACGGACTTAAAAGATATGTTCACCTCACTAGCCAACTCTCTCAAACTCATACGTCGATTTTCGAGCACTAGCTTCTTGATTCTGTCGATGTTTTCTTTGGTCGTAGCGGTTGAAGGTCTACCAGAACGAGGCAAGTCTACTACTACGTCTCGGCCTTCTTTAAAAGCCTTGTACCATTCATATGCCCTTGTTTTTGATATACAAGATTCGCCGTAGGTTTTTTGCAACATTTTGAGCGATTCTCCACATGAAATATCATTCGAAACACAAAATTTAAGGCACACTCTTTGTTCAACAATATTTTCCATTGTAAAAATCGCCGAGGACTCAAAACTATGACCAACAAAAAGTGCAGTTTTAAACAAAGTAAATGACAGATCCCACTCAAATTTCGCGCGGTAAATCAGTACAGTGCTACCAACATGCAGTAAAAAAATTAAAACGAACTCTTTTACGCGGGTCTTTTTATTGACATATTCCCGATACTTTTTACACAGAGTAGTATGATGGGGTTATTCCCCGAAGATCCTGTCCCGGAGGATCACGATTTGTTTTTATCTTCACGAACTTAATCAATACTATGTTAAGCTTAAAAGAACCGTCAGCAGAAAAAGTGGTCAATCAAATTTAATATACTTACTTAAGTAATATTGAAAAAAATATAAGTCTGTTATTTATCACAGGTTGATTTATTATCACAATGTTTCTTTTTGCGATACAAAAATACAATTGGTACTTTTTAATCAATTTTTTCAGCCCGTCATAAATTATAAAATATAAATTGTGTTTTTTAAACTATGATCTAACGTTTCTTTTAAATATTAATTACAAATATATATATTTATAAATTAATATATTTTTTGTTAACGGTACAAGTTAAACACAATTGAAAAAATAATAAAAGTAAATGTAATCACATTTATCGCATTCGTGATCCTCAGGATCCTTGGGGAATGTGATCCTCGGGGAATAACCCGTATGATGTATGTATGTATATGTATAATTATAAATTTACTTTTATCCTCACACCTATATAAACGCGATCATGTCAAAATCTTGTTAAACTACCTGCCTTTCTTGTCTTTTAGATACTGTATGTGTAAAACAAAGTAGGTATGTTCCTTTATATAAAAAGTCAGGTACATTAATACCTGTTGACGTCATAACACTAATCCGCTTAATCTGCCAAGGTTTTCCTAAGGGTGTACGAAGCCACAGCTGTTGGTGTGAAAAAAACGAATGAAAAATTGTTTTTATTTTATTAATTTTATATATTTGCCACCAATCAGATCAGATTTAGAGAGAACCTATAATGCCCTGAATAACCGGCAACAAACTTGATAGTGATAGTTGATAGCTGTTAAATGTAGATTTTAACATTGGTTAAGTACTATAGTTATAGGTGGACTTAAAACAAACCACCAATCAATCAGGGCATAACATGCACTCTTGTTGGAACTCAAGCTCAGATGCTTTTGGGTATGAGATAGGTCTTAACCACGGTCACATATAAGGTTAGTAAACTACTTACTTACCATGTTTTTTTTAAAATATAGTATTGTTACATTTTTAGTTAAAACGTACACTGCACAAATCCTAAATAAAGTGGCAGGAAGATGATGATATATTTAATGGCCTCCGGAAATGAGAAAAGGGGGTAGAACGGTGGGTATTTTTGCATTAACGCCCCATCTCGTATTTTTACACAAATTTATTGCTTAAGCACTCGTAATTCTGCGTGCGTTAGCTTAAATCTCGTACTAAGAATTTCCTTCATTAAATTGTTTAGGATTATTCTAGCCTTTAAACGTCCAAGTTTTGGGTTAAGGCATTCTCTCACGGTTAAATCTAGGCAATATAGGTAATATACAAATCCATACATATTTTTATGGCAAAAATTCTAAATAATTAGAATATTTCAGAATATTCTAAAATTGATATTACTAGAGCCAGCTATTTAGATACTTTTAATACATTTTGGGGGGTTAAAGTTACTCGCGCCCGTAGGTTTACCCTTGAGACCCTACACGTGACCCCTCGGTGGTGCTAAATGAGTGACACTGACTGAGTGGTAGAGCCACGCTGCGTTGCAGCACGCATTGGGCCGGCTCACCCGGCGTAATACCACCCTCTCACGAATATCCGGCGTGAAATAATGGCACTTGGTGCTGTTGTGTTTCGTCCGGCCAGTGAGGGTTCCAGAGGACCCCCCCCCCCCCTTTCACAATACCTATACCTTCCTTAACCCTATTCCTTTCTTAAAGGACGGCAACGCGACTGCCATTCCTCTGGTTTTGCGGGTGTCCATGGGCGGCGGTGATTACTCTCCATCAGGTGACACGCTTGCTCGTTTGCCTCGTTCTTTTATTAAAAAAAGAAAAAACATAGCTACACAGCTTTGGAAACAAAGCTACTATTATATTTACATCTATCTATATTAATAAAAATCAATTGCCGAAATGTTTGTACGCGCATCACTTCAGAACGGCACTACCGATTTCACTGATTATTTTTTTGTTATGTTCGTAATTGTCAGGATAACGTTTGTGTGAAAGAAAAATTAGGAAATTTGTCACGTTGTACGGGGAGTTTACCCGGACGAAGTCGCGGGCTAGCCGCTAGTGAAGTATAAGAAGTAACGTACTATGTCACACACTCACACCCGATTTAAAGTATACTGAGCTAATCAATCAAGCAAGCTTTACATAGCATAGTTTTAATAAATGAGGGGATCCATATAGATTCTATGAATAAAAATCAATATTAGAACCATTGTTGTATTTCTTGTTATTTCTTTGTAAGTAAATAAGAAGTAACGTACTATGTCACACACTCACACCCAATCGTTCGGAATGCTCGTTCTCGAAACACTACGTGGAAGTGTAATGCAAAATTCTTATACGAAATACAGAAAAACGACGTTTCGTAGTCCTCCGTGTCCTCCGTTAGAACTGGACCAATTTTTATTACTTTTTTAGTATCGGTTAAAGAAAGAGGGTTATCTATGTCTGTACGTTTGTTTTTTTTTTACACCGGTTACTTAATGCTTCTGAAGATGCCTTAAAACGGAATGATTTTGCTAAATTTTGAAGGCTCCTGGTTGTTAAATAAATGACTAAATGCAAAAAAAATTAAACATACAGACTTAGAATATCTCTTTCTTTAACCAATGCTAAAAAAAACATAAAAGGTCCAGTTCTGAAGGAGAAAACAGGGGACTATGAAACGTCGTTTTTCTGTGTTCCGTATGAGAATTTTGCATGCCACTTCCACGTAGTGTTTCCACTTAAGTGTTTTACTATTTCTGAGGCGAACCCGTTCCCTTCCTTACGATTATCTTAAAATATGTCTGTATCTGCTTTTAAGTAATTACGTTGTCTCTAAAGTCCTACATCTAGTGGTCGCAGCTTCCTAGCCGGTAGTTTATTATCGAGTCGTGACCCGGCGCAACGCCTGGCACGAGTTACTGTGGGCCAACGGTGTGGTGTCCACGTTTGCCTGTCATAATATGCAGACACACTGCAACGTTCTCGAACGTAATATTTTTGGTTGTTTATTCGTTTTCATTTGTTTTAAATTTATCGATGCTTGTATCGCGGCTAATATTTTAAATTAGAAACAGGGCAACATAACGTGTCACTGAGATTTTGTTTCACTTGTTTTTTTTATGTGTACTGCTTGCTTTTCGGGAAACAGGTGTGACGTTATGTATGATTCTGAAGGACCCGTCGTATAAAGTATCTGCTTTGTTCCAGGAGGCATTTGAAAAACACTTTTGTCATAGAGTAACTTCGTGCGATTAGTTAAAATAGCTTCCGTATCGATCCTAAACTAGTATCCGACTAACATTGCAAAGCTTTAATAGTAGATTATTAACCAAGGGGATAAAGCAGTGTCTTCTGTCGCGGGTGACGATTTAAATCGCGAGCGTAACGAAGGACTCGAGGTTTACTCCCGAGCGTAGCGAGGGTGTTAAAAGGCTACTTCCCATCTGGTAAACTTCCCATTTGGTAAACCTCATAATATACCTATTAAAAAGTTGCGTTTGGTAAACTTTTCTTTACTTCATACATTTATCCCATTTGGTAAACTATATTACTATTGTTATTTTTTTAAGGTAAAGTAAAAGTAAGGAAAAGTTTACCAAACGCAACTTTTTAATAGGTAAATTATGAGGTTTACCAAATGGGAAGTTTACCAAATAAGAAGTAGCCTGTTAAAAACTTAAATCAAGAGCGAAGCGAGAAATTTAAGACGAGTCCTGAGTGTAGCGAGGGATTTAAGTTCACCCAAGACTATCACCGAGGAAAATACTCTACTTTTCGTACCATTTGCGAAAAAATTAACACAATAATAACATGAGACCAGCGTTTGGTAAGCATTTATTAAAAATAATGACAATTAAAAGTAAAAGTTAACATTCGAAACATTGGTCCAATTATTGATAGAGAGAGTTACATTTTTGTTTGGTACATTGTTGATGAGTTGATTTGTAGTTTTATTTCTTTTTTTTTTCTTGTTTTTTCTTTTTTTTTTTTTTTTTTTTATTTATTTCCTTTTTCAATAATAATAATGTTTTATATACAAACTCAATGGTGTAAACACAGATGTGGTTCAGTATAAATTTCGGTAAGTATTCCAAATTTAAATCACATTCTCCCGTAGAGGATGAATGAAATTCAGTACAATTTTCTTTCCCTGTTTTTAACAGATTAAAAATTACTATTGTTATGTTCGCTTTTTGTGGCATAAAATGTCACTTTTTTGAGCAAGTGGTACGAAAAACAATACTATTGTGAAAAGCACTTAAAGCTCGGCCTCAGAAGTAGCCGTTTAAGTATTACTTTGCTACATCGACTTGTTCAGAAAATTTGAGCTTCTAAAGACACGATCGAGGCCAGAATTGATGTGGCTAGGTACATTTTCAAAGTTCAGAAACACTGTCCAAATAAACTTTCAAACTTACTTAACTAGAATTTCCAATCTCGCTGTTTGTTTCTACTTAGTAGCTAAGTATTAACAAACAGAGTTACAAATTAACCCGCAAAGCTGTGTATTAACTTCGATACAGTTTCTCTTCTGCCTTTGTGGTTACTTAACATTTTATGAAACACCACAAACGAATGCCAAATGAAAGCTTTAAGAGATCAATAATTTCAGTTGATAGCGGGAACCTTCTCCCAGCCTACTTTACTATTGATGGCTAGTGGCTACCACTTATTACGGTATATTTCTGCAGCATTGTTTTAGTTTTAAGAGTACAACATTTAGTAAACTGGACATGAAAGCATAATAACGTCTATAGCCAGCGGTGAACATTTATAACTAGGTTGAGAACGCAACTTAATAAAAAGAAAATAAGTAAAGTAAACTTTGATTCCTTTATGTTATTTATCCTGCAGACCTTAAGTCGATTAAAAAGGTGCAAAACCTTAAAAGTTCTATAGACATAATTAAGTATTTATTAGAGGAAAAAAAATTGGTCACTAATAACGCAATAAACAGAAGATTACGAAAAGAAGATAATTAGGAAAAGTAATAAGGTTTAATACAGGTCGAATCGAACGTGGACAGGACGTCCACGTTCGATTCGACCTGTATTAAAATATAAACTTTCCTACGCTCCAAAAAGAATGGCAACTGTAGCTAGAAATGGCGAAAAGTGGTCCGAGCTAGACCAACTTCCACACAATTGCCGTCGGCTCGATAGGGCATAGATCATTCAGGTATTATAACTAGAGAAGATACCTTGAAGCAATTTATTGCGCATGGAGTTGTGGTCTAACAAAAAACGCCTAATTAAATGAAACTCTTCGAAGTTACGAGGCGTTCTTTTAAAGATAATCATTAGTAACCGTGTCGCGTAGCGGTGTAAGAATACTACCACCTTCTCTCTTCCCTAGCCCTTCGTGTGGCAGATGTCCCGCTCCGGGACATTTTGGAAAAATATTAAGGGTAGGACGCCATTTTGAAAATAGTGGGGTTAAGTGCATTATTTAATTGCCTTACCCTTTAGATTTCAAAAAACTGTAATTTTACTGATTTTTTATATGAAACCTATATATATGCATTTTTGTAATGAAAATAAAAAAATTAAGGAAATAAAATTTAAAAAAAATATAATCAAAACAGCATCGTAGTGCAAATATGGCCGTAAGATTCATGCCGAATTTCGGTACAAAAACTCTTATAATTATAAAATTATATTATTTTAGTTAATACCTTACTATTAAATACAAAGCTAATATGTTATTCTAAAACTTAAAGTAAGAAAAAGATACATGCGCATATATTTTTTTACAATTCTAGCTTTACACACCAGCCGGACGTAAACAACGCGAGTCGAGCGTGTAAATTTTTATGATATTAGCTTGTTATGTAAGGGTTGTTTTTTATGTATTCGATAATTTGTAATAGGATCTTAATGAATTATGAAACTGATCTAAAGTATACTGAGCTAATCAATCAAGCAAGCTTTACATAGCATAGTTTTAATAAATGAGGGGATCCATATAGATTCTATGAATAAAAATCAATATTAGAACCATTGTTGTATTTCTTGTTAAATCATAATTAACACATTATTTATTAAGCAAGTACATACCCTACACCACTACATATTATATCCTATTACATAGTCTAGCAACATATTTAGCTAAGCTATTAACACACAACACTAGATTTATTACTTTTATATCGCTACACAATCAATAAAGCACAATAAGCATAGAAATAGCTACATATTGTATAACAATAATACTCAACTTATTTGGGAGCTCCGCTTCGTTCGACTGCTGCTAGCAAACTGACCGGTGTCGGTCGGCAGAGACAACGCCTTTTATACGCAGTGACAAACAAGTATGACGTCACGTCATGGTACGGGAGTATTTGATTTGAGAAAACGAATTAATACACGATACAAACAACGGAAATTAATAACAAAATTGTATTAAATTAGGTAACAATGTATATTTAATGAATTGTTACTTCATTAATTGAATTTAAATACTTATCAACTAAAAATTGTATAAAATAAGTAATACACATCATGTTACAGTTTAATCATACAATGCTTATATTCTATTAAGCGCGTCGAGAGCGAGACACTTTTATAAGCAACTGTCTCTGTCGTTGCCATTTTCTGTAAACCCATAGTCTGTCTCTGTTTTATGATCTAACGTTCGTGTGAGTTAAAAGAGTGCAGAACCTGTTTTGTTTACATTTATTCAGCCAAAACCGACGCACTACGTCATCGTCCCGGAGCGGGACAAATGCACATGAGTGCCTAAAAATGTCATCCCGGAGCGGGACAAATGCACATGTCCGACAAATGCGAAATGGCGTTTGCCACTCGAAGGGCTAGGGTGTCGTAAGGAGCGACTAACGGACTAAAGACTGCACATACTTCCATAAGCATAGATCGGCTATGGGCTCACCACCTGTCACGCACATGTGCAGTCGTGATTATATGTATGTATGATTATTATTAATGAGCCATAAACTGATTAATAAAAGTCCTGTTAATCCCATCCTGTGATCTAAAATGACTGTGTAGAAGTAGGTTCACGTCAGTAGTCTAACGAGACTATGAGGGTTGAACCACGATTTCTCGCGTTCAACCCTAGCAGATACCCGCTCGGCTACCGACCGACGAGGAGCGACGCCTCGAAGTTTGTTTATTGTTTTCTAGGGTTTATTACACTACACATTGAAATGAAACCTTTTTACGGATGAAACTCGCGTTTAATTTACTACATTAGTTTTTGATTAATTTTGACGATGACATTTTGAACCCTTTATAGGGTCCGTGGTCACAGGGAGACTGAGGTGTTGGTCGTCTCATAGTCTCCAAATGTGTCAGTAGGGAGAAATCAAAAACTATAAGAGATATGGCAATCTGTTCTTAGGAACCATGGCTTCGATATTAGATTTAATCAAAACTGCATTCAATAATTTTGTTAAATCTCATACGTAACCGAGATTCGAATCCGCGGTCTCTATTTCTGTAAACAATGTTATAAATTCTGCAAGTTTATTTGTTGTTATTGTTGATGGTATGATGTCACAAAGGAACACATTTTTAATGGAATCTTGTTCAAATAATTCAAAGTAATCCCAAAAATAAGATAATTCTTTTTTTAAGGTAAATGTTTAAAATGGTAGCTTGGGTTACGAATGCAATACAGAAAGTGTTTCGTATTTTTTTTAGGTGCATCTGTGTTAGGAATATTGGAAGACCTTAGACAGAAATTATCATGTTAAACATAACTGGATGATTACAGACAACAACATAAGATTGTTGTTAAATCTTCTATATTGCATCTTTAACATAACCTTATATATACTTAGAAAATAAAAGTGGCGTGATATCAGGCGATCTCGCGGGCCATTTGTTGAGGCTGTCTGTCTGTAATCATCCAGTTATGTTTAACATGATAATTTCTGTCTAAGGTCTTCCTACACAAGATTTCTTATCAAAATTTTGGTCTTTAAGCTCACAGAGTCGACTATAATAACGAACACAAAATTCGATTAGGTACCTAATTAATTAATTTTTGCGTCCAAGTCAATTTGGCTACCATTTTAAACATTTACTTACGTTAAAAAAATAATTAACTTATTTTTCTGATTCTTTCAATTATTGAAAAAACTTAGATTTCACTAAAATGTGTTCCTTATGACTTATTATTGATACCATCAACAATAACAACGAATAAACTTGCAAAAAATATAACATTGTTTACGAGACCGCGGGTTTGACTCCCGGTTACATATAAGATTTGACAAATAAAATTGAATGCAGTTTTTATTAAATCAAAAATCGACGCCATGATTCCAAAGAACAAATTTTACCTACTCTAATAGTTTTTGATTTGTCCCTACTGACTAATTTGGATTGATCACCCTGTATATACCAACACCTCAGTCTCCCTGTGACCACGGACCCTGTAATGGTTTCGAAACGACAGAATTAATTATAGAGTATGTACATAATGTAGTAAATTTTTTAAACATTAAACAAACGCCTGGTAACTTTGGAGATTTACAAGTTCTAAAACCTTTATAAAAAAGCTTATTATAAAGTGCTTGATTACACAGAAGACAAAACAGCTTGAGTCTGAAATGCTCCAAGTACTCCAATAGCTATTTCTAATTGTCTATAAATAATTTATATAGAGTACCGTAAGTAGGTTAAATTCAAAATCATGTTTTGTATTTTATGACCTGGTAACGACTTATTTTTTTTTGTAAATGGCGTTACTTCTGTGCGCTGTGGTTTCTTGCTCCCGTTCTTTGCCACAGCTAAAAATGACGACTTGAATGGGTGGCAGGTTAAAAAAGATTTAGATGATTCAAAGTACTTATTAATTAAGTTTATTGAATAAATATGTTTTTCATTCCTTAAACTCGGTAAGTAGGTCTGAAGTTGCCTGAGGAGCGGGTTAAAAGTAATACCTTTTCAGCCTTAGGGAATCGTTTTTCTGACAGGTACTTACTGTCAAATTATAAAAAAAACTAGTTCTATTTTCACATTTCTTTTGAACCATGTCGTAACTTTCTATACAGCCACTTAACTACAGCGCGATCTAAACTTGAAATAACATAAAGGTAAGTATTAATTAAAGAATATATTTTTTTAAATTACTTATTATAAATAGTTAATTTACTTTCAACTATTTTTTTAAAATAACATAGATTTGAGCAAAATATTTACCATTTTTTCAATGATGAAAATGAAAAGTAAGGGCTGAATAGCTGGCCGGCCACAGAAAAAAAAACAAAATAGGCGGGAAAGCGGCAATCCGATATTTATTTTTGTTTTTTCGAGTTGTAGAGTTTTGTTAAAAGGGGTGCCGCGCGATGGCAAAAACTGACATAAGTCTCCTAATGAACTTCAAAGCAAAATCAATCATAATGATATTTAAAATTAGAATAATTCTGCTTTGAAGTTCCAGAACTAGTAATTTAATTAGAACAATGTATTTGTTCCGCGAAATGTGCAAAACCATCACGCTTTTTAAAGACGGGGGCGACCTGCAGTATATCAATACAAAAATTTTCATGTAAGAATTATTGTTTCATGCGTTGCGAGAAAGTTGTCGAAAAAAGATGTTTTTAGGTGTCATTACTTTTATGTATTATTTGTTATTGTTTAAAGAATTTGTTTCAAATTTCAACAAGGCCATGCCCTTGTGCAATGATATGGCTTACTTACATAAGTATTTTAATGTATTTAACTAATTCAGCGCATAGTAAAAGTGACTTAAAAATACGTAAATTTTCACAATTTCGTGCAGGATCCCCTTAAACTTTCGTATAGCAGAGATTTGTATTAACACGATGAGTTCATCAGATTCAAATTTGGAACTCATTTTTGCTTTAGCTAATTAATGTTTTTATTTTTACTTTCTTTGTATTCGTAATGAAAAGCACAATGTTTACCTCGAGTGAAAGACTTATTTAGACTAAATAAGCTACTTTCACCCCTAGGGTAACAATGTACTATTGAGTTTGAGTTTGAAGCGATTGCGGTGTGTTTGTAGCCCATGGGCTACAAAATCAGTGCGCAAAAAAATTCTCTGCAGTTGTCTCTAGTAATACTAATGGGCCTGATTGCTCGGGAAGTCGGGATACCATTAGCCGTCTCAATTAACCAATCAATTCTGATAGATGTCAATTTATCTTTAACTTTCTTTCCGTTGGGTCTGGAGTATGTCTAGGAGCTATTATTGTGATGAATGTTCGTAATCAACTTCGTATCAAATTATGTCCATGCTAAAGCTGTTATTACAATATATTACATTGATTTTTTGTAATAGAGTCTTAAAGCAGATAGAGATGATTGACTATAGGGTACCTGACGAGGTACCTACTTCTAAGGTAACTTTATGACATTTTCTAGACAAAAAAAATGTTAATAAATGATATTTTCACTTAACCAATTTATTTAAGGCTAAGACTCCATGAGAATATTTTTGTTAAATAGCTCAGCAACAACTCATTAATTTATGTCACTAAGGCACGTATTCTAAAACCAAACTCACATTCAAATCTCTGCTTGAGTACAGTTAGAAAGGGATGGCGATATATGCGATGAATAGCACCATCCCTTTCTAACTGTACTCAAGCAGAGATTTGAGTGTGAGTTTGGTTTTAGAATACGAGCCTTAAACTCGTTGTCCCTTAAGTTTCCGTATGAAAATATGAATAATTATTAAGTTAAGGTGCGCCTTTTTTAATAAAACAAAAACATTTTTGACTAAAAAACATAAACATCAAGCACTGACAAATTTCGACGATTGAAAACCAGACCTCGGTAGCCAAGTGGTTAAGGCAGCCGCCCGGAATGCAGAAGGTGCGTGGATCGATTCCCGGCTGAAGTTGTCTCTATTTCAGTGTTTAAAATTTTACTTAAGTATATTTAAGCGTTAATAAAACGCTAAAATATAAAACTTTAATATATAAAAACCTTAAAACAAAAAAAATATTTTTTTCCTAAGAAACGCTTTTTAATAGTTGGAGCAAAGTACTTCAATTCATATCAGCCCGCAACCACCCACTGCTGGGTATAGGCCAGGCCTCCTTTAATAAATATTTATCTTATTACAATTTTTTAAATTTTTTTTAATCAATTTTACAAAAAACTACGACTTCTTTGCGTGAATACGAGTATAATATACAGGCAGTTATAACTCTATAATCAGGACGTCCTTGTAATTAATGAGAGAAGGGTCTTTGAAGTCCTAACGAGTCACCTGCGCGCTCAGGGCGGGACTAATGGGAATTATTTCGCACGAATTCCCGAATAGCCGGGAATATCATATTTTATGGCCGTATAACGGCTATCAATCTAGCTGGATCGACGTGATAACATGGGAAACATCTTAATAGTCGTTCTCCGAGTTAGGATGGTGACACAATGAGGTTGAAGTTTAAGTATACTTACTGAAAATAGGATGATTTTCTTGTTATCTTTCCTTCATTTTCAGCCTTTCTCGATCCCTGCTGGGCATCATAGGGCTATCTCTGTTAATGCCATTTTGTTATATCTTTTATGCATTAATAAGTAGTGGAGCCTTTGCGTAGTCAATGTGAAAAAAATAAAAGCAGTGTATGCAACCTATCAGTATTTTTTGGCAGATTGTTTTCTTAAGTATAGTCGTCTAGGCCCTACGGCCTCGACGGGGGTTCTGGAAGAAGGGGCCTACCCTCTAAAACCTGCAGTACCTACATCCTTGTATACATGATTCCTTTACTGACCCTCGTTTCCCTTCCACAGGCAGGTGCAGGTGCTGCAGACGTCCATCCCGCTGCCGGCGTCGGCGGTGGCGGCGCGGCGCGCGCCCCCCGACAAGCGGCCGCTGCCTGCCACGCCAGTGCATGGTATGTTGAATGTTGATGAACCACTCCAGTGTTGACAGCCTACCATCTAGCTGAACAAAATACATACATATATACAGGTGTGGTCATATAATTATCAACGGGTAGTATTCAATAAAATTGTATGAAATCTAGTTCAAATAACTTTGCACTGATTTATTATCAATTACTTTTAACCACGTAAAAATGCACTATATCATGACTAAAGTTCTAATTCAGAATATTTTATACAAATCAAACAAACTTTTATAACGCGATATCATGCATACGCATATCGTTTTAAAATGATTCTAAATTAAAAAATATTTTTTTTATGCTATAATTTCGTCTGGCGCCATTTATTCAAGTCTACTATTACAAGTTGTTTATCATTTAATATTATTTATTACAAAATATGGGAAAGCAAAAAAGTTGCGATCTTTGACAAGAAATTATATAATTGCACTTTATGAACGTGATTGGTTTTACGAATAGATGCTGATCATATAAAATGTTCAAAAACTAAAGTTTTTAACGCGGTCAATCACTTTATGAAATTTTACACTACCAATAACGTATCTCGAAAACCTTAATCTCGGAAAACGACATCTCGAGAGGATTCTATGATTGTTCGGACAGCGAAGGCTGATCCCTTTTTAGGGGTTCAGAAACGATAAGCGAGGAAGTTTTTGGCAGCAGGCAAGGAGTATCCGCACGTACAATTCGTAGACGATTAAATGATGCAAAAATATTTGGAAGAATCGCACGGAAAGTACCACTCCTCAACAGGCAGCATCGACGAGCGAGACTGGACCTCGCTCGAAAGCATGGCAGCTGGACAGAAAATAGAAAAATGTACCTATTATATTCTGATGAGTCAAAGATAAATAGACTGTGTTCCGATTGTAAACTGTATGTGCGACGTCCTGCAAAGCAAGGGTTCAATAATAAATAAACCACAAAACAAATAAAGCATGGAGGAGGAAAAATTAAAGTTTGGCGATGTTACTCTAGATATGGTGTGGGCCCCGTGAAATATTGAAGGTAATCTAGATCAATTTAAATACAAGAACCTTTTGGAAGAAACAATGCTCTCTTACGCTGACGAGACGTTACTAGTGTCCTGGATATTTCAATATGAGAATGACCTTAAACACACTGCCCATTCTGTTAAAACTTTCTTAAGGAGCAATCAGTTTCGATTTTCAGCATCGGTTATAGAAAGAGATTTTCTATGTCTGTATGTTTGATTTTATTTAAACCAGGCATTTAATGTTTCTGAAGACGCTTTAAAACGGAGTGATTTCGCTAAATTTTGAAGGCTCCTGGTTATTAAATAAATGACTTAAGTAATGCAAAAAAATCAAACATACAGACATAGAAAATCTCTTTCGTTGACCGATGCTGAAAAATTATTATAAATTATTTATATTTATTTATTATAAACTGGTCCAGTTCAGTCAAGAAACAGAGGACTACGAAACGTCGTTTTTCTGTGTTTTGTATGTAAATTTTGCATGCCTCGTCGACGTAGTGTTTCCTTCTAATCCTCGAAAGATACCGCAGTGCCTGAAAACCCAAATGTTTGAGCAAGTGTCATGCCCAGTCTAACATACGGAGCCGAAACATGAACGCTCACAAAAGCGCCTGTTCATAGAGTCCAAGTTGCACAACGGGCTATGGAGCGTTCTCTGTTAGGTTTAACTCTCAACGAAAGAGTTTGAAATACCGATATTAGAAGACGGACGAAATTCCTGGACGTTGCTAACCGGATTGCGAAGCTCAAATGACGATGGGCAGGACACGTGGCTAGACGCGGTGATGGACGGTGGAGCAAACCCCTGCTGGAATGACTGCCGAGGACACACAAGCGATGCGCTGGGAGAGCAACGACCAGATGGGTCAGGGACATAGAGCTGATCACTGGGAAAACCTGGATGGTATCGGCTTAAAACAAGACAAATGGCATAACATGGAGGAGGCCTATGCTCAGCAGTGGTGGATACGGGCTGACATGATGTTGATGACTCTTGATCGGTATCAAAAAACGTGAGGGTCGAAATGAGAGGTCAGTTTACCATCGAGCTTACGAGAAAATGTGACCCATATTTGGAACTACTCGCGATTCTGGACAAACTAATTTCAGGTTTTGAACAATTTCATTTCCGCGTTGTATATACTTAACTATACTATAAGTTATCTATTTCGTGATAAGATTAGTCCCGGACTGGTTTTATTCCAGTTATTGTTCTATTATTCTAATGACCACGATATAAATTTAGAAAACTTAAAGAACAAACATCTCAAAATGCAACCTAAAAAGTAAATACCGAGACTATATAACCTCCACATAACACAGAGTTAGCCACGACAAACACACTAATGTGACTACAATACGCCATCAGGAGCGGGGGAGCAATGAAATTAATTAATCCAATTACTGGAGAGAGCAACGATCCGCAGACCCCCGGCCAGCTTACTGTCTCCTTGCACTGTTGTTCGTAATACTTACTCGTACACTATGCGAGTGGTCGCTATTACAGTTTTCAGACAGATGTCTCGTCCTCCCTAGGCTAGTGTTAGAATATAAATGAGCAAAGCTGTATGCTTTTTTGTTAATTAATTTTTAAAGATTTCTGTCTGAACTCTGTATATAAATAGGAGAGTTGAGCTGTATGCTTCTATCACATAAGTATGTGATTGAAGGCTGTATGCTTTTTAGTTTTTGTCTGAACCTCCTTAGTCCAAAACGGGCATCATATAATATTTTTTTACCAACCTTTCAGAACAAACTGTATTCTGAGGGTTTAACTAATAATACGGGTATTATTTGATCTTCATCTTTTAATATTGTTCGTACCATTTGAATTACGGTTCGAATACTTGAATTATTTAGAACTGTTTATTCTATTGGTTTGGAGTAAGTATTTGGACTATCTAAAACAGCCAGAATAATACTTAAAATAATAATAGTTTCTAATCAGTTAGTCGACATGTCAGATGTGAGACATCTGTTGTGGGTTTTAATAATGTAGGTATGTGGCTACTCAATGTCTCGCATAATACACATTATGTAATATGCCACATAACATGACGAGCCGCTGAAAATCCAGCGATTAAATTTGACAGGTCAGTCCAATTATTATAATCCTAAACCTGTAAACCGCAATATAATTTCAACGCTGATTTTTTATACATAACGTAACCAAAGAAAGCAAAATATCGTGGAGATTAAAAAGGGCACATTATTGTTATTAACTTGTGTGAACTCTTGCATGATTCGATGAAAAAAGGTGATTTTTTTTTTCCACGTGTAATATTCGAACCTTTACTTTTCTGACATGCGTGACTAAAAAGAATCATTTATGTTTTATTGGGTTTGTTTTGTTTGTTTATTCATGTTATGGTTGTTTTTAGTGAGAGGATTTGTTCAGGGTTATCACTGCATGAGTCGTAAACTCTCACCTGCTTTAGTCCTGGCGGGTAAAGATGCGTCCCTATCTCGTAAGTTTGCTCACTCCCTCCTGATAAGTGGGTCGTCATCCAAGTTATTGCCATTGAAGTATTATTACCAGAGACGTGACGTCCAAGCAATTTTATGCGTACTGATTTTCGGCCGACCAAAAGCTAGCTATCGCTTGGATCACTCTCACTATCAACTCTAGCTATAAATGGTGAAAAGTGGTCTGCAGACCGACCAACTTCCACACAATTGCCGTTTGCCCGATAGGGTCAGATCATTGATTTATTATAACTAAAGACTACAAAGTTGTGGCATAACATCAAACGATTAGTTCCTGATTCGCCGGATTCTTGTTTCGCCGGATTCTTGTTTCGTCGGATTCTTGTTTCGTCGGAAATATTAATATACAATAATATCACTTAACTAAAGAAAACATGTACCTAGTTATATTTATTATTGTATGAATTATTATTTTGTTGCCACTATCGGACATAACTTATAACCTACTTAGAAATGGGTTTGAATCATATTTTCAAATAAATGACGATTTTCCTTTATACATTTTTTATCTGTTACGTTATCTGTTAACGTAACAGACGTTATTAAATTAAGAACAAATAAATATATTGTTAATGTACCCTTTTATTTAATAGATAAGTAAAGCCGCGGTATTTCTATAGTTTCCCTTCAACTAAAAAATCCGACGAAACAAGAATCCGGCGAATCAGGAATCCGGCGATTCAGGAACTAATCCATCAAAATCCTAGTAACTTTGAAGCTATTGCGGTGCATTTGCAGCCCAAAGGCCACAACTCAGAGCACAAAAACTTGCTCCGCGGTGTCATCTCTGGTTATAATACCTCAATGGTTATTGCCCGTCCGCTGATAATGTTGAGGCACACGTGATAAAGCACTATCTCGAGATGTTTCTCCGCTTTACGACTGAATTCAGCCAAGTTATGTTCGATTGCGAGCTTATCAAATTCACACGTCACGCTAAGTAATCACATCTATCTGACATTTGACACCATTGAATGTTGATTTATCTCAAAAGATGGTCGGGATTATTGGTCACATTTTGTTATTTTAAACAAAATAAGTAACTACCTTCTTGATTTTTCTCTATATCTAATGTATTTTGATGATTCTTTTGTGTGAACCGCCTCTGTGATCCATTGAATGATCACCGGTCCCGATTTCAAAGGTCCCTGATTCGATTCTCAGACGTGTTCCTATACAGTTAAATTGAGTTCGGTATAATTTGTAGTGGCATGCTCAAAGTCTGCCTCGCTAGCTACCGCTATTCATTATTCTAAAACAGTGATGTTCCGTGAATTACAAGTACCTAATAAGCTAGCCAGTTCCTCTTTTATTGCATATCCTTTGTTAAAAAAAGTTATTGTTTAATCGCGTAGTGCTATCATATCAAGTGTTACAATTAACTAAAACCTCTAACTAACAATAGGTCAGTTTGAGTATGTCACATTGAAATATCGGCCATGTTTAAATTCCCACGATAATATCTCGCGACTTGTTTCGTGCCGTGTTATCGTTATAGAAGTACCCCTTGCACTGTAGCGACTCTGTGGGATGCAGTCACATCACAGCGGTGACTGCTCTGCTCAGTAGTAAAGTCGGAACGAATGCGAGCGCGCTTTCGTATTGTTCTTAGTCATTTCTCATTACGGTGTATCGTCATCGAATAAATATATATTATGACTTAAGTGTATACATACAGTTAGTGATCTTATTTCTTTAGTACAGTTTTTTGTATGAACTTTGAGACATGTGTTAAAGTTGGTGCTAAGTGATATTTTATTGAAGAGGTAATATTTTTAGTAACTTATCAGTACAGCTTTTTATACTTAGTTACCTATGTTTGCTAAATATTAAAATAAAAGAATTTATATTTATACTTGTTTGTAAATCTACATTTATAAACTTTCGTCTATATGACAACTTACAGGTTATGTTATTCAATAAAAATAACTTTTTTGCACTACACTATTTCATGCAACAATTCTTATCCAATGCCTAACTTAATAAAATTTAAAAAAAAACCTTTATTAAATTTGAAAAAGATGGCCTCTTGCCAGCTTTTTCTATTTTACAAAAATGAATAAATTTTTTATTCTATCGTCCTTACTAACCTTACGTCCTTACCAATAACATTCAAAACGAGTTACACCTTAAGCTCTGCGGTTACACATCCATGCAAGGTTAATATAAATTTGGTCAAAAAAAATTCAATAAAATTGTTGAAAGATCCGTGAAACTTTTATTAACAATTTCATTGTTCAAGTAAGCACTTATGCCTTATTGGGAAACTTAAATCCCCTTGAATCACTGAGTTGCTTTCCATTTTAGAACACTGAAGTAGGAGTAAAACACAACACAACCCACTTGAAACTGCTCTAATAAATTCACTTTGCTCTTTCTGAAGTACCGTTTATTCCTTCAAGCAATAATAAGTAAGTATCTACTGAATAAAATAACGGAGTAAGTTCTCAAGATAACCTTGAATACGAATTAAAATCTTCTTGCTCATACCTAACACAAAACATTTATGGAAATTGTTTAGAGGTTCATTATAAAATTTTATGACCACCATTGAAGCAACACAGGTTAAAATGAGGTACCACGGAAAAGTCGCGCGTTTAAACGATAAAAAGCCTAAGTATTCGTTGTGATCAGAATAGTTTGAATTTGAAGACATCAAAGATAGTTGGCATTTATGCAGGCCGTCATGAATGGGTGCGCTTGTTACCGTGCTTGTTCCACGGTGGGGAGCGCTCTCATTATTTTGGACTACATCGGCTGCTTACCATCAGGCAGAATGTAGTCACTATGACGTGTCACATTTAAAAAAAAAACCTATCTGAACATACATTGCAGCTGAGAAGTTATTTAACCAAATGAAAGTTAATACATACATATAATCACGACTAATATCCCCGAAGGGTTAGTCAGAAACTAGGCAATGAGGACAGCAGAAGCAGTCTTCTGCTATTGCAGAAGACTGTCTTCCACTTTTCACCAAATAGCGACTCTACATGTGCTCAGCGTGACAGGTGGTGAGCCCATCGAAACCCAAGGAAAGAGAGGGGGTGGTAGATTCTTTCACCCCTACGCGACACGGTTATGAATGTTAACGCGTATTTGAATTATTATGAAAGGGGGTCGTTTCCATGTAGATATAAAGTTCACTATAAGTAACTGATGTTTCGGTACAGTTGAGAATCAAAAACAATAAATAATCCCCATTAATTTAACTTTAACGTTAGTGTCAAAAAGTAAAAAAGCTTTAGTAACCTCTTTTAGTTGATAGGCAGGCAAATTGTTTAACAATCGTCAAATCTTCTGGAACTAGAAATTTAAATTTACATACAAGATCCGTAACCCCTATTTCTATTGCAATAAGACCCTAGGGTGTCTATTGCTGCCTTGCAGCTAACAAGGAGGTGTTAACTGCTGCGTTTTAAGTGATGGATCATCGCATGTGGGACGGATGCTCTGACGATTGACATCGTTATATTCGCATCTGGACCTCAATGTTTGCGTGTTTATAACATCCACAGTCGTGTCGTGTTCTGGCCTAATTTTAAAATTGACGTCTACCATCGTCTTTTAGCGTTTTAGTGGTGTATTTGACATAATATAGACTACATTTGAAAAAGAAAACTTCTAACACAATAACTGTGGCGTTAAATTTTTAAATGTTATTAGGTTCTGGATAGTTTTAAGTAATGTCCTATGTTTTTAAAGATATAAATTCCTTTATTATAAAATGTTAATAAAATACCGTAATAAAAGTTACAATTGCTATTAGTTCAGTTTAATAGGTTCCATTTTAACTGTGCGTTACTATTAATAAATTGCTCTTATAATGCTGTAGTCTTCTTATAGTTATAAAATAGCAGAATCCAGGGCCTTTGTTAGGCAGCACCTGAAGTTTGTTATGATTATCGGAATGTCAATTCATTGGGTCGGCACATTGTATTTAGTTTAACACTTGTATTGAGAAGAAGAATGTCAAGAGAATGATAATAATTAGGAAATAACCGTATAAGCCTAGAGTAATTTTTGTTTCTACAATTTTGTTTAAAAAACATATTGTAATGATCGTGAATACTTTCTCCATTATAAGTAATACAATGAGTCGCTCTTAGTTGTTGTTAATTATCGTGGAAACTATTTATAAATTACTAAGATGGAGAAAAAAAAGCTTCCCGAGTTTCTTGCCAGTTCTTTTCAGTTGAAGGCTTTCCCAAAATCCAATCTGGTGGTAAATTCGATAGAACAATAATTTTGTTCATACTGAACTAAATTTTAGTTAAATATTATGTTACTACTTTTTGACGTTAATAAGCGCCTGTGAAGTGATAAAGTAGTAAGTATAAGCTAATTGCAAAATCAATTAACTTAAAACCGTTAATAGAAGTTTTGTAATGGGATAGTTTTAGATATGACA
This sequence comes from Scoparia ambigualis, assembly GCA_963921215.1. Taxonomy (NCBI): domain Eukaryota; kingdom Metazoa; phylum Arthropoda; class Insecta; order Lepidoptera; family Crambidae; genus Scoparia; species Scoparia ambigualis. The sequence goes on from OY992503.1 coordinate 28,276,992, forward strand.
CTTCTTCTGTTACGTTTTACGGTATGGGCACACTCATGTGTGATGCTGACCTCAAAAACTTCCGCTCTTTAAAATATGCGAAAGGCCTTGCCGATAAATATTACCCTCTTAAAACAATTTATCACTCTCTACTAAACCAATTTAAACAATTTACGCAAATTTTGATAATCGTTTCCATTGTATTTGATTCCTATATGGACAATGAAGCGGATATTTTACTTAATGGTGCGCTCCGACGGGTTTCCAAGAGGGTTTCGATACTGTCATGTATTTACCTTCGCCATAACAACATTATCTAAATTCAAAACAAATCAAATTCACTGGAAAACGGTCCCTATTTACATGCACCTCTGACTCAGTGCGCCCTTATTTAGGGTAGCTGAGCACGTGCATATATTAGGACAGAATGACGTCACGTATTATTATTTGGTCCGAGTGACAGCGATCGATGTGAACGACCAATTTAGCTGGAGCTGTTACTCAGCTTTACAATTATGGATTGTTGATTCATAAATGGAAACTGTAAGTGGGGTGGAGGGAGTTCCTTTAAGAATGGTTACTGTTGTTAAATGCAAGGTCATAGGATTTGTAAAAGGTATAGTGTTCAGTAGCTCGAAAGCGCGGGCGCACCGCACACCACCCGTGCTGTGCCACGATAACGCCTTCTTATCTAGTGAGTGTTAGCTTTCAATTGATAGTATGCAGTCAGGGGGACTGATAAGATTTTTAAAATAAGCGTACCTAACTTAGATCAGCTAATATAGATAAAAAATATATTATAAACAAACAATTATTTTTTGTCAAATAGTTTTTGGATCTATTTTAGTGTTCTGTAGATATAAAAAAATGTTGATTACATTTTAACTTTAATCGTTGATTAATATTTATAATCTTTAAAAACGAAGGAACAAAGGAAGGATAAAAATATTTCTTAAATTTTTCTCTTCACATAAAAAATCTCAATTACAAGATTAGTTTAGAAAATCTTAATTACAAGATTAGTTAAGTTTTTTCTTTCTGAGAATAATGTTTACAGATTAAAGGTTATCTCATAAATTAAATGGGTATGGGGACCAAGAAAGACAAACAAAACAAACTTTACATTAAATACAAGAGTCAAACTTACATACACTGAGAACATAAATAGTTACACCAGTATCTTCAAAGTACACGTGTACATCCCTAAGATTAATTTCTCTTTTTCTAATACATTGTTGTTATTGCAGGTAGCAAAACAGGACTTTCTGCCTGCTCCAGCCGGTCTACAAGCCCCTTGGGGCAAGGCGCTGTGAGCTTCATACCCCGCGCACCGACCTCTTCGTCCGGGTAATACTCTTGTAAATGTTTATTTACCAAATAAGATTACAAAGGAAACCCTCATCTTTTTCCATTATACTCGTAGTAAGGTTAGGATCATACCCTTAATACGATAACTGAAAAGGAACTTAAACACCTATTTTATCGCTTATAAAGCCTCCTTCACCACCGCCATCAGTCCCGGACCCAAAGGTCCCGGGTTCGACTGTTTAAATATTCAGTTGTTTAAATATTGTGCTAATTTAATTTGGTAGTACGGCTGTTCAAAGTTTGCTGGTTGACAAAACAGTAGTAACTAATCTTACTTTCGTAATCTTATTTTACCTAAATCTATGGTAGTGTTACTACCGTCTTGTTTAAGTCGGTCGTTATAAGAACGTATTCTCATCGGCCTATAATAATATCATCTGAGATGAAGGCCAAAAACTTATCCGTTGCGGAATAAAGAAAACAACACAATAAGGAAAATGTTCCAATATAAAAACTCTTCCTTTTGGTTTTAGGTCACGGCCAAATTCATCGCTTATCGCTCCTGGAAGTAAGATCCCGTCTACGCTACAATCACAACAACATTCACAGACAACGAATAGCCAAAATGGCACACCAACAAAGCATTCTATGCTTGATAAATTAAAACTTTTCAATAAAGACAAAATAACAAACGAAAAGCAGCATAGCAAAAGTACAGCTGTCTCAAAACGAACCAGTTCATCTAGTGGTTTCTCATCAGCAAAAAGTGAGAGATCCGATTCGAGTTTGAGCCTTAATGAATCATCAAATACACCGAACGCACATATTAAATCATCTAACATAGTAGGACCTAAAAACTTAAGGCAACAAAGCGATACATTATCAAAAGACAAATCTGGTAAAAATGTCAAATCTAAGCTAGTTAATTCTAAAGCACCAAAAGAGTCTATTACGAATTTAAGTAAAAATAGTTCTAGGACAAGTAGTAATGAAAAAACAAAAAATAGTCCTAAGCTGCTGGCCCGTGATAAAGAATCCAAGCTCGCAACACCTAAGTCTGTTAGCAATACTAAATTAAATCAAATCGATGACCAGCCAAGAGGCTCGAAGTCCAAACTTGAATCGAAAATGACCAAGTTATCAGGGAGCCAAATGAAACTAAATGAGCAGAGATCTGATAATTTTGGGGACTCAAAGAGTCATGAAAAGAATCATCCACCTCAACCACAAACTCCATCAGGAGGACAGAACTTTGGAGTACCAAATCACACTGGTATTCCAAAACCTACTGCAGCTGTTAAAGGAACTTTCAAAATATCGAAAGATGATAGACATATTATTAGTAAAACAACAAATAGTCAATTAAGTCCTATACAAAGCAATTCTAGTTTAAATTCTACTAATAATGTAAGTGCACTTCCATTTGGTAGAGAACAGTCTAATTTAAGTAAAGATACAAATCAAAAACAAACGCTAGCTGTTTCACCTATGCCTGTTGTAAGCTCGGCAAATCCAACGGGACTGCCGCAAATGTCTGAAAGCTCTCACTCGAATTCTACTCATAGTACAACAGGACAGCATTCAAACTCGAGTGACAGTAGCGTTATTTACCGTCCTTCCAGTGAATCTGGATCAGAGATGTCGAAGGCTCCAAGTAATATGGCATCTAATAAAAGACTGGATATGAATACAACTTACATAAACAATGTCATAAACGAAGCCGAAATATCGGAGAAACAAGCTGCGCAAAAGCGACTTATGGATAATTCTGCACTAAAACAACATCTAGAACATAATAGAACTTTGACCGAGATAAATAAAAACCTTGAGAGTGGAAGTCGATCTAGCACTCCATCGCATGGTCGTGATAATTCACTTGGCGATGAAGAGAACCCTTTGATGAACGTGATGCCTATGAGGCCTTTACTCCGCGGATACAATAGTCATTTGACTTTGCCGATGCGGACATCTGGTTTAACGCAGAAGAATATTCCTAGTTATCCACATCACGCCAATACAGTGAAAGCTAATTTTGGCAGAGAAAACATGGGATTGCGGGAGCGTATAAATTACGGGCCTGGCTTTTCTAACCCGGATTACTGCGACCTTGAAATTGCTTCGGGGTATATGTCTGATGGAGATTGCCTTCGCCGAATAAATGTGAACGACATGGACTGCGGAAGAAATAACGATATAATGGATGGATATATGTCGGAGGGTGGAGCTTCGCTGTATGGGCGTCGTATGAACTATCAGCAGCCTTCACAATTTCCGCAACTTGACGAAAGGTAAAATTTTATATATTTTTTCACTATTGCCAACCCATAAAAGCTGTAGTAAATGCGGGACAGACAAAAATCCGACTAAGCCGTAATAAAAGTTAAATTAAAATCTCCCTTAGGGCGTGAGATTCATTGCCATGAAGGGATTGCATCTAAAAAGCTTCGCTTTATATGGTTTTGTAGCTGTGGGGCCCGAAACGATTAATGTTATACACCGAGTCCATTCAATTGTCAGGTCACGCACCGTAACCTAAACTTATCTCTTGTGTCGACCGATAACAGAATCTCTTTTCCTATCAATATGTTATGTTACATACTTATTTCAAAATAATGTTAAGGAAAACGACGACTGTATTTATTTAAAAACCCGTTTAAAATGCAGAAAATTAGGAAATTTTTGATCACGAAAGTGTGACGATATTCACACTGATTTATTCTGAATAATGTTTGTCAAAATAACCAATTACAATTCGAAAATGTAGCTTTAAGGATATTTATCTTTCAAAAGCGTCGCCTGTGCCACCCAATCCACAAGTGGTCGGCCCGCCTTCTGTCACTATCCGACATGTAACGATGTTGCAGCCACTTCCTATCTGTTACCGGGTTCCCACTTTAGTAGATTGGTTTAAACGGCATTTGTTATCTTTTACTGGCAGAATTATTTTTTATTTCAGTTCACTTATTCTGTAGACGGTAACTTAATAAATCAGCTTTAATTAACAGACTCTATCTTGTAACAAATTAAGTATAACAAACAATGATGGATCATTAAATTTTATTTGCATAAAATTCTTATCATCTTTCTTGCTCGGTACTCTAACGAGTAGGTACCCCTAACTTACGTTAAAGTAAAATCTTTTTCAATCTGCACACACGTGACATCGCGTTTGTCAATCGTCACAAACCAAACGCACGTTTTGGACGCGTCATTTGGCAAGCCCTCGTGAAGCATCGGTGTGAACAAAGCTTTTGTTAATATTCGGCGCTGCTTCCACCGACGATCTCACTGAGAACTCGCACAGCCGTACGGCACACACACTGTCGCAGCGCTAGGGGAGAGGGCGGGGTGGCCAAAATCGATACTCCTACGCCTCACGCCCTGCCCCGCACCTCTATCGCGCGACCCTAACCACCCCTAACAGATCCGCACCATTGGGAACCTTAACGATCATAACATAAAACCGTACTTCCGACGGTGCACGTACAGCCGCACGGTTTTCCGTGCGAATTTCGCTCCGCCAACAATGTCATGTTTGCAGACGTTTTTCTCTAATAATACATTAGTAAACCACCAGTTATTTGCCTTAAATAATAAACTACCTGTCTTCATGCGGTGAAAGAGGTGTCGATAAATGAAAAGTCATTTGAAACGGCTTATTGGCACCGCTTAGTGAATCTAATCGGATTGATTTGGATAGTGTAAATGGCGGTGTGAGGTGTCCGGTACTCCGGTGTAGGCTGTGTAGCCGTGTGGCGAAGTATGCGGTGCCTGCGGCGTCGCGGCGGCCGGCGGCAGGGCGGGCGGCACTCGCCGGCGGGCACGATCGGCGTGCGGGCGCGCCGCTGTCGCCGCCGCGCTAACACACGCACGTGACAAACTTTCCCGATTTCCTCAAAGGAAAATGTAAATCCGTCGCCGGCATCGATCGTTCCGACGAGACGCGCGCTCGCCGAACCGAACCGCCGATCACAGCTGGCGCCATGTATCTGAATCCCTAACAAAGAACTAACTCTACGTACGTGGACAATCGTCGGTGTTAGTAACTAGTGCTATACTGAGTGTAGTGGACCATACGCGTTGTGCCTTCTGTCGCATATACCGCGGGTGTGATTGTGTGACAAACTTTAATTTGCCGTTTACATGCCACGATAAATATTTTTTTGCGGATTTTATTGTAAGGATCAGTGTTGCCTTGCTACGTGTCTTTGCTTCGCGGTAGACGTTGTAAGCTTACGGTGCTTTATATATATCTTCGTACATTCTTATTTCTGATACGAAGTGGTTGTTTACTTTGAAGATGGATAGGACGAGATTGGTAAGAATATTTTTTTAAATCTTTTTTTATCTAATAATATTTATTATATTTTATTATTAAACTCTTTGTATAGATACACTACCACAATTTGGAAGGAAATTAATAACCTTGCTAACATGTGGCTCGTTGCGAAGTCAACGTATCGGGTACATTGTCACATGTGGTCACCATTTGCGCGGCTTTGCATAGACTTCGTTTTATGGCGCACTAAGTAAATGTGGTATACAATTGCAAAAGTTTTAAGTGTTATTTGTGCGATATATTCGTTGGAAACGGGCAATGAGTAGACGGTTGGTGACCCGGGCCGATTGATCCGTGTAAGGTTATAGCTACGGCATCTGCAGGCAGCGAAGGGTGGGTAGTAGGTACCCTTGGCACTCTCCGAACCATGATCCTCAATTTCAGTTTAATAGGTAATTTTGTGTAAGAGGAAAACTTTCGGAAAGCCTTCTTTAACAAAGTTTAACATTTATTGGAGAATCTTGTTCTTGTTTTGCCAAGAATCTATTAAAGGATTTTTAGGTAAATATTTGAACCGATAAAAGGAATAGTCAAGGGTTATATCTACCGTCGATGTCGCAAGGAATTTATATTCAGCACATTAAACTTTGTCCCCTATTGAAACGGGAGTTAACCGACCGAAGCGCGTTGGATGTTTACATTAAAGATGCCGCTAGCGAATTCGTGACTCCCGAATTGAATCGGTTTACAAATAAGGATATTCAATTATTATTCCAATTTATGGTATGCAATATAGATGACGTCACACGAGGGTTGTTTCGTACAGCTTAGCAGACAGCCATCAGGGATTTCGATCGTTCTTTGTCTTTCAACAATTTAATAAATTTGTAAAGTGATAACACGTAAACCTTAACTCGAGCAATTTTTATTGTAGAATAGTTTATCATAGCTTCAAACGATCTGTCTACTTACTACTTTTTCTTGATCTAGCATTTAAAAAAACCTAATCATATTTGATTAGGAGGATTATTTTTTATATATGAACGCAATAGCGTTCATATATAAAAATTACTCAATCAGTACAGTACCTACCTAATGTTGTCGTCTTATATCGTAGAATATTAATGTCATTCATATTATGTTGCATTATCTATCACTTATTACTTATTCACTTGTTAATTTGATTTCTCTAGATTTGGCGATTACTTTTTTTCTCTTGCCACCCACCCTCCCTTTAGTCAACGGGTAGAGAATGCGTCGAAGTAGCATCCAAAATTCTCATACAAAACACAGAAAAACGACGTTTCGTAGTCCCCTGTTTCCTCCTTAAGAACTGGACCAAATTTTATTAATTTTTCAGCATCTGTTAAAGAAAGAGATTTTCTATGTCTTTATCTTTGATTTTTTTAAACCAGCCTCTTAATGTTTCTGAAGACGCCTTAAAACGGAGTGATTTTGCTAAATTTTGAAGGCTCTTGGTTAATTAATAAATGACTTAATGCAAAAAAATCAAACATATAGACATAGAAAATCTCTTTCTCTAACCGATGCTGAAAAGTAATAAATGTTGGTCCAGTTCTGAAAGAGGAAACAGGGGACTACGAAACGTCGTTTTTCTGTGTTTTGTTTGAGAATTTTGCATGCCTCGTCGACGTAGTGTTTCCTCTTAGGAGCATTAAGTCCAACCTCTGCTGTACTTTACGAATTAAGATTAAACAAATACTACTACAGTCTATTATGTAAGTTTTATAAATAGAAAACGGGTTTACCTAAGAAAATCCTAAATTCATGCGACTCTTTCTCTCTCAGTCTGCAACCAACAAAGACTAATAGGGAGCCATAAAATCCCGTTTCAAAAAATAATCAAAGTAAGAAACTTCGCGAGGGGCAATAAACTGAGTGTAAAACGGCGGACGCAGCCAGTGGGAAACTTAAAAAAAAAAGAGCCATTTTCCAAACGGTAACGGTCGTCATTGCGAAAGTTGGATTTTGTACGGAAAATACCTACTAGTGGAGTACTAGATAGGTATCTACCTATTTACTAGTCTGGTATCATGTAGGTATATACTACTCTGATTATGAACATTTATTTTTTTTATTAAAAAAAATGTTTCGTCCGCCTGAACATCCCGTGCCCGTGACGAATAACCAGATTTTATTGATCACTCGCCTGATGATAAGTGGTCACCGCAGCCTGGTATAGACGAAAGCAATTACATACCGATCTGCCCCCTTAGACCAGTGACAAACTCTCACCTATTCGATAATCGTCTATTCGTAAATCGTCGTACAATGCTGTGCTGTGTACTGTGCCAGTTGCTAGTAAAAAAAGCTACAAAATAATAAAAAAATAATTAAAAATAAAATCGTGGGGCGCCTGAAATTTCAGTCAACGTTCATAACATTATAAATGCTGAATACACACAGGGCCCATATTCTGTAACGATTCCTTGTTTCGAAACCACGTCAATTCCTTAAAAAGTTACGATATCTTCCCAAAAACGTATGCGTTTGACGTTAATGCGCGGTAAGGTTTAGGTGTGGAATCTATAGATTGCCCAGGTTATGCTACGCCCCACGATTTTGTTAAATTATTTTGTAGCTTTTAGTACATTATCTACATCATCATTATTTTTCTTTTCAATAAAACCGTTTAACTTAAAAAAAATTACCTATTTTTTATTTTCAAGTTATTAGTTTTTTTTTAATGTACTGTATTGTGTATAACTAGTCAAGCTCTTTCATTTAATACCCTTAAAGAGGTGGTTGAACAAAAAAATGTAAATCAACTATTTTGTGGAGGCGGCTATTTTAGATTTACAATGATACTGAATAAGTATACATAATTATATTGTCATCAGAACTAAAAGTGTATACCAAATTTCAGATCAATCGGTCGACAGGAAAGGGGCAAAATTTTAAGTACTAAATTTGACCCAACATCAACAACATCAACAAACAGGTCAAACTAAAATAAAACGGTTAAAAAAATACAGCAGGCACACGTAGTATTCGACGAATTACGAATAGACAGGGGCTCAGCGTTCCAGGGGGGCTGTTGTTCTTCGCTTTGGATGTAAAGGAAGCACAACAAACGAAAAAGTCTTAAAACAAGTTTATAAAAAGGTAAAAATAGTTCTTTGAAAAAGGAATTAGATGAAAACATTTTTGCAAGCGCTATTTTTAGTTTCGGTGTAAATAAAGCATTGTGACTGTTAACAAAATAAAAACAATAACGAGGGGATATAATTATAACCGCGTTGGCTAACACACGGTGTGCGTAATAGCTTTTTTAACTTTCCAGATACAACCGCAGATAGGTTGAATTGTTACTTCAGGTTGTGATTTAAAATTACTCGTGATTTGATTCTACATCAAGTTGTTTGTGCCAAAATCTATTTAAAAACATTTTTTTATAAAGTCGATCAATGAATTAGGCATCTAACAAATCAAAGATTTACACTGGTAAGTTGGCAACTTACTACAATAGCAAATTTACATTTAGCTGCAAAATAACAACGAGAAACCAGACGGATTTCCTGTCTTTGCATTCGCCATGAATGGAGTTTGTTATCGCAGCTCAAGCTTCATATACATTTAGAAGTCATAATAATCTACACAACATGACTGACAAAATGTGCACGATTGTGTGTTGTTCTCTGTACAATAGTTATTGTGCCATTTCGAATTAAAATCTGAAAATGGCTAGCGCACATCGCATTCATCACTCTTCAAAAATAATGGCTCGGCGAAGGAGAGAATAATGAGGGACTGCTCAGTTCATAGATAATGAGATGGTAGGAGTCTTTCCTTTCAACGGATCCGTCATCATTAGCGAAAGGCTGCAGGCGGGTTTTCATTAAGACACCAATGTTTTGAAATGACAAAACATTGAGACGGGAGAGGGATTAACGCACCTTCTGATTACGGTTCGCGTATAGCCGTAAACCCCAAGTATTACTGGCTGGCTTTCACATTCTTCCGAGTAATACGACACGAAGGGGACAGCGCGTCTAGAACTTCAGTACAGTACATTTACGTAGATGGCAAATAGGGGTGAAGTCGTGAAATGAAAGTAGAAATAAAGAAACAGGAAAACGCAAAGGTTAGCGCTTTACGGAATTATGCGGATACTGTCATTTGGCAACAATACCTAGTAAAAGTCAATCAAACAATCTTAAAGGAAATACTACGTCGACGTGGCATGCAAAATTCTCATACAAAACACAGAAAAACGACGTTTCGTAGTCCCCTGTTTCCTCCTTCAGAACTGGACCAATTTTTATTACTTTTACAGCATCGGTTATAGAAAGAGATTTTCTATGTATGTATGTTTGATTTTTTTGCATTAAGTCATTTATTTAATAACCAGGAGCCTTCAAAATTTAGCGAAATCACTCCCTTTTTAATGCGTCTTCAGAAACATTAGGTGGCTGGTTTAAAAAAAATCAAACATACTTACATACATGGAAAATTTCTTTCTTTAACCGATTCTGAAAAAGTAATAAAAATTCGATTCGATCGAGGAGCTCGATGGCGCAGCGGCTAGCGCGTTCGGCTTGCGGTCTTGCCTGCTAAGCAACATTCGCAATGCCGGGTCGCTTGATGGGGGACCAAATTAATAAAACATCTCGAGCTCCTCCGTGCTTCGGAAGGCACGTTAGGCGTTGGTCCCGGTTGTTGTCGTAAGATGACAGTCGAAAAACTATGTAACGCGAGTTTTGATCCGTAAGTGTTTCATTTCAATGTGTAGTGCTAAACGAAAGCCTTAGAAAACAATATAAGATGACAGTCATTAAAACCCACCAACTCGCATTAGGCCAGCATGGTGGGTTATGGCCCAATATTCCCACTATTGTCGTATTTTGGGCATCAACTCGTCACACCAAAATTTTGTTCTAACCGGTCATACCGCCAAAAGCAGTAATTTTGTTTCAACCCGTCATAAGTTGATTTATTTCTATTAGGACACATTGTAATTTTGTAGCTACTGGTCACACTACAAATCCGTTCCTATTCGTTATCCCGTCAAACAGTTCTAACTGGTCACAAGGAGGATATTTATGGTTTGTTAAGATTAAAATAAATACATTATTAATAAATACTTGGCATTTTTGATTTAATATGTGGTGTTTGTACTAAAATTTTGTTGTACCACACGTTTGGCGGATAGTGAAATTTGTTTAGGTTTGACGGAAGAACGAATAGGAACAGATTTGCAGTGTGACCAGTAGCTACAAAATCACAATGTGTCCTAATAGAAATAAATCAACTTGTGATGGGTTGAAACAAATAATACTGCTTTTGGCGGTATGACCGGTAAGAAAAAAATTTTGATGTGACGAGTTGATGCCGAAATCCTATTCCACGTTTGATGATGACGATGATGAAAGTAGTATCTTAAATTCTTTCTCACTGCTAGGCAAAGGCCTCCATCATTTATCATCGCTCATCATTAATGGGTATTGGTTTAATCACCTCGCTTGCCAATTACGCTGGCTTTGCCCGACCTAGGAATTGAATCTAGTAGAATGGATTAGCGATTAGCGGATTACCCAAAAGGGTTTTGCCCCTCGGCAACCGAGGCATTTATATACGGAGATTAATTAACTCTTTCTAAAGAGACTAAAAAATAACAAACTGAATGCTAAGCGCTACTTTGCTATTCCGACATTCCCAGCTCTCGTTGGCATTCAGTCACAAAATTGCACCAATAAAAGGAGTGCTTGACAAATTGCTGCATCTCGCCGAGTTGCGATAAAGTAGGGCACTGCGGTGTTGGTTGCCGCAAAGGCTGGGCTGCGAATGTAATCTGTTTCCGTTTACTTAACCTGCCTTCTTTCTCTGAGGAGTATAATTTTCCGGCCACTATTCCTTTCCTTTTACGCGAATCTGAAGAGCAGCCTTTCTCGCCTCTCTCTCCACGTAATTGTTCGGAGGTAGGTACTCAGCTTGAGTGGACCAAAATGTTGAAGGAGCGTGGATGTGGAAAATTATGTAGATTCTTTTATTAAGGGTAAGTAGGTGCTGATATTGACACAAATCTTTGAATATGGGTTCTACATTTTTTTAAATATAATATAATGCTAGGGTGAATGGCCTGATTAAGGATAAATAATTTATTAAAATTAGAATTAATTTGCTAATTTTACTTTATTTGCTTAACTTGCTATTTTCGGATTTAGAATAAGTTATTTATTTTAATGGGATTAAACTTAACTAAATATTATCCTAAATCAAGCCATTGCAGTCATTCTACCATGTATTAAAAAATAGCACTACTACTATTATTAGGTACTGTGGAGTTAATGCATGTTAGAGCGCTGGCAGGTTTTACTTTGTAGCAATTTATTAATAAAATAAATAATTTGAAATGACAAAATGTCATATGTGGAATTCCATTGTAAAAAGGACGATTGGGGGGGGGGGGGGGCTTGGGATTGAAACTGTCCTTTTCTTAATATACAACTTATATTATGAAAAGGACATATTTTATTTATAAATTACTACAAAGTAAAACCTGCCAGAGCGCTCTAACATGCATAGACTCCGCAGTGATGTGATAATGCAAAAATATCTGATCATTGGGGGGAGGCATATTATAGGCATAGATATGCCTTCCACCAATGATCAGATATTTTTGCAGGCCGTCGATAGTTACATCTTAATGCTACTTTAAAATTATATACATAGATTTTCTGCTGAATATTCATCTATATTCTTCTGAAATCTGAATTGTTTTAAACGTTAAAGGTTGCTTCACACATTATCAGTGAAGCCACAGTTACGACACAGTACCGGCACAGTGTTTTTTATACATTCTTTATGAACGCATCCCCACATGTCAGTGATAATAATGCACCTTGTGTCAGTGCCGCCACCGGCAAAACACGGACGTATTCGTTTTGACAAAATTCATAGACATAAAGTTTGTATCAAAGATTATTTTTCACTGTGTCGGAACTGTGACATCACTGATATGTGTGAAGTAACCCTAATGCTACGTAGTATAGCAAGAAAAAAGCACTTTATACAAAAACTGGATATTGAGTCCTATGGCACGATTTTTTCTAAACTGCGAGGGTTCGTACGGTTTTTAAACCCACCTGAAACAGTTATACCAACCACCCACCCACCTGGGGGCCTACTGTCACCTCTTAGATCATCATTACTTAAATCATACTGTGCAAAAGTATGGGAAATTGTAGTAAATCCCCTGGAACAGTAATAAACCCGATTGTTGTTTTGTTATTTTAAAGTAACGGACGAAATACTGTAACAAACAAGGTATTGACGATTCATTAAGTGGCCTATTACATCTCGACTGAGTTTTTTGCGTAAAATGGCCAATTTTGGCGTTATGGATCTCAGAAACAAAAATACATTAAAAGGGTTTACGCATTTCGATTTTCCATACAAACTTCCAAGTCGAAATTTTTAAAAACTAATAATAGCCAATTTTGATGAGCCTTTGCATGCTAAAGTAAAACACAGGGATCTAAATGGTTTGTTGAAAACATTTTTAAAAAACGTTTTTTTAACTGAGTTATTGCGATTTTAATCTTTCTATAGTGGACTTTAAATCACAATAACTCAGCTAAAAAAACGTTTTTTAAAAATGATTGCAACAAACTATTTAGATCCCTGTGTTTTACTTTAGCATGCAAAGTTTTATCAAAATTGGTCAATTGGTTTTTAAAAATTGACTTTGAAGTTTGTATGGAAAACCGAAATGCGTAAACCCTCTTAACAATTATGACTTATTAAATAGTGTAGAATAGCTATTGGATTACCGCGCTTTTTGTTTAACTTTTTAATAAAACCCAAATTTGCAGAGAAAGATTTTCATAAAGTGTGCGAAGGCACTTTTATGAGCTCTTCGATTGAACTACGGTTCTAAACAAGTGAAATAAAAAAAAAATGTTATCTCTTAAATAGTCGAATAGTGCGTAGCGGCCTCGGAATTTTTAGATATCATTGATTTTATATAGGAAAAATATCTTATTCTAAACCAAAAATCTTCGAAAATCGCTTTAAGTTAACTGTGAATATCTCCTATCTACGATAATATCATTGAGCAACATTTATACCAGAGTAATTTTTACTTCATGAGGAATAAAGATTTTATAATGAATTTATTATCCTATTTCGATAAAAACTATAAATACAACTGCAAAATTACTACAAAATGCGATGCGCCGGCCGTCAGAATTCAACTTATGCTCACAGAATGAAGATTTGTAATATTATGCACAAATTTATTATCATATTTCGATAAAAACGATAAATACAACTGCAAAATTACTACCAAATGCGAAAATCGGCATTTTACGCAAAAATCACATTCGAGATGTAATAGGCCTCTCAAGGGATTTTTTTTTGGTACGATAAACAAAACGTTAAGACTGCCACAAGGAGTGCGTTAAGTGCCTGATGCATGCGACACAGCGGCGATTGCGCGCGCGCCACTGTGCGACACAGCGGAGGCGCAAACAATCGATGCCTTCGACCGGATCGAATACGCAGATAGTTATCGGGCACAAACAGGCGAGACAACTGCTCAACACATTCTGGCGAGTCCACGCCCCCACGCAAAATCGCTACAGCAGTTGACAACTCCATTCGAGCTCTCCTACCCTCCAGAGAGTTCATCCCCAACATTCCGAGCAAGAACTTTGTTGGGTACATAAAGGGGTAATAACCGTATACCCGCTTATAATAGCAGCGCAGAAAAGCTTTTTGGACCTTCTCTAACATAAGTATATACTTGGCCTCGTGCGGATTCCAAATACATGCACTCGATTCCAATGAGCTTCGCACAAGGCTGGTAAAAAGGATTTTGATGACGTCAGGATTATGAAAATCGCGTGAGTTACGTAAAACAAATCCTAAACGACTGAAACAGCTACGAGTGAGAGAGGAAACGTGTTCGTTAAAAGTCAAAGAAGGATCGAATGTGACACCTAGGTCTTTTATAGCGTTTGTGCGAACAATGCTGTCATTGCCTAACATATATTTACATTTAACGAGATTACGTCTGCGGCTGAAGGACATAACATAGCACTTAGCACTGTTAAATTCCAAATCATTCTCGTTACTCCACTTAAGTAAGGCATTAACATCGGCTTGTATTCGTTCGCAATCTGCCTCGTCAGTGACTTCTGCATATAATTTTAGATCGTCCGCATAAAGAAGGCAATTTGTATATTTAAGTACATCAACCACGTCGTTTACCATCAGTAAGAAGAGCAAGGGCCCAAGTATTGATCCCTGGGTCACACCAGAGGGTGTTTGATAGGGTTGCGATACATAACAACCGTGGCGTACAAATTGCTGTCGACCTTTGAAATAGTCGGAAAATAAATTAATAAGCTTGGAAGAGAAACCAATAGCATCGAGTTTTGATAAAAGGATTCTACAATTGACCCTATCGAAGGCCTTGCAATAATCAAAGTATATTACATCTATTTGCTGTCCTTTATCCATAGATTCTGAGATAAATTCCACCAGAGTCAATAAGTTTGAATTTACTGACCTTCCTGGCCTAAATCCGTGTTGTTGATTACAAATATATGGCTGGACTTGCTTGAGAATAGCATTGTAAATGAGGATCTCAAAGACCTTCGCAGGCGCTGAAAGAATGGCGATGGGCCGATGCTCCTCAACTAACGACTTGTTACCACCTTTGGGAATAGGGGTTACTCGAGTCAACTTCCACGTAGAGGGAAAAACATCAAAAAGCAGGATAAGATTTATCAAGTGGCAGAGAGGAATAGCGATAGTTTTTTTGCACATTTTCAGAACCTCCGGCGGTACACCATCAGGTCCCGGGGACCAACCAGATTTTAACCTATTAATGGCACTCTCCACGTCTGCAACAGAGAAGTCATCAACAGCTACATGCGTATACGTAGTTGGAAGAGTGACTGGTGCTGGTTTCAAAGTAGCGTTGTCCTGAACGTAGATGCCCGAAAAATGTTTCGCAAAGGCATTCGCTGCGTCAGCACCAGAACATTGAGCACTCTGGTAAACAACACTTGGCTCGAAACCGCCAGAGGACCTTAAACTGTTTACGTGACGATAAAAGTTTCTAGGATTGCCACGCAGATTACTTTCCAAGCCACCAATGTAGCATTCGTACGCCAGTGAGATTCGTATCTTAAGACTAGCCCGAAGATTAGAAAACTGAGTATAGCTCTCCTGACACTTAAATTGTTTCCAAGTCCGGTGCAGATTAATTTTCCTTTTAATATCCTTGATAATATCAGCTGTAAACCAAACAGGATATCGTCTTGCGGAAGATTTAGACCTCTGCTTTTTTGGGACGAGTTGGTCGAAGACACCGTAAATAGACTCGTAAAATGATCCTAAAGCAAATTGTAAATCCTGAGACTGCAGTACACAGCTCCAATCCAAATCATCTATAGAACGGCGCAGCGCGGTTTGATCGGCCTTGTTAAAGTTCCAGTCCTTGCCATTGTCAATGTTACTAGGCAGCATGGACCCGTGATGAATGGTGGTCTCAAAAGTAAGGGCAATGTCGAGAGGAGGATGATATAGATCTGGACGTACGAGACCTCCACATTCAGAATGAGAAACAGATACTACACTAACGCACTCCTGTGTTAACACAATGTCAAGTTTGCCGCCGTGAGAATTAACAATATTATTCCTATCTACTAAGTTACAAAAGGATAAAAAATAACAATAATAATTATGAATATTTAACGAGGCACTATTCATATTTATATCACCTATAATAATGACAGGTCCCCTTAGAGTGTAAATAAAACTTTCAACCTTAGTAAACCAGTCCAGATAGACACTATCACTAGAAGAAGGGGGTATGTACACGACACAAAAGAATATAATAAACGATTGAGCCATAACAGAAGCCCACAGATCTTCTCCAGAAGTGGTTTCCAGATTCCTTAAGCGGCACACCGTTAAATCAGGCTGGGCAAGCAACATAACGCCTCCTCCCCAAGAGCCACGATCACGTCGAATGACTCTCCAGCCGTTGTTCACCACCTCTGCGTCGCTAACAGAGTGATCCAGAAAAGATTCAGTGACAGCCACTATGTCATGCTCAAGTAGTAGCATATTTGCTTTAAAAGCATTCAGTTTTGTTTTCAAGCCCCGCACATTTTGGTACATTATGTCAATTTCTGAGGATGATCTGGTCATGTATCGGGAATTAGGCAATAAACTGTAAAGTGATCTTTCTCCTTCCGAAGCACCCAGTAAAGCTGGTAAGTTATTGGCTTCATTACAATTCATTCTCGCCGCGTTGCTCAGGACGAAAGGAACGTCTCCATGGCTTGACACAGACATTCTCTGGCCAATTGTCTGGAGCTAATATGCGGTCCGAAGCAGGTGATGGAACGCATATTTTAAAAGATGCGTAAGGTCCACGAGCCTTGAGACCATCTACCCTGCAATCCACGCCACCAGTAATCTTCGAAACGTGCGCCTTGACTTGATCTTCGGTGGTACCTAGTCGGAGGTAATAAAGATGAAAACTGCGCTGTTTCTCAGAGGCTTGGAGTTCAGTACTACCTGGTGTGGCCGTGCCGCGCATCAAACCAATGGAATCCCGAACACGGCGAGCAGCAACTCCAACATCATTTTGTGAGGCCTGATTTGTAGGTTCATTATCAGTTGAAACACTCGGTGTGATCTTATTGCGACGGGGACGTTTACCCACTTTAGTCGAAGCCTGATTGCGCAAGTTATCTGAGCTCTCAATCACAGGTGGTGGTGCAGGTCGACGTCCCTGCCTGTAGACATCAGTATTTGAAATACTCCGAGACAGAGCAGGAGGCGCAGTGGTGGTAAGTTTATCCGAAACTGCAGGCAGACTGGGCCCCATTAAACGCTCCAAACTTTTTCCCATATCAGCGACCTTATTAGCAAGGTGGGTAAGAGACTCCGAGAGAACTGTCGCCGCCGCCTCTGAGACAGAGTTGGTAATCAAGTCGTGCATGCGTTCAGAGAGAATGAGATGTAACTCTTCACGTATGATGGTCCTAATTTGATCAAGAATAGGAAAATGTTCGCATTCACTCGGCAAGGACGTATTCATAAATTGCGACGGCCCAGTTCCGCGTCGTAAGGTAACATTGTCGGGACTTTCCTTAGATGCGCGGACAGGCGTGTTGGTGGTGTCTTTTTTCGGAGCTTTGCTTATACATGCTTGACATTTCCAATTTGTCTTATGATCTTTAGTCATCGTATTTAGAAATCTCTTTTCAGAGATATTTGCACATGGGAGATCGTAATGATCACGACAGAGACAGCATTGCAAAAATTGTCTTCCTTGCACAACACCGCGACATTTGGCACAGGAAATAGTCGAATTAGGCATGATCAAAGATAAAAGGATATCAACTTGTACCACGAAAATTTGCAGTCGCAGTAGTGTCGCTCGCTAGTCGCAGCGTATCGTGGTAGCGGTATCGACGACGCTCCTCCTCCGGTGCACCGATTGTAACGACTGTAGATAGTGCACGGTAATTTCGTCCGCACCGCGCCAGCTAACCGTAGCCGATCGGATAAGAAATCGCTACTCACGCCAGAGGTCCGGAGATCGAATCCAAGCCGCCCAAAAGTTTTTTCTGTTTTATTTGATGTAGTCTTCACTGTGGAGCGGCGGATTCCTCACTTCTGCAGTGGCGAAGCCCGGGGCTCACAAATAATTTATATTAAAATGTTTAAATATTTCGAATTAGCTTTGACACGACTGCTCACAGCTGAGAACGCACGACGAAAAAAAAGACTGCGAGTAGACCGCTTAACAAACGTTAATAATTTCCTAAATTAGTGTGCCAATAATAGCACTGTAGACTCTTTGAGCGCACACGGGTGCAGTAACAAGTGATTGACGTTCATGAATGCATCCATTCTGCCGCTTTATTAACTCTGTGCCCCATATCATCTTCATGTAGTGTAATTAGGAACACATTCCTTTGTGCTGAATGAACGTTATCCGGTACGTTATTTGTATGCACAAGTTGGAATTAAGCTTATAATTATTATAAATTGTTAATGTTTATAAAAAAATCTCTTAAAACTTCCTTGGGGAATTTGTGAAGGTATCAAAAATTCCTTTATAAGAATTGTTAGGTGTTTAAGATTTACCTTTTAGAAGCACTCCTAAGTAGTTTCTAAAATTGTAACTATCAGCTTGTGGATTCAAAAACATTTCCTTATAAAAGTTTTTTAACAGAGCGTTAAATAGGGTTAAGATCTATATTGAACTTAATTCTGCATTCTTTTGTGAATATGCACAGAAAATTATAATCAAGTTTTAGCTTTACTTTCTGTTTACCATGTTGTGAAGAAGAGCATGTAAAGAATACGCAAACGCACTTTAACGATATTATTTTACCAATACAAAAATAAAAGAAATATTAGTATGTAGGTATTAGACTTCTAATTAAACTTTGGTTCATAAATAATAATAACTTAACCTTGCTGTTAATCCTAGCAAGATACAGGCTATAATCATCGGCAGACCTTACTTTGTTTCAAGAATCAATTTTGCGCTTCTACCTTCTGTTAACTTCGCGGGCAGTATTATTCCATTCGCAAAGAATGTAAAAAACTTAGGGATTGTTTTTGATCAGTGCCTTACTTAGCGTCCCCAGGTCAAAAGGTTTTTGGTGCTTACATTAGTTCTCTCAAGCGTCTTCGAAACTTTCTGCCGACTACCACCAAAATCGCTTTGGCGCAAACTCTCGTACAATCCATCCTCGATTATGCAGATGTATGCTACGCTGATCTTTCAGAGGAACTACATAATAAGCTGGAGCGTCTGCAGAATCTCTGCATTCGATTTATTTTTAATTTAAGAAAATACGACCATATTTCGAGTTATCGAGCTCAGCTTAGCTCACAATACGACGGCGCGGCGTAGGGACTTACACGTTCTTTTCTTTTTATATTCTGTCCTCATTCTACCAACTTCTCCTCCTTATCTACGAAATTGTTTTCCTTCTGTACCTACCTCTTCCAGTACTTTGCGCTCTGCTTACAACCTTTCTATTTTAACTCCTCTTCATTCCACAGATTTCCTATATTCTACTCCTTTTCTGTGCATGCTGTCTGGCCTTGGAATGCACTACCAGGGGCTCAAGTCTGCTAATTTACGAATGGCATAATTGAATGGCAATTGGATCTCATTGTAATTGTTTGACACATTTGGTATGCTTAAATAAGTAAGAGAATACCAAATGTGTCAAACAATTACAATGCGATCCAATTGCGATTCAATTATGCCATTCGTAAATTAGCAGACTTGGGCCCCAGAGAGCAGCAGGAGTGCTTGCAAGTTGGATACGTTCAAGGGTCAGGTCCAGAGTCATTTCTTAAGTAAAAGTCTTAAGTCAAAGCTTTATTTATTTCTTATCAAATAATATTGAATGATCTCTTTTATCTCATTTATTTAATTATTATGTCTTATCTTATCTATGTAATTTTTAATTAATACAACCTATATTCCTATTTAGTTATTTACGTAATCTTGCACCCATTTTATTATTCTATCTTTTTATATTTTTATCACCCAAGGTTGCCTGGAAGAGATATCTTGTTAGCAATAAGACCGCCTGTTTTGTACTTTGTGTCTGTAAAAATGTTTTTTTTCGGTGTATGTTCTTGTGTGTAATTAAAGCTTATTTAATTATTTTTATTAATAACTGTCAGAAGAAATAAAAATAAATAATAAAGATGCAGATTGCTAAATAAAAAAATGGAAGAAGGGACCGCAGGCACCCGCAGGGCAAAAGCCTTTCCACACTACAGTGGAACACATGAGGCTTTTAATAGTATCTTGTCTATTGATTTTATCCGTGCGGTGACGGAGAAAGAATACCAATCGCCGCCCCTCTCTCCGTCCGGTGGGTGTCGTAAGAAGCGACTAACGGACTCTTTCGAGCGATGATCTGCTCCACTGGTGGTAGGGCTTGACCCGTCTGGTTGGTGACCACCGTACGCATGGTGTAAAACCCGTCAAGTGACTGCTTGTCGGTCGCGTTTCGGGATCAGCCAGCGTATAACCAGAGCTCGAGAGGATGATGCGGCGATGGATTTGGTCTGTAGAGGCTTCCGTCAAACCAGTGCCAGGAGGACTTCGTTAACCTGCCGACCAGGGAGACCCATCCCCTCTCCTTAATTCACTAAGTTTATTTGTACTGGCACCTCGAGACCAACCGTTAGGTTATGCAAGAAGTGCCAGACGTCCCTGCGCCAGTAGACACTCGCGCAGGAGACCACCAACGTTAGGTCTTGACGCCAAATTAGTGCCCGCCGCAGCGCGCTCTTCATTCGGTACTCATAAGACTAGTGTCTCGGGAGAGTATCCCCGTGAACACGTGTAGTTCACTGCCTATTGTCCAGATAGGTAGCCGGAGCTGTCGAGCTCGCTCACTTCTCGTTGCACGAAGGGCACAACTCGCAGTTGCCACTGCTAGGGTCGTCGACTCTAAAGTCGACTCCCAAGTGTCCACCTTGGTAGCGGAGTAGTAAGCACACTCACTTCTCGGAACCCATCCGGGAGCCTAGCCAGTTCCCACGTCCTACGCGGCTGGCTGGACCGGAGACCTACGGCATCTAGGAGGCCGTCTCTACTAGTTATCCAGACTAGTACCGGAGATGTCAACACCAATGTCCAATGAAAACCACCGGACAAAGCTGCCAACTATAAGGGAAACTCACGTTCCCCGCAGGACTTTTCGCTTCTGGCCCCTCAGAGACCGCTACTAGGCCCCGCTCGCTGTGCACGAGTTTGGAAGTCCTGGCACACAATACCAGGACAAACGAACATTCCCAAGCTCTACAGCTAACCACATGCCACTACGAGTCCAACCCATGTCCGGATCCCGCCGGAGGCGCCTGGTTAAAGGCACGACCAGCGGGGGGCTAGAACCGGAACCCCGTAGTACCTCTGAAAACACAACCGGACCCGTAGTTCCAGTTGCGATACCCTATCTATTGAGGTCGGTAGATAGGGACAACTTGCGCGACCAGGGAGACCCGTAGAAACGGTTGTCCCGCTGGCCGCCCGTGGCACAGTACAGGGGCCCAAGCGAGCCTAACCAGCTCGTGAGGCTGCCTCACCATGCCACGCATAATCTCGGGGTGGTCCGTCGTGCCGGTTGGTGACCGGAAGGTGGGGTCCCGGCGGCTATTCCCGGGGGGGTTTGGGGGCCCTTCCGTTCGGCAGGTTAATAATACTCGTCTGTGGGCAAATTCCTGGGGAAACAGGCCACCACACTTTGACCATTCGCATCGCGGCATCATTTTCTCGATTCACGCCTCTCTCTTTCCACTCCTAAAATGACAGCGCCTAACAACAAAACTGGTAATACAGCGGTGCACACCCCCACCACAACCTTACCGTTTGAGGTGGAGTTCGCTAACATCCGCGGACTCCATGCAAACCTCAATGCCGTCCACCACCATCTTGAGACGGCACGGCCAGCAATGTTGTTCCTGACGGAGACGCAAATAATCCGCCCTGCTGACACCACCTACCTGAACTATCCCGGCTTTGTGCTTGAAGAATCCTTCAAAGCCAAAGCCGGAGTTTGCTTATTTGTTCGGGCGGATGTTTGCTGTCGCCGTCTGCGCTGTCTGGAGGACCCTTCCTTCTCCCTCCAGTGGTACACGTCGACTTAGGCTCTCATTGTCGTATCTACGTTTGCGTCTACCGATCCTATAACGGCGACATGGAGACAACTCGACTAATTGAACATCTTAGATGATGCGCAGGAGCGGTTTCAATCGGCGGAATTGGTGTTTTTGGGGGACTTCAACGCCCACCATGAGTTGTGGTTAGGTTCCTCCAAAACATACCATGCTGGTAGAACTGCCCACGCATTCGCTCTCACGCATGACCTGACGCAACTGGTGAACCAGCCCACCAGGATCCCAGACATAGTTGGCCATGCGCCCTCCTTACTCGACCTTCTGCTGACGAGTCGCCCAACTGGATACCGGGTGGAGATTCGAGCTCCTTTAGGTTCCTCGGATCACTGCTTGATATCCAGCACAGTGCCCTTGGCATCGCGCCCGCCAACAGCGGTTTCGAAACGCCAGATTTGGCACTACGTGTCGGCAGGCTGGGACGGTATGCGGGAGTATTTTGCATCCGTCCCTTGGAGGCAGCGCTGCTTTAGTGGGAAGGACCCGACCGCTAGCGCCACTGCAGTTGCTGATGAGATAGTATTAGGAATGGAATACTATATTCCACACTCCTATGTCATCAGCAAAGGCAGACGCAACCGCTAGTTCAATAGCGAGTGTGCCAGCGCTGTTGAGAGCAAACAGACGGCATACCGCGCTTGGATCAGAGGTAAAGCTCATGGGGATCCCGAAACTCGCTCGCTAAAAGCAGCCTATAATAATGCCACCAAGTCGTGGAAGAGGGCCTACATTAGAGCGGATGCCCAGCGCGTTGCACGAGTAGGCCAAGAACTCCTGACGCATCCTACGGGCAGCCGTAGCTACTGGCGTCTAGCCAAAGCCGTGCAATCCAACTTCTGCCAACCCTCGCTGCCACCACTGAGATGTCCTGACGGAACTTTAGCTCACAAGCCGCAGGAAAAGGTCGATCTCCTGGCCAAACTCTTTGCGGCTAACTCCCGGATCGATGACTGTAATGCACAGCCACCCTCAATTCCTCACTGTGGCCACACAATGTCTGATATTAAAATCAGGCAGTGTGATGTCCTTGCGGAGCTGCAGTCAATCGATGTCCGGAAAGCTAACGGTTCTGATGGCAGCCCAGCAATAGTCCTGAAAATGTGTGCAGCGGAGTTGTCCCCTGTGTTAGCGTGTCTGTACCGTCTCTCGCTCTCTTCGGGTTGTGTGCCGGAATCTTGGAGAGAAGCTAATGTGCAACCGATCCCTAAAAAAGGAGATCGGTCAGATCCGACTAATTACTGCCCTATAGCCGTAACTTCAGTGTTGTGTAAGATCCTAGAACGAATATTGAACAAACAGCTTATTCGATACCTAGAAGATCACTCTCTAATTCACGATCGTCAATATGGGTTTCGGCCAAAACGGTCAACGGGTGATCTTCTAGCGTACGTCACACATCTCTGGGGTGAGGCTATTGACAAGCGAGGCGAGTCACTGGCAGTTAGCCTTGACATAGCCAAGGCTTTTGATCTGGTCTGGCACAAAGCTGTTCTCTCCAAGCTCCCGGCATACGGTTTGCCCGCTCAGTTCTGTACCTGGATTGCTAGCTTCCTGCATGAGCGTAGAATCCGTGTCCTTTGGGATGGATGCGCTTCGTGGTTCATGTCAGTGAACGCTGGTGTTCCTCAAGGCTCCGTTCTATCCCCCACGCTGTTCCTTCTGCATATCAATGACATGCTTCCACTTGGAAACATTCATTGCTATGCAGATGATAGCACAGTGCATGGGGGATATAACGGTCACCCAACGGCTGGGCGGGTAGACACCGAAATGAAGCGAGCAAATCTTGTCATTGAGCTCGATCGGGTGTTTTACCTTATTTCTAAATGGGGCTCCGATAATCTGGTGGAGTTCAATGCCAAGAAAACACAGGTGTGCGCGTTCACAGCGAAAAAGTCGCCATTCCTTCCTCTTCCCTCTCTTCAGGGTACATCTCTAAGCCTGCAGAGCAGAATTAACATGCTCGG
Source organism: Scoparia ambigualis (assembly GCA_963921215.1). NCBI lineage: Eukaryota > Metazoa > Arthropoda > Insecta > Lepidoptera > Crambidae > Scoparia > Scoparia ambigualis. Next base: position 28,301,232 of record OY992503.1, read on the forward strand.
TATGAATATCCGCTGCGATCTGAACCAAAAGGACTACATCGAAAGCGTGATTAAAAATGCCTCACGTAAACTCGGTGTCCTGAACAAGGTGCGGCGATTCTTCACGCCTGATCAGTTGTGTCTATTATACAAGACACAGGTGCGGTCTTGCGTGGAGTATTGCTCTCACCTTTGGGACGGCTCTGCAAAGTACCTTCTCGATGCCTTGGACAGATTGCAGCGCCGCGCTGTGCGCATTATCGGCAATGCGGAGGTCACTAAAACTCTCGAGCCTTTGCAATTGCGTAGAGATATTGCGTCACTCAGCGTCTTTTACCGTTTATACCATGGCGAGTGCTCTGAAGAACTCTTTGACCTCATCCCTCCTTCTCCCTTCCTCCATAGGAGTACGTGTGCTGCTCTCCGGAGTCACCAATTTACAGTCTCTAACATTCCATCACGCACAAAGAAATTTGGTGACTCGTTTCTTTATCGCACTTCCAAAAGATGGAATTGTCTACCAGCACACGTATTCCCTCCTACCTATGACATAGGGTCCTTCAAACGAGGCGTGAAGAAGCACTTTGTGGGCCGGCAGAGTGAGGGTGACTGATGCTACGTCTCTTACGCTGCACCAGTTGTCCTCGCGCGGGGTTATTTGTAAGGTAAAGCTAAATAAGCTTCGAAAAAGCTGGGTGTGCTTAATAGAGCGGGTCAGTATTTCACGCCCGCCCACCGCTTACTACAAAGCACAGGTCAGGCCGCATATGGAATACTGCTCCCATCTTCTGGCTGGAGCACCCCAGTACCAACTCCTTTCATTTTACCGCATTCAACGCAGAGCTGCTCGAATTGTCGACGACGTTTTTCATGTCGGCTCGATCCACTGGCTCTTCGGAGAGACATTGCGTCTCTCTGTATATTGTACCGCTTATATCATGGGGAATGTTCTGAGGAATTGTTCGCTTCGGCTTGATTCTTGCCGCTAATTCGTTCACCGCACTACACGCAATCGACTGTCATTCCATCAAGATCACCTTGATGGATGGCGGTCTACTACTGTGCGTTTTTCACGAAATTTCTTGCCTCGAACAGTGTTGTGGAACCAGCTCTCGGCGGTATTTCCGGACCGTTACGACTTAGCGATCTTCAAGAAACGTCCATGGGCGGCGGTGATTACTCTCCTTCAGGTGACCCGCCTGCTCATTTACCTCCTACTTTATAAAAAAAAGAAGGGGTTGTAGTATTTTTCACCGCTACGCGACACGGTAAGATACCTAAATCTACGATAGATAATATTATAGATATATCATACGTACGTACGTATGTACGTACCTACTTAATAAAAATATCGAAAAAGACACAGATGAAATAAAGAAATGTTAGTAAGTTACGTGTTCATAATTTCAGACAATTTTATGATAAATTTACATTACCTAAGTATTTTAAAGTGAAACTTTGACAAATGAATAACGTCAACAGAAAGTTGATAGAAAATCTTGTACCGAACATTTTGGGTCTGCGCGCATGTTACGAAACAATATTCATAAAATACCAACGACAGCAAATCATGTAAAACAAAGGAGGGTTGTGCCGTTCATCAGATTTGTAAACTAGGTCAGAACGACGTGTTGCTTCGCTGAGAGGAGGCTCCTTTATATCAGCAGCCATCAATTCGACGGCTTTGTTCGGGAGCCTTTAAAAGCACTCCCTCGTGTTTGATCTCATAATAGACATATGCCTGCTATACCAATTCCTGGATAACGCTAAGCTGAAGTGGTTCAATCATAATGCAATCTGTTGAGGATTATTTATAGACCTTTGGGGAATTACCAATATAGCGAGTAGGTAATCATATCTTAAACTCGGTGAAAACAAATGAGGTACAGTAGGTACTTTTTGTATCGAGGACCAAAATTACGAATGGCCTAGTTAATTATTTTTATTTATGTGTACCTATATACTTTGTACCCAATTTGTACCTTAATTTAATTGTATCATGATGGGTTGAAACCTTTTTGGAGAAGCAAGTGCTCTTTATTTATAGCTGGATGAATACGAGTATTTCTTCTTTCTTTTAATTCAAACGAGATTAACCTTTGCGACAAAGTATAAAACTAAACATAAAACATTAAACACCTAATTACTGTGAACGTCTAATTCTGACCCGTCTATGACGGATTATGTAAAAGAGCTTTACCATCGTAAACAAAGCGGGGTCGACTGATCCCTTTAATGAGTTACTGTTAAAACGAGCTTCTGTACAAAGTGGCTTATTTTTACAGAGCGAAAAATTCTACGACGCAAACTTAATTATGAAGGGCGCCTAGAAAATATTAAAGCGCTTAGCTAAATAGTGGCGCGATTAGCACGAACTTACTACTTAGCATACTTACTTACCTGCTTTATTAATAGAAAGTGTTTAGATCTGACTTTTGGTAGCACGCGAACGTTGTTAGGTAACTTAGTGGAAAACCTTGATTGTGATTTAACTTGCGTTGTTTGTTTAATTATAGAAGCTCTGCATCGTCTATATGTTAAAATTGTATAGGTATCTAGACCTTAGACTATAGGTACCTACTTAATTGAAAGAAACTATAGTAGGTAGTGTAGCTCAATAAGTCTTTTATTGAAATATAATTTAGGTCGCGTAGCGGTGAAAGAATACTACCCCCCATCTTCCCTTGGGTGTCGTAAAAGGCTACTAACGGACTTACTACTGCACATACATCCAACAGCATAGAGCGGCGATGGGCTCACCACCGGTCACGCTGAGCACATGTGCAGTCGCTATTTGGTGAAAAGTGGCCTTTATTTATTGCCTATTCTGACTAACCCTTCGGGGATAATAGTCGTGATTTGAAGTATGTATAGATGTATCATTTTTAGGTAAACGGTGTTAAATAAGCAGATGTTGACAGTTATTAATAAGACGAATATAAATAAATAATAAATAATAAATAATAAATCTTTCCTACAATCACACCAATTATCTAGCCCAAGAGAAGCTTCGAAGAAACTCGTTAAATGGTTACTAGACAACGGATAAACTTACTTAAAATACTTAAATACATACTTATTATACATAGAAAACACCCAGACCCGAGACAATTTAGAAAAACAATAATTTCTAAATTGACCCGACCGGGGATCGAACCCGGGACCTCAGAGATGGCGACATCATGAAAACCGGTGTACAAACCACTCGACCAAGGAGGTCGTCGAATATTGCACTATAAACAGGTTTTCGCATAAATTTAAAATCACCTACTACTTAACTGAAATGGAGTCGCTTTGCTAGAGTAAAAATATTATTCCTAGCCTACTACGTGACCGACCCTGTGTAGGTAGCACGTATTTGGCGCGATCTCACGCTGAAATGATGCTGAGTGGGAGTTATCGATTGTCTTGACCAAGCAGCGCCATCTCTTCATTACAGCTGACAAACTTGTCAACTAACTAGTTTCTAAGGTTCGCCACAAGGTAGCGCTAATTGTTTCATATACTTAATCGTAAATAAATTGTTTGCAATTACTTGCGCGATCTACATACAATGTATAATGTCATACATACTCGTACATACACTCACGATACCCAAAGGGTTATTCAGAGACAAGTCAATGAGAACAACAAAAGCAGTCCCCCCCACGACACGGTTAACCCGAGCCGAGGTACCGTGCCTCTTAGAGACGCCCTCGTGTTTCCCGCTCTCGAACCAACTCGAACCCCCAGAGAATCTGGGGATCGGAGACTCGCTTGCGGCGAGATGCCATCCCCCGCCAGAAACCCTCTGAAGAATTTCGGTCTCACGGCTTGAGAAACCTGTAAGTTTCTCTCCGCCCCTAAACAAGCCCGGTTAATCTGTAAAGGTCATCAGCGACCGACAGCAAGCACACTCAAAAAAATCATTAGCTTAAACGTCCCGCTGCTTGGCACAGGCCTAAAGAACAACGGCACGCGGGGAGATTGGGCTATAACCCACCCACCACGTGGATTGGTGAGTTAAGTAAAAAAACTTAGTGTAGATCACGCATTTAACCATGTCTCGTTTTCCCCAGACGTGGTGGTCGCAATAGAGGCATGGAGGGCAGCAGCGGCGTGGTCTACCGAGTCGTGGGACGCACGCGCAGCAAGGCCGACTGCGGCCAGCAGACTGACCGGCAGCCGTCGCGGCAGGAGAGACAGGACACCACGTGGAAGAAATACACCGACTCGCCCGGGGTGGGGACTCCGCCTTTGGTAGTCATGTTTCGTAGTTTATAGTCTGTGTCTTTGGTGGCGGTAACAGCGGGTTGAAGTAGCATGTTTGAGCACTTTAGAGGACTTTTAGACGTCTTCTTGTAAGGAATCTTAGACCAGCGCGTGTATTTCTTACACTGACTCGCCCAGGGTGCGGCCTCGCCTTTGGTAGTCAAGTTTCGTAGTTTATAGTCTGTGAGGATCCTTGGTACCAGCGGGTTGAAGTAGCAATGTTTTAGCGCACTATTACTTTTAAGACGTCTTCTTGTAAGAAACTTAAGGTGACTTAGGCCAGTGCGGGGCCGATACATGTTACTCATGTGCCGATACTATACAATATTTAAGACTTGCTTAGCGTTAAGTTTCTTAAAGGTTTAGATCAATAACATCCGAGAAATCCACCACGTCTTGGTGTTGGGGTAGAGTGGGGAACATTTCTAGCAATCATTTAATATTTGAACACCACCGTCTTTCCACTGGTAAATAGCGGTGTATGTACTACAGTACAGTTTGTAGGTACAGACAGGGCGTGTCGCCAGGGGGAGGCTGGCAGAAGCAGCTGCACCCCCTCCCCTCCCCTAGAAATTATAAAGTACACTGTTAAAAATCACATGAAAATTGTTGTCTATGTACAGTGAAGAGGTTGTAGAGTTTACACAATGGATCTATGCACCGTTCATATTACAATCGCCTCCATCATTTATAATATCGGCTTGCCCTCCCCCCCCTCCCCCCTCCCCCTTCCCCTAGGCCATCGGCTGGCGACGCTCTTGGGTACAGTAAAGGCAGATCGTACCACATCTACCATACAACGTGGCTAATCCGGTACACCTACCTACTTATTATTGCTGACTGCTCCTGTGCAACTTGAGTGTTCATAGTTATTAAGGCTGACGCTTTGATTAATAATCAAAGGGCTGACGCTAAAAAATGTCAGCTGTGACAAAAGATACTCTTAACTTTAAATTTCATTAATTTGAGTCTGATTGACTGTAGTAGGTAGGACTACATTACTTATAGCTCTGAATAAAAACGTTATCCTTTTTTAAGTAGATAGGTACCTATACGTAGGTATCTCTGATATTATAATCAAATAAATTTTTCTTCTCATCATCTCATCGCATCTTATAAAGACCTTACCATTTTTATAAGCCATCAAAGAGCAAGCTGTAAAAGTAATCTATTGCTTTGCAGAATGCGACCGCGCAGGCGCCGCCCAGCCCATCGCACGGGCGCAAGGGCGAGAGACGCACGGGCCACCACTCGCCGCAGCATCACAAGCGGGAGAAGCTCACTGCTGCACAGCAACTAGGCATTGCGCCGCATCCACAGGTACCTAACGTCATCATCGTCCTACCTTGTCCATACAAAATCCGAAGAGGTAGGGGTGTGCAAGTAAAACGCAGTTATGAACTTTTTTGTAATGTTTGGAGGAGCAAGAAATTCTGGTACGGGGGGGGGGAGGTATGGGTACCTATCTCAAAGTTACTTACTTACAAGGAGGATTTCATACTTGAAGTACTAGGTATTTAGGCTTAGTTAGAGTGTCAATATAGCAGGTAGGTTTATACCTTTAATAGGTAAAGTAGGTAGGTAGTCGTTTTCAGACAATAAAAACTTTTTTGAGCACCTAAGTAGGTACCTAGGTAGGTAGCTACCTAATTTGTTTATAATGCTTAAAAAAATTTTATGCTTCATAATGCTTTAAGTATAGATACCTACCTAATATTTACTCTCTATATCTTGATATCATTATTTATCTGCAGCGACTTTATATAACAGGTTCATAACGCCTACTGAATGAAAATAGTTATTACATTCTGTAGTTGCCTTCTTACTTTTGCGCTACGTATAACATCAGGAGTAGATACGACAGGGAGCAAGCAAAGAATATGATGACAATATTCTCGATATTGTTATTTTAGATAGGTAATTGCATATCTTTTTCGCATAGGTACAGTATTTATTTAGAAAAAAATATCGACCACACATAACCTTAGATTAAATCAATCTAAGCTCATATGCTCATATCTATTGAATTAGGTATTGAAGTGTTTTAGTTGTCAGTATTTTAGATTAATAAAACATTTAAATTACGTACCTACCTTCCTAAATGATTTAATTCTTAGGCATTTCACAGTAACAATTATTATTATTTAGTACTTACCTACATAAATTAAAATTAATTGTTTTAGGTTAAAGTAAACTTTTCTTGTTCACAGTACCCAGCAGCGAATTCCTCTAATCAACATTCTTCGAAGAGCGGTGGATCTCAGGTACCTACTTAATCATAATAATAAATATTTTGTTTCCTATTAACATGATGAATATGTTTAAGACAATAAGTATCATATTCATCTATTGCGGCTTTAGCGAAACATTCGATATTCATCCGGATAAACTAACTTTTACACAGATACAATTTGTTTTAATGTGAGTACCTACTCGGTACTTATTTTTTTTTATTTTGTTTTTCTGTTTAAACCTTTGTTATTAATCAAATAATGTGCTTCTAGCTGCAGTCACCAAGCGGTGCGTCTTCGCGCCCATCCAGTGTATCAAGTGGAGGAAACGGGAGCAGTTGTTCTAGTAAAGCAAAAGTTCCACAAAACTTCGGCTACGTGAAGAGGCAAAATGGAGTGCCGCAGCCACCGCCACAACCTAATGGCCCTCCGCCACATGGTCATAGTAAGTACTTTCATAAAAAACAATCAATTTAAAAATGGTATTCTCCAAAAAATTATGGACGGCTTTTAAATCGTGTCAATGACTTGAAAGGACAATGCCCACTATTGCCCACGCCCCATACATTTGAGAACCTGACAAATGAGTTAGCTAGTATAAATGAGGAGCTGCGGAACAAATGCGGACTTGTCCTAATATTCTGTTTTTTTATTATTATTTTTCGAGCTCTTTGAGTGCATATCTATCGCCCCTTATAATATTAATCATCAGAAGTAGTCCGATCCTACAGAATTATTTTTGTAAAAATGCGGTTTCAAACAGAAACGTCCTGTTTAAAATTGCAAACAATTCCAATGATTTTTTTTTCAATCAAAACCGGACAAAAATGTGGGTGATTTGTTGTTTCATATTTAAATTACAATCGAAATCGAGCTTGTCCCATAAAGGTAATTCTTTTTAGGTATGGTAATCCTAAATCAATGGCAACACCAATAATTTCTAATTTTTAAAATTAAAATAATACCTACAAGTTTATCCAAAATCATGCCCAAAATCTTGTTTTTTTGGACGTAATCATATCCTAACCGGACATGTCCCATGGGTTTTTCACATGTTTTTCAATCATACCCGGAGTTGTCCACCCACCGTTTTTATACAAAACTAGACTTGTCCAAATTTAAAAAAAAAATGGACTTTTATGATCAAAAGTAAGGCTAGTGATGGTTTTTTAAATAGTACCTACTCTACATTATTATTAAAATAAAAAAAAATTTAGCTATCATGTACCTAACTAGCAATAAAATTTCAGTTTTTATGCTCCAGTGTAAAATTCAATTAATGGGACAAGTCCGCTTTTGTTCCGGAGCTCCTCAAATAATGATCTTGGTAGCAAAATGTAATCTATTTTATTACCCTGTAGGACAATGTTTTTTTTGTAGTTTTTTGGCAGCATACAATCATAGCTAAACCTTTGATTACATGTTATATAGTCAAAGAGCTAAACATGTTTTATACCACCTTTATTTTAAATAATCATCAACAATGACCACAATAACTACATATTTATTATTAATGAAGCCAATAATCAAGACTAAGTATAAGTACCTACATGAGTTACATTAAACTATAAATAACGAATTATTTATAAACTTTCTGATTTAGTGATTTATGAGCTATTTTTTCCAATACTTTTTTTATTTATACTTACATCTAAAAAAAGAACCAGCTTACAAAATGGGCATTGTTCTTTTTGAATTTAAAGATAAGTAGGCTGTGCGGAACTTCTCCTTGCCTTTTTTAATATTGACGTGTTGTGTCATTGTCTAAATTTCAAGGACGTCTTGGCGGGAAAGTGTAGCGCCATGTCTGCAGTTTTGTTTAATTTTCTAAAATTTGTGTTTTTTCAAATATTAATGTGAAATAATAGTGGATTATTAACCGTTAAGTGTTTGTGAACGTGCATGAGTGTTGGCAAATGAAACAAAACAGTGCAACATCACTTTTCAAATTCTCTCAAGAAGTCCGCGTGAGACCTCAGTAAAGTCCCACATCTTTACTGAGGAGTCCTCAGTGAGGACTCAAGGGGTTTGGGGAACATCATTTATCATTCATCATCTTAATCACCACTCATTATCATCAAGGGAAAAAAAAGAAATACAAAAACTAATGACTAGGCAGTATGGTCTCAGACCTTAGCCTGTTCCTTCACGGAACAAATAAATTTAAAAAATAAAAGTCAAAATTTCAAATGTCAATAAGTTAGTCTGGCGCGAAACAAATTGTTTTTTATTTTCTGCTTTTTATTAAAATTTACGTAGGTATACGTTTTATTTTATTTATTGTAGGATTTGTACTGTAGTACTTTGTAGGTATTTCAATCGTGATTGTAAAGTTTCATTGTCGTTTCAGGTGGAAGGACTGCTCAAGTTTCTGCGGTGCCCCGAACTAAAGTCAAAGTGTCAGGCGGCACGCAAACTTGTACACAAGACTTACAGATTCATAGTAAGTTTATTTTTGTACGTTGATCGCTTAATTGCACAAGTACAATAGCGCTTAAATTTTTCACTAGTTCATAAACACCGAAGTTTCTTATTAAGTAAGTGATAAACATCATTGATAACATCTATTTTGTTGTGATTGATTACATTTGCAAAATACCAAAACTTATTTTAAATATATTTTAAGTACTAACAATTACTTACAGAAAATGGAATCGGACCTAAATCTTATTCCTTGGGGGGCACAGCAGCAGCTCAGTTGTCAGCATCTGTGCGAGAAAGGCTTCTTGGATCTCAGTCCTTGCCGAAACCGGGAACACATGAATTTGCGGCACTATTTCATCATCACAGGTAATTTTTGTATTTTGTTTCATAATTGCAGTTACATATAAGTAGATAGGTACATGTATTTATTTGTACACTAGTTGGGTAAGGCCAATTATATTATATGTGTAGATACGTTGCCTGCCCTCCGTAGTGACTAGAACAAATCCAGGTAATTGCCTGGACCTCATTTAGTCATATGTCAGTCATTGTCACGTCAATACGATTGTTACCGTCATAAGTTTTGTGTTGTTATTTGAATAAAAGGCCTTCCTGTGTATACAGAAATTGTAAAAATTATACTGCAACCATGAAACAAGATTTTTTTAATTTCACTCGTAGGTAATTATTGTAAAAATAAATTTAAAATAAAAAAAATCATTTAGTGCGGACATTTGCCCTGTTGCCAATTCGATATGCATGAGTGAGACCACAAAGTACTTTTAGTGAGACGCGTGTACTATGTAAGAGAGAGACGTTTCTGTAATAGTGAAAGAGAGAAAACAATGGCGGCTGAGATGGCGCATAAATTCAATGAGCTCATTGGTCAACTTAACTACCTTAAAGAGTATACAAAAGTAAAATATATGTTTATCTCTTTTTAACAATAGGCTAATGATAAGATTGCATTTATTTTCTTTCCCTTTCGACGTGATTACGTCATAAAAACAATTTTGCTATTTTTAAATGCAATTTGTTCAGGTATAACTCTATATATAAAAGGTCATTGAGTAAGGCCGTAAATTTTGCCAATTAGTAACATAGATACATCTATGTTACGATAACGTAAAAGTAACACAAAGTTAACTAGAAAAGTATGTTAGGCCGATTTCATACTGCATCTTTTGTGTAAGACTTTATGCCTTTATAGGTGCACATTGCATGGATAACAAACAGTCTTGTAAGATAGTGTCAGTGTTAGCAGCAATTAAAAAACCAATAAAATAACAAATAAAATAAAGCCAATACTTCTATCAAAGTAAGTCTTTTCTTAAAACAACAATTTTTTATACTTATTAAGTTTTTTAAAACTTAAACAAAAGTTGTTTACAACAAAAAAACAAACAAAATTAGTCTTCTGTCAAAACCAAGTAGACAAAAACACAACCTTATTATTTATTGTCTAAAACTTTTCAATATTCAATTAAGTACAGTATACTTACCTCTTGAATTTTGAATTGAAAAGTGTACTGTAAAACAATCAAATTAGTTTTTTATTACTTATAACTAGGCAAATAAAAACATTATTCTTATAAAACTTCAAGTTTTAAAATATACAGACGACAAAAATACCTATAGTAAGTAGTGTATTTTATCAAAAAATAAGTAATACTTAAACTAAATTTAAATAAACAAAAAATTAATAATTTACCGCTAAAGCTGGGCGGAAAGCTAGTAAAACTTGAAATAACTTAAGAAAGTACTATAATGTTAGGCAATAAAATTACAGATACCTACTAAAATTAATGAATTTTTTAAGTAAATAGTCAATCAATCATTAGCACACAGCAGCCTTATGCTACTTGTAATTATTTTCAGAAATACCTAAGAATAAGGCAGATTATCAATTTTATTGTGTTGGTTACCAAAAGAATAAAACAAATACTATAAATTTTTCAATATGTATGAATCTTTACAACACTTCAACGTTACGTAACATACAACCAACGTTACCGGTAACATAGAAGTAACCTAGAGGTAAAGTAAAAGCGAGATTTTTAGGTAATAATTTGCTAATAAATCAATAATTCGAGCCGGAATTGAAACAAAAACACACATCGCGCATTCCTTATTCATTTATGGATGTTTTTATCACACTAATATTATAAAGGCGAAAGTTTGTGAGTGTGTATGTTTGTTACTCTTTCACGTAAAAACTACTGAATGGATTTGGATGAAATTCGGCAGACAGATAGTTTATAGCCTGGATTAACACATAGGATACTTTTTATCCCGAAATTCCCACGGGAACGGGAAACACGCGGGTGAAACCGCGAGCGGCCGCTAGTAATATTATAAACGCGAAAGTTTGTAAGTATGAATGGATGTTTGTTACTCTTTCACGTAAACACTACTAAATGGATTTAGATAAAATTCGGCATATAGATAGTTTATAACCTGGATTAACACATAGTATACTTTTTATCCCGATATTTCCACGGGAACGGGAATCACGCGGGTGAAACCGCGAGCGGCCGCTAGTATGATAATATATTGTATAATAAAAACTTTTATTTAACTTTGAAATCGTCGAAATTCACTATAAAAACCTCAGACAAAGCACAATGAGTGCACTTTGCTCGAGTCTGCAAGTGCAAACCACAAATTTGTGCCTTTTTTATTTTTATTTGTTCGTATAGTTAATCAGTGTTGCCAGAGTCAATATAAAATGTTAGTATGAAAGCTTTACATTATTTGTGGTAACATACAAAATTGTAACATAGAAGCGAAAATACGGGGACAAAGATATAAATTGTGATAAATTCATGATATTCGCTTATTTTGAAGATCAAAATTATGATTTAGTTGCTTAATCTTAGGTTATTTATGTTAGTTCTTGTATATTTAACAAAACAGGAGTTTTTTAATAAGAATGCTTGGATGCATTAAAAAGACAGCATGTTTTTTGCAAAATTTGGGGGACTGAACAAATTGAACTCACTCTAGTTGTTAAACTATATGGAGTATTTTAACTTTGAAATAAAAATGTAAAGCCTAGAGAGCTACAAAAGATAGTTAGATTTTTTTAATTATAAATTATTAAGTAAATAGGTACTTACATTTTTTTTAAATGCAATCAAATTGTGAGTCAATAAATTTGTTAAAAAATTGGCAAAATTTACAGCCTTACCCTTATATTCTATGTGTGGTGCAAACAGACACATAATTAACTAATTCATTCTGATTAAGATTTAAATAGGCATACTTACATTAATTTAATATTTAAACACATAGTGAAGTATTTTTATTTCTTTGCAATCAAAGACAATCAAACACTAATTTAGAATTAGGCAAAATGTTTAATAATCAAATCATCAACCAAATGAATAAACTTTTTTGCTAAAGTAGTTAAGTGTTACCTACCTCATAATAGCGTTTTTTCAGATCTTTGTACAGTTTTTCCCCTGCAAATTGCTTTGACCAACCTCAATAATACTCAAAAGATTACTGACTAATTAGAACTACTACACAATATATTTCTTTCCAATTATCTTCATGAATACTGTAGCAATTTTGCACAAAGCAAGTAAACCAAATAAATTTTCTAACATGGTACAATAAAGCTGTAAATAAAGTGCATTGTTCCTGGAAAGAGGAATTTAATATGCAGTCGAGGTTTTGTAATAGCTTGGGAACAATAACTACTGACAACAACACTGTTTAGGAGGGTCCCTTTAAAAAAATAATTATTGGTAACTGATAATTTTATACACAGAATAGAGATGATAAATAAAACTATTCAGTTTGAGTGTAGATTTGTTTCCAATTAATAATGGCAATAATGGTTAACTAATGAAACACATAACCGTTTTCGCCATAAACTCACAAAACATCATGTTAAGGGCCATAATGGTCACTTGCCATAAGTCTTTATAGCATAACTCCATAACGCATAATATAAATGGCCAAAATTTAAAAGGCATAACCATAGAAAGGCTTAATTTCGATAAGCATGAGTAACAAAAGGCATATTTTTTATTTGCCATAATGTTCAGAAGACATAGGTAATGTTAAAAAAGCGTTATGGCTATAAACATCTGCGTTTTAATGTGTCACCAGTACTTTGTTTTGGAGATATATGCTTGTAGATGGTTTGAGGGAGGGGGAAAAAAGAGGGGAGAGGGACTTTAAGGGAGAAATTTAAGACAATCGCTATGCTGCGCTTCGCGATTGTCTTAAATTTCTAACCTATCACGTGACCTACCTACAGGAGTAGGTAGCTAGTATTTCTGTTGTAGTGACGTTGCTTTATAAAACTATGACTTATTTGAATTGTGCGTTTTAAAGTAAGCATTCAGAATGGCAACAATCCGTAGGTCGGGCGCTCGGCACTCGCTGAGAAATAATTCCATTATGCTTAATAAAATTATGACAATCAGTAATATAGATTTTTAACGATTATATTTTTATTAATATGCCTTGCAACGATTTCTGCGTTATTAGTTTATGCATAATAAAAAATTTGCTACAAGCTATTATGCTTTTTGTATTGTAGGTATGCCATATAATGTGATGTAGGTACCTATGTCAATTAAAATTAGTGCAATAAACATTATGCATTTGAATGTGTCACTAGCAATAATCAATAAAATTAATTTTATTACACATTACACATGCTTGCAAACTGGGTGATTCTGCATGATTATCAAGCACAATAATATTAATTTTATAATACTACACACAAACTTTTAAATCCTAAGGAAAAAATTTCATAACCGTGTCGCATAGCGGTAAAAAAATACTACTCTCTAATAATAATACTACTCACGTCACGTTCACTTCAATTCCGATCAAGCATGACCTTTGTGAGGTTTGCTTATAGTAATTTAGAGATTGCGGATTTGATAAGTTGCAGTAACTTATTACGATTCAGGATCGAGTTGTTATCAAGCCTTTACTGAATTACACTGCTGATAGACGTTCTTCATTAGGGAGACTTTGAATTTCCGGCACATTTGTATTCACTACACTAACACTGTCCGCCTCAACCTGAGCTGCAAAGGGCGGCGGCGGTGGCGGCGGCCTTTTACCAGCTGTAGTTCGTCGCCGCTTCACCACCAAATACCCAATGATGCACGAAGCCAGTGCTACCAATCCAATAGTGATAAAACCACCAGTGTAATGATATACATCCTTAGTATTCAGTTCACTGTTTAATTCTTCCTTCGACTCTAACACTGAGTTTAATAGATGATGCCAATCGATATGTTTTGTCTCAGTGTTTGGGATCCGTATCTTTAAATTGTTCATAATTTTATTAATACTGATACCTCCAGTTGTTAAATATTTTGCTTATTTATTGCAACTTTATGTTTTCTTTTCTTAATAAATATTTAAAAAAAGATCCCACCACAATGATTTAAAAATGTCGTACTTGTCGTACATATCTACTACTTGTATGGACCTATTAACAGCAGCTTAACTGTTATGTAATTTTTCATTATCTTCATAAGTTAATTACTTATTTATTTTACTACTTAGTGTCTGTATGTCTGGGAGTCAGAAAGAGAAGTCAGGCCATTTGTTCTCATTTTTCTTTAATGAAGTAGCTGTTAATAAACAGTCCAGGGAGGAACTTAGGGCTGTACATTTTTTACCTTTTTGTCCAACTAATATAAGAATGCAGGCCTTAATATCTAAATATATTGTTTAATCAGAAATTAACGACAAGACCAGGGTGCAGCTTTAAGATTGGTTTTGTTAATACAGAACAGACTATATATTTTATAAAGAAAGGAGCATCTTTGATTTCTTTGCAACGATCCAAACAAGCGCTCGTACTTACCATGAGCGCGGTCGGTACCCGGACCCAACACTTTTATTCTCGACTCTTCTCAGGGTCTCGGTAGGCTGTTAAATTGTTGATATACCAGCAGCTTCGATCAACAATACAACTAGATAACGCGTCACGTACAAAATAAAAGCTTAATTCTGTCCACGTGAACAAATACTTTTTCAAAGCAATAAATTACTCCTGTGACTTAAAAATAAAAAGACGTAAATAAGTGTAGTAATGAAATCAACCTTAAAGGGCAACAAACAAAGTACTTTTTCCTGTTATTGCCTTGCGAGAAAATAAACGCTCACTTCTCAAGTGCGCGTTTTTTTACCGAGACATATTTTTAGCGCCAACCTGACATCTAGTTGTATTGTTGATCGAAGACCAGCAGCTATTAGAAGACTTTCGCCTTTAACCCTATAACGGGCAGAGGGATGTATATTCCCACACATTTTGAACTTTATACAATTGAGATAAGGTCGAAAACCAATGAAAAATTTGAACATGCTGTGCCCGTTAAGGCGTTAAATGACAATTAGGACCGCAGAAGCAGTCCTACCATTACGACACCCAAGGGAAGAGAGAGGTTGGTAGTATTCTTTAAGTTTTTATCGCTTCAAAACGGAGCACATTAACCTTGCACAAAACAATTATCGAATACGTCCCTGCCTCGCTAGGTAGTCATCAATTAGTAAATAAAGCTCATTGTATACAAGCAGTTTCTGTTGCGCGGACGCCTATCAATGAGTGACGCAATCATGTGTTGTGTTTAGTGACTAAAAGTTTACATTCTACTATAGAAATGTCACATAGATTTGGGTATGTTTGTTTTTTAAAGTTATTGAGTTAATTGTTATTATGTTCTTCTTAAACATATTTTAACGTTTAATAAGTTTGCAGCTGTTAAATACACATTATTAAAAGTAAAAACAATACCATAATGGTTAGACAGACAGACAGACAGACAACACTTTAATTGCAACACCGCAAAGATTTACATAGAACTTAATAAAAACAATAATTAGCTATTAAAAATAAAAATAAAAAACTTTTGCAATAAATCGATTAAAAATACAGTAACAATTTAACGGTCTTATTGCTCTAAGCAATCTCTTCTAGACAACCAGTTTAGCTGTGGTCTCTGCCTTTTTAACCGACTTCAAAAAAAGGAGCAGGTTCTCAATTCGGTTGTATGTTTATAGGGTTCCGTAGCCAAATGGCAAAAAACGGAACCTTATGGATTCGTCATGTCTGTCTGTCCGTCCGTATGTCACAGCCACTTTTTTCCGAAACTATAAGAACTATATTGTTGAAACTTGGTAAGTAGATGTATTCTGTGAACCGCATTTAGATTTTTACACAAAAATAGAAAAAAAACAATAATTTTTTTGGGTTCCCCATACTTAGAACTGAAACTCAATTTTTTTTTTATTAAACCCATACGTATGGGGTATGTATGGATAGGTCTTCAAAAATGATTTTGAGGTTTCTAATATAATTTTTTTCTAAACTGAATAGTTTGCGCGAGAGACACTTCCAAAGTGGTAAAATGTGTGTCCGTCCGTCCCCCTCCCCCTGTAACTTCTAAAATAAGAGAATAATAAAACTAAAAAAAATAAATGATGTACATTACCATGCAAACTTCCACCGAAAATTGGTTTGAGCGAGATCTAGTAAGTAAGTAGTTTTTTTTACGTCATAAATTAATTAATAAAAAAAAATACACTTCTTATTATTGAAACATCGATCAAAGTTAGAACGAACTACAAGACCTTATAAATGATGTTACTTGCGGTAAAAATGTACAATAGCGTCTCCTAAATGGGGGGTGTCCATCACCCCCCTTACTATCCCCCCCCCCCCCCCCCCCGAGGAAACGCATACTTTTGGAGATATGCAATAAAGAAATATTAAGGTTATGAATCCTTAAAAGTTACATTATTATACAAAATGTGGGGTTTGGGGGGTGGGGGGAGGGTAAAGGGCTTAAATTTCAAACCTCTCGTGATCTACAGAAGCAAAAAAAAGGGGAGAGAGTATGTAAAAAAAAACGTTGCACGTACAAAAACGTCGTTTCTGGCGCTTCGCCGGCCGCTGCCGCGGCACACTCGCTTCGCTCGCTCGGCTCTCGCGTTTTTGGTCAACATACTAACCTAACCTAATTAACTCTTTAGATTTTTTTTTGTGGCGGGGGGCTTCCCCCCCGTCCCCCTGACCCCCCTTGCGGGGGGGCTGCGCCCCCCCCCCCCGTCCCTCCGCTTCGGTTCTGTTACTACTTTGTTTTTTTTTTATTAAGACTTAAATTTCTACCTATCATGTGACCTACAGGAGTAGGGCAGCTAGTATTTTATTGTTAGTACCTAGTTAATAAATGAAATGAAACACCAAATTATTAATACATTAACTTAAGTACGCATATTTTTAAAGTATACATTTGAATAGTTAGATATTGTTTGTAAGTTATTATAATAACTAATTTTATTAAGATGTAAAAATAAAAACGTTATTTTCGTGGCTCTATAAACTCATTACCTTTGCTTGAACACAATTAACAAGTACAATAAAAATCAATCCTGTCAAATTGGATTAAAAGTGTGAAAAAATATCGATTTTCATAATTTTTTTTCAAAGAAACTACCAATATTCTCGATGTGAAACTTTGCATAAACTACTTCATTAATGCAGATCTTTTCAATAAAAAATTACGAACATTCAACTCAGGAGACGCTATTGTACATTTTAGCCTTACTTGCTGCTACGGAACCCTTCATGGGCGAGTCCGACTCGCACTTGACCGGTTTTTTTTTATTTTTGTTACCTCAGAACTCCGTCATTTATACACCGATTGGGAAAATTCTTTTTTTATTTGAATGGATATACTTTCAGATTGGTCCTATTTTTATTTGGATGATTGTATGTATAAGTAATGCTTGATTTTTAAAAGTAACATAAAACCGTGTGGTACAGCGGCTTACTAAATGAATACTAGGTACCAATCCCTCTATTCCCTTGGGTGTCGTAATAGACGACCAACGGACTAAAGACTGCATATACAACAGCGCACACACCAGCATAGAGCGGCGATGGGCTCACCACATATTACGCTGAGCATGTGCATTTGGTGAAACGTGGACTGTAAATAAATAAATAATAAATAATCTTTCCTACATTCACATCAATTATCTAGCCCAAGTGAAGCTTCGTTATGAAACTCGTTAAATGGTTACTAGAAAACGGATAAACATACTTAAATACATACTTATTATACATAGAAAACACCCAGACCCGAGACAATTTAGAAAAACAATAATTTCTTAATTAACCCGACCGGGGATCGAACCCGTGACCTCAGAGATGGCGATATCATGAAAACCGGTGTACAAAGCACTCGACCAAGGAGGTGGGCTATGGCAGAGGACTGCTTTTGCTGTCCTCATTGAAAGAGAGAGAGAGAGAGAGAGAAACATTTATTGACACACAGGAAACAATACGATATTAAGAGGCCTATTACATCTCGATTGTGATTTTTGCGTAAAATGCCCATTTTCGCATTTTGTAGTAATTTTGCAGTTGTATTTATCGTTTTTATCGAAATAGGGTAATAAATTCATTATAAAATCTTTATTCTTCATGAAAAATTTTGCTCAATAATATTAACGTAGATAGGAGATATTCACAGTTAACTTATAGCAATTTTCGAAGTTTTTTGGTTTAGAATAAGATTTTTTTTCTATATAAAATCAATGACATATAAAATTCCGAGGCCGCTACGCACTATTCGACTATATAAGAGATAACATTATAATTTTTTTATTTCACTTGTTTATAACAGTAGTTCAATCGATGAGCTCAAAAAAGTGCCTTCGCGCACTTTATGAAAATGTTTCTCTGCAATTTTGCATTTAATTAAAAAGTTAAGCAAAATTTACAAAATGCGAGGCCGCTACGCACTATTGCAATAGCTATTCTACACTATTCAATAAGTCATAATAATTGTTAATGTATTTTTGTTTCTGAGATCCATAACGCCAAAATTGGCCACTTTACGCAAAAATCACAGCCGAGATGTAATAGGCCTCTTAACAAATATAATAAAACATCAAGCCTAGTCTCTGACTAACCCTTTGGTATCTAACTTAGATCGCTTCTCACTTTTTTATAGTAGAATCCCCTTGAAACTTAAAAGTAAACACACTTTTTATCACTCCAAATATTTATTTTACTTACGTTGCCAGTATGATGTGTCTGTCAGCGCCATGGAAATATTTATTTTAATGCTTCGTTGAATCCGGTGTTACAAACATCAGTCCTACTAGTCTTACCAAGGTCTTACTACTCATAGATTGTTGATTTTAGTATGCTATGTTTAAGTTTAATAAAATTATTAATGTTTAAAATTGAAATTAAGTATGAGCTATTACCGTTTTATTTATTTATTTCTTCTAAGAAAACTTACAGACAAAAATTTCTTCTAAATTAACAACTTAATTTCTATGTAGCTTTCACATTTTATTAAATTAATTAACGTGTACATAACTTTATCTTACGGATTTAAATTCTATTGACAATGCTTATTAAC
The DNA here is from genome assembly GCA_963921215.1 of Scoparia ambigualis. Classification (NCBI taxonomy): domain Eukaryota; kingdom Metazoa; phylum Arthropoda; class Insecta; order Lepidoptera; family Crambidae; genus Scoparia; species Scoparia ambigualis. The sequence goes on from OY992503.1 coordinate 28,320,535, forward strand.
ATTTTTCGATAATTATAACTATGTTTTCTGATTTCAGAGTTCCTCAAAGGGGTGGAATGAAAATCAGCGATGGTAGTCTTTCCGATACGCAAACGTATTCCGAAGTGAAGTCTGACTATGGAATTCCATACGCGCCCTGGCTGAGACACAGGTATGTAGTATAAAATGACCACTGAAGTGAAGCCTGGAGTTAAATTTATTGGCAAACAAAAAGGTGCTACTTATATTTTATCAAATAAGTAACATAATGATTTCTCTGTGCTTTCAAAATAATACTAATTAAATGGAACCTGTTTTTTCTGTAACTCTTTGTTGCCAATTCCTAGCAATCGCGTGAAGCGGTTGGTAACTAATAATTTTAAATTAATTACTTCAATTGCTTTATCTAATTTGTGTTGTATAGTGACGTCATGTCAGCATTATTCATAATCATCATCATGTTCCTTGTCATTATCTATATATTCCCACTGTGCGTTTGTGTTTTAACTTGAGTAGGTATGTACCGGTGAACCTGTTATTTAACAGACTTTGTCATAATCTCTTGCTTTGCTCTCCTATTTCCGATGTGGCCAGTTGTAGACAAATATTGATATGAACAATATCTAATACCTTTAAACTTTGAACTACTCCAAACTATAATATCTACAGTAAATACACCTGTTAGATTGTGAAATCTAGTACAAGAACATACGCGATAGTTTTGGTGTAGTCATCCATAGTTTATAAAAGAAGAATTTATGAAGATTAAATTTTAAATCATCGGTATTTACTCTTTCAGACTGTAGTTTTAACTTCACAAGTCATGTTAATAATATTTGACTTGCAAAATTTATCAAAGGTTTTTTGTTAGTTAAATAAAAGGTACAATAAGTTGGTCTATCCTTTTAAATATTTACCTGTTAAAGATAAATGGGCCCGTAGTCATTCATAATTATAACCTCATTCAGCTCACTTATACTCGGCCAGTCCATATGAATTTGACCATCGCGATATATACCAATCGCCAGTTTGACAGTTCGCAATATGGACAATCGCTATTTTGACAGTTCGCAATATGGACCAATCGCTATTTAGTAGGTACACGATTTTGACGGTTTTAGTCACTTGACCGATTGCGAATTTGACCGTACGCGACGAAGCCCTTATTGATATTGGTTGACAATAAATCTATGTACAACAAAATGGATCTAACATAATAGTTCCGTGCATTGTAACCTACAACTGGCCAGCATGCTTCATCACGTGTCCCATTCCAGCAACACATACTCGGCGAGCGGGCGGCTCTCTGAGGGCGAGTCGATGGAGTCACTGAGCTCGCTGCACTCCGCGCAGCACAACCACACCTCCCCTAACTCACACCGCAGCTCACTCACTCACAATAAGCTCATTATGCACCGGGAACAGGGCTCCAGGCTTAACAGGAGCAACAGTATTAGGTGGGTTGTGAACTGACGCGTTCTTTTGTTTACAGCGCTTTCACATGTTTGGGTTTAGACTTAGAGCGCTGCTGTCGCACGGCTGGGCATCCATACATATTCAAGTAGAGCGACAGAAGCGTGAGTGTAGCCCCCCCTAGACAAGTGGCAAACGCTCACCACCTGTCTATTCGTAATTCGTCATACAATGCGCGCGTGATGCAGCATTTTTCACAAATAAGCTTGGGAAAAGTATTTTTATTTATTTATTTTGAAATATTTACATTTTAACTTAAAATATGACATTAAAAATTTTATGTAGCCCTTCAAAATACTTCACAATAATTTTTTAAAGATTCATAAAAATGACCACGCGCTATTTTTTTATGTGACACTCAAAATTGACTCGCGAAACCCGCGACGTGACGTCATCGGATTCCATTCTCTCGCACGGGTGGCGACTTCGTTTTATTAATATGTCCATATGAACCAGTGCAGTTGTGCCACAGATTAATTAATAATTAATTGTGCAAATAGTTAAGTAATTAATGTAATCGGACGCCCGTCGGGCGCGGGCGGCGAGAGCGGCGGCGGGGGCTAACGGATACGATGACGTCACGTCACGTCAGTCGATTGTCAGCGAACTAAGCGAGGTAGTAGTGTTTTATGCAATTATTAATGTACAATAACTTTGTAAATACTTCTCGTAACGAAGTGAAATAAAGACTATTGGTTTTAGAATAGCGACTTCTATAATGGTATAAAGTAAAAATGAACTTTTTTTTCATTTTTCGCAAGTCCATTGGCACAGTACACAGCAGTGTACAATGAATTATGAATAGACAGGGGGTCAGCGTTTGCCACTTGTCTAGGACCTCAGGTCTGCGAGTAAGTTGTGGCAGATATCGGCAGCTTCGCAACTTAGCCGCATTGCAGCCGCTGTAATATGAAAGGGACCCTGCCGCGCGACATAACGCCTATATGTGGAAGCGCTCTTAAAGTTTTTTTGTAGACCAATGAGGTAGTTGTCAGAGGGAATGAAACAAGAAAACATTGAACACGCACACTCACGTAAATAGGTACTGAACACACTTGTTCGTGTTCACACTGGGTACTTGAACACCCATTGTGTTATCCGGTAGGCCGCTTAAAGTAAAATTTTAATAACTCTCACAACCGAGAACGTACCCGATCAAATCTCTTCGAATAAGTTAAACTTTTAATTCTGTTTAAAATAGAACAACATAGTTTGAATACCAAAAAACAAAGCCTATCTAATATTTTTCGAACTCTCACATACTGACTCAAGTAAATTGCTAATGGGATTTAAAGCAACTTAATACAAATTTCATTATCTGTATCCTACATTGACCACTTATCAGAACATATTCATACATTTACATACGTCATCCAATTCTTTCCATCATCATAATATCAATACCTACTATACAGTTCCTTTATGTTTCACGCATTTGTGATGTTCACACCAAATTGTAACTAACTGTCTACATAATATGGTACAAAATCAGTGACACTTGATTGCATTTTTAGCTACCTCAGAGATAGGACGTTTCCAAGGTACGCCACACTGTTGAAGTTTGTTCATGTTTTGGCTTCGAGGTGGCACGCTTCCCTACATCTTATTGTTATTACTTATACTTATGCATGATTTGAACATGGCACGGCTTACTCTTATGATTTCTACACAATGTTTTGATAGGACACATTTTATAATTAGTAGCATTTTTTGTGCTCGCTCACTTCTGTTCTGTGTTTATTCTATTTTTTTTAAGAACATCATCTTTTCCTGATGGATATTCCCTGTTAGGATATTAGACCAAAACCCACCACGGGTTACTGTGAAAGCACAAAAAAGCTAAAATAAAGAAAAATGTTTTAAACATTCTATCTCATTTTAAAATGTATTGCACCATAAAATTAAATACTTGTTTTTATAATCATCTTTATTTTGATAAAAGATTTTTTCCATTTTTGTCACAGCAATAATCGTTCTGATAAAGTTATGTTTTTCAAGCAAGTAGTCTTTATCGCAAATCGCTATTTGTATCACTGTGCCATGTTGTAAAGTGCGCTGAGCCACTGTTTATTTGACATCAAACTTTGCCAAAAGTTTTATTATGTTCTCATGTATTATACAAGACTAAATTATATAAGATTCTTTCTTTTACTTTTTATGAAACGTTTCAAATGATGATGATATTAATAAATACAATTACATACATATAATCTCGACTGTTATCCCCGAAGGGTTAGTCAGAGACTAGGCAATGAGTTGAGAGAGTGACTTTTCATCAAATAGCGACTGCACATGTGCTTAGCGTGACTAGTGCTGAGCCCATCGCCGCTCTATGCTGTTGGATGTATGTGCAGTCAAGTCCGTTAGTCGCCTTTTACGACACCCGAGGGAAGAGAGGGGGTGGTAGTATTCTTTCACCGCTACGCAACACGGTTAAATTAAAGACAAATAAGTGCTGATACCACATTAAATTAATTATTAATAATGTAATACTCTAGAGCAGGTATTGCAAAGAAACTTTGTTGAGTCAGAGGTTGCGGCTCGTTCAGCTTAAGACATAATATTCTGATAACAGTTCGCTGTACTGTAGAGTCCAAAGCTGTTATAATCTGTCTTGTTTTTATACAATAATCAAAGTAATACAATTAAAATGCTCAAATTGAAAAGCTATTGCTGCCTTTTTTTTCCTGTACATTATGATTTTTAATTTAAATAATAATTTTCAACTCCTTTAGTAGATACTTAACAAAATAAAGATATCAAATAAAAATATAAGTATAGCTGGGTTATTTAGTACTCATTATTTTAAAATCTTCTATTATTCCTTATAATTTAAAGTTAGGTAGAAATTATGTCTATAGTAAAGTAAAAATTGGCAAAGTTTGGTGTACCGTAATAAAAGTACGTCGTCTAAAAACAAATCCGGTTACAGATCAACGAAGTCGGAGAAACTGTACCCGTCGATGCTGCAGCGGTCTTCGGAGAGCGACTATGAACCTTATTATTGTCTACCAGTGCAGTATGGACCAGGCGGACAAGGTACTTTCAATGCCTTTTTGTATTTTTACTCGAAGTATAAAGAAAAATAACCAGAATGCATAGTGACAGTTTTATTCACCACTACATTACCAACTTCATTATGGAAAAAAGTTAACTACCTCATTTTGTCACCAGAAGGCGCTGCTTCAACGTTTATTCGAAAATGAGAATTTGGATGGCATTAATGCTATTGACGTTTTTTATAAATGAAACTCCCACTAACTAGGCACTCATCAAGACGACATGCGAAAAGCGTCGTTAGTAAAATGTTCAGTCACATTATGAGGGTTTATGCGTCTCTGTTACCTATATAAACTTCCATGTTAAAAAAAATATGTTTATTTAGCTGAGTAATTGCGATTAAAGTCTACTACAGAAAGCTTAAAATCGCAGTAAGTTTAAATTATTTTCTTTTTACTTTATAGTGAGTGCACAGTTTCATGAAAATTGGCCGATTTGTTTGTGAAATTTTGAACTTGGAAGTTTGTATTGGAAATCGAAGAGTGTAAACGTTCTTAACATTAATCGTATATTAACACGTTCACAGTCTTTTGAACCAATAACAATAATTGATATTGTAGTGTTTTAATTCATGGACTGTGCATGTATCCAGTAAGATAGCTCGGTATTTAAAAGATCCGACCGAGCTATATCACCCAGCTCGGAGGAAGGTCTTCCCTTTGGCCTTCCTACAATGTGGCATCCATCCTACCATCCGCTTTCCTACAGTGGTGACCCGGACGTGATGCGCTTCCCTACAGTGCCGACCCCAGATTGGTGACCCATACGGAGCATAGAAGCACCTTCAACATCGTCTCAAGTCGGGGTCACCAATGTGTGTATGTTATCGCATCGATTGCATCACTTTGTAGAGAAGGTTAGGTTATTAAGTAAACTCAGACTTCAGTTCACGTATGTCCGATCATATTGACTGAAAACAAACCGATACAACTATTGGATATTAATCATAAGTTACACATTAAATATACAGAATGTCGATATCGAATATATGTAACAACTACAGTACAGATTGAACGCGGGGAAGCGACTGTAGGGAATCGCATCCGTCGGGGTCGCCACTGTAGGGAAGTGCATCACGTCGGGGTCACCGCTGTAGGGAAGCGGATGGTAGGATGGATGTCACATTCTAGGAAGGCCAAAGGGAAGATCTTCCTCGGAGCTGGGGTGATATAGCTCCGGGACCGAAGTCCTACGGATGTTAGTTGGAGATGCTATATACAGGGTTAAAGGTTAAGTCGACCTATATCCTTTTAAGGGGATGTAGTTTCCATCATTTCTGACTGATTTGACTATGAAACACCGTAACCCAAACTTAACCGTTCTCAAGTTATAGTACTTTGAAAAATTTCCGTTTTTTTTGTCTATTGTCCTCTTTTTTTTGTTTTGTGCCTCTAACTTATTTAGTTTTGGTATTTTTGTGTAGAAAATTAGTAACTTAATTATTATGAACACTAAAATTGCAAGTAGTTGTACTGACTGAGTCGTAGTAGACGATGAACAGTATAAAAAAGAAATAAATTCGAAAAAAATGTTATTTCTTCCTTCGATATAAAATAAGTCTATGACAGGTTGTGCTGCAGATAATCGTAAAACTATCTACGGTTCCTTAGCTTCCTATCAATGTATAACAAACTAGGGTATTATCAGGATTCTCGAAAAAAACTTTGATGAAAGACTCCCAGGTAGTAATCAAAATAACGGTATTACGTTAAGTTACTCCCTGCGCCTATGTCATTTATGGAATTTGTACGGTGGCTTGGGGTACGGTGTTTTATAGTCAAATCAGTCAGAAATGATGGAAACTTCATTCCCTTAAAAGTCGACATAACCCTGTATAGCGAAGAAGATGGTGAAACTTCGCTATCGATACTATTTTATCGTCGTAGTATGGCGACGTGCGTCGTTGGTATGCGTTTGTGGCGCCATCTGTTGACACGGATGAGAAGGTGTTTGCTTCGTGTCGAATAATGTGCGGCGTATGCGGCAGGTGGCGGCGCCACAATACCATTAAAACGGACAAAGGGGAAGCTTACAATTCCAAAAATATTGATACAATTCATAATGTATTAAAAACATTTCACAATTTATTTTGAATAAAAATTTACCTACTGTGAAACGGGCGTCATTATGTAGCGTGCTTGTTGCATGGGGAGAAGCGCTCTTATATTATGACTGCATCGCATCGGCTTCTGACCATCAGGCAGGATGTGGTCACAATGACGAGTCACATAAAAAAAAATGTTGATCGGCTGGCGTGTACATTATATTGACGGTACGAAATTCACATTGAAATGTCACGTTTGTTTCACTAACAGGTCTTAGTTACGGAGTATCGGAGCCGCCGTCGCCGTCTCCAAGGTCAGCCCTCAGCCCCACCCACCAGCCGGGGAACGTGATGCACACACCGCGGCACTCCCACCACTACCCCAAGAAGAATGATGACGGTTCGTGTATTGTTACTAGAATATTTTTAACCGCTACGGGTAAGCTTGCCTTTATCTCACCTGATGGTAAGTGACGATACGGCCGAAGGTGGAAGCGCGCTTCACCCGGAATCCTCAACCACTGAGGAAAGGCTATCTTATCTCTAAAGTATTGGAACACAACAATGCTATGAACATTGTTGTTATGGCGCCAGACTTCAGATAAGATGGTGGTAGTTAGCCAGGCGGACTTACGAGCCCTATCATCAACCAAACCAAGTAGACTAACATAACCGCCCGCTGGGAATCGAACCCGGGGATTTCTGGGTCTGAGACCGGTTTCTTAGCCACTAGACCACAGAGGCGGTTAAGTATTTGGTAAGGTTTCAACACTGAGCCACTGTGGTGACGATACATTAATAAAATAATACTAACGACCCATATACTATTTACTTAGGTGTCGTAAAAAATGACTAAGTAACGATATGAGGACTACACATACATCTAACAACAATAGGTAGGTACATTTGTAAAGTATTGGCATCCATATTATGTCAATAAATTTTTATTGAAGGAGCCCATTGAAAAACAGCGTCAGGCTCCATTGGACCTGACAAAATCAGTGGCGTGCCTAGGGCTTCAGATTGGGGCAAGCCACGAAACCTGAAGTTCCTAATCTTGCTACCTAGGTACAATGTTGGTGCCCATTTGTGACACTAGCCACATTTTTTACTCAAATCGTCATAGGCCGTGGCATTCCAAACGTTCTTGTCGTTGGTAAAAAAACAGGCTATTACCTTCTATTACATCTTGAATGTGATTTTTGAGAATTTTATTTTGGCCAATTTAGGCGTTCTTTATCTCGGAAACAAAAATACATTAACAGTATTTACTTATTGAATAGTGTAGAATAGCTAATGGCATAGTACGTAGCGACCTCGCTTTTTGTAAATTTCGCTTAACTTTTATTTAAACTCAAAATTGCAGAGAAAGATTTTCATAAATTGCGCGAGGGCACTTTTTTGAGCTCCTGGATTGAACTAAACAAATGAAATAAAAAAATGAAACAAAAGCAAAAAAACTTCGAAAATCGCGTTAAGTTACTGTGAATTTCTTATATCTACGATAATATTATTGAGTAAAATTTATACCAGAATAATTGTTACTTCATGAGGAATAAAAATGTTATAATGAATTTATTATCCTATTTCGATGAAAACTATAAATACAACTAAGTACAAAATTACAACAAAATGCGATGCGCCGGCCGTCCGAACTCAGCTTATTCTCGCAGAGTGGAGATTTGTAATATTACGCATGCATTTATTATCCTATTTCGATAAAAACGATAAATACAACTGGAAAATTACTACAAAATGTGAAAATGGGCATTTTGCGCGGGAATCACAGTCGATATGTAGGCCTCTACACTTAATTTATTAATTATTACTTAATTATTAGAATGGAAGCAACCAACAATCAAAAGAGTTTTTTCATAGACCTATTATAATTAATGCCCTAGATGACTTTTAATAGTTTGCGAAATACATAAATCATGTGTGATGTTCAAAGAATTTATTTACCTCTGCCTTTCGTATGCCAATCATCAACACGTTTAAGTACACATTTGTTTGCAACACATCACATGCTCAACACATCTTAGTTCGTCACAGAGACCAATAAAGCGACGAACTGAACTCGGAACACATTTTTTATCACAAATTACGAAAACACTTGTTACTTAAAAACAATCCCTCAAATAAAGTGAAGTGTGACAATAACAAAGAATAAAAAATGGCTGGCTGCTGCCTGTGGCTGCTGCACAGCACAATCGCGTATTAACGCTCGCCTCTGATTGGTTCGCCCGAGCTCGAGCTGTCATCGGTCGCCTCTGATTGGTTCGCCCGCGTTTAAGTTGCACGTGATTCGGTAGAAATAAAGCCTGATTTGGAGAAGGCCTTACTTGCGAACTTCATAACGCAAGCTGGCTTTGACCAATAGTATGAATTTCTCATAGAATCTATACATACTTACGCTGTATTATGTTTATAGATTAGCAATTTTGATAAAGTTAGAAGAGAGCGGATATACTTTTAATCCGAAGCCCGGTTGCAAGCCAACTTGTGCGAGAGAGATGTAAAGCGTCGCACGATTTATAAGAAGCTTTATGCGATTTGTTTGGTGATTCTCAATATGAGAAACTTATAAAATTGATAATTTGAATGCTGATGAAAGAAAATTAACAATGGTAAAAAATATTAAGTGATTTTAATAATTGCGTTTTACCAGTAGTGATATTGAGTTTTTGTTAGGGCAAGCCGGGCTTTTCGGCTTGTATGAAGGTACCGCCACTGGACAAAATGCTGAATTGGCTACCTTTTTAGCTGCGGCCATGAGACAATAATGTGTTAAGAGGGTTTACGCATTTCGGTTTCCCATACAAATTTCCAAGTCGAAATTTTTAAAAACCACTAAGCCAATTTTAATGAAACTTTGCTTTCTAAAGTAAAATACAGGGATCTAAATAGTTTGTTGAAAACATTTTTAAAAAACGTTTATTTAAGTGAGTTATTGCGATTTTAAACTTTCTATAGTGGACTTTAAATCAGAATAACTCAGCTAAATAAACGTTTTTTAAAAATGTTTTCAACATACTATTTAGATCCCTGTGTTTTACTTTAGCATGCAAAGTTTAATTAAAATTGGCTTAAAAGGTTTTAAAAATATCGACTCGGAAGTTAGTATGGGAAACCGAAATGCGTAAACCCTCTTAAGTATCGCTATTACTTTTGTTCTTATATTAATCTGTTTTGTTATACTGTGATTGTTGTAACTGTCTCGTGTGTTGTAGCTAAATAAACTAGTTTTCATTTCCTTTTTCATTTCAATAGCAAAAAGCGGCGATGGGCTCACCACCTATGACACTGAGCACATGTGCAGTTGTTTTTTGGTGTGCCGTGGACTGTGGCAGTGCGCTGCTTTTGGGGTCCTCATTGCCTTGCCTTGCCTTAGCTAACTCATTTGGGATAATGGACTTGGGAAAAATGAAAAAAAAAAGTTAATTTTTACTTTATACCATTATAGAAGTCGTTATTCTAAAACCAATAGTTTTTATTTCACTTTGATACGAGAGTATTTACAAAGTTATTGTACATAAATAATTCGTTAAAACACTACTACCTCGGTTAGTTCGCTGGCACTCGACTGACGTGACGTGACGTCATCTTATCCGACAGTCCCCGCCGCCGCTCTCGCCGCCCGCACCCGGCGGGCGTCCAATTACATATCCGATGACGTCACGCCGCGGGTTTCGCGCGTATTTTGATTGTCACAAAAACAATAGCGCGTGGTCATTTTTAAGAATCTTTAAAAAATTATTGTGAAGTATTGTGAAGGGCTACAGAAAAAATTTTAATGTCATATTTTAAGTTAAAATGTAAATATTTCAAAATTAAATAAATAAAAATACCGTTCCCAAGCTCATTGTCGTGGTTGAATTTTTACGTGAGGCTTGTGTCCGGTATTTTGATGCTTTCAAATAAATAATCCGTGTCGCGTAGCGGAGAAGAATACTACCACCCCCACTCTTCGCTTGGGTGTCGTAAAAGGCGACTAACGAACTAAAGACTCATCACCTGTCACGCTGAGCACATGTGCAGTCGCTATTTGGTGAAAAGTGGACTATAGCAGAGTACTGCTTTTGCGGTCCTTATTGCCTGTAGTCGCTGACTAACCCTTTGGGGATGATAGTCGTGATTATATTATGTATGTATGTCAAATAAATAAATAAATAAATATTCTTCTTGTTCACAGTTCATGGTTCTACTGCATCTTTGGTGTCCACTGCATCGTCGTTAGCTGCTGGGGCAGGGTCGGAAGAAAGGCAGGCTCATGAGGTAAAAACTAAATTTAATCTGGTAATATAAATTAAAGACAATTTTCAAGAAAGCAGGTATAATAATTACTTAAATATTTGACAATGAAAATGGTTTACTTTACTGTTACCAAGTCAAGTAGCCAAGGCTTATCTAAAGTCGTGTCATATCTGTCACTTTCCATGTTTTACATCAAATCAAAATTTATTTATTCAGTAAACTTAAAATAAGCCTTTTGAATCGTCTAAACTTAATGGATGGATGGGCAACACCCATTCAGGAAGTCTTTTAGCTGTGGAGAAGAACGGGCGCGAGAAGAACGGGTGCAAGAAACTCCACAGATTTATAATAATATAGAAGTAACGACATTTACAAAACAATACGTCTTTACCAAATTATACAATATACAAATTGTGAGCGTTAATACAAATTGGAAAATGCCCTCCCTATATCATAGAAGGATATATTCCATTACAAAAAAAAAAATACGATTACAAGACAACATAACACATACAAAAGAATATTCAATAAAAAACAGGTATTGCTCGTTTTAAAATAAAACGAACAACGTCTTACAGTATCTTTGAAACAAAAAGAAAGACTACTAAATACTACAAATAAAAAATAAGATTACAAGAGCAGACCAGCCTCCACAGGCGGCACCCGTTCACGAGTATAACATGTGAATCACGCCAGCCAAGGCTTCGCTCAACCATGTTCTAGGGAACGTAACGACCGGACGCACATGCCACCACTGCAGAGCATGACACACTCGAACAACTCCCAACGAAAGCAAGAGAACATTAAGATAACTTTAAACGCAACATAAATTTTGAGTAGGTACCTGTAATCTGTAAGACACTGCTGTTAAAGGCTATCATACCAGCGTAAAATTAATTAGTTATAAAAATAATTGCTAAGAAAATATAATGTGAAAATATTATTATAACCAGGCTGTTTTGTCTTCTAATTCTTTGAGTGTATACTATTTCTTAAGTAAACAAGATTTTACATGATTCTTAAACTTATCTAAAGGTAAATAGGGAAATTTATTTCGTTACTATGGATACTAGTCCTTCAGTCGTAAATTAGACTTGATTGTGCATTGATTATGCTTAAACTGATGATAATGAGTTATGATGATAATGTGAACTTTTAATGCTAAATGATATTCCCCCCAAACCCCTTGAGTTCCAGTAAAGTTGTGGGACTTTACTGAGATCACGCACGGACTTATTGAGAGAATTTGAAAAGTTGCATTCTTTTGTTTTATTTGCTAACACAATCCACCATTATTTCACATTAATATTCGACAAAACCCAAATTATAGAAAATAAAACTAAACTGCAGAAATGACGCTTCAGTTCCCCGCCAAGAAGTCCCATCCTCAATTACTTCATTTTAATATTGCCATAATTATTAATTAATTATGTAATTAGTGCTCAATTTAATATCATCATCTTCATAATTTTCAGTCCGTATTCACCCACTGTATGCTCAGCAGTGGGTCTTCTCCATATTAAGCCATTTTTTTCTTCATAAATATGGTAATTGTAATTAATTAAGTAATGTATACTTTTAATTTGTCTAGGTGCGAAAACTACGGAGAGAGCTGGCAGACGCCAAAGAAAAAGTACACACGCTAACCACACAGCTGACAACAAATGTAAGTAATAGACCTAATTCGTTTGTATTCATTCATTCACTTTAAATATGTTAATGTATTCTACAAGAGTGACGCCAGTAATTAGTTTAGCCATTTAAAACTAATACGAAAGGAGTTCACTGCCTTTTTGCTTTCTTCCAACAACACATTATTTTTTCATTATTGTAAACTGAGATAAAAGTGACAAGTGTGACACACCTATATAGGTACACTTATAATAAGCACATTTTTATGCAAATGTATACTACATTTTTATTACTTTAACCACTCACTCTTGGATTTTTTTTGACACTTTTTTGACAGTAACTGTCAACGTCAAATTAGACAGAATGGAGCATAGATTATGCGATATTGTGCGATAACAATACATAAGATAAACCACAGAACCGAAATAACCAAACTTGTTCATACTAAAGTAGTCTGTAAGTCTATGAAAACACGGTACAAAGTCAAGTGTGTTTCTGTAGGTGCGGTCTCATGCGACCGCTTGGGGTTTGAGGGGAACCTCTCGTCTGTGGGGTGGCTCAATTGAGCCACAATATTTCTAGCGCCTGTCTGTGGGCTGGCTCAATTGAGCCACGCCACAGACGGCGAAAATGGGTGTCATATTTTGGCTCTGTGTTCCTTTGTTTTTTATTTGTTAGTGACATGCCGTACATATTTGGAATCACCATGAACTAGGCTCCATGATTCAAAAGTTCCTTTGTCGCGTCCCGAGAGATAAAAATAAAATATCGTCGTTTGAAACGTAGGGTTGTTTTAGCGCGTATATTGAAATCGGAATAATCGATTTATTATCGAGTTGATAGTATTATGAGCTGATTTATGTTATAACATGTTTTTTGATGCTTATGTTATGCTTTATTTCAATAAAATACGTGTTTTCCTTATATTTTATTTTTATTTTACTATGAAAAAAAAAAGATTTTTAAAAAAAAATTCATATCTTTATTCTTACAATATTTTAGGTATTGGGAATGGTTTTAATAGATTAAGGAACTAATGCAGAGTTACTAGTTATCATATTAAAGCTTAATTATGAATAGAACGGACGGTAGCAACGTTTTTAGCGGTAGGTAGCTAAAAAAACCCCTGTCTGTGGAGATGGCTCAATTGAGCCACACAGACTAGGGGCCGCGGCAATACCGGCTCTCCCACAGACGAGAGGGCATTTTTTGGAGTGTGTTAGTAGTAGTACTACACATTAATGTGATATAATTATTTTATTAGTAACTATTACTTAATCTGTATCCAAAACACATTTTATTTTTTTCTAATCGATATTAATCCTCATATGCCTATTTCATAGTTTAAAGATAATTGAAGAAATTTTGACATTTTGTGGTAGATTATTGTCATGCTGGTCTGTACCTGGTTTATCTTTTGATTTATGTTAGTATCGGTCTCATTGCATTTAGTTATGCAGTAATTAAACAAAAGTTTTATTAACTTTAAATTAATTAAATTAAATTTGTTTACATTCACACCAATTATCTAGCCCAAGATAAGTATTCTTTTGAAACTTGTTAATATGGAAATATAACGGATAAATATACGTACATAAACATAAAAAACATGAAGCTGCGTTTATAGATTAATGTTTTTTTTATATTTTAGCGTTTTATTAACGCTTAAATATACTTAAGTAAAATTTTAAACACTGAAAAAAAATAATTAAATTTTTGTAAAAATATTTCTTTCGGATCTCAGAGGTGAAAACTTCTAAGATTTGATAAAGCAATGTTGACTAAAATCATAAGCATCAAGCACTGACAAATTTCGACGGTTGAAAGCCAGACCTCGGTAGCCAAGTGGTTAAGGCAGCCGCACGGAATGCGGAAGGTGCGTGGTTCGATTCACGCCCGAGGTTGTCGTCTTTTTTCAGTGTTTAAAATTTTACTTAAGTATATTTAAGCGTTAATAAAACGCTAAAATATAAAAATAAAAAAACATTAATCTATAAACGCAGCTTCATCTTAACCGAATGTTCAAATATTTGTAAAAATATTTCTTTCGGATCTCAGAGGTGAAAACTTCTAAGATTTGATAAAGCAATGTTGACTAAAAACATAAGCATCAAGCACTGACAAATTTCGACGGTTGAAAGCCAGACCTCGGTAGCCAAGTGGTTAAGGCAGCCGCCCGGAATGCGGAAGGTGCGTGGTTCGATTCCCGCCTGAGGTTGTCGTCTTTTTACAGTGTTTAAAATTTTATATAAAAAACACCCAGATCCGAAATCAATTTAGAAAAACCTGGGAGACCCGGCGGCGTGCTAAACACTCGTACCACGGAGGTCATTATTGATAAAAGAAATGTCCTGAATAGATGTTGTGTACACCCTCCTTTCTTACTTTTTATAGACAAAATGTTTCTGCCATAAATAATGTTATTGTAAGGGATGATTTCGTTGTCGAATTTGTTTGAAACAAACTCGTAGGACCAAAATGTAAGGGATGATTTTCCCCTTTCACTAAAAAGATGATTGATATTGGTAATTGATAATAAATTGATAAGGCAGAACAGAAACGATAAATGAAACCGTTCAGTTAGAGTGTAGATTTGTCACTAATTTATTAATTGCTTAGATCGAGTGATACATTTTGCACACTTTTATTTTTAATTAAACTCGTACAGCTATTGATTAATAACTAATGACGTAGTACATTACCTCACCTAATCATAATTATATTGGCTCAGGCGCAAACGTCTACTTAGCACTCACTCTTGGATTTTTTTTGACACTTTTTTGACTGTAACTGTCAACGTCAAATTTGACAGAATGGAGCATAGACTATGCGATATTGTGCGATAACAATACATAAGATGAACCACAGAACCGAAATAACCAAACTTGTTCATACTAAAGTAGTCTGTAAGTCTATGACAACACGGTACAAAGTCAAGTGTGTTTTTGTAGGTGCGGTCTCATGCGACCGCTTGGGGTTTGAGGGGAACCTCTCGTCTCGACCTTAGAATCGTCTTTCGCAAAAGCTCCCTTCTGCCATGTCTTTTTTACAGTAATGTTGCGATACGACTATTTATATGAAATATTAATGTCGCCCTATTTATAAAAAACAAAAATCACTTACTCCATTTATAACTACCTATCTAAAATAAGGCTATAATAACAAATGAAAGCTGACGCTACTTTGTTCAACGTCATTCATCGTCCAGATGATAATGACGCATAAACAACTTTAGGAGTAACATTGTAATGTAACATGATACGTGATCGTAGGCCAAATAATGAGTTACCTGCCGCCTTGTAAAGTTGTCGATGCGCTGCCCACGGGCTGTTAAGAGTATTAAACGACCACAGTGTAAATATTTTAGCTAGAAAGTGATCCAGCAACATCACAAGTACATATAATAATGCTGGATTTAAATTATCGTCCCACTTTGCGTGTGCTTATTGAATCTTAGAATATTCTTTATTGTACTCTTAAAACACAAAAAATAAATTATTGAAGTGTTGTAGAACTTTTTAAAATTTTACATCGAAAACTCCTCTATGGTTCATCTACATAATTTAGTTTAGCGTACAAATTGATCAAAACATTGAGACATTGATGTCCTTTTAAACTTTAACTACTCGCTTAAATTATGAAATATTAATACAACTATATAATAATTTATCATACAATATGTAAGTTCATTAAAAACACTGACCGGAAATCTAAATGGTAAAATTTTATAAGTAAACAGATATACTGGATCTTCACTGGAAAAACGATCTTATAAAACCTATCATAGGTTATATGTATAACTACTAGCGTGACCACCACAAGGCTTTATTTACAATGCCTAATTATTAAAAAACAAAACTGAAAGACTGTCTTTAATATGTAAGAGCATACTTTGTGTACTCCTATTATTAAACAAATGACGGATGCATGCATATGCAAGACAGTTTGTACGCGATGCTAATGTATCTTTTCTTCTACTTATGTGTGTATTTTAAGTTTCACATTAACCCTTTAAGATGTACAGTATTTTGTAAACTTTTTCAAGCCACTAAGGTTCACATAATAATGTCTTAAAGATTTCTTTGAATTTTTTTTAAACTAAAATGAGTTTCTATATTTTAACTGTGGTGAGTTGTGTCACCTAATATTCTCCAATTTTATTTAAATTGTGGTCGACCGGCGCGCCCGCGGTGGACAGGACTACTTGACACTACAACTTTTATTTAACTTTCACTAGCGCAATTTGATATGGCCCGGGAATATTACTGTCGCTTTAAATCTCCGAGGAAACCGCTTAACATGAAATACTATTGTGTGTTGAAAGGGTTATGTTATGGTAAACAAAAGAAAAAGTATCTACTGATACTATAAAAGCTATAAAACTTTTAAGAAAATCTTTAAATCTTAATTTAATCTTAACTTAACATAATTATTATTACTAACATAGAATTAAAGGTGTTTTTTTGTATACTAACAACTATTATTGTTACTAACATAATATTAAGGTTTTTGCGTACTTACTAACAATCATTGGACTCAAATAAACGATATTTTTTAAACTCACCTTAGATAATTTATTATTATTATTATACACAAATTTAACTTACAGGATTTAACTTTTTATGTGTTGTGTGTATTATTAATAGGCCTATTACATCTCGACTGTGATTTTTGCGTAAAATGGCCAACTTTGGCGATATGGATCTCAGAATCAAAAATATATTAACAATTTTGACTTATTGAATAGTGTAGAATAGCTATTGGAATAGTGCGTAGCGGCCTCGCTTTTTGTAAATTTTTCTTAACTTTTTAATTAAACCCAAAATTGCAGAGAAATATATTCACAAAATGCGCGAAGGCACTTTTTTGAGTTCATCGATTGAACTACTGTTTAGAATAAATGAAATAAAAAAAAATAGAATGTTATCTCTTATATAGTCGTATAGTGCGTAGCGGCCTCGTAATTTATAGATATCATTGATTTTATATAGAAAAAAAATATTATTCTAAACCAAAAAACTTCGAAAATCGCTTTAAGTTAACTGTGAATTTCTCCTATCTACGATATGATTATTGAGCAAAATGTATACCAGAATAATCGTTACTTCATGATGAACAAAGATTATATAATGAATTTATTATCCTATTTCGATAAAAACGATAAATACAACTGCAAAATTACTTCAAAATGCGATGCGCCGGCCGTCCGAACTCAGCTTATCCTCGCAGAGTGGACATTTGTAATATTATGCATGATTTTATTATCTTAATTCGATAAAAACGATAAATACAACTGCAAAATTGCAACAAAATGCGAAAATGGGCATTTTACGCAAAAATCACAGTCGAGATGTAATAGGCCTCATAACAATTAAAACCATTTTGAGGGCACAAATCTTCACGCTTGTCAAATACAGTGTTAGTGATCACACTGATCACCAACGGGTTATGCAACGGAAATTCCAAAACACATTTTGCTTGACCTAAGATTGAATCTAGGATCTCCGGATATCGGACCGATCGCTTTGCCACTCGACTACCGATGCGTGTGATATATCTGAGACCCTACTATCACCTCTTACTTATAAATAAAGTAGGATTACTTTAATCTTACTAAGCAAAAATCGTATGAGAATTTGCATAGTAAGATTAAAGTAATACTGCTCTGAGTAGATGGTAGGGCCCTGATGTATGTATGCTACGGAGTACCTATACATTTGTTTGAAAACTTCCACATTGATAAGCTTAGACAATGGATGATTCAACTCTAATATATTGCTCAATGACAGTGTAGCGGAGCAGAATTGGTTCAGCAACCGTAACGACAGACCATTTGTATGCGCCAAGACTATAATATATCATAATTCATAAACTCAAAACTCAAAATATATGTATTCTATAAACTTTATTATAAGTACTTTGAATCGTCCAAATCTTTTTTAACCTACCACCCATTCAGGACGTCATTTTTTAACTGTGGCAAAGAACAGGCGTAAGAAACCACAGCGCACAGAAGCAACGACATATAAAAAATATATGTCGTTAGGTCATAAAATACAAAATTCTTATGAATTTAAAAATACTGCAATACAATGTATCAATTATTTAATAGACAATTAGAAATAGCTGTTGGAGTACTTGGAGCATTTCAGACCCAAGCTTTTTGTCTTCTGTGTAATCTGACACTTTATATTAAGCTTTTTTAAAAAGCTTCACTTTTATTTTGATTTTAAATTTATTATAATCTAATTTCTGAATATCATTTGGTACTTTGTTGTAAAATCTTACACACAGACCCATAAAGGAATTATTTATTTTATGGAGCCTAGTATAAAAATTCGCAGCATAACTTAGCGCATTAGAATATAATAGGTATAAGGTACATACTGCTTATTGGTTCTTACAATCTAAGGTTCTTACTTTACATTGTGAATATCACTGTTTTTTGAAAACATTTATATCAGATTTTCATGTATTGTGATCATAGTTTAATGTCTTTGATTGTGATGCAACTGTCATTATATTTATATCCTTAAATCTATCTCTGAGTGATTAACCAGCCTTTAGGTTATATTGCTCGAATAGCCCTCTTCTGTAGCACAAAGATAGTTTGAATGTCGGCAACATTTCTCCACAGTAAAATGCCGTACGACATTACACTATGAAAGTTACTGAAATAAAATAAAACTTGTACTATGAATATCATTTGCATAGTGAAATCTGAATTATAAGTTTGAAGTATTGTAAGGTTATGTTAAAAAAATATTTAAGCGTAAAATTATTGATCACACGCGTCATATAAAATGTGATCGGAGGGTAAATTTTTTCTAAAATTCTAACAATTTGCACTATTATCGAATAGCAAATCTAAAACGTCTAGTTCATTCCTAATGCTCCTGGACAGTTGATACGAAACGTCATAGCATAGGGTCAATAAATAACGCCGGCCCGTATGGCCGTGAGACGCCCGTTTCGCTCCCATATCGGGCGCCAGGTATGTGTGCCAAACGCCAACTGCCACCGCGCTATCTATACATCCTAGGGACAAGCCGCAAGCGAACAACTCGGCAAATGTTTCCATAACACCTTAACAAACGGAAAGCCTTGTAGACGTTTTGTTAGCAACCATTCGGTCGTGTCTGGGAAATTTTATGTCACCGTCGATATCGCAGTGTTATCAGAAAATTGATATAAGTACTTACATTTAATATAGCTACGTTTAAGTTACTGTTTTTTACCTTAATTATCTTAATTATGAAAAAGTATAAATTATATATTTTTTACGATAACTGGTAATTGCATCGCCTTCATCGCAGCTGATTCATCATCAGCCTATAAACGTCCCACTGCTGGGCACAGGCTCCCACGTGGACAATAGCACGTGGGGATATTGGGCCTTAACCTACCACGCTGGCCCAATGCGGGTTGCGGCGCAGCTGATTATAAGTGACAATAAAGCCGAAGGTGGGACTTACCATATCCCATGATGATGATGAGTTCTTTGGCGAAGCAGGTAAAGCGTTTGTGTTACAAATGTTACAATGCGTAAAAGCTGAGCTTTTTTCTTTTCTCTTGGTCTATAAATGGGTGACCAAATTAACTTGTCACTAGTTCCTCTGTGTTTTGGAAAGAACGTTATCCATTGTTCACTGTTGCTTGTGAACAAGCAACAAGCGTTGCTAAGGCGTTTACGGCATATACATTTATAGGCTGTTGATCAGAGATTTTGTCATAGGGTAGGGTGGTTAGTAAGATTGCGATCAAGTGGTAGGGTAAGATTGCGCAGTTTGCAATTAAGGGTTCATAAAATTAAAAGTACACAAATTTTTCGAATGAAACTTTATATATATAATAAGTAACTATTAAGCAACAAATCAACATACTTATTAGAATTATAAAAAAATAGCATTCTTCGTATTTGAATATAAAAGACAAAACAATAATTGCGCAACTTTACACACTGTAGTGTGTAAAACTGCGCATTAAGATCGGTAAGATTGTATTAATAAGCACACATTAAAACACAAGTTAAGGTTTACAAAATACACATTTATTTAGTTAAATCACAGATTACTATTAATCAAACCGTTTTTATAATTGTTAAGCTTTTACTCGCGAATTTATCACTAATTAAGTGTCGTTATTACTAAATTCTTTACAATAAACATTAATCATTACTATCTTTTGCAAATCATTGTTAAGTAGGTAAATACAAATCATAATTAAATACATATACCAAATTTTCACGATACTCGCAGCAATACCACAAGAGCTCTTACCACTAGCACGTCTCGAACACAAAAGTGTCAGAAAATGGCGCGCATCGCCTTTTATGCACACCCGCAAAATTACGATAAAAACGGTTAAATAACGTTCGACTACAAAAGCGCTACTAAGTAACATTAAATAACGTAGACGACGACACGATGCTACTTCGGCGACAACATCCGGCCGTCCTGCTACACGCATCCGTCCCGGCATGCGTTAAGGTCTGGTGCAGAAGCTGAGAACAGATAGGAGACATATTATAGAAACTTATTGTATTGTAGCAATTTCAATCTTATATGCTTTCGTCTACCGGGCCCCTTGCTCCAACTATCCCTTCGTCGGCCAGTTGAACAAAGTCACCACAGTAACTAACCCTTTGAACCCATTGTTGGAGTTTCTAGACAGACTGTTCCATCAACGGTCAGTCTATTAGAACCTTTGTTTACCCCAGGCGTTGCCTTCGGCCAACCCTGGTTGCATATCACAACAGGCTCTAATATTGTCATTTGCAATGATTTCATGTTTTCATGACAATCATTACAACTGAAACCCAATAACTGTGTTCGAAGCACATGCACTAGACATAAAATAAGTATTTGCTCAAGTTGTAAATTTATGAAAAATTATTTTGGGTGATAGTCAAATATTACGATAAACAGAAAACCTGTATGGTGTTTTAGTAGGTACCTTGACAACATCCCTGGCTGACCTTTTTGTGTTACTCGTCCACCGTTACTTCTTTAACTTGAAACGGTCCCTTGTACAAGGGGAGTAGCTTTGTGCTTTGTCCCTCATTAGATTGACTGGGTATTTTTATAACCACTAAATCGCCTGGACTATAAATACGAGCTTCTTTGCGTTTGGAATCAAAGGCTTGTTTTTGTTTTTCGGCATTTATTGTTATATTGTCGCTGACAGTTTTTCTAAGTAACGTCACGTCAATGAGTTGTTCACTATCAGAGTCTGCAAACTTATCCGCGTCACTGCAAAGTCTGTATCCAAAGAAAATCTCGCTTGGAGTTGCTGCCGTAGTTTTGTTTACTGTACTGTTGATGCCTTGTTGAATGTTTGTAATGTGTTGATCCCATTTATTACAGTCAGTGTTTCCACCAGAGGACCGTAAGGCTTCTAGTATTGTCTGGTTGTAGCGCTCTACCTGGCCATTGAACGAGGCATGGCAGTTGCTATTACATGATGTCGAATATTTTTATCGGAACAATACTTCACAAATAGTTTAGAAGTGAATGCACTACCTGCATCACATATAATCCGCTTAGGGTTACCAAAAACCTTAATTATCTTATTCAACTCATTAATTACAGACTTAGATTTAGTATTTCGTACAGGAGCAATAAATACAAACTTAGTAAAAGAATCGACAATTACTAACAGGTATGTATTCTGGTGGGTGGTTTTAACAAATGGCCCTAAGTGGTCTATATGGAGAGTATGGAAAGGCCGAGCGTATTTGGGAATAGAAAAAAGCTTTCCTTCTTTTTTTCCATGAACGTTTTTATAGTAGATACAATTTAGACAATTTTTAATATATTTTGCAACAACTTTTTTCATCTTTGGAAACCAATACATAGATCGTATTCTTTCGATTGTTTTATCTACAGCGAAGTGCCCTATGTCGTCATGGTTTAATCTAATGACTTGCCAGACACAAAGTTTTGGAACTAACCATCGACGACCGTATTCGGTTCTACGATATACTTTGTTTCCTAATAATTCGTAATCACGGAAGATCTTTTTGTTAGTCTCGGCCTCCCCTGACTCCAAAATGTCTCTTGCAGCACAAATTTTAGAATCTTGTAATTGTACAGATAATAACCAATCATTCTCAGAAATTGCCATCGCGCTTTCATTGACAGGGACTGATAAATTAGCAATGGGGTTTCTGCTTAAAGCGTCAACGTGCTGCATTTGTGTGCCTGGTCTATGAATTATCTCAAATGTGTACTCTTGTGTAAGAAGTACCCACCGTCCAATGCGGGAGTTTAATTCTTGTTTGTTAATTGTATGTTTGACAGCGTTACAGTCAGTTATTATTTTAAACATAGTACCTAATAAATAATGCCTAAACTTCTGTAATCCTACAACTATAGCTAGAAACTCTAATTCGAATGAATGATAATTCTTCTCTTCGTTTGAGGTCTGTCTACTATAAAAGTGAATAGGTTTTTCTCCACTGGTGGTAATTTGTGTCAGTATACACCCTAGCCCATCACGACTGGCATCTGTATACATATTTATAGGTAAAGTAGGATCAAAGATGTTAAGCAATGAATTGTAAATTAATTCAGATTTTAATTTTGTAAAAGCTTCTACTTGTTCGCAACCCCATTCCCATAACGCATCTTTCTTAAGAAGCTTAGTTAGAGGTTTTGAAATAAGAACACAATTTTTAATAAACTTACGGAAGTAATTTATTAGGCCTAGGTATTGCCTGACCTGATGTACACTCTTAGGCTCTGGATATTCATCAATAGCTTTTAGTTTTTTCTTACCGGGTCGTACCCCTTCATTTGAAATGTCATAACCAAGAAAATTAACAGATTTAAGAAAAAAGTTACATTTTTCTATGTTCACAGTAAGACCATAGTTTTGTAAAAGTTGAAGCACTACATCTAGTTGTTTTATATTTTCTTCTATAGATTCCGTAGCTATCAATAAATCGTCCATATAACAAGTCACTTTCTCAAAACGGAGCTTTCCTAGCACAGTATTCATTAATCTTTGGAATATAGATGGAGCATTGCAAAGTCCAAACGGCATTCTTAAAAATTCATAGTGCCCGTCGGGTGTAATAAATGCTGTTTTAGATATTGACCTTTCATTGACCTTTATTTGATAATAGCTAGATTTTAGGTCTAATGACGTAAAAACTTTACATCCCTTCAGTTTATCAACTAGCTCATCTACAAGGGGCATAGGATATTTTTCTTTGACTGTTACCTTGTTAAGTGCCCGGTAATCAATACACAATCGTTTACCACCCGACGGCTTATCTACTAATAAAACTGAACTGGCATATGGAGAACTACTTTCTCGAATTATATTATTTTGTAAAAGTTCATCAACAATATTTCTTGTAGCAGCTTTTTGAGACTCCGACATGCGATAAGGACGCTGACAAACAGGTTTATTGGTAGTCAGTTCGATGTCTAATTCTACGCAAGAAGTTTTACCTAAAGTTGTCATATCTGTAGCTATTACTTTGGGGTACTTGGCAAATAGTTCCTCTAATAACTTAATGTGTTCTGTAGACTTAGACTTAAAAAGGGAAGACTCTATTAAAGCTACCTGGTTTGGACTGACTGCATTAAACTTAAGGGTATTTCCTACTCTACTATACATGAGGCTATTGTGTTCAGTGAAGTTTCTTCCGATCAAAATAGAACAGCCAGCTAAATCCTCAACCAAATAAAAATCAGTATTTAATTCCACGTCATCAACTTTAAGCTTTGCTTTGACACCTTGAAAAACTATTGAGCTTGAGTCAGCTTTAAAACTGTTAAGTACTATTGGTGAATCAAGAATAAAAGGAGTTAAACATAATTGTTTAACTAATTTTGGTGTTATCAAGGAGCAACTACTTCCCATGTCAATAAAAGCCTGATGCTTACAATCATTCAACGTGACTTCCTTGCAAAATTTATCTTTAGAATTCTGTGAAATAACCAATTTAACCTCGGCATCCTTCTCGACCTTTGTTTTAGCTTTAGATCTGCATGCTAATTCTAAATGACCAAATCTGTGACAAGAACTACACTGTACGTTATCTTTTTGAGTACACTGAAACTTCTTATGACCGTTTTCACCACAGCGAAAACAACTTATATTTGAAAAAGTAAAATTGCTATTATTAGCTTTTTCTGTAATTGGTAAACTATCAGGCTTTTTATCCACAAAAGATTGGCGAGAAGAATGCCGTTGAGAACCATTGCAATGTTTCTGTATCGGTTTCATATCACTAGTATAAATTTTTCCATGTAAAAATGACGCTAATTCATCACAATATCGAAAACTACCAGCTTCAGCTGTGGTGCTAATGTTTTTATCACCAATAGAACCTACTATTACAGAGATTATGTCTTGTTCAGAAAACGATAATCGCATTTTATCTATTCTACCCTTTTGTTGAAAATAAAATTCATACAACGATTGGCCCTCTATTGGTTTAGTTTGCATAAGTTCTTTAAGCATATTATACATATTTCGATTAATTTGAAAGGTATCTAATAGAGTACTACGCCAATCTTTCCATTTCCACGTAGTCCACCGAGTTTCGGTCTTTTGTAAAGAGTCATACCATGTTTTCGCCGTATTGCGTAATTTTTGCAATGCCTGATATTTTACAACACGATCTGACCAACCAAACGCACGTGCATTAGCTTCTACTACATTAATCCACATGTGAATATCGTCCACTAACGGATCAAATTCAGGAACCACCGAAGATAATAAAACGTTTTGACTCACTGCGGGAGATGTTTGCCTTATACGTTTGGTTTTCCTTCGCCTCTGCTGCTCTTCACTGCTGCTAGATGATGACCTTGCAGAGGTCGGAGTACGCCCCGAACTCGAGGTTGAAGATCTGCGCCTGCACCGGCGGGCCCGAGTACGCTTGCGGCTTCGCGGCATAATTTCGTGTTTCCGATCCCACTTCTGATATTAATAAGCACACATTAAAACACAAGTTAAGGTTTACAAAATACACATTTATTTAGTTAAATCACAGATTACTATTAATCAAACCGTTTTTATAATTGTTAAGCTTTTACTCGCGAATTTATCACTAATTAAGTGTCGTTATTACTAAATTCTTTACAATAAACATTAATCATTACTATCTTTTGCAAATCATTGTTAAGTAGGTAAATACAAATCATAATTAAATACATATACCAAATTTTCACGATACTCGCAGCAATACCACAACAGCTCTTACCACTAGCACGTCTCGAACACAAAAGTGTCAGAAAATGGCGCGCATCGCCTTTTATGCACACCCGCAAAATTACGATAAAAACGGTTAAATAACGTTCGACTACAAAAGCGCTACTAAGTAACATTAAATAACGTAGACGACGACACGATGCTACTTCGGCGACAACAATTGCGCAACTGCACTATTTGCACAAATCGCATATTAAAGGTCCAGTGCCAATGTTATTTAAACAATCCTCATGCCACCACTCCAGGCATGAACTGCATTCAATCCAGTCTTCTTCTATTGGCTCCTTATATTTTTCTTTACGTCCTCCACATACCCAACTTTTTCCTATGGTATTCTTTGGTTTCTTATAATTTTTCTTGACCTTTTTTGCCTTTGGCACGTGTTTAACAGACGTTTTCTGTTTGTTTCCTTTTCTTAACTCGTTTTTATATGGTGAGCTACTATCACCTCTGATTTTTCTGCTAAAGCTCCTTTTTTGTGTATATATGGGAAATGGAATTATCCTCATAACGGTGATGAACTTATCTCAATAATAGATCTTGCTTTTAGAGTTATATTTATTACAAATTCTTTAATTATTTGAACTACAACACTAGTACCAAAATTTGATGTGTAAAATTGCGCGCGCAACCTTAGGGTGCGTCCACATCTGACGAATGCGCCGCTTGCGCGCCGCCTGCGAGCCGCGCGCGCGCTGCACGCGTGCTGTTGCTGCCGTTGTTTGGCGCGCAACTCATGAAATGCTTGTATAGTGCGCGCGTGCTGCGCGCGATCTGCGCGCGTCTAGTTTGCGTGCTTACCGTTCCGTTTGCTTTCATACTGGAGCCTCAGTTAAATTAAGATTTATGAGATGGCCACCCAGTAGTCCAGCGAAAGGTCAATAGAGGTTATACCTACTAGGCTTCAAC
Organism: Scoparia ambigualis; assembly: GCA_963921215.1. Classification (NCBI taxonomy): domain Eukaryota; kingdom Metazoa; phylum Arthropoda; class Insecta; order Lepidoptera; family Crambidae; genus Scoparia; species Scoparia ambigualis. The sequence continues at coordinate 28,347,116 of OY992503.1, forward strand.
TTAAAGTACTGAGTTTGGCCTCCAGTATTCCCTATTATCTTCGTGGGCGCGTGGAATGCGCGCGGTCGGCGCGCGGGCGGCGCGGGAGCGTGGCGCGAGCTTAAAATGCACGCGCGCGGCGCGCAAGCGGCGCATTCGCCGCGCATTCGCCAGATGTGGACGCACCCTTACACGCTATCAAGATGCGCAGTTTTACACACTTCAATGTTAGCTTAAACATTACAATACTAGTGCCATCTCTTAGAAATCAACTGAATTATTACGTATAAGTCAGTGACAACAGTTAACACGCTATCAAGATGCGCAGTTTTCACTTCGATGTTAGCTTAAACATTACAATACTAGTGCCATCTCTTAGAAATCAACTGAATTATTACGTATAAGCCAGTGACAACAGTTATGCTTCTGTGCAAAATTGATTAAATAGTAACAAAATTCAAGTAGCTTTTTTCACAATAACATATTTAACTTCTTAAAAAATAATAACAAAAGCCTATAAAAACTTAAAACTTACGTTTTTGCTGTGTTTTCCAACGAATTCAAATTATTTTTTAGGAGCACGTACCGGTTCGGTTAAGAAGTAAAACACAACTAAAGATCGCTGCTAGCTTCACTCTATTGCATTGTTATGAAGCGTGCGCAGTCTTATCGACCGCGCAATCTTATACCACCCTACCCTATTATATGTATATTCTTCCTTACTCCATTCCAACAATGTAAAGGGTATGACTGTTCAATTGTACATTCCGTAATTGCTTGTGTTCAAATCGATTTGGAACTCTTTATCGTTATTACACATGCATTTTATAATCATCATAATATCTTTGTAATGTTCCCGCCACAGTAAAAAGTAATTACAATATATTTATCTGGATAAAAAGCAGCAAAAGCACGTAATTACAGCGCAGGTGGATAGTTCCTGTCACCCCTTTATACGCCATTAAAGCCCACCTGTATGTCGTCGACGCCCTTATGTTGGATAATACTATAAACAATACATAAAAAGTAACATTTCGTAACTTATTCCTTATAGTATTTTTTCTTAATTAGGAAATTATAATGGACATTTTTAGGTACCATAAACAATACATAAAGAGTAACATTTCGTTCCTTATTCCTTATAGTATTTATTTTTTTATTTAGGAAATTATAATCCGCATTTTTGTTTGGTCTATTGATATACTTACGAGAATGGTACTTGTTAATTTATTTAAGTAATTATCTCTTATCATTTTAAACATGTTTTTTACAATTATATCCTATAGGTGTTCCTGTAATTGCAAATTCAACCGAGTTGTCTACAGAGAATTCGAGAAATGTGTTGAATTTGCATGATTCGAACCTGCATTCTTATTCGGAGTCAGGCGATCTTCTGATATAAACCTATGCTATCGTTCGCACCGCACATTTATTTTGCAAAATGAATATTTGTTATCCCTCCTCATACATAACAAAATACAATGAAGGCTGCAAATCATTTAAACCTTATTACAAAAACTCTCTCTTGAACGCGCTAATATACTATGGTAACATGACAAAAGTGCAGTAGGTACTTACGAATAAGGCGAAGGAAAACTTGGCCTGCAGTTGACCTGCTAACTGTGCATCTCGAGTGACATGCCCTCACCATATACCGTGTGCGGAACGTGAAAACGTGGTGACCACAGCCACTGATGTAGATAAGTGGTCTCAACTTGTATTCGTATGCCAGATTAGAAAGATAAGATTGAACGTTATTGCACTTCATCTTTGAACTTTTCTGTATCCGCTGTTTGGTTTGTGACTCGTGTTCGTATTGTTTCGTGCAGGAGGGTTACTCTTGAACGCAATCTCAATCTCAATACAATTCCAATGCGATTAATATGTATCGATATTGGGATAAGTAAAGATAATTCCGGAACGCCATTTCGATAATAATTTGTTCAATCAATTTCCACGCAATTTAATTCCAATGTGGCGCTATTGTCGCTTACAAAAGTGCCATTTGACATTTTTTAGATTTGTGATTGGAAATTGACTAATGCAATTGTGTTTCAAGAGTAAGCCTACAGTTCGGTGCTGCTGCTTTCATTTCTGTAGAAACTTGGTCCACGAGGTCTCACCCCTTACTTAGAAATGATATTAAATCATAAGTACCTCTTAAATTTAAGTAACGTTTATAAGTAAGGCCGCTAGTGAATAATGCTGGCGGTTATACGAGGTCACCTTGAGCTAGTGTTAGTCGATCCTACTAAAACGATTAAGCTTGCGATTAAGCTACATAAGAGCGGGATGCACATCCTAAAAAACCTTTTTCAAGGCTATTTCACAACTTTTTTTTCTTTTTGTAAAGATTATTATTAATGTGCGCTAACCCATCCTGTAATCTTAAATGACTGTGTAGGAGTGGGTTAACGTCAGTAGTCTAACGGAGCTACGGGGATTGAACCACGATTTCTCGCATTCAACCCAAGCATCTATCCGCTCGGCTACTGACGCTGACGTCTCATTCACTTCGGTATTCTCACACTCACTCAATTAGGAGGAATGTTTAAATTTTCTACATTTTCTTGCCGTTCTAGATTCGTATCGGTAAAAGCGTATCTAGACGCCCACACTGTTTTCATTATAAAAGTGTTTGTAAGTACTTAAAATCGTGAGTTTGTTATGAATTTATAAGTTTTTTTATATTTAAGTTTCACTTTTTCACCTTAAAAGCATGATTTAATTACTTGCTATATAGCAAATATATATTTGAGTAACTATACCTATACTCGTTAGTTACTTATGAATGAACCATTAATGTCTAGTACTACAAAACATAATTTTACTATGATTGATTCTGCTACGTTGTAAGAGGGCTAAGTATTTACTTAGGAATATATGTGTGGTGTAAACATCATAACTCTTTTATGTGTTTTAACATTGAATTGTCAGACAGGGGAATTCAAAACTTCGTATGAGGAAAATTTTGTAGATAAAAATCAATTATCAATCTATTTATTTATCAAATTGCAGAATAAAATACAATATGGCGAAGTGCTATAAAATTAATAATTACCCTATAAAGTGGTTTAAAAAATTGGTAACAGAATGCTGTAAGTTTTTAGTGTAAGCATGTAAGTAATGCCATTTTTTATGTTACGTGTGTAGAGTTACCTAACGTTTAATAACTGGTTTTATTAGAATTTCTCTCATCGTTCATAGTCTGATACAAACCGTTTGATGTGTAGAAGTTATTATATATAGCGGATGGCAGTTCAATGGTCCATTAACCATCGATTAAGTACTAATTCTTGTTAGGCATCTGAACGATTTCAATTGTATACGCACTGATAACGATAATTGGCTTTAGCCCATACCTCAAGTATGGTTATAAACACGCTACAATATAAATAAGTGCAGACAATAAAAAATAATAACTGCTCAATTTATTCCGTTAAAAAGCCATGCAATTAATTAAGTATATGAAGTAAAATTTTCTTATTCATTTGTGCTAACTTTTTACTGTCAATCATATTACCGGCGGCACATAAAACTGCTGCAGACGAAAAGACAAGAAAAATTCAGGTGCATCCCTGGGGTTCGTTAAAGTTTGGTCTGATAACGGTTATAACCTGCTCAACATCTCTACACCTGGCCATTTCACTCGTCAAAGACAAAGAAAAAGCAGTCTGTATCAATGAGAGGCGCTCGCGACGTTTTCGTTCGCCTAATTTACTGCCCAGTTAAAGCTTTGCCGCCATAAATAATTCAACGCAAGCTCGTATCGTTCGGTGTTCTTGCCCTGCCATTGTGTAGTTTTGGAACGTACCCCGACCGCAGAGTTCTGTTCATTTCGTAGCAATCAATACAGCACTCGTTTCTTTGAAACCGAGTCTATTTCCGTGTCAGGGTAATGGTGATACTTTTTATGCTTTCCGAGCCACTGCTATCCCATCATTGAGACCGTCATTTCCTCTATGCGTTTCTCTAATACCTTAAAGGCAACTATCTAGGCACAGTAAAGTCGCTTTGATTGCCGTAATTATAATTCGAATTGGTCTCACATATTTTTATTAAAGTCCTAATTAAAGTTTTAACCATGTCATGTCGCGTAGCGGTGAAAGAATACTACCACCCCTCTCTTCCCTTGGGTGTCGTAAAAGGGGACTAACGGACTAAAGACTGCACATACATCCAACAGCATAGAGCGGCGATTGGCTCACCACCTGTTACGCTGAGCACATATGTGTAGGTAGTCGCTATTTGGTGAAAAGTGTACTATGGTAGAGGACTGCTTTTGCGATCCTCATTGCCTAGTCTCTGACTAACCCTTCGGGGATAATAGTCGTGATTATATTATGTATGTACTATCTATATCGTTTGTCTCGCTAAAACTAGAGAATGGCTGAGTTGAACCGATTTGGCTAATTTCGATTTTGAAATATGTGTGGAAGCTCAAGGCAGCTATAAACGGTGAGAAACATAAATAATAATTAACGGAAAATACTAAAAACGACAATTTTAATTTTCCAATACAAAATGTTCCTAGCTGTGAAACATTGATGTCTTTTGTCTTCTTAAAAATAAAAAATTGACACTTGGTTGTCAAATATTTATAGGTGCGTTCAGAAATTTGTTTGTTTCATAACAGCTGTAGTATGAGGTCCGATCTCTTTGGTCTGTTTTGTTGGAATACAAAACAGTTCTGTTTCAGAAATAAAAAAAGTCTAAAAGTGACAGTTGGTTGTCGAAAAAAGAAAAAAATATATATTTCAAGACAATTATTAAAATCTATCATCAGTTTGTCAGTGCGCGAGAACTTTATATTGTCACTTGGTTGTCAAATATTTATAGGTGCGTTCAGAAATTTGTCTGTTTCATAGCTGTAGTATGAGGTCCGATCTCTTTGGTCTGTTTTGTTAGAATACAAACAGTTCTGTTTCAGAAATAAAAAAGGGGTTAAAGTGGACTTCTTGGCTGAAAAGTGAAGCGTCATGTCTGCAGTTTTGTTTTATTTTATTTTATTTGTGTTTCGTCGAATATTAATAGCGGACGTGAGTTTTGGCAAATAAAACAAAACCGTGCAACATCACTTTTTAAATTCTCTCATGAAGTCCGTGTGGGGTTTACGCATTTCGGTTTCCCATACAAACTTCAAAGTCGAAATTTTTAAAAACCAATAAGCCAATTTTGATGAAACTTAATTTGCACGCTAAAGTAAAACACAGGGATCCAAATAGTTTGTTGAAAACATTTTTAAAAACGTTTATTTAGCTGAGATAATGCGATTTAAAGTCCACTATAGAAAGTTTAAAATCGCAATAACTCAGTTAAATAAACGTTTTTTTAAAATGTTTTCAACAAACTATTTAGATCCCTGTGTTTTACTTTAGCATGCAAAGGTTCATCAAAATTGCCTTATTGGTTTTCAAATGTTTAGACTTGGAAGTTTGTATGGGAAACCTAAATGCGTAGTTCCACAGCTTTATTGAGTTTCAAGAGGTTTGGGGGAATATCATTTACCATTAATCGTTATCTTATGTTGTCATTAATTATCATCTTTAAGCAATTCCTTATTAACTTGACACTGGCTAAATGTGCTGACCGAAAATTTTTGTACTTATTAAGTTTTGACCATATTTTTCACAATTATAATGTAGGTGATACGAAGTTCACTGGGTCATCTTCATGTAATATGTATGTATCTTATTTTTACATCGAAACTCCATGAGTGATAAAACGCAAGTCGAATACGACGATTCAATTGAATTGAATCCAATAGCAACCGTTGTGATGTTGTGATATATTGATTACTCTGGCTTGCCTTATTTGGCCTTATTGTTCTTAATGTTTTTGGTGGCCGTTTATTATTTTAATAATTGGTTGATATTGGATACTATAATTAATGACATAAGTATGTCATGCAATTCAAAACATAAGCACAGGGCTTAAAAAAGCACCCAAGATTCATAAAAGTATCATGTTTACAAGTAGTATAGGTAATTTCATTTGTATGTATAATATCATTGACGATTTGCATAAGTACTATGTTGTCTTGTTTGCCATTTTATAATTTTTGACTTTACAGTTCAACCTTCGTTTCTCAATTTCTTCAATTTTAAGTTCAATTCATGACATTTCCATGTTATTAAATAATGCGGACATTTCATTATACATATACAAAACAATATTAATTTGTGTATCTACTTAAAAACTGCACTATGGTAATGCACTGCGATTTGAGTAACAAAGTACAGTTGAAGCGTGCTTTGGCAGTACTCCAGCATAAACATACGTTGTCTCATCGCTTAGATTTAACATTGTAACTCAACTCACTGTAGTGTAATTTGTTTCAAACAGGATAACAATCGGTGAATCAGAGTGCATAAGATCACTGGACGATAAATCTCTAGGTATCCCCATCTTGTATTTCTTCGTTTTGCTGTGCTGCAGAATATTTGCGGGAACTGATGAGTTATTTGTAACTACAATAAAATAAGTTTGTATTTCATAAACAAACTTTTCCAACTTTTTTAGTATTTTATTCTGATTTTCTAGAAGACTACGCAGCAGTATTCGTATCTAAAATTAATTTATTGTCTTTTGTTTGAGCTAGAACAAAAAGCATGTGTGTTTTTGTGTAGCTGGTTGTTTGCCGCATGTGCGCGGAGACGTTATCAAATGTAACTCGAGTCTGTGGCCCATAAATCTTCAGAAGTGCCTGCCACACTTGCGCAACAAGTGCCTCGACCGCAATAATGTGTGCGACCCGCCTCATTGGTCGCGCTATCTTCATCATCACGACTCAAAATTTGGCGTGGTACATCGTTTAACGGCCATACTTCCATAATCATAATTTTGTCTCCATTAATCACTTACATTTATGACAGCAATAAATCACTTGTATTGAATTTCTCAAACAACGTAATGGGATTAAATACTCGGTCGCCCTCCAAACTAACCCTGCTACCGTTTTGTCTACAATCAATAGATCGTGGGTAACAAGTTTACTCGGTGATCCGGGTTCCTTAGGGTTCCGTGACTTAGTTTATTTCAATGCAGTCGGTCAACCATCATCGCACCGTACTATACGGCATCGACATGCCAGTAGTACGTTTCGACCTACGACGCAGGGCAGACGCGCGCGCTCCGTCCGTTTACGTTTTTATATACGACGATTCAACCGCTCTAATATATAAACAATAAATAAAAACTTTTATTTGTGAATTTACATATTGTGTGATGTCAGTGAAAAGTTTCAAATGGTTAACGGTGTTCTAGTGCCTTACGAGCCAGTTTCGGTACAACTTTTTAGAAAGAGTGCGCTTTTCTTTGGAGCTCAAAACAGAGCTCCATGTGAGCGAAACACGTTTGATTATGATTTGTTGTTTTGTTGCCAAGACATCCGGGTGTAATTTCGCTTTTAGTCCTGCATGTTTGGTCGACGGAACTAAAAGTTCTTACAATCGTCAATTATGTACGATGATTCTAGAGATTTGTAATGGAAAACCACTTTGAAATTATATATTATTACTACTTATGTAATTACTTATTTTATAAAACGTTTAGAATAGCTTACTCAGTTGTATAACTAGGAACACTTTGTGTGATTCCTTTAAGTTACGCTTGGAAGGCAGGTAACACCGTCCCTTTTTTACGACGTGTTGCTAAGATCCTATTATTGACGGATCAGGCTTGTATCCTGGTAACTATTCTTACAAAATTTATTACCTACTTTGTATTTTGTATTTCACAAATACTGCAGTTACTTGTTTTGTAAGCTTTTCCGAAAAAAAAAACTACATGAATGAATGTTTTGTACGAATATTGTCCTCTAAATTTGTGTCAATGATAAATTGTGTTTGGTGTAAATTTTTGACAACCAAAATTCAAGGTGATTGTTGTGCTATTATTTGTAATAAAAATAGTTAACACTTCTAACACTTTAGCAATTTTCAATTGGCACTCAAATCCCCGTTGAACTTGCTAATTGAAGGAAATCTCACGCAGCACGTAATAGCAAACTTCAAACACATTACATTCGTGATTGTAGACGTCGTTGTCGGTATTATATATCTGGTTTTATTTGGGGTCAAACGTTCCTATGATATCAATCTCGTTTGATGTGTTTTATAGTGATATAAAAGCTAACTTTTCCCCTTTTGATGTTAAAATGTAAAGTGTACTTATAAGAATTTAATTACGAATAAACTGGATTTCTCTTCCTCCTTTAGTTAGTACACATTATGTTTTCATAAAATCTGTTCGCAAGTCGTTTGGCTAATTATCACCAACTCCAACATATTTCATGATAACAAAATCCATATGTGCCCGTGGAACTTTTTTGTTAATAAATTATCAATTTAATACGACCTTGGTTAAGTTTTTAACTGTCTTACGTAGAAAGCGCTATATACAGGAGTAGTAATAAACTACTAGACCGTGTATCAAAAACTTCTTTTTTTGGGAGAAGTATTAAGTTTTGAAAAAGATGTAGAGCTACAATTGTTAAAGTAAGCACCTACCTGTGACTAAAGTATACTAAAGTATATCTATAGTAGAAATAACTTGGTTGTTTATCTAAACTAGATAAACAAAATGGTTACCTACGTAAAGCGAAACGTAATCATTTGTTTTGATAAAAACGGGCATGTTGACATCACGTAGCCCGCCTTTAAGATAGTAAAATCAATTGCTTTTAAGAATAAAATAAAAGGACCTGGAATCAATTTACCTACATAATAATGTAGTGATAATAACTAACTATTTCCGATAAATCTTACCACTTTTCGCTATTAAAGGCCCTGGTATTCGAAGGACAAATCTATTTTTAGCAGAAATAACCAATTAGATCAATCATAGCCACGCATTGTTTCGTTTCCAATTGTCTCCTCGTGAAAAGCAGCGTCGTCACCTCACCAAGTATCAACATCGTTCCTTGTCCTAATTACGCAACATCTCTGTTGTCACTTGCAGCATCTTTACTACCTACTAAGTTAGTCTAACACAAACAATATCTATGCAAACATAGAACTCTCCTGATCCACTTTACAATCACATCAAAGATAAGAAGTCTAAACTTAAAAGGGATAGTTCAAAAGATTCTCGTTATCCGAACCGGATGGTATGTACTTAAGCTGTAAAGTTAACATTATTTTTTCCATTAATCATAGTCCATTTGTGGCCTGCAGTCGGCCGTTTATGGCTCATTCGTACTGTTTGAGATTCAACATTACTTCTGCGTTGACAGGCACCGGAGCAAAAACACCATTTCTGGTGTTTTTGCTCATCCTGTTTCTTCATCGTTTCATTTACTCTATAAAATTGATCTCTATGATTTACAGATTCCGTATAGAAGTCGTAGCGGATTTTGCGTTTATCTATGCTCTGATGCATTTTATGATTATCGTTATCAGCTAATAATTTTATATCTTATTTATCGGACAACATTTTGCAGTGCTTGTTTTACAAATTGTCACATTCAAATGTTGGTTATATTTGCTGGCAGTTTAAAATACACCATCTTCAATCAGCGAAGCGCCTCCTCGGTACTGTCAATTGAGGTTAATTCATACGGAGACTGGCCAGGGATCTCTAGCGCCCCTGCATTATTTATTCGTTCAATAAGCTAAATGGCCTAGTGAATTGTCTCTGTATTCATAAATAAAGGTTATAAATACGTGTTCAATTAAATAATACTCATACTGTTAGTGTATCGCTTGTAGTTGTATAGTTTCGAAAGAAAATTGTAATATGACAGGTTGAACTTTCTTCTTTAAATATGCACCTATTTGTAGTAAACCCATCTATTTTTACTTGGTTACCATTATGTTTCTTTTACGACTTAACTTGTCATCAAAAACTTTTATGTTTTATCTAGTTTGGGCGTACAGATAGTCCTGTGTTTACAGACCAAAGACAACAAACTCGTAAAATCTGTATAAAATAACTTTATCCTTTCAGGTGGAACCGATTTTACTCTATTCGAATGTTAACACATGTGCCCTAAATATTAGGAATCCTTAGTCTGTTTCTGTCGGAGACTTGCCAGTCAACATTGAACGCTACATACATATTTCGATTATTTGCATTGCATAATATTCCAAACGTATTATAATTCTCACTAGCGGTATCGGAAACAGAACCAGAATTGTTTGATAGCAGGAAGCAACTTCAATACGACTTAATTGTTGTTAATTAATTTTGCCTGCAGTTATTTGTACGATAAGGATTTACGTAACAAAGGAAAAGGAAATCAATCTCACCTTAGGTTTCTATTACATTGGATGTAATCGTTAACAGGCTTTTTTCTTACGTTACTCGTATGCCTTAATTGCTAATTTCGTTTAGAACGCATTGTGAAACTTTATACTAAACTCGAGAGAGGTAAATTATGAGAGAAATTATGTTGGATGGAATGTGATACTAATTTTAAAAAGAATACTCACGCGTGTCGTGTTTTTAAAATGGTAACATAATCGCATTGGCGCTATTCTTATTCGGTTAGTTATCTACTTTGTTGTCTCGTACGCTGACAATTGTTGATTAGTTTGAATATAATACTTGGCATCTTAAATTACAATTGGCCGTGTCATGCACCTTAATTCAGTCGTGATTGCTACCACATTGCCGCTGAGCCTAATGTGCTGTTAGATAAAATGTCATAGCTCTGACCACGCAATGTTGCGGCCGTTTAGAGACAATCGAAACTTGTTTTGAATAGTTTGGCATAGCTGGCACTATTGCGTACAAAGTTGTCCTATAAACACAAATTTTGATAATGTAAGTACTTTAGAATCGTTGATAATACTTCAATGTGAACATAATGGTCATGAAAAAGAACTATTGATGGTTTAATATTAAATCTGCTACATCAATTACCTACTTCGTTTTAAAATTGGTTTAACCAAAGAACTTTAGAACAATATTATGATTAATTAAGTAGTATATTATAAAAAGAATATTAATTTAGAACCACGCCTGCTTGCTATCTCGATATTACGTTACCTATAGCATGTTTAATCGACACATTTACAATTTAAAAATCTTATATCAAGTTCTGTTCATAATTCTTGCCCATTTGACCTCAGAGGAGGATTTATCAATGAACCACGTACGTTTACACAAACCCGTTTAACTTCTGTTGCGTCACCAACCGAACAGTTTGACCTTGACGATATGGCGAATCTTTATCCACGTCCATCTTAAAAAACACTGTAGTACAGTGACTTTGGCGTGGGCAGCTGATGTGATAAATCATCAGTTATGGCATCCTATAAAAACTGTAACAGGCAGTTATAAAAACTGTAACGACAATCCCACGTGCGCTCAACAGGCATCTCGACACGTAGGTAGAAATCCCATCCTAAGTGGATTATCCGTTATCCTATATAGTGTTCAGTAGATAAGCGCGGAAGGAAGCTCTAGAGAACCGTGCCATATCTATCCAGGAAGTGTCGGTACGGTAGCCAGTTTATAAGCCAGAGATCTTAGTCAAGTTGCAATAAACAAAAATATCTTTGTAAACTCTACACGGTGGTCTTCTGCTGAGTCAACCCAACGCAAACTGGTGGTGGCCAATGTGTCAACTAAGTAAGCAGCTGTGTGGTGTAAGGTGTTACATTCACATGAGGATAGCAAAATTTGTATGATAGGAAGTTGTCCTAACATTGCATAGTGGACGAGCCTAGCATGACATATTTCTATTACGTGCATCGTGGACAATACTTATGTGACCTGCCTGTGGGAAATATCTAGTGTATTGTTACGTACAAAATCCAATTGAATTTCTACCACAACATTACTGTGGCCAGTCTGAGAGCCTTTATATTTAATGTTGGTAGCGTAGAAATGTAATTTTCGTCACAGTCGATTAGTAACTGGTCTTTATCATTAGCATGACAATGGCGTAGTATGGAGGTCGGGGGTCACGCAGTTGCCCTTAAAATTCACTGTGCTGCGGCATTTGACATGACGTACGCGCATACAGGCATGGCAAACAATGCGCCCAACCCACACTCAATTCGTGTTTATGACCAGCAGCGTCGTCTGAGAAATTCACTGTGTCGCATACCTATACTCTTGATTCGCGATACCAACCGTATTCTAATACAGCATATTTCATTCGAAACGTATCCGTTCTATTTCACTAGGATTTCGATTGCGCAGTCGCACATGTTGATGTATAGAAATCGGATATTAATTTATTATCGTTAGCAAATTTAGGAATTTAGGAAAAAATTTCGTGTGAATAGTTTTGAGCGGGTTTTACTTATCCAATCATGTGATGTCACAGCTTACCTAATTGTTTAATGCACAACCTTATTCTGCAGATTGCTCATATAACATAATTACAATTATGTTGGTCCAACCAATGAATGATCCATCTTAATTGAACTCCTTTACCGCATTAAGTGCAATTAAAAATTACCAGATGACGTCGCTTTCAGCGTTCACCTCGTGTTCTTGTTCGTATTCGTATCGAATATCCTATACCTTCGAATGCGTTCTTATGTCGCTACTGGGCCATGTGCACACCAGATGCTACCCTTGAGCCTTTTAACTGTAGCCCCATCGACGAACACAGTAACGCATTTAATGGCGTCGGAAGAATTTACAATATTGGCGATGTTTTAAAGTTCATATAATTTTTCTGTTAAATTTTTTGATAATAGTCAGTTCAACGTTGTATTTTTTTAAAGTAAACACTACACTTGTAACGACAATACTAGAATATTAACCACTTATAAAAAACGTATAATTCATTGCGAATGTTTAATGATCTAAGACTTCACATGTATAAAGGTTAGGTATTCGTATGGCATAATGATTGCTTACTCCTCCGTCTGTGAGATCATATTTATTTACAACATTCTTTTGCGCGTTATTATAATGATGAACTCAGCAGAACTTGTTATTGCTTAAAGGTACCTTGTTGCTATAATCACATGAGTTATAATTCAAATTCAAATCTTTATTGCGTGTCATAATATGGTGATAAGATAACTATACTTAATAAAATTGGTATGGTGACAATCTGGAAGATCGTTGCAATTTGTCATGGCACTCAAATGGTAATTTTCTATATAAGATACCATAAAGTATTATTTTAGCTACTTAATTGTAATATTATAAATGACATTTATGTTATTAACTAATTTACAACTTTTACTTAGATATTCTGTGGATGAAATATCGTTGTTGTAAATGAGAATAAAATTGTTACCATCTATTTTCAGTTGAACTCTGCAGTCGGACCTTGGTGTCAAGTTCCGAGACCAAGAGTGTTTCCAGCGCTATTGTTACATTTCTAGTGCTTGTTAGTTACAATTTCTATTCTGTCCCCGAGATGTTAACATGAAGTATATAATACAGTACACTTTCTACGCTGTAGTTTTCGTCTTCAAACCAAGGATAGTGTTTCATTTTCCCAGGCGCATGGGGTTTTTTAGCTAGCGTATCTTAAGTTTAAAACCTACGTTATTAAATCATGCATAGTTAAATACAGGTATGCAATAAATCTATTGATTGTTATGTTATTTCTTGATACTTAGATAATTCAAAGACAATATTTTATTTATTATAACGTGGTCTTCTTTAGATAGGCAGATAGATAATACTTTTATTACATTTACAATGCATTTACATAAAAAAGAAAAAAAAAGAAAAACAATGTTACACTTTGGCGGTCTTATCGCTTAATGCGATTTCTGCCAGACAACCAGTCGGATGGAGAGAACTAATATACTCTAAGATCGGAGGTGCAAACATTGAAAACATACTTAGTTACACAATTAAAAGCAAAAAATATAAATAATAACATTATAAAATAAATAAATAATTGGGTTTAATAAATAAATATACTCACACATATGTTAAATATACATAATTTTACATACTTAAACATAATAGTCTCAGGTAGGAAGTAGCGGACAACGACAGCTATGCAGCAATATTTTTCACGAGCTTCTTAAATGCGTGTATGTATTTCGCACGTCTGATCGCCACTGGAAGCGAGTTCTAGACTCCAGAGACGAACAGCTTAAACGGTGAAGGAACAATCGTAAAAGGTGGAGCTGTGAGAAGGGAATTTAAGAGTTAGATTTTCTGATGACCGTAGCGAGCGTGAGGATGAACATTAAAGGAAACTGGAACGTTCCTTTAGATAGGTAGGATTAAACAATGTGTTATATAGAAGGGAGAGGATGTGAGTATTCCGGTCCTTTACTGTCCATAAAACAATACAGTACAATATATGTATTAAAAGTAAACATTAAAATGCCATTGAGTTTCTTAACGTCTTATGTCTTAAATGTAGGAAAATAAGAAAACCGTAGTTCGTTCACGAAGAGATCGTAGAGAGTTAAATACATAATAAACATTGGTTTATTTGTATTTTTTGATACTGAAGTAGTCGTTTTTTTTCAACGTTTTTGTTTATTACTTACTCTTTTTTCTAATAACAACCGTAGAATAAAACTTAGTAAGTAATTAAAAAGCTCCAAACGAATGGATCCTCCTTTTTTTGAAGTTTGTTAACAAAATGACTTAATAAACTGTTTAATAAGTATAAGTATTAAGTATAATGTTTTCCAATTGCTCATTTCATTTAGTTACCTACTGTTTTTACCTAATAAATAAGTTGTTTAGTAGTATATTTGAAGTGTAGTTGTAGAGTCGTTCATTGTTAATGCTAAACCAATCATAAGTTTCTAAGACGCATTTCTAACCCCGATAACAAAGGTCATACTGGGACGTCTCTTGCGTTATCTATGTGTTAGTTTTTTGTTACACCAACTTATTGAAGTTATTTTATTATTACGAACCTTAAAATGCAATACCCATTCCTTCTCGAAATTATCCTAAATGGTACTAATTGAATGTCTTGCTTCATCCACTTCTAAGCAATCATCTTTTGGTCACGAGAACAAATGCAATGTTATTATCTCAAATGCAAGACACGATTTTCAAACATTCTATGTAGTTTCGAACCATAATGACTATAAATATTTATAGTTTAAGACTTTATTAATCCCAAAATAGTTGAGATTATTGTATTTTTTATTGTTTTTTATACGAACCGGTTCCTTAAATTTACAAAGAAGTTGTAAAAACATTATGCGATTAATTAAGTACAATTATCATTTATCAATTGAGAATTGAATAAAATTATTGTTAGTAAAATTTTAAACACTGAAAAAAGAAAGGCGGAAAACCTCAGGCGGGAAATTCCCGCATGAGGTTGTCGTCTTTTATCAGTGTTTAAAAACTTTACTTAAGTATATTTAAGCGTTAATAAAACGCTAAATTATATAAAAAAAAACATTAAAATTATTGTTGAATATCAACAATTATTGCTTTTCATAATCTTATTAAAATAACATTTTTATATACAACATGTAACAGAAATAGCTAAACCAGAAAATGGTAGATAGAGACCAAACGAGATCAAACTGAACAACTTTTACTATGGGACCAACTCTGAAAAATCAGCTGTTTCATACAAAACTTAATAAAGAAAATATCCAAACGTATGTATGTGTAGCAGCTGATTTTTTTTAGCAATTTCACAGTTACTCCCATAGTAAAACTTGTTCAGTTTGATGGTCTCTATCTACCATTTTCTGGTTTAACTATAATTCTGTTACACGTTGTATACAATATTAATATATTATCTTAGAAACACAATGTGGTCTGTGATTAGTGATTATTACAAATAAACTGTAGATTATTGAAAGACAATATTAGATTTGATATTGTACCTTGCTAGAATATTATTCCCATATTTACGTAACAGAAGTACCTATAAAATACATCTGAATTTGTTTATCGAAACATACAGTTGCTTTAAAACTGAGTAAAATAACATAGGTAGTAAGTAATATACCAACCAACTAAATACATATACATACACACGATACAACATGACCCGTATTTCTGCATTAAAAAAGTTCTCTTTTTACCCTAAGTTTCTCTTGTTAGGAAACTATTATCACAATCAAGAATATCAATCTTAACTGTCACTGATAATTATAAGTGATGTGATTCATCAATCACCTCGAAACGTAACCCAGATGTTATTGAAACTGTTTTAATATCGAACATCATGGTACTTTTTTAAGTTTTGCAAAATATGTTATCAAAATCAGTTAGTTGAATTAGATAGATAGATAGATGAACTTTTATTGCAACAGTTATATACATTATATTAAGAATTAGGCGATTGAGTACATATTATAATATATATGCTCTTCTTATTTACAAACGTAATAATATCTGAGGCATCAACTTAGGTTATTTAAAGTTTTTTTACGCTCAAGTCAAAATCGTAATAACAACATAGAGTATGGAAGTACGCTACATTGTATTATGCTATTTATTAGAAGTTTTTACTTAAAGGTACCTATCCGATAAATCATTTCCATGTGCCCATTAAGGTCAGGCCTACGGTAGATTCCCATCAAGTGTATGTATGTACCTACATACAAACGTACAGTTAATAATCACGTGTATGACTTTGCTAAACAATCGTTCTCATATGATCGGCCGGATAGACCCGTTATGGTCTTGGTCTCTTTTCAACACGTGTCTTTTTATTGTGGCTCGATTTGTAGAGACTAGGGCTCAGATAACTATATGTTATCTAGATCACAATTATAGCATATCTCGGGTATAACATCCGGTCCATAATGTAAAGCTAAAGTAATTTTATTAATATTGAGGAGTGAGTTGTAAAAGTAGAGATTCCTTCACCCTATAAAATTATTAAAATACGTATCTTTAAGTAAATCGTGCTTCAAAACTAAGCAAGAATTTTTTATAAATCAGTTTAACAAGCTATTTTGTCTAATGCTAGTTTGTAATCATAATCTTTTTCAAGAAATCTGATTAACGATAACATTCAAGTAGATATTATTCAAATTTCATAGGGTATTAAGCGGTGTAGAGTCGATTTGACGCAAGCTAATGTAATGTAATAAAGGGAGAGAAATTTTCTATCGTCTCAGCTTAAAATACCATTATCTGATCTTATGTATAAACGAGTAAGTCAGTTCATAGAGTTGCTAGCTGCGGTTATACTTGAAACCGTTTACTTATTCATTTATTTTGACGTGTACACTTCAACTTGTTTAACAACAGAAATTATTTGAGCATACCTAACGAACCTACACACAAGACAAGAGGCATCGATTGTTGAATTTTAGATTGTAAAGTAAGAAAATGCATGCTGCTAAGTTAAAATTCTCTATATAGGTACTTACCTACTTTACGGTTGTATACAACGATTCAGTTACGTTGTTGCAACCGAAGAATATTTGTGCTAGAAACTAATAAGAACCTCAATCCATAATAAATTTAAAACAAAAATTGAGAACAAAACAATACATATTTATTATGATGAGCAATAAGCATTACTGTATATTGTGAAGCCACACAAAATACATGGTGGTCTCATATTAAAACATAGAGTCTATTGTTGACCCAACAAAACAGTGTTGAAATTTTAGAATACCGTTAGCATTGTAAATCAGATCAATCATTACTATTGTGCATCGATATACGCTATCGTGGTTTATTTACAAAACGTCAGTCAACCAACACTGAGGTTATTGAAATGTTACGAAATGACCGTGAAATGAAAATATTGTGAGCGCTACATGCTACGGTAGAGACGGCAAGCTAACTCACGCAGGTCGTTGATACGGGACGCGGGCGCATACGATGCATTCGAGAGAGAAGGAGAGATATACAAACATTGTACCTATCCTGCTCCGTTGCTGGCGTCTGTGGATTTTAAATAAGAGCTCCTGTTTTAAAGGTGATCAGTGGACGGGAAATGGGTATAAAGAATGAACTATGTAATGCCATAGAGCTTTCAAATATTATCTGGTACATACTATTGCTCGTCTAATGATCAGCAGTGTATTACTTATGTTATGTAAGATCACGAAAGTTGATTGTATAAGCCGCTTCTTTTATCAATTTCTCGCAATTTGATTTAAATTGTTCGACGTAACCTTATCCAATATTGAAATGAAAGCTTACACTTAGTAACAGAGTACAAGCGAGCAAAACGTCTTGACGTTCGAGCAATATTGTAGGAACGAGGGACCAAGGTTCCCCTCCGTCTAAAGTACCGGTCGGGTGATTGGCGCCTTCTCCCCCATATAATTTATGGTGTAACCCGTATAACGATATGACCTACCATTGTTTGATTTTGAGTAAAGCTCAAATAAATGTCGGGCTCGTCTTTATTATTAATATATTGACGATTGATTATACATTCCATTTATTTGTTATCTTCAATACTCCCATCGTACATTTTCATTGTCTAATATGAAGTGCTTTGAAGTAAGCTCGTCGGGCATTTCTTGATTAGTATTCCTGGCGTTGTTGCAACGTAAGTAATTAAGTATTCTGTGGCCTCGCCACAAATTGTTAATGAATGTAAAACCATATTTACAGAGAGTTCTTGGTCATTGAAATGGCCACTTATTATTTGTTTAAAAACAGTAAAGGTTGCTAAATTAGTTTCTTGATGAGAAACTTCTTGGTAGAAACCACGGAGCAACTTTATATTTGATTGGTAGAAACCAGCTCTCGACTCGCGATTCAATCCCATTCAATCTATGTATTGTTAGTCATCATAACTATGCACTCATATCTTTGATAAACTATCACATACTGCATATTTATGATATAGGATAAAATGTTTACTAGAAAAAAAATATCTATAAGTATATAATTTTTTTTTGTTTTACAACGGGTAAGCGCTTGGCCTTCATCTCACCTGATGGTAAGTGACGATAAGGCCGAAGGTGGAAGCGCGCTTTACCCGGAATCCTCAACCACTGAGGAACTGGCTATCTCATCTCAAACTGTCGGAACACAACAATGGCTATAAACATCGTTGTTATGGCGACAGACTTAGATAAGATGGTGGTAGCTAGCCAGGCGGACTTAACAGCCCTACTACCAACCAAACCGAGCACACAAAGATGTACCCCCCGCTGGGAATCGAACCCGGCACCTCTAGGTCTGAAACCGGTGGCTTAGCCACTAGACCACAGAGGTGGTTAAATATAAAATTTTAAATATAGCATTGTGAATGCAAAATTTCAATAATAAAGGTAATATTTATGATAGTTTATGGAAGCTTTATTCTTCTATTCTTTATTTGGATATTATGGATTTATGGAAACCAATGAAATATATTATACAACACTTAATTTTGAATAAAACTTTTTTTACGTTGTACTAGCAACCAGTTCCACGGTAACTTAGAAACACTGTCATACTTCAGCCATTTTGTACAAAATATCTATATTTTCAATTATATTAAAAAACCATCGTCCTTTATCAATAAAAATCACGTGAAAGACTATTTTGTAGATTAGAAGAAAGCGGAGCCACAGACAGGAAATATTAATGATATCGCACTAATAATACAATAGTGTATCAACTCAAAATCGATCATTTTTCAGAATTAACAAAAAACTTATTACTCACTTCCTATAATAGTTGCAAATTGAATTACTGCCATATGAGCCATTAAACTGAATTGAAATAAATATTATGTTTACAAAACATTAAAAAAAACACAAATAGTTTAATTATTTAGAAATTTTGAGTTAGGACTCTCTTCTTCCATCAACTTTTTTCAAAATGAAACATTATCTATAGTTAAATCATTATTGGTGAAATATTTTGTGTTGTAACAGTCTGAATCATATTTTTTTGCTACGGTTTTAACTTAGTTTTTGTACATACAACATAGATGAAAACCGATTGATTCCTGGTGTATGTCTTTACAATGTATGTTTATCCATTTTCTAATATCCATTGATCAAACTCTGCTTGGGTTGACACCATACATTTGAATAAGATAAGTCGTTTTATATGAACTGTTTATTATTTTATTTTGCATATTAATAAATAAAACCAGCAATTTTTTTATTAAAGATTATAATTAAAGTAATTCTCATATTTTATCAGTCAGTTACCGTAGTAAACATTAACTAGACATTTATATAAAAGAACAAATACTTAGACAATTTGACAAACAAACATTTCGTTAAAAAATAAGGTAAACAATCTTCTAAAACAAAAATAACAAGTCTTCTTTTTAAACAAACCCTTAAAAGTATAGTTTATTCTTAACCATTTATCAAAATAAACCTTTAAAAACAAGAATACACAAATATCAATACAAAACTAAGCATTTGCATAGTAAGTACTATTCAAATTAAAAAAATATACTTAATAATTATTTCAACTTAATTCTAACCAGTCTGAAAATCACATATTTTTTTATTAATATACCTACTAATGAATAAAGTAATACTTTTCATTTTTAATTAGTCAAATCCTTATAATACGTTTCGCGGTAATTTCTGGGTATTATATTTTTGTCAAGTAGTTCTTTAATATCCTTTTTCTTATTTTGAGTTAAAGGTATATTGCTTGTGTATTCTTGGGTCAAACCATTTGAGAATAATAAAGTCTGATTACCAGTTCGTCGCAAGTTACGTACGAAAACTTTCTGGTAGTTTTGATCTTCGTAAGAATTTTTGTAAAAAAATGATAATGGGTGTTCTTTTTCAAGACGAAACACCTTAACGTCGTGCCATTTTACTTGGTTTTTATCCTCATTTATATTAAAATTGTTACCCCATTCTTCTTGAAGTAATTTCAGATTATAAAATTTATCGTAACTCATTTCAGTCACCCTATAGGGTTTGCCTGTTTTTTTAGCGGCCTGAATTAATGTTATGTATTGGGATGGAACATACACAGGACCAGATTTAACAAACCGTCTTACTTGCTTCTCGATGACACTGTGTACGTTGTCACCCTCATTTTGAGAGTGACCTCGAATTAGAAATTTATGCGTAATACTTTTAATATTCATTTTTTGTACTGCATACGCATAAGCTGAAAGGAGATACTTATTTTTCTGTTGCCCGCAACAGTTGTCCGAGTAAAATATAAAATCTAATTCTTTACCAGGATTAACCTGTATAATTTGCTCAATATATTTCAGGACACAACTCCCAATCTCATTTGCACCACGTTTGCCATTTGTCTCGTCCCAAAAAAAACACTCAACATTTTTTGCGTATAAGTCACTTACAGTAAAATTATAGCAGTTAATTCTACTTTTATAATAAAATAAGGAAATTTGACCCTTTGGTATTGGCATCACAGCTTGCAAATCATACACAGCAACTATTGTGGCATCTGTGTTAGCCTTTTTGTCATTTTCTTTCTCTTGTCTGGATAATTCTTTTTCTTTTAAATGTTTTTCGTACGCCTCCACAAGGCTCTGTTTTTCATCCTCATTAGCATTTTTGAATGTTTCACAAAGATCACACTGATCTTTTTTTGGTGTGTGAAAGGAAATATTAAAATCTTTATTAAAAATACGGTTGAAAGTAGATGCTGACGCAAATGGTAAGTTTTGTTCTATACATTTATCTTTGTAGTCACGGTATAAATCAGCCAAAGACTTATCACACTGGATGTATTCCCGTGACGTCTGGGCTCTAAGGTAATGGGATTCGACACGAGGTATAGTATTTATAAAACTCTTGACACCTTCATAGACCTCAAGTTCCACAGTACGTTGCTTGCCATGTTTCCCCCGTAATTCTTCCTGTATGAAACCGCACTGTGTTTTTTTTGACAAAGCTGTAGCAATAGGTCTGTCGTTTATTGCCAGAGTATTTTTAAAAAACGTTTTACAGACTCGAATTTGTACGTCGTTGACTAGAAAATGAAATGCATTGTTTAATTTACGAAAATTTTGAGTACTCGAGTACCTGTATTTTGGTTTAATGACTGTAGTGTGCCTAATAATGAATTCTCTTTGTTTTTGTAAGTTGCCTAAATTCCAATATTTTTCAAAAAGTTCCTGTCTTGAAGTATCGTTTATTTTTGAACTACAAGTTAACCTGCATTTTTCACCACACGTAGGACCAGTTTTTCTTGCAGGTACTTGTTTTTTATTTGCAGACTCATACGCTTTGCCAGTATTACGAAGTCGTTTAGCTACACTATGTTTCCAGGCTTCGACGTTACGTACCCTCTTCCTGCCCCTGGTGTTATTGCTTTGGTCTTCGGTTGAAATATTTGATTCTGTAGTCAAGCTACTGGTTCCAGCAACGGGACTTAAATTATCCACAACTTCTTCATCCAAATTGTTGGATGAAGAGCTACTAGATGAAGAGCTACTAGATGAAGAGCTACTAGATGATGAGCTACTGGATGATGAGCTTCTTGAAGAAGAACCACTTGGAGATTTTGTTGTTCGACCTCGAAGCAGATTGGGAGTTTTGCTTTGGGTATCAGGAACAAAATGCGGATCATTATCAGAATCATCAAAGTCGCTCTGCCCTGAGTGGATGGGTGAAATGTAATATTTCTCTTGGTTGCGTTTTGTTATCGGGCTAACGTTACTAACCATTTTTGGTGAACTGTTTACGTCAATTTCTTGAAGTACTGGATGAATTGTTGATGATGATGGTATAGAAAGTGTTGACTGTTTAATTGCATCATCGCTGTCTTTTCTCTGTGTATTTGTACACACTGATGACAATAATGACGGTGACGAATTCCTCACAAGTTCGTGATTTTCCTCATCGTGGTGGCTGCTTGTAATACTTCTTGCCATATCAACAAGTACACGGCCACGATGCATACTGAACCTACAAATAAATAAAATTTTGGTCAAATAAATATAATTAAAGCATGTCTGTCACAAATAGTGTATTAACTCTAAATTAATAAAATAATCATTCTAAGTAAGCATTTTTCTCACAACACTTGTACACATTCGAATGAGTTATAGATATTACTGCAATTGACAAATAGATTATGAATTATTAATTTATAAACCAAACAAAAATCAACTTAACCTCATGACTCAACAAAACTGTATCATATCAAAAACTACTACTCAAATCAAATAAAGTGTCGTAAGTAGAAATAAAACTTTAATTATTACTTTTGTTAATCAGTAATAGTGTAATAACTCGAAATAACATCAAGCGCGTGTTTAGGTCAAATCAACAATACTGTGTTAATTCAAAATAAAAATATAAATTTCACATACCTGATTCAGTAATACTGTTGCAACTCAAAATATTACGCCAACTGGCGCGTGCTCTCTCGATCACTGCTGGTCGCAACTAAAGATGACGCAATGTTGCGGGAGGGGAGTGGCAACCGAGATGTCGTAAATAGTGACTTATAGCGCCATCTCTTGTCTGTTTTTTGCACTATTCGAACGACGGTTTTGTTGACGTGTGAGGAATTAAATTTTACGTGTGTTTATAGTATTATGTCAAGTGCGACGAATTTTGAGTTGATACACCATTGTATTATTAGTGCGATATGAAAAAAAGGGATATTGTATCTTACAAAGATCTCTAACAGAACTAAAAGTTAAAACTTGCAGAGGAAAATTGTTTTCGGACTAAGAAATGTAAACAAAGTGTGTGAAAGATAAAAATTAACTGTGGTTAGAAAGAAACGTACTTAAGTATTTATTTTTGTACATTCCAACAGTGGATAATAAAGTTGATTGAACTGATTTAAAATATGCTAATAAAATTAGATTAAAATTAATTATTAATTTCCCAGCTGCCGTAAAACCAAACAATTAGTTAGAACTATAAATTCAATTGTTAGTAAGCTATTTAAGGTTTTCTGTGTCGTGCGTGTTGCACTTTATTGAAGTTTATTTGCACACTTTTGTTCATTATTTAGTATTATGAAGAATTATCATTTCATTTCCTCTTCAGTCATTATTATCATATCAATGTTATGGCGATGCGATGGCCTTATCTTTTAAATTAATGTAGTGGAAAGATTATTTTTCTAAAACCGTGTCTTTAGGCTTGCTCCATCGCTGTCATACGTACCGTGCATGAAATAGTACGTTGGTAACCTCCAAAGTATGAAACTCTACGTCTCTGCATACATTAACTCTGTACGAAGGGTAATAAACGTAGAGCTGTGTACAACGGCGCTGACTCATACACACCGCATAGAGTCCTAAGTATATTCGACCAGTGAACGCTTGTTTGTTTGCTATGTTAGATTTGGCATTGTGACAAGGTAGTGTTAAGTTGAAGTGTTAACATGAAAGCTGATTTTTAGGTAGTTCTTGCTTTAGTTATTTTAGTCTGTCTGTGACTATAGCTCCTCAGACCTTCCTGCATATTACTAGTGTATGTATCACCAATGATATGTTTTGTATTTTAGTAGTTGTGGCGTAGGTTGGTTTCGCAGTTGTGGGTTTTAGCAGGGAAAAAGTATTATTTTACAGTTTTCTACTTAGGTCTAAAATATTTAGTATTTTCTGAATACTGAACTACGAAACGATAACTCTGCCAATTATGGTTTGCAGTTTTGCTAATAAAAAAGTATTATAACTAAGTACATCGTTTTAGAGTCACTTATTATTTACAGCCACAGATGTATTTTCCCTACTGAATTAGAAAGTTTCTTCTTATATGGTATCTTGTTTGTCCGTACGTATACGAAGTAGGGAGTAGGTACTACGAGCATTCATACAGTAAAAGTACAATCAGTAAAACTTAAAGTTAATATATTATATTTATTTGCCTTTTGATTGGTAACAAGTAAAACCAACTTGTGATTAGTAAAATATTGGTTAAATCCATGAAGAGAACTGGAACGATTTTATGAAAATTCTAACATGTTATTTTTATGGATTTCAAGTGGAGCATAAAAGAACTCTTGTTGTGTATAAGAACATTTAGAACATGATTGAAGATTAGAACGAATGTAAATTTAGAAACACTCGACATGATTTTAAAGGGGTCAAGTAGGTATGGATTTATTCTAAGAAAAGCATTACGCCATAAATAAGTACTTCTACAACAATATTAATACATAGAATGAAAATATGGTTTTCTAGCAGCTCATAACTTTTTCTAAAACTAGCTCAACAAAGGTTTTCCATTATAAATCTCGTTTCTATATCATTTGATATATATACAATACAGTTATCTAAGTGCCCGTTGCGCTAAACGTAAGGCTCTAGAACTACATTTTACAATTTTACGCTTTCGCAGTAATATAGCAGAGGATGTATGGTGTAAAATGTTATGTGATTTCACCGTTCACAAAGTTCATTTTAAACTATAGTGTTGGACAATGTAGACTGATATCTAAGTGTCATTACTGATATGGCGGTAACTACTTCATCGAATTATCATGGTTCACCAATCCACGATGGCTTTGCAACGATTCGTGCACCAAGAAGTCGAATCAAAATAAGAAATCTAGTTGAACCAAAACAAACGTTTAATCTACCTCAAAGGCATTCGGAATATTTTACATTAAATAGAACACCGAACAAAAACTTCTTAGAGAACAGTTGTGGCGTGCAATATGTGTCTGAATCTTCAAACAGTAGTCAAATAAACAAACCGACTCGGCTGAGTTTTTCTGAACCAATCTACGCGAAAGTGACACCGCCTCATTCAAAAAGCAGTTCCCCAGTAAAATCTGTGAACGGCAAGCAAGAAATTCATTATGATTCGATAGATACCAAACCACGTAGGCGCTTGCGAAGCTTGGACTTGGGAGAACACAGCACAAGAACTGGAGAACCAGTAGGTGGCGCAGCTCTGACTAACGGCGACAGACAGTCATATGAGCATCAGGACAGCGTTGAACAATATTCCGTACGAACGGACGCTTCGAACTCATCAGTCGACTTTAGAAGAAGCCACAGCGATAGAGATAATTGTTCAGAAACATCTTCATATTTCACGGATAACGATAGGCCGATATCTAGTTATAGTGACAATTCCACTATACCGTCGACAGATACAGAAGATGTTCTCAAGGATTTGCCTAGTAAATCAAAATTTCATAGATCGCCACAAAAATTTGCTACTCTTAATTTACGAAGACCCAAGTTTATAGACTTGAAGCCACCCATCATTAAAGAAAACTCGTCATACGGGAGTTTGCGGCGTCAAAATATGGGATATCATTCAGAACCAAGTACACCTCTTACTTCAATCTCAAACGACGATACTATTATTAGCGAAGTCCAGCAAATACCAAGAATGCCACTGCAGAATAATAGAAACGGTTTCAAAAGATCTGTAAGCGAAACAAACGGGTTCTCGAAACGGCTTAACTACAGACATTCCTTCAGTGCGGACGCTAGACCGCAAAACATTCCGAAAAAACCTCATAAATGTTGTGAATGTGTAACTGGAATACCAGCGGATGAAGAAGATCGATCATCGTCGCGTTCATCATCGAGGACATTAGGAACTTTATATGAATCTCAAGATCCTAAAGTAGGATGTCAAACAATCCTGCGGTCAAAACCACCAATACCATGGTGGGAACTGGCGATGAAAAAATCACGTTACAAGAGCTGCCCTATTTTAGAAGAGGTAAGATTGTTTATATCTTTTTTCGATTATTTTTAATATATAGTAGCAACCTCGCAACCGTTTTTAATAATTGTATTCATAATACTGACATGACAAGTGCATTAGACACATGTTTGGTCGAGTCAAACAAGAGCAATAAAAAATGTATTATTATTATTCTTCGACAACAGCCTATATTAAACTAAAGTATTTATACCTATGTTCATAAGTGCACTTTAACAAAGTGTGTTCTGAATATTACAAATAACTATATTATGATGCAAATTTAGTAGGTAGTCAGTTTGTTTCTTCAATATGTAATTAATAATTTAAACATTTTCATGTTATAGCTCTTTCTGCGTAGAACTTGTAGCTGTTAGAAGTTTGAATGAATCACTTTATATTTTGTTTATTTTCATTTGAGGTGCGGCCCGTTTATACTGTAGTTGATGACTATGGAAGAAACGAATCGAAACACCAGCAGGGGAATATTAATTAGAGAGTTCGCGTGTGCATTACCCACCTGACATTTGATGGTAGGGTGGGTTTATGTATCCCCTAGCTGACTAAACAGAGTCAGCTAAAAGTTATTTTGTCAAATCATTTGGAAGTGATAAATCAATAATATTAAATATAAATATACGGAACCAACACGTACTTTTAACTATATATGTTTTATAAGAATTTCGTTTAAAAATATAAAAAATATGTAATGTTTAAAAATAAATAAGTATATTACATGAGTATGTAGATAACTTATTCGACATATTGTCCTATGGCATTAGTAAGCTCTTATAAATCATAAATATCAAATGTTAACAGGTGTATAACTTTCAAATGAAGACGGTCATGCCGAACACGACTCTATAAATATAGCTTAACTACACACATGGCAGAGCAATTTAAAATTTCGTTGATGGAAAAAAATGATACCTGGCTACCAAAAAAGGTATCTATCTATTCATCTCGACGGTCAGGTGTTGACTTAATCGTCTTTCCCTGCGACCATTCAATGATTTTACTGGTTCCAAAATTTCGGTTCCCACGATAGTGTCGTGAATTGAACTCATTACATCAATAAATTGAAATTATTTACGCCTGAGAGTAATATTATATATATTTTTTTGTATATTATTATGAACGAACGTTAAAAATTTAGGAAAAAACCTTCTCATTTTCCAGTATGTAAATGAAATAATCGAGCTTTTGTCAAATCGTAACATTTTGAATGGAACCAGTTGTGCAATTCCTCTGATAATAGCATTGTTTGTAAATCCTATTTGGCTAAACAATATCTTATATTGTTGTCATGGTTGTGTAGGCGAATTGGTGTCCATGGCCATATACGAGTACTATTGTTGTGGCCGCAAGGGACACCTTTGAACTTGAGCAATCACTAACGATAGTTTGATTGAACATATCAGCCGATAAATATCTTAACAACACTGGGCATAAAACATGCAAATACATCAATAAAACTTGTAGTTATACTTACAACAATTTTGATAGGAAAAATATTTTATCAAAATTATACAAGAAATTTCAGAGAAATCTCCAAATCAACAGCGTGTGAATATCTCACCAACAAAAAACCATTATTCGGCTCATTAGCACGATTGGTCATGCGCTTTGTAGTTTCTAGCGGGATCGAACGCGCGATAACCATCGTCTTGGCACCCAGACGTCGTCGTGTCTCCTATCTCGTGGTGGCAACTGGTGGCTAGTTGACCACGGCATACTTTCATAACGCAGCCGCATCCGCCTCATTTCTTGCAGGGCTTGTTTTATACGGCTATTGTTTCTACGAATAGGCACTGCCAGCTTTATTTCGAATGATGATTATCTAAATGTTAAAAATCTAATCTGCTGATTTTAGCTTTCTCCTGAGGTTCAATATTAAGTATAAAAATGTAAGAACTTAAATTCGAAATCTTTTACTAAACTGTTTTACCAAGGTTACCAAGAACTTGGGTTACCAAGTAAGAAAATATAATTTTTAATTTTTGACTTTGATAATATACGATTCAGTATTATAGCAACTGCGTGTCTACCAATAGAGCAGCGGCTGAATTTGAAGCCCTATTAACTTTTAACGTACAGTTGGGCGTCAACATAAATTGACCGTAGACGCACAGGCCCAGATACGCTGCAGCCGATTAAGGAAGAGTGCACTTGAACAAATAATCTCTCTCGTTGAGAATATTGTAGCAATGTCTCGTAAAAGGCTGCTGTGGGACGTGGAGTGGGATTTAAGTTACAAGAACCGTTGTAACATGACTGTAACACCTACGAAATGATTTTTGTTATCGTCCCTTTGTCATGTTTTCCAAAATTATGGGCCCCGATCTGTAACGAGTCACTTTTAACAAGTTGTTTTTTTCTTTAATAACAACAACACAGTTTGCCTTTCACATCCGTAACAATAAATCTAACCTCCAGCATCTCTTGTATTTTGGAAAGCATAAATTACTTTGCCACCTTTTGTCACATTATGGTAATTTAAGAGACTTGCTGACGTCCGTGCTGAATAGTTAACTGCAATTTTCCGCTGCATATTTGCGGTGTTTCGCTAAATATAAGGGTATTTGTGGTTTCCATTGAATAATTACATGAAAGTCGGAAGCTGCTCGTCGCACTAACTGCATCCAATTGGTGCAAATTGTTGTATCCATTGTGCTGAACCATGAAAACCATTACTTTGCTGAACCGGTCTAGAAAATGGACAACGAATATGTATTGGCTACACTGGCGATAGAAATACTATTAGTGTTTTAAATAGATAATATTAAATGTCCTGAAGTTTCTATAAGTTCATTAATTTTAAGGGCATAGCTCTGCGAGTAATAATCAACAATATCCCTACTTTATTATTAAAAACTTTAAAACCTTCGTTTATTTTATAAAGCCGTCGTTTTCTTACCCGATAATGAAATATGTCTTAGAAATGAGAGAAGACTTACAATTATAATAACACAAGCTTTCAAATTTTATTGCTCAGCTGCGATAAAATCGCTACTTTGAATAGTCATCATTCTCTCTCTTTATGAAATACTATTATTCCTATTTTTATCGCGTCGTTAAGTCTTTAGAGCGCGCTTGTATCTGCAGCTGTTTAATGACAATTAGCCTCCACCTGTTTAATGCAATTTGTGGCATTACAGGGATCTCAATTTAATGTATCTAGCGAAAACCCTTGGCTTTCTTGTGCTCTGAGAGTCATTGTACTTGCTAAGTACATAATAAAAGATTGAAGCTTATCTGACCCAGTTTTCTGAGGTTGCAGACATTAGTAAATTGTTATTAATATTCTATTACTCATTACAAGTAAACCACTAACAGTGCCAACTCATATGATTTAATATTATTACTACACGTTTGCTTTAAACATTATGAATCCGAATTTATTAGGCGTATTGTAGGAGTTTTAATTAATTGCACTTCTATGTTTCCTGTCTTTTGTTTCACTAAGTTTAAATAATATATTCTAAAGTATGAATTCAAGGAAAGGCTATAATTACAGTTTTGTCGTAAATAATGTAATTTATATGAGGAACCACTTACCAGGGCCAGCACTTTGTCATAAACACGTTGCACATTCAGGCACGCGCACAGGTGTCTCCAGGGAAGATCTATCAATGGCAGCCGGATACCTTAATTGGCTGAACCGCGTGTATACTCGGCAGGTGAATTACCCTATTAAGAACATGTATTTTTACACTAGAGACACGGCGCGGCAGTTGTACAATTAAATTATTTTATTATCATTTAGCCTGTCGGCTATAAAACACATACCGTTAAAAGTAATCCATGTTCGCGTATATACGGGGTCGTCAACCCCAAACCTAATTTTCCTGAGTGCGCTCCTGTGACGTCGCAAACAAAGGGTCCTGTTGGACTACACCCACGGCCAGCCTATAAAGCAATTTATTCACATGAGTCATAATAAATTGTTTACCACTACTAAGTATACTCAAAACGTAACATGATGTAAGTAATTATTTGATCACGGTACCGTTAGCTGGTTTCTCGGTACGTGATTTAAATCTTTATCGGACCTGGGATGTTGATCTGGATACATAGTAATCTCGCCCGGCAAGTAACCGAGGTGTTATGGAGATATCTGTGTCGCTCTGTGGTCATCTCTGATTACTCCAGTAGAAATCTTAGTGTTATTAGCGGAGAGCGAAGGAAATGCAAGTTAGTTATTTATTTAATTTTAAATGTGTATTTGTTTTGTTAACGTTTTATGTGCTTGTTTGCGGACTGACAACACAACAATCTGTTATTATGTTATTAAGGATGTTTGCGAATCATTAGCATAAAGCAGACTGTATGGCGCCGAGCGCCCACATATCGTAGCCGTATTAAGGCCGACTATTACAAATCCGATAAGAAATCTTTGTATCCAATCGGCCTGCTATGAAATAATGTGGTGTGTTACTACAAGCATTTATCACTTTACTTTACTAAATAAAGTGATATGCTCGCAGTTGAAATAGTAAACAGTGGCGGTAACGACAGATTGGTCTGACAGTCTGTTACGTTGGGTGCACTTTTAGAAATGGTAGTTGGATGGGAGCCTGGAATAGTTGTTATTTGAAAAATCTTGTTTAGTCTTACTACTCCTTGTATAGTTGGTGAAACTTAACCAAATCTTTTTATAAGACCTTGTTTTCCCTGAAATTTTTGTTCAATTTGTTAATGTTAACGTTTCTTTGTTGCAGGCCCATGTGGTGTCGGCTTTCGAGCAGAGCCTCTCGAATATGACCCAAAGGCTCCAGCAGCTCACCGCCACCGCTGAGAGAAAGGTAATAAACTCGTTTTATTGCTTTACAGATTAAAGCGCACTCTTATCGCACTATTCGAGACTTAATTTTAAAACATCGCTCCGGGTTACGAACTATTAAGACACATTCGTTTTTTTTCTGCACCTGTAGGTACCGTTAGAGCGATGTCTTAATCGAAATACTAATTGGTTTTAAATTCAGAAAAAAAACAAATTGAATAGCTTTTAGCTATTAATGATAACTGGCAAACAGTTGTAACGGGAACGATTATGCCTTCAACTGTTTTTATGTGTTAAGAATTTATTTCAATTCGATTATGTTAAGATATAAGACGAAGAAGAAGTTTTAGTTAGTAACTCTACTTTAAAAATATTTTGATTGAGTGTTTTCTTTTTCATAATCTAGTTTTGTTATCCACCACATTTTATCCCTACTTTGTGTCAGTGTCTTGTTTTTTATCATGCCATAATCTTACAAAGAGTACCGCTGGATTGTAGACCGCACACGATCGATCTCTGTGGATAGGTGGATAGTAGACGAGATGAGTCCAGCCGAAGAAGCATGATCTATCAAAAAGGCTACATGTCTTTAAACTGCCAGAAATAAATCCACTGGTTTCGGACGGATTACCGTAGTAATGTGATGAATTATGAAATCAATTAGAAAGCTGAACATAGGTATATTTATGTGTTGTAATCCAAAACTATTTGATAATGTTACTTTAATTACCTATACAGATAGGAATAAAGGAAGTAACTGATAAAATAAATTGGATAATTGGAATAATTGTTTTTGCGTAAACCGACTTCGATGGATATCTTCTTTGTTTATGATGTGCCGAAGAAGCATGATCTATCAAAAAGGCTACATGTCTTTAAACTGCCAGATTAGTGAGAAATAAATCCACTTGTTTCGGACGGAATACGTGTGACAATCTCACGAATGATGCAACACGCACACAGCTGATATTTGTGAATATCAGTTGGGAGACTGTTTATGTCCAGCAGCAGTATGATCTGTAGAAATACTGTAAAAGACTTTTAAAGCAGAAGTGGTCAGTTTAGCACAGCAGAGAGCAATCTATCATAATAATCTGCTAACTAGCAGTGGATTCCTTCTGCAATGATTATCATGTTTCTCTGCAAAACTAATTACTTATTTAATAGATAAATAAATTTGTCCGTAACTTCAATCAATATTTTTTTATATTAGTCAAGGCAAATAAGTGACTGTTCTACCAGGTCTTAAGTAAAAATTCCAGATGCGAAGAAGTAAAGCAAAAGAAGGCGCACTCCTCCTCGAACTGCAAGTTGTCATTTAGTGATGTCTTTGTGTAGACATGTTTCTGTGATGTCTTTTTTTAAACAAAATACATTTCTTGGCTGCAATGATTGTTATATATTTTTATCTGCAGGATTCCGAACTGACAGAGCTGCGACAAACAATTGAGTTGCTTCGGAAGCAATCCATCCAAGCGGGTCTGACTACCGCGCACATGCAGTCCATGGGCATACGGGCTGACGGCGTCAATATAACTGGACAGGTACCTATAGATTTTATAATGATATTGTTTTTTGCTAGCCTATACCTACTGTCCCACTGCTAGGAAAAGGCCTTCTCCAAGTCCATCCAATAGATGGCTTAGGATACCTGAGCCACCTCATGCCAGTCAGTATGGTGTGCGGCGTCGTCCTACTCCAGGAACCCATTGTGTAATATTAACAATTATAACGTTTTTATTTTATTTTTCATCAACGATGGTATACTGTATGCCTAATTGCCTAAGTCAACACCGCAACACATTAAACTTAATATTATTACGATGTAAGGACGAAATGCTTTATCGAAAGAGGGTTATATTGTAGTTCAAATTGTGGAGAAGTATCATTAGAACAGGTAAAATAATAAATTTTGCATGATATTACCATAGTGTATTCTGAAAAGGCCAATAACGAAACTGGCCACCCTTTGTTCTCAACTTTTGATTTTATTGGTGAATCTACTCGTAATACAAGTTAACTGAGATAATATAACTATTATAAATTTCAAAATTAGCTACGTCACAAGAAACCGCCTAGGTGATGTACATTCAGTGTGGTATGCCTCAAGAAATATTTCCAATATATACAAATATTGCCTGTCTTCATTCGTCTTAATTATCAATATTAATATACAATATGGTTTCAGATCAGGAATAAGTACTAGCCATGCCGTGTTAGAACTAGTTAATTTCATCACTTTCCAAATAGACAATAAAAGAAAATGCCTTGGCGTTTTTCTAGATCTTGCCAAGGCCTTCGACACTGTTTCGATCCCCATCCTTGGTAAAAAGATTGAGAGATATGGTATACGTGGTTCGTCTTTGGAAATCTATAAAGATTTACTTAAAGGTAGATCACAAACGGTTAAAATAAGCAATTTGGTTAGTGGTGAGCCTCCTATAACTTTTGGGAGTTCCCCAAGGTAGCATTCTTGAGCCAAGTCTCTTTCTGTTATATATTAACGATTTGTGTGGTTTGTCTCTGGGCAATGGTAGAATTTTCACGTACGCCGATGACACGGCGCTGGTTTTCTTTGGAGAGACTTGGACTAAGACAGCTAAAAGTGGGCTCCATAAGGTTTTGTGCTGGCTTAGAGCAAACCTTCTGACTCTAAATGTCTCAAAAACATCATTCATGACATTTTCTTTTGCAAATAATTCTAGGTCAGATTCCGTCAATACATTAAAAGGTCATACATGTATCACCTTCCCTCAAGATTGCGTATCTTGCAACTGTCCTATGATTTGTAGATCAAACACTACTAAATATTTAGGCGTGACGATAGATGAGAAACTTAACTGGTCCTCCCATATTAATCTATTGACTGCACGCAAAAGAAAAATTATAGCTACGTTTTTAAAAATTAAGAAATGTTGCAAATATAAAACTCCTTCGCACTGTATACATTGCAATAGCACAATCGGTTCTGTGTTATTTTATAGGGTCTTGGGGTGGAGCTTGTTAAGACCTACATGATTCAATTAGAAAGGGCTCAAAGATCTCTTTTAAAGGTTATGGCATTTCGCAGATTTAGGTATCCTACATTTCAATTGCTCTCAGAATCCTCGGTACTTATTACTATTACTCAACATGCAGAAACCTCATTTATCAATGTGTTTTATAAAACTAAACCTAGAAACGTGTAACATTGGTCGATACAACACAGCCTCTGCTAAACGACAACAAGCATTTTTGTCGGCGCTTTTATACAATAGAATTAATAAGCTACTTAACATTTACACATTAAATGCAAAAGATTGTAAAATAAAACTAACAAAATTCTTCTAACGCTAGATTATGTAAAGACAGAAGAATTACTAATTGTTCAGAAGTAACCTCCTTTTTCTGTTATATTATTTAAGTTAAAGTTACTTTATTTAGTTAATTTTTTACTATTTTTAAATCTAAGAGTACCAATTATTTTTGTTAAACCTAGTTTATTATTGCAGATAAGTAAATCGAACTTCGGAAGGATTAAATGTCTACAATTCAGGTCTCGCTAGTGTAGGCAATTATAGAATTTAAGTTTTTCTGTATTATATTGAACAATAAAGAAATTTATTATTATAGTCTAGTGTGCGGCGTCGTCCTACTCCAGGAACCCATTGTGTAATATTAACAATTATAACGTTTTTATTTTATTTTTCATCAACGATGGTATACTGTATGCCTTATTGCCTAAGTCAACACCGCAACACATTAAACTTAATATTATTACGATGTAAGGACGAAATGCTTTATCGAAAGAGGGGTATATTGTAGTTCAAATTGTGGAGAAGTATCATTAGAACATGCAAAATAATAAATTTTTCATGATTTTACCATAGTGTATTTAATGGAAAGGCCAATAACGAAACTGGCCACCCTTTGTCCCCAGCTTTTGATTTTATTCGTTAATCTACTCGTAATACAAGTTAACTGAGATAGAAGACTTATAAAACTATTATAAATTTCAAAATTAGCTACGTCACAAGAAACCGCCTAGGTGATGTACATTCGGTGTGGTATGCCTCTCAAGAAATATAAATGCAATTTCTAATATATACAAATATTGCTCGTCTTCATTCGTCTTAATTATCAATATTTATCTTCGCAAGATGTAGGTCGATACAATCATCAATCAAATTCCAGCTTCGCCAGGCCGTCCGCGTAATGGGACCAAGTTCATTAGCTTTTTGTTTAATGTGGTGGACGTTTTCAAGCAGTGTCACGGAAATTTACAATTATGCGCGTGTAACTGAGATAGTAAGATTGGTTGACAACATTTTTTAAGTACAACTTAATCAAATCCAAATGCTTTGAGATAAGAATAAAACATGAACTAATCATGCTTAGGTATGTAATAGAATATGTTTCGTTTTTTTCTCTTTTACATTTACATTACATTTATGACTACCTCCGTGGTCGAGTGGTTAGCGCGTCGGGTCTGGCGTCGCGCCATCTCTGAGGGGTGGGCTCAATTCCCGGTCGGGTCAATTTTGAGTACTGTTTTTCTGATTCGATTTCGGGTCTGGGTGTTTTTCTATGTTCATGTATGTTTATCTGTTATCTTACCATATTAACGTGTTTCATAAGAATACTTATCTTGGGCTAGGTAATTGGTGTGAGCATAAACAAATTTAATTAATTACATGCCAGACCCATTGTAACGCTAAAATACAGTTAATATAGTTAAAAATACAGTGTTCAGCTAAAACTGTAGGTCAGCAGTTATGTTGGATATGGGATTTGATGTATACTTATGCTCTGAAATTCGCTACGAAACTATTTTGCCTACCTTTATATCAGTAACTAAAGTATCCCTCTGATGTTTCGATTTCAAAATAGCATATTTGTTTTAAATGATTAGGTACATCTCGAACAACCTGTCCTCCTCCTAAATTAAAAATAAATCATCAAATCCAGTCGTGAAGCATCCGATTCTTTTGCATCAAATCGAACATATATCATGCCCCGACAGTGAAACGTAAGAGCATGATGTATACCTAAATATCTAATGAATGATCACGCACCTATAAACATTTCAATCTTCAATGTATGAAATGCGGGTGGTCCTGTTGTTACTAATCTATTATATTACCGTAGTAATGTGATGAATTATAAAATCAATTTAAGCCGAACATAGGTATTATGTATGTTGTAATCCAAAACTATTTGATAATGTTACTTTAATTACCTATACAGATAGAAATAAAGGAAGTAACTGATAAAATAAATTGGAGTTTTTGCGTAAACCGACTTCGATGGATATCTTCTTTATTTATGATATACCGCGCGTTTCTTACGAAACACCGTTCCTATTATTAACTTAATTGGAAGTGATTTGTTAATTAATTAATTAATTACTTACCTACTTAAGTTGTTTTTATCAAAACTGACATATCCCCTGGCCTGTCACAAGGACTCCTAGAGTTTAATAACTAATATTTATATATTACACCACGGTGAAATGCTTAGTCATGATTTCACCGATAGTAACTTACAGTAAAGAAAATGGTTAAAGCGCCCTCAATTCGAAATTCTCAACCACTCCCTTATTTGTTGACTGCTGTGAGGAAGCAACAACAGTCCACGGCCATAGTCCACGTTTCACCAAATAATATTAACTGCACATGTGCTCAGTGTCACAGGTGGTGAGCCCATCGCCGCTCTTGGATGTATGTGCAGTATTTAGTCCGTTAGTTTAGGACACGTAAGACGCAGGCCACGCTGGCGCGACGCGTCTTGCGTCTGCGATGAGCGGGTAAAATAATAATAGTACTATTCCCTCCGCTGCCCGCGGTCGCCTGACGCGCACGCCGCCGGTTGCGCCTCGGTTCGTTTCGCACTATTATTTTTCCCGCTCATCGCAGACTCAAGACGCGTCCGTCGCGCCAGCAACGTGGCCTGCGGCTAAAGGGAAGAGCAAGGGCTGTAGTATTCTTTTAGTAGGCTGCTCAATCAATAGTAACTCACAGTGCCTAAAGGAGAAGTTGAAAGCGATCTCAACCCGAAATTCTCACCACTCTTTGTTGAACCACAAAATATCTAATTTAATCTTTATTATTGAAATTTTGCATTTACAATGCTATATTGATTTAGGATAAAATGAATGGTTAGAGCAGTGGACCGGCAATCCAAAGGTCACGGGTTCGAATCCCGTTCGAGCTTTCCTGAGACTGGTTGTTTTTTTCTAGTAAACATTTTATCCTAAATCTATATAGCATTGTGAATGCAAAATTTCAATAATAAAGATATTTATAAGCAATTACGTCTTTATCGATTGTTAAATACTTGCAATAGTATTTCTTTCGAATGTGAGGGTAGACTTCACAATGACGTAATACCGCTGGCTTGCAGCGTATCAACTACTAGAAAAAATTCAACGAGTCTTCTGGGGTCTCGGTAGCTTAGCGGTTAGAGCAGTGGACCGGCAATCCAAAGGTCACGGGTTCGAATCCCGTTCGAGCTTTCCTGAGACTGGTTGTTTTTTTCTAGTAAACATTTTATCTAATTTTAATTAGAAAAATGCCTAATAGTCATATTAATGGTTTATTTATTATCTCAGCAAGAGCCGCATACGCAGACCCAGCAGTCTTCCCCTCAGCGCAACGCTCAGACCGGTAACGGAGCGATCACGAGGCATCTGTCCACAGACAGCGTGTCCAGTATTAACAGCCTTAGCAGCGGCTCCTCGGCGCCGCACGACAAGAAGCACAAGAAAAAAGGATGGGTATGAACATTATTCAGAGTATCTCTCTCTCTCTCTCTCTCTCTCTCTCTCTCTCTCTTTTTATTATTATTTTTGTCAGAACTAGTATTACCAATGACCATTGATATTTTAAATTATCGCAGATATTTTTTACATCATTGACCAAGATGTTTTGTCGTTTTATGTTAAACAGATGTTATTATCTATTGTCTTTGAATGGTAAACAAATCATTTATAGTGAGTGCTTTCTAAATTATTTTTCTATTATTAAAATATTACTTGTTACACTTACTTACTGTTAAAAATGGTCACCACAACAGATAGTAATATTTTAAAATGTTTTACTATATTTGACGACCTCCTTGGTCGAGTGGTTTGTACACCGGTTTTCATGGTGTCGCCATCTCTGAGGGGTTCGATCCCCGGTCGGGTCAATTTAGAAATTATTGTTTTTTTTAATTGTCTCGGGTCTGGGTGTGTTTTATGTATTATAAGTATGTATTTAAGTAGTTTAAGTATGTTTATCCGCTGTCTATTAATTAACCATTTAACGAGTTAAATAACGAAGCTTCTTTTGGGCTAGATAACTGGTGTGAGTGTAGGAAAGTTTATTAT
Source organism: Scoparia ambigualis (assembly GCA_963921215.1). NCBI lineage: Eukaryota > Metazoa > Arthropoda > Insecta > Lepidoptera > Crambidae > Scoparia > Scoparia ambigualis. The sequence goes on from OY992503.1 coordinate 28,385,640, forward strand.
TATTATTATGTATGACAGAGCGTTATTAGCGCAAAAATTATCATACATTACGAATAATATAATTCGAAGAAAACAGTTAATAAAACTAATTCTAAAACGTGGCTTGTCTGAAAGTATCTATAGTAGTGGGCGACAGCATTGTTAGATATCCACATAATGGATGTAATACATGAAGTTCTTGTAAGAACATTCAACTAACTGGGTTAAAGGAAATTGATTACTCGACTAACATAAGGAAAATAAAGAAAACGAGGCTAAACAGATGCCAATGTCGATAACGAGATTGTAACTTATTACTTAAATGCTAATCGCTACGTCTAATCTATCATGAGATTACATTTTCTTCATATACTTGACAGAAAATGATAATGACTTGCTCTTTGCATTTTCATAAGCATGAACCATTCAATTGATATGTAATTTACGGAAAGGCGATCGAACCTCAATAGCTACCGACTTAATTATGTTGCGCCTTCTCATTTGTTATTGAATGTAGACATTCATGAATAAAAATAACCATTTATGTTGTAAAACTAATGTTTAAGAGTCATATCATAACGTTCGCCTGTGGAAAATCAATTGTACATTAGCTATAACCAGTAATTGTCTGCTTGTCACTGTCAAAACTTTACGGTGGCCGAGCACTAAAACCAGTCATTATTATCAGTTACCATGCAAACAAACAATATAAGTTATTGTTTAATTCCGTCTTTGTTTTAAATGTGAAATATGAATGACATTTTGTATGGGGCAACGTAATAGGATTTCCACAGAATTGTAAATTACTTGACGCCGTTATTCGCATTCATTTCACCGCCGCGGGGCGCGAAATAAAAGCTCAAGAGGTGCCTCAACTATCACTAAAACAAACAGACGTGTAACCATAGAGTAACAGAACAACGATAGTAGACACACAGCAAAATAATAAAATAGTTTATGAATTAAGCCTTTAACCCAATCTTTAACCATTAATTACACACTCAACAACCTTAAAACCGATCGGCAGAATTTGGTATGAAGGTCATAGCCAATAGCCATCTAAACTGGCTATGTGCAACAACAACCTTACCACTTATTTTACCTTTTTTTTAAAGTATTTAACATCTTTAACACAATATTAATTAAGTATAATTCTTATATGTACATTTAATAAAACACTGTTTATATGTCACCATTTATTTTGATAACTTTGCCTCTAAAGTATTAAACTTTATATTCTGTCAAGGCTAAATAAACATTTGGCCTCCGAACGGTAATGTTATCCGCATTTAAAACAACATCGAAACTACCGTCACTATACCGTACCAAAAATATCATTAGCTCTATGGCAATAGTACGATCTTCGTCGCCGTACTGCGCGTCTGTTTACTCTACCTCACAATATTGGGTCAACATTAATAACAGCAGCGCACCGTGCTCTTGACAGCTGCGTTCGTCGTTCACCAAAGCGTTCTCACGGAACGCGAAGATCTCGAAGACGGCGAAGCACTCGTCCCTCGGGCAACTGTCGTCGCAGGACAGCTCGTCCGGCTCGCACCACTACGACGACCCGCACACCATCCGCGAAGGCAGCAACGAGAACAGTCTGGAACACTCGCACGAGGCAATCAACGATAAAGTGCCGGTAAATATCTAGTTTAGTTTCTACCGCTGCTCTATAAACACTTCATCTTAAACACCTTCATTAATTTAATGACTACGTCATCCTACTTCTTCTTATCGCAGCTTAAAGGGTCAGCATTAGGTACTTACTGCCTCTTAATAACCATGACGTTTAACTATCAATGCTTCCAGCATTCCACCTCAAACACCTTTATTTGTCAAATTACTACGTTCATCCTACTACTACTATTTAACGCAGCACAGGACTGGCTTATTTGCCTTTTACAAAGGGCTCGCAGTAGGTAGGCTTGCGTTCTACCGTAAGAACACGCGGCGTCAAAACTTCTACTACAAACCGCCATTTTGCGTTTTTTTTTCAAGCCGTGATACAGATATATTTTTCTTTAGTAAAATATTGTAACTATCGCGGTCTGAACAAACTTTTTAATTTTTTTTTAGTATTTTTCAAATGACCCAAAAGTCTATTTGTAACTTACGTTATTAAGTAGTCGACAATTTAACCCATGCAATAGTAGAATCCGATAGGACTAACATATCGTAATCGATAAAAGTCCTTAAATTAAAAATAAGAAATAAAAAAAACCTTTGCACAGTCACATAAACCATAATAATAACTCTAAAAATGAGGTCCTATTAATGTTGCTAATTACTTTTTACCTTGGATCGGAATTGTGTCGCAGGTGGTAGGAAGTTAAGTTAATCCTTTAAACGTTTCTCGGTAAACAGGGTGTGGAGCTTTGTACATCTGTCATGACGAATTAAAACCGATTGCCAGTAAAAAGCGGTCCGTAATCTCCCCTCAATTGTAAAGTCTTATTGGTTTCATTAAAGGTGGCGACGGCGACGAATATTTTTTAGAACTAAGAAAGACTGCTGAACATGTTCTTTAATTAATAATTAAACTAATTTTATATTTGAAATCCATTGTAGCATTGACAACATCTTTTGATCTTTTAATTCGACTTTGACATTCTTCAAAAAGGGTTTTTACCGCGTGAGGCAGACCTACTTATACACATACTAAATACACATCCATCAAAAATGTTTCAATTGAAATGTTTACACAAATACCGGTTGTAGAGTTAATTGCGTTACATTCGGTTATGATTACACTATTAGCATAACACACAGTATAACTTGTTCATGTCGCCTGACTGACCCAAATACAATACAGTAATTTTTGTGTGTCATAAATGGATTCGTAATATAGATATCGCTTTCATTCATGTTTATTTATTGCTTTTTTTATTAAAGCCCAATAACAGATTTATTTGTTTTATAGACACACTGGTTGCCTTAATTGACATGACAATTTTATGAGTACTAGTCAGATGTTTTTTATACCAATATGACTGTTAGCAGATTGCAATAAAGTCTATTTTCGATTGTATTGATTTATTGCTCTGTGCCAGTTTGAAGATATTAGTCCCAATTTACTAATTGGACATTGAAATATAAGACTTCTCTGTATCTAGCGGCTTTTCTACGTAGTTTTTAATCCCTAACAAGCCAGGAAAGTGCGACCTACCACTTATGTTTTTTTAAATATGTTTGCTAATAATCATTCATCCAGTTACATTACAAAGGTTACTTACACAGATTTACTGTAAATATCTCTTTTTTAAAATAGAGTTGTCTAACGTCTCTATATCTTTCAAGGACAAGCCAACGTGTCCCGCTGCCAAGCCAGAGGAGCAGATCAAAGGTAAAGACGACAATTTATTAAGCTAACAACACGTCTAGTTTACATTGATACTTAGCAGTATTAACCTGACCTAGTTAGATCCCGCTAGCTATCTGTAAAGTGAACACTGCTAGGCTTAAGGTCGGTTTTCATTCAGGTTAAGTTAAAAAGCTATTGTTTTCCGACTTTCTATTGTCATTAGTTTGTATATATATATATATATATATATATATATTTACATCCAGCTACGCATTTGGCGTCATGCATGCTGTGCATCATTACGACGTCCTCCAGTTCAGCTTACAATTTAGATCATCTCTCTGCGAATGTTTCTTAGTTTTTTGATGCCTTTCTCCATAGGATATTTTATTTTGCGATTATTTTAATTGTGGCAATATTCTTCTTGCAGTCGTGCCCAAACATTTATGAACTCCATTTCATGGTGATAAATTTTTGGCTTCCTGGATATACTGATTATCATTTACTTGATGCGCTGACATTTTAACGTCCTCCTGATTTTGTAAAAGCGACGTTGCCAGCAATGCGTTACCTATCTCTTTCTTTCACCGAATATTTCAATGTTGGGTCCAATTTGACAGATGTCTTTAAAATTGTTAATCAAAGTTTTTTTTTATTTAAGAGGGTTTACACATTTCGGTTTCCCATACAATCTTCCAAGTCGAAATTTTTAAAGACCATTAAGCCATATTTTATGAAACTTTGCATGCTAAAGTAAAACACAGGGATCCAATCGTTTATTTGGCTGAGTTATTGAGATTTAAAATCGCAATAACTCAGTTAAATAAAGGTTTTTTAAAAATGTTTTCAACAAACTATTTAGATCTCTATATTTTACCTCAGCATGCCGAGTTTCTTAATTAAATTTTTTGCGGAAGGTGCGTAGTTCGATTCCCGCCTGAGGTTGTCGTCTTTTTTCAATGTTTAAAATTTTACTTAAGTATATTTAAGTGTTAATAAAACGCTAAAACATAAAAACATTAATCTATAAACGCAGCTTCATCTTAACCGAATGTTCAAATATTTGTAAAAATATTTCTTTCGAATCTCAGAGGTGAAAACTTCTAAGATTTGATGAAGCAATGTTGACTAAAAACATAAGCATCAAGCACTGACAAATGTCGACGTTTGAAAGCCAGACCTCGGTAGCCAAGTGGTTAAGTCAGTCGCCCGGAATGCGGAAGGTGCGTGGTTCGATTCCCGCCTGAGGTTGTCGTCTTTTTTCAGTGTTTAAAATTTTACTTAAGTATATTTAAGCGTTAATAAAACGCTAAAATATAAAAACATTAATGCCGAGTTTCATCAAAAATGGCCTAATGGTTTTTAAAAATTTCAACTTGAAAATTTGTATGGGAAACTGAAATGCGATAACGCTCTTAACTTCATTAAAGAAACTGACATCAGTTTTGGGTTCATCAATGTGATGCCTCAAGGTAAGATCAAACCTTAAGGCATCACATTGATGAACCCAAAACTGATGTCAGTTTCTTTAATGAAGTTAAGAGCGTTATCGCATTTCAGTTTCCCATACAAATTTTCAAGTTGAAATTTTTAAAAACCATTAGGCCATTTTTGATGAAACTCGGCATTAATGTAATAATTAAAAGTGCAGCGGCCATCATAAATAGCCGCTGCACTGAAGTACACAATTTATTTTTTAGCTATAAGGATAATATCGATTCGAGAAAATTGACAGTTTTGGGTAAGTGGTTCTGCTTGCATTCCTTGGGTTCTGATTTCCTAAATAAGTACTTATATTCTCTTTTTCCTTTAAAGATGATGTTCTACTAACTATCCAAGCCCTAAGCTGAGGAGCTACCGTACGCCCGTATATTGATATCTGGCGTCCGTTGTTGGCATATGGCATCCGTATATTCATTTTTGGCGTCCGTATATTGGATATCTGGCGTCCGTATATTGCTATTTGACATTTCACGCCAGCTCTAATAACATCTTGAGCATAATATGTGACAAATCGGACAGTCCTATTTACAAATTCATATTGCGTAAATGCCTCGGGTTCTGGCTTCCTAACTTAATTATCTTTATAGTTTGAAATACCTAGGCCCTTTGTTGAGGAGCTACCTTGCGTCTGTATATTGTTATCTGGCGTCCGTATATTGACATGTGGCGTCCGTATATTGATGTCTGGCGTCCGTATATTGCTATTTGACATTTTGACGCCAGCTCTAACAAACATCCTGAGCATAATTATGTAACAAGAGAAAAAAAGACAAAAACCGTACCGAAATGCTGGAAGCTTGGCAATGTGCAGCCAGTACCCTAAAAGGGAAGTCTCATGCTGACCCATGCAACTACCGACCGATCGCTATCAATTCCATACTCTGTAAGGTCATGGAAAGAGTTCTAAACAGTAAGTTGGTATGAGGAGCTGAGGAGGTCATTAACTTATAGGTATGTACTTATAAGTTAATGACCTCCTCAGTGACTGTCAATATGGCTTCCGCTGAGGAAGCCGGGGATTTCGACTGGGGATCTTCTAGTTTATGTGACGCACTACTGGGGTGGGGCCCTCGAGATGCACGGCGAAGCACTTGCCGTATCACTGGACATCTCGAAGGCTTTTGAAAGGGTCTGGCACGCAAGTCTGCTGCGCAAGCTTCCTGCGTATGGTGTCCCCGCTGTAGATATTATTATATGTACTTTTGTAGTTGGATAGCTGATTTTCTGACGGCACGATCGATCAGAGTGGTCATCGATGGCTGGTCCTCTGACTCAGTGGCTATTGATGCCGGAGTTCCTCAGGGGTCCTCTGCGACGCTTTTCCTGTTGCACATCAATGACCTGTTGATACCAGGAATTGTTGGGTATGCAGATGACAGAACTGTCGTAGAGAGATACCTTTCGGATGCAAACTGCAGTCAAAAAGCTGGGCGTCCTAAATAAGGTCAAGTGATATTTCACGCCGGGATAGCTTTAAACTCTCTTTAAAGCTGAAGTCCGATCTTGTATGGAATATTGCAGTCACCTATGGGACGGCTCAGCGAAATACTACTTGTACTTTGCATCTGTGTATATTGATAGTGACAGTAAAGCGTCTCAAAATTATGAAATTAGTGATTTTTTGAAAAACAAAGATTACTACAGTGAACATCTATCGCTGATCGAATCGATCTATCGTGAATATTTGTATTTCTTGTTACTTTTTTAGATTATTATTGTTTAAAAATTATTATCCTAAACTTGAAAGAGTCCTAACATATTGTATTTACCTGTAAGTGTTTGTTACACTTAAATAATGTTACAAACTTAATTAAGTAATTTAATGTATCAGTGTAAACAAACGTTGGTGAATTATATAAAAAAAAATACCAACTAACTGCACTGGACACGATTCAACGCAGAGTTAAGAGGCTAATTGGCGACAAAGAACTGGTGAAGAGCAAGTTTCACACCCTAGCTCACCGCCGCAAAGTTGCCTTTCTGTCGGTCTTTTACAGACCTGGAGCTCCATGAGCTCATACCGCCATCCCCTTTCTTCCATCGGACATCCAGACGCACTGCGGGCTACCACCCTTTCTTGGAGGATATTTCTAAATGTCGCACAAAGCGCTACTCAACATCGTTTATACTGTGCACAGAAAAAGAGTTGAACTCCCTCCCTGCGTCTGTGTTTCCGAGTACTTATCTTAAGTATCTTCAAAGCAAGAGTGAATAGACACCTTCTGGGTTAGCTCGCTCCATCGTGAATCGGCTTGATTGGGATCAAGAGCAAACCCATTTACAGAAAAAAAAACTAGTCGGACAGTCCGATTTACGTATTCATATTGCGTAAATGCCTTGGGTTCTGGCTTCCTAACTTAATTGTCCTTATAGTTTGAAAGGCCTAGGCCCTTTTTTACCGTGCGTCTGTCTATTGTTATCTGGAGTCCGTATATTGATAACTGGCATCCGTATATTGACATCTGGCGTCCGTATATTGACATCTGGCGTCCGTATATTGATGACTGGCGTCCGTATATCGGATATTGCTATTTGACATTTCACGCCAGCTCTAACAACATCCTGAGCATAATATGTGACAAGTCGGACAATCCGATATACGAATTCATATTGCGCCTCGGATAGTGGCTTCCTAACTTAATTGTCTTTATAGTTGAAAGGCGTAGGCCCTTTGTTGAGGAGTTATTATATTGTTATCTGGCGCCCGTATATTGCTATTTTACAGTTTGCGCCAGCTCTAAGAGCATTCTGAACACAATATGCGACAGGTGGGATGATGAAAGAACATGTACACACGCCAGCACATCAACCTACCTACCACAAAATGTCCAATTTTCTTCAATAGACTTTGAACTTTATGCCTTAAATATATGGTTAAAAATGTATTAAAGAAATTTTACAGTTTTGGATAGGTTGCAGGTGTCTGTACATTTACATTTTTTATTAATTATTTATTAGTTTTATGGCTGATTATTCAATCATTGGATAAAACTTATCCTTCTGATAAAGCATTACGCAATCAAGCTAAAATGTCACCTGTTTAAAAAAAAGTTATTTATGACAATACATTTTTTAATAAGTAAGTATAATAGATTACGATTTATGATAATAACTAGCGACCGCTCGCGGTTTTACCCGCGTGGTTCCCGTTCCCGTGGGAATATCGGGATAAAAAGTATCCTATGTGTTAATCCAGGTTATAAACTATCTGTATGCCGAATTTCATTCAAATCCATTCAGTAGTTTTTACGTGAAGAAGTAACAAACATACACACTCACAAACTTTCGCCTTTATAATATTAGTGTGATATTGTATTTTAGTAGGCACCAAACATTGAGTAAGCTGGCAACGTCGCATTAGCGGACGCCAAATTTATATGAAAACGTCAGAAAAGAAGCGCGTTTAATACGGCTGTGGATATACGCACGACAGTAGCGCCGCACCTCTGCTGAGATTTTTTTGGGAACTATCTAGTATTTTTTTGCAGCCATTACAATAAATTTTTGGCTTCCATCGATTTTTGTTCTACGGCTAGCTTGATCTTAGAGGCGCCAAGTGTCATCGATTAAAAAAGTGGCGTCCGGTATGCGGACGTCATATAGCGGTGGACGCCATTTTAAATGTAATTTCGCCTTCAGTGGACGGAAGTTTGCTTGTGGGATATATATATATATATATATATATATATATATATATATATATATATAGACGACCGCTAACACTGAACTTTCCATCATTAATAATAAGTTTCATATTTGCGTATTATGTTTAAGAGCTCTCTCGAGTACCTATAGGTTTCTTTCAGTATCTTTTAGAGGCCATTGTTCTTGGGCTTACATTGGCTCTTAAATTTTGTGCAGGGTAGAACAATGCCGCGTTCATTATATTATGTCTTGGGTGAAATATCTTCTAGGATTTGCGACAGCACCATGACACCTTATAACTTTTTCATGGGTATTTGCATTGAAAATACTTATTTATATGGAAACGGAGAATAGCAATTTCAAAAAGATGCCTTGCTTTAGATAGAACTCGAAAATATTTAATAATAGTTAAAACGTAATCATATAGTTGTTTCATCTTAACCGATTGTTAAATACTTACAAGTAAAAAATATTTTGGTAAAATCAAACACTTTAAATGTATCCATAGCTCAGATGAAAGTGCTGTCGTCCGGGTTGCGAAACAACAAGGGTTCGAGTCCCACCTGTTGGCATAGTCAAACTATAGCTTAGAAGCCCGCAAGTGACCGTGACACGCATTAGGAATATAACGGTGTTCAACTCCTACAGATAAACCAGACGAGTCTGTTTTAGTGGATGATCTGAAAAGGCAACTTCGGGAGAAGGACTTGGTGCTGACAGACATACGGCTAGAGGCGCTCAGCTCGGCGCACCAGCTCGAGAGCCTTAAGGACACTGTCATCAAAATGAGGGTGAGTCGATTTTAAGTCAAGGTTCTAAAGGTAAAATTTCTTTAAATAAATATAAATAATAAATAAAACTTTCCTACACTCACACCAATTATCTAGATCAAGAAAAGCTTCGAAGAAACTCGTTAAATGGTTACTAGACAACGGATAAACATACTTAAACTACTTATTATACATAGAAAACACCCAGACCCGAGACAATTTAGAAAAACAATCATTTCTAAATTGACCCAACCGGGGATCGAACCCGGGACCTCAGAGATGGCGACACCATGAAAACCGGTGTACAAACGACTCGACCAAAGAGGTAGTCCAAAGCATTCGTGTTGTACAGGTGTTAAGAAAGTCGTAAAGTCATATTGTATTAGTGGCTTTCTTTTAAAGGTTTTGTTCAGGGGGCTTTTGTATAACTACAAACCTATCGCAATACCTTTCATGTAGAAGTACATTGCATGCACATCAAAATAATCAAACTAGCGGGTAGTTTGATTATTTTAAAATTAGTTTTAAATGAGCAAACCAGCAAAGCAAAGCTCTTGTACTTGAAATGTATTGCGATACGTGTTGAAGTTAGACTATTACTATTAGCCCCCTGACCTCTATTGCATAGCAAACATTCAAAAGGAAGCCAATTCAATCTAACTAATATTATTAAAATAGAATTGATGGTGATACTAACTTCATAAAGGTTAATTTTGATTCACTACATAAACAAAATAAAATAAATTATAAAATAAGGAAGGGATGTTATGTATGTGAGTAAAAGAGAGAGAAGATGTAAGTGAAAGAGAGGGAAGCATTATGTCATCTCTAGCACACGTGCTGTCGTAACACAGCCCAATCGGCTGTGAGCCGCGAGAGTGAGAGGGCAGACGCGACAGGGAGAGAGGAGAGTTGAGACTCCGGTATATTTACTCACCGGACAAAACAGTATAACACTTATAACACTTTTGTGCCAATTCTCACCATTATCATTTGCCTATAAACGTCCCACTGCTGGGCACAGGCCTCCGCGCATAGACAACAGCCACTTGGGTATATTGGCCCGTTACCGGTTGGTGGGTTTTAACAACTGCCATATCGCTAGGATGACTGAAACGCATCAATAAAATTGTCGAAGATCTCCATAACGACAAAATCGATATCGAGCAGTGCCTTAGACACCTCTCATTCATCCGTTTAATGAAACAATTCCACGGTGTTAAGTGATTTTTTTTTCATCTAAAAAAGAAATCTGTTTTGGTGTTCAAGCCGAAAGTGTATCTTTAGGGAATAGAAGCTTTAGTTTTGTTTAATTTTGATTTATTTAGTTTTACTTTTCATCTAAAACGCTTTTCTATTTAAGCGTTCAAGCCAAAAGTGTATGTTTTATTAAAAGTGTATCTTTGGGGGAATAATTCCTTCTAAAGAATGTAACAACTAGAGTTTTTATTTTATTTTATTTATTCACTCATCCCCGTGAATTGGCATTGTAAAAGTGGCATAATTCGCAAAATATTAAACTGAACGCGCAAGCCTGCGCTGCCTGAGATTATATAAACTTTTTTTACTAATAATGTTGTGTCGCAAATCTTCTTGTGTGGGCCCGTAATTATAGGGTGACAACGGGAAGGATGTATGTTCCCTATAGAGAAAGTTTTTGTGGCTAACTTAAAGTAATTACTGTATTATTAGACGTTAACTTTTATCGATATTACGTAGAACAATTTGCGAGACACTATTAAAGTATAGCCTGCGTACCACATGTGTGTTTACATAGGTGTTTGTTTTTACCTACAATAGACTAGATATAAATATCGTAGATAAAATATAATAATATTATACTTCGACCTTGTAATTTATTTCCACCCATTCCGGCGTTTTGTACCATCACCGGCTAATTTATTAGGAAGTTTTGTTTCTCTTTATTCTTATTACATAATAGTAATGAGGCAAAGGGCCATAATGAAAATTTATTCAATTGATGTTTGTTCGCCACGCTTGCCAAATGCGTGATTAAAAAATCAAAATTCAAAACACACTTTGCCCGACTTGGGAATTGTACCCTAAACCTTTGGTTAGCGGGCCGACCGCTTAGCCACTCGAATAGCTTCATGTTAAGTAATAAAGTATATTTTAAAATTGTTTTTATACGAACAAATCTGTAGCGTAATATGCGCATTAGAATTATCATATTATCCATCTTTCCTTTAGAACGAAATGCTGAATCTAAAGCAGAACAACGAGCGGCTACAGCGGCTGGTGACGTCACGCTCGCTGGCCGGCAGCCAGAGCTCATTGGGCACGGGCTCCGCAGCCGAAGACCCGAGGCGGTTCAGCCTAGCCGACCAGGCTACGATGCACCAGGTAAGTCCCTCCATTTGAAGTGAAACAAGTCACTATACGCTTGCAGGCAAGCATTCAGAGCGTAAATTGTTACGCTTCAAAATCAAAATTCAACACGTCAAAATCTTTGAGTTTTTATACAATACTAGCGGCCGCTCGCGGTTTCACCCGCGTGGTTCCCGTTCCCGTGGGAATATCGGGATAAAAAGTATCATATGTGTTAATCCAGGTTATAAACTATCTGTATGCCGAATTTCATCCAAATCCATTCAGTAGTTTTACGTGAAAGAGTAACAAACATCCATCCATACTTACAAACTTTCGCGTTTATAATATTAGAGTGATATTAGTAGGACTTAGTATTGACTATTGTGTAAAACCTCAAAGATTTTGACTGAACATAAACATTAATCTCTCGGTGTAGTTTCTTAATCATAATCTAATATCATTAAAAAAATGCATTGACATCATAAAATGTTATATACCAGTGCTGTTAAAACAATAAGAACCATTTGTTTCAGGCGGCCCTTGACATCCACTCCCAGCCATTAGATTTGGACTTCAACTGCATAACGTCGACGCCCACTATGGACTTCAAGAAGGGCTCTCCCAACTCAACTCTGGTCGAACCCATATACGGAAACAAAGCGGTGTGTGAGCTGAATGAGCAGAGTGAAGCTCTGTTGGGCGCTTTGAATGGCACCGATGACATATTCACGAACGGAATGAACGCGGGCGAGAGATTGAGCGGGGATTATGATATTAACACGGTGCTACCCCCGCCTAAGACTAGAGAATTGGCGATAGGAGAGAGCTATTCGGATATTGGTGAGTTTGGTATACATTTGTAACAATTATTGTTTTGCATTAATTGCTTATAAATATCTTTTAATATTGAAATTTTTGCATTCACAATGCTAATAGAAATAGGATAAAATGTTTACTAGAAAAAAAAATCAACCAGTCTCAGAAAGCTCGAATGGGATTCGAACCCATGACCTTTGGATTGCCGGTCCATTGCTCTAACCGCTGAGCTACCAAGACCCCAGAAGACATCAATATTAAAATTTCAATATTATAAGATAACTATTTTTTGGTTTCAATTCTGTTTAGTTCACATAAGTATAGTGTCACACTTAATGACTTGCGCTCTAAATTATTTAAAGAGACTCTTCGTGTTTTATCGTCCTCAGCCCATACTCGTCCCTTTGCTGGGCTCAGGCTTTCCAGCAGAAGATCGATGGTGAACCTTTCTCTGACCCAATAAAGGTTGGAGGGTTTTACCGACTGTCATTTTACGAGCCCCGATTTTTCGACCAACGACTTAATGTGACCTTTCAAAGCACCGAGAAGCAGAAAATACGTTTTTTTTTACCCATCCGTTGACTCGGCATTGTAAAAAGTCCCTAACTCACAAGATCGCAACGACACGCTAGCTGCTGCACCAACAAGCTCATTTCCATATTTATGTCTATTGTTTTAGGCGTTGCCGATAGTCAAGGGGACACTACGGACGGAAAGAAAATAGCGATTGCCGTCTACTTGGGACAACCTGAAACCTTCCACAGATATTTCGAAGAAGTCCAAGACACACTGACCGAGTCCGAATGCCGGTTCTACGCCAAACAGTCGGCTAGCGCGTACAACAACCACTTCGAGAAACAACCGAGCTTCGATTCGCCACGAATGTCCCAGACGCACAGTCCCGAGACGGAAACGCAAGATTTCCCCCAAATAAATAAGTCTAACACGAATAGCCTTAAAAGCAATAAGTCTACACACAGTAGTTCGTATAAGAATGTTTATAGTAGTGATTCGACAATAAACTGCAATGAATTCACGATAGCTTACACTTATATATCTGGCAAAACTACTTGGCAGAATTTAGATTACATAGTTAGGAAGACTTTTAAAGACTACCTGTCCAGGATAGACCCGGGTACTAATCTAGGGTTGAACACTGATTCTATCACTTCGTATCACCTGGGTGAAGCCACGAGAGGGCCAGAGATCGGATTCCCAGAGCTACTGCCTTGCGGATACATCATTGGAACTGTGAATACGCTGTACATCTGCTTGCAAGGAGTTGGCAGTTTGGCGTTTGACAGCCTTATACCAAAAAACATTGTATATAGGTGAGTTTACTTTGTTCCATGCTAGAAAATATGATTTTTGAAGGAAATGTTATCTATACTAAATAATCATCGTGTACATTTTTATCTGTTCTCGTAAGTTGATGAATTGGTTGTCCTTGAAAATAAGTTAATTAATTAATTAAAGTTTCTGGCTATAGTTGAATCCTCGATGGTAGTTCCTGTTTAGAACCCGTATGGGTACCCCCCTTTATATCTGTTTATTCCGCCAAGCATCAATGTACGTCCCAGTGAAGTTATTGGGTACAATAGCATAATAACTATAAAGTCAATGCGAGTCATATTCTCGCTATTAAAAGCGTAGATACGCTGTGGTGATAGCTTACTTATACTTACTAAAAACAACGGGAAGGTTGTTGTATTCAAAAACAAACCTTTTTGTTATAAAATACAACTTGCCAATATAATAACCGAACGTCAGTCTTAGGTAGACTTATTTGATCGATTGTAAACACGTCCGCAGATTGACTTCTCCTAAACTGTCAAATTTCGCCAATCGATATTTATCCTTAAATCCCTTGTGACAAAGATCAAAATGTATTGAAGAAATTTCACACTTTGTTGTATGTTGAAGTGCTGGACTCTACCTATGGGTGCCTTAAATATAGATAGTTGTTGATGCCCATAATCATCGTCATTTCCAGCCCTTTGCAACCCACTGATGGCCATAGGCCTATTTATGCCATTCGCCTCGGTCTTATGCTAGCCTGTTCACGTGCAACGACCGACCCATCTAGCCGATGGATGTCCCCTATTTCTGTATCCATCTCTCGGCCACCACTCGGTCAGCGTTTCTGTCCATCCGTCGTCACTTAGTCTGGCCAAGTGTTCTGCACAACTCCACTTGGGGAGTTTCTCCCGTGTTTTTTAGCAACAACATATTGTGTTGTGAGACTCCATTTTAAATCAATCTGTCGTACAATAATATATGTACTTTAAAAATATATACCACTTGAAATTAGCTTAATGCTAATCTCGAAGCCATTAATTAAGTTATAATAATAATAACTCCACTTGTTGATCGATGCCCAATTTGTCCTTAGATACGTGTCCCTACTGTCGGAGCACAGGCGCGTGATATTGTGCGGGCCAAGCGGCACCGGCAAGTCGTACCTGGCGGCCAAGCTGGCGGAGTTCTACGTGCAGCGCACGCAGCGGCGCGGCAACCCCGCCGAGGCGGTCGCCACCTTCAAGTAAGGCGGCGATGGAGAAATGTTGTGCTTTCTAATTTTGTAGCGTTTTATATTTCTTGTCTCATTTGTACACATGCCTGCAGGTCAACCTATCCAACACTGTAAAATTTTCCCCAATTGATACTGATCTTTATACCCAAAGGTTAAAGTTTAAAATGTATTGAAGACATTTGTAATTTTGTGGTATGTTGATCTGCTGGAGTGTGATAACATACTGAACTAATAACGCTGCCTGTTCTTAAACTTTCAAATTGTTTGCACTTACTAATTATTAACCTTACTTACTACTTTACCTTACCTTACCTTACTATTTCATTATACCCGCGCGTTAGTCTCTCAAACTGACAAATCAATATACCTATTCAAATATCAATATAGTATATCATTATAGGCTAAACGAAGGTTAAAAAAGAGACCAGTCTATTTAATTGTAACTTCGTATTTAAAATAATGTAAAAAAATCATTTATTTAAAATTAATTGTATTAGAGAAGGATACATATGGTTTTAACAGCTCAGTAGGTCTGTAAATCAGTAGAACAGACCCCGTGCCACAGTGCCCAAATTGGGCATTTGCCATGTGCGCGCGCTATTTTAAATCAACCCACAAAGAAAAGCATCAGCATAAGTCATAGGCGACAATAAGATTTAAAGTTACCATCGAACAGTTGCCTACCTTATATTAAAGTGTTTCTCATTTTTAACTATCCACCTTTTCACATAAATACAGCACTAATAATAATTGGTACAATTAAAATAGTCTACTATTTGTATTGGTCTAGTATTTGATTGTATTAAACATTTTGTTATGGATAGAACTTTTGTAATTAAAAATCAACCTTATTCCCTGCCAGCGTGGATCGCAAATCGTGCAACGAGCTCCGTGCGTACCTCGCCAACATTGCTGAGCAGTGTGGCGCGGCGGTTGCGGGCGAAGAGGCGGCGTTACCTTCAGTGGTAGTGTTAGATAACTTGCAACACGCCTCGGCTTTGGGCGACGCGTTTGCGGGCCTACTACCTCCCGATAACAGGAATATGCCCGTCATTATAGGTAAGTAATCAAGAATCAATATCATTTATTCAGTTTAGGCTACCATAATAATTGAGCACTTATTAATCGTCATCGGTTCGTAGTCCACAGGGTTAATTTTGGAACCCCCGCTTATAGTAAATATTATTATAGGGTAAAAAAAGTAATAATAAAATATTTCACGAAAAAATAAATAATGTTTTCTTTTTTTTTAATTACAATTTATTGCCTGCTTTTTGTATCCTACTAGCGGCCGGGTAAAAAGTATCCTATGTGTTAATCCAGGTTATAAACTATCTGTTTGCCGAATTTCATCCAAATCAATTCAGTAGTTTTTACGTTAAGAAGTAACAAACATACACACTCACAAACTTTCGCCTTTATAATATTAGTGTGAAGTGTGATAGTTTTGGGTGCGTGTGCTCACCCTTGCGGTCAAAGCGACGGCGCGCTGTCATTGGTGCACGGGGTGAATAATAGCGGTCACGCGCATGCGCTTTGATAACCGCAATAAGCCGCGCGCTAGGTGACAATAATTTTAATTTTCTTAAGGAAAAGTTGAGACAAGAATGTAAAAAAATTATGTTATTTTATTTCATTATTTGGTTGTACTGGTGCTCTATGATCACGTAAGAAAATTTGGCTGGAAGTCCAAAACCCTGTATATTTTAGTTTATATATATTTTTTTACGTTTGTTGAAATTGGCTCTCGTTGCAGCTGATGGTTATTTGTTACCGTCTTAGCGAAAGGAGTGGGGTGCCAGAACTAATTCAAGTAGTGAAATGAGTAGAGATTGTCTTGACGTATGGTTGATATTAGCAGTACAATTACCATCATCTGAGATGAGAAAAGGAAATGAAAGCCTGCTTCATGTATAATTCTCATGTTATGAATACAGCCGTATCACTGAAGGGGTAATCGGAGATGGATGTTGAAACACAAAATATAAGGTGACTGCTAGAAACTGCAAGAAACTTCAAGGGCTGGTCAGGTCAAGTGTTTTAAACATTTTTTTCATTAATTATTCATTTTATGAATTTTAATTTGATAGTCTTTGAGTATCTAATTTATTTTAAAGCAATAACAAGAAAAATAAAATGAAAGAATTACTTAACTATTAAATAACGATTATTTACAACGCGCGAGCAGCGGCCGGCCGTTGACCCACCCGTCTACTGACCCGTCCGCGTCAGCTGGGCGATAAGTACTTACGTTAGTCTGCATTCTTTTTTTCATTTTTGTCGTGTATAAAACACTTGACCTGACCTGCCCTTGCAGTATCTTGCAGTTTCTAGCAGTCACCTTATATAACGTGTGGCTAAGCAATCGGCCCGATAAGCAAAGGTCACGGTTTCAATTCCCATAGAGGGCAAAATGTGTTTTCGTATTTTCGTGACAGGTCGTGAGCCCATCGCCGCTCTAAGCTGATGGATGTATGTGCAGTCTTTAGTACGTTAGTCGCCTTTTACGACACTCAAGGGAAGAGAGGGGGTGGTAGTATTCTTTCACCGCGGACATAATAATTAGTGTAGGTTAAAAAGTTTCTTTTAACTTGTTGACAAAGTAAAACTTTATCTGAAATTACAGGTACGATGTCTCAAGCGACATGCAACACCACAAACTTGCAACTGCACCACAACTTCAGGTGGTTACTCACCGCCAACCACATGGAACCGGTCAAAGGATTCTTAGCGAGGTCGGTTAATCATTGCTTAACGAGCACCTTCTACTGCATGGTTCCTTGAAAACTTTGTCTTTATGTTTACATTTTAGTACTATTGTGTGTGAGCGTTATCCTTATTTAATCTAACTGCCAAGAAATATTTAAATCATTACTACTTAAATACTTGAAGCTATTGTTATAGATGATTTGACAGTTACTTACATTTCTGTTCAGATAAATACGTACATTACATCCATTCCCGTAGAGACCACAGTCATGATAAACATCATTTTTATCACTGTCCGAATGGTTTTAAAAACAACACAATTACGCATTTCATTTCAATGTAAATTATTGTACATACGCTAGTACTTCAACCTACCACAAAATGTCCGTCAAAACATTTTGAACTTTGTAACAAGGGGTGTAAGAAAAAATATCTAATGGAGGAATAAATATTAAGACAGCAAAAACAATCCTCTACCATAGTCCACTTGTAACTTCTCAACCTAACCTATCTTCTTAACCTTATAATACATACACCCATCATCGCCGCCTTTACCTTAGCTTAACTTATTATCTAATTCTTAAAACTATTTAACCTAATTTATCTACAATCTAATGGTTGTGTCTGGAGGTTTTGTAGAGTGCATAGTGTTTGTATGTTATTGGATCCTTAGCATAGCTTAATTCTAATTGCGGTGAATTTCAGTCAAGCAATGTAATATTATAATAAATACTATTTTGGCCAGATCGTCAAGTGAACCCTCCGTTGTTAACCGCATTTAAGTAACTCAAGTTCTTTTCGTGAAAGTTTAGTAATTGGCTTAACTCTGTGTTAATTTATTTTCCCCTGACCTAATTACCTACCAGTCAATAAATAATATCCTAGATATGTGTAGCCTAGCAATGACTCCGTCTGAACTGTGACCTAAATCCATCACAGCAGCTGCGGGGAAGATTTGTTAACCACTCAAAGATAATCAGATGATAGCTTAGCTTGCAGGTATTATTTATTTATTAACAATAGCATGATACATAAAAATCTTGTGCAATTTACGAGCCCCACCGCCGCTCCATAGCATACTATACATCTCATTGTTTAGTTATAGTTCCGTCACATTGGCGTTAACATTAATTAGCCTGTGGCTTTAATTCTTTAAACTGAGAATTTACATCTCTCCTCAAAATTTAATTTCATCTTACATCATGAACTATGTGTTAGCATTTAAATTCTTATTATTCCACATAAATCAACAGAGTTTATCTCGAGGCTTGCTATCATCCAAATATCCTTTTCACATTAAGAACTTAATTATTCAATGCAATAACTTATGTCTTATGATATCACTTATCGAACAGAGGTGGGAAGCCAGCATTCAACAGGACCTACTTATTTCTCTGATTATTGTGTCTATTATAAAGATGTAACATTATTAACTGACTGTCCTTTTGTCTTATTAGAAAATTAATATTCAGTTCTATAAAGGGTGGATAATTTATCCAAACCCACTTCCAGGCATTAGACTAAAATATAATGCTATTAATAAAGGTAAAATTACTTTTATTTACTCTTAGTATTTATTATACAGATCTTATAAATCACCAATATAACTACATTGTATGGGCTGCCTTTGGCAGATTATCACATCTTAAGTTTATTAAAGGATGTTTGATTTATTCAATATCCTACTCATTTAGGAAGTGAACTTAAATAGAATACTATCATTTGAAGTAAAATTACTTTGGTTTACTCTTAGTGTTTATTATACAGATCTTATAAAGTACCAATATAACTACATTGTATGGGCTGCATTGGCAGATTATCACATCTTAAGTTTATTAAAAGATGTTTGATTTATTCAATATCCTTAACTTTTAAGAAGTGAACTTAAGTTAATTATTTTCCATTAACTTCCACCCCTGTCTCTCAGACTGGGTGAGTATTTAATAGCCTACTAAATCATAGTTAAGTAGTATATTTTAGTAGGTAGTAAATCAGGTAATTATCCCTGTTAATAATTAAATCAATTATATTTAGAAGTTATCCTTTACTCACTTTAATAGGTAAAAAGCAGACTGTACTAGGTATTAGTCTGATTGATTTAGATTGTTCCCATCAAATATTTCTATGTTTCATATTATTAGAAGTAAGTACATAACTTATAAGGTCTTTGACCATTAAGGTGAATTCAAATGGTATAAGTAGACTGTACTATCAGGCTAATTAGTAGGTTGTTATCAATCAATTATTTCTATGTTTCATAATAGTAGGAGCTCATAGCTTTTAAGATCTTTTCCCATTAAGGTGGATTCGCAGCTTCAACGAATTAACCTAGGTTCTAAACTGGTTTTAGTTGTTTAGTATCAGCTTATATTTTACCAATAGGTATCGGATGTGTATTTATAATACTTTGAAGAGTGTAGCTATATTAAGGCCGTATCGTACCCCAGGGAAAGCTAAAAATGCCTGTTTGGTCATTTCAGTATTACAGCTATGCTTATTTGCTATGACTTTTTAGTATTTTTCTTGTAATAGGAAACCAGTGTAGACTTTTAGGTACTCCAAAGTAATGATGGTACGATATTACCACACTTCTGCTAATTATTTAAAATGAATAGTTAATTGGTAACAACTTTAGGAAAACAATTAGAATTTTATTGGCCTACGGTAACAGATTACGTGCCTAGATAGGTCCCTTCAGCGCTCCTAACCCACGTCACTTCATCGTAATTTCTATTTAGCACCGTAACTTAATTATCTCTACCTTATTAGTCTGAATTAATCCAGCCTGGCCCCGCGGCCCACGTACCTAGTTTATGTACGCACAGCGTGCACACACCTCTTGCCGCCCCCAACTACCTAACAATATATGAGACGTCCACCTACCCTACAGTACGTTTTCGACCAGCGTCCGTCCCCTCGTCAGTCTAGACAAATTCCACTCTCAAAGACAACCTCCACTCGGTCTTAGATCGGCTTTCGCCTTATCTTTCCCAAGCACATCCAGTTAGATCCGGCTTTACTTTCAACAAAACCTCCATAGGTTGACCCAATACGGAAACTGCCCTCCTCTGACGAGGTTCCAAGCACTACCAGAAAACCCCCTACATTTTGTCGAACTAACAGTCCCTATTTGTATACCTTTGCAATCTAGGCCCAAGCCACATTTAACTTAATTTCGTGGTGAGTTGTGTGAGTCGCATTGCCCCTGAAAGCAACTGACCCCTAAGCTGACTATCCGTCGGGCCAGGAATACCCAGTGTGTCAACCTAACACTACCCTGTGTGTAAGAAGACGAGACGGTCTTTGCCCGGGATATACGTGCTCGTCTCCAGCTAATTGGTGTCTGACCTATCTTCAATTTTCACTAGGGAGACAACTGTCTCTCTCCCGTTACTCTCTCGAAGATAGTGTATTATTTAGCGTTGATAACGCCGGCATTATTAAATACAGTCAAATGCCTCCAGACCGAAGTCCGTTGAAATCATATTAGTTTTGTTGCCACCGTTACGCGTATCTGCTAATATGATCCAGAATACTTTATTCTGTTAACAATTCGAGTTGCGATAACAAGAATTTTACTTTAATAATCACTTTCTATTTCACAACCAATGTTAGTTAATATCGCAGCCCGAATATCACTTAGCGCGCTAAAATGGCTCGGATGCTTGTTTTCACGTATGAGTTCGTTACCGCCACCCGTAAATCGGATCGCGCCTCCGACGTCCTACAATTGAATGCCCCGCTAATTTTCCTCTTTTCCCCAAGCATCTTAACTTTCGCGCCACGCGCGCCCAACATCCCTCCCCACGATTCCGCTTTTCTTTCCTTCAACCAATCGCTAGCTGTTTAGCTAATGCGCCTCGCCTTTACGTCTCTTGTCATTTGTTATATGCGAACTTCGTGTTGCGCCACGTGGAGATAACATCTTCCTCCCCCCTCTATCTTTTTCTCAACCTCTCGCTCGCTCACTGCCGCCGTCCGCCGCGCAATTCTAAAGTTTTTCCATAATCCAACCAAATCTCGTTAGATAGCCAATATTACATGTTTGAACATCTAGATGTAGCCTTCCATCAACAATTCCTTCTCAATGACCACCCACTTAAGCCAATAATTCTGTATTTTGTGAAATTATAAAAAGTTCCGTATTCCGACCATAGGTGGCGCCTCCCTGTCGCAAGGGACACGTTAGCCAACCCCATCATTCTAATCCATTGCCAACCTAACAATCCTACGCGAAGCTCAAGTAAATAACGCACGCTAGACGGCGCCTATGTCGCAAGGGGCACACGGAGCAGTCCCCGCGAAATTCAAAATAATGATAAGGCCCTAGTCCATTGACTCTTTCTTACTACCTTTAACGTAAAGCCTCTTGTCCACATGTCCATTATTTTAAACTAGTTTATTTTTCCCTTTTCATGCTTATTATATTAATGGTGCTACGCATTAATATTAATTTTAGTGCTACTCCCATACATTCCTTACTAACGGACGGATACCATTCATTCTGTACCGTTACACACTTTTCACCAAATTGCGACTGCACATGTGCTCAGCGTGACAGGTGGTGAGCCCATCGACGCTCTATGCTAGAGTTGTCTATCGATAGTCCACTATCGCTAAACTATCGATAGACTATCGATAGTTGACGTCATAACAATAGTATCGATAGTATCGATACTATCGATACTACAAATTGAGTAATACTATTGATAAGAAGCAATACTATCGATAGTATCGATACTATTGCATCACAATACTATCGATAGTATCGATTTTTTAAAAGTAATACTATCGATAGTATTGATGTATTAAATCGCTAATACTATCGATAGTTTTAAAAACATTCAATAGTATTACACTATCAATAGTTTAATAACAGCCGATAGTATTGTTTCCCAATTATAGTTTATGAAGCAATTAGTATTAAGTATGTATTATTCGCCTATCAGCTTCATTTCGAAAATGTATCCACATCGATGATTTCCTTTTCTTTTTTTTAACTTCACCAAACTTTTTTAAAGTAGGTAGGTCGGTAACTTTTTAAATGTGGGCAATAAAATAACCCGCTCGCAATTCACTGTAGTTATTAGTTATTTAAAAGTAGAAGGAAAAATTGAAATTTTTCAAGCGTATATTTTCAAATTGAAATGCCCCTCATCAGGTATCTCCGTCGGAAGCTGTTCTCCCTCGAGCTCCGCTTGGGCCGTCGCGAGCCCGCATTGGCCACCGTCTTAGAATGGCTGCCGGGAGTGTGGTCTACTCTGAACGCGTTCCTCGAAGCGCATTCATCGAGTGACGTTACCGTAGGACCACGGCTGTTTCTAGCCTGCCCTATGGACTTGGAGGCTAGCCAGGTATGATCAGCATTCTTGTATTGCAATGTATAACACTTTTCTCTGAAGCTTCGTTTAGGTCATCGCGAGCCCACATTAGTCTTAGAAGGTGGTCTACTCTGAACGCGTACCTTGATGCGCATTCCACGAGTGACGTCACAGTAGGACCACGGCTGTTCCTAGCCTGCCTATAGACTTGAAGGCTAGCCAGGTATGATCAGCATTATGTATTGCAGGCTTTTCTCTTTGTAGCTTCGTTTAAGTCATCGCGAGCCCGTATTAGTCTTAGAATAGCTGCTAGCGGTGTGACCTACTCTGAACGCGTTCTTCAAAGCTCATTCCTCGAGTAACGTC
Source organism: Scoparia ambigualis (assembly GCA_963921215.1). NCBI lineage: Eukaryota > Metazoa > Arthropoda > Insecta > Lepidoptera > Crambidae > Scoparia > Scoparia ambigualis. The sequence continues at coordinate 28,408,920 of OY992503.1, forward strand.
ACGTCACGTGCGTGGTGATTATGCCAATCAATACTCATGAATTGTAGCGAGGACTTAAATTTAGTGTTGCCGAACTGTCGATAGTTTGACTATCGATAGTTGACCTCGGAAATCACCTATAATATTGATAGTATCGATAGTATCGATGCTCAGTTTTGTACAATAGTATCGGTATACTGCATTACTATCGATTGTATCGATAGTATTGAACCTCAATACATAATTACAATCGATAGTATCGGCTATGACTATGAAATAACAACGATAGTATCGATTGTTATTGCAATAATCAGCGGAAATAGTATTGATACTACCGATAGTGTCTTCGAGCTTCGATAGTATCGATAGTATTGCTGTGTGTTGATAATAACGAAACTATCGATAGGCCTATAGATACTATTGCTATTGCTCAACTATCGATAGTCTATCGATAGACAATTGAGCGGCAACACCGCTTGAATTCAATAAAGGAAGCCTTCGCCCTGCTGTGGGAATGTGTACAGGCTGTAATTTACTTTACTTTTTTTCTCTCTTAACAGGCGTGGTTCGCTGACGTATGGAATTACAGCATAGTGCCGTACGCGTCTGAAGCGGTGCGCGAGGGCGTCGCTCTATACGGGCGCCGGCGGCACGCGGCCATAGATCCTTTGCAGCACGTCAAGTCCAGCTACCCGTGGCGGGAGCCCAACCACTCGCACGTGAGTATACACCTGCATTATCTTTTATAACGAATGTTGATGACGTAGTTGTTGACATTAAGGCCAAACGTATTGTCCGCCGCGGACCACAAAAACTCGTTGCCGAATTCCGAACACATTTCGTGAGACATTTTGCAATTCAGGAATTAGCAAATTCAGTCATTCTGGATTTGAGACATTTTGGGATTTAGGCAAATTAAGAATTATGCAGAAGTGGTAGGAGGGCGTAATGACATCCTACTAATATTATAAACGCGAAAGTTTGTAAGTATGGATGGATGTTTGTTACTCTTTCACGTAAAAACTACTCAATGTATTTGGATGAAATTCGGCATACAGATAGTTTATAACCTGGATAAACACATAGGATACTTTTTATCCGAAATTCCCACGGGAACGGGAACCACGCGAGTGAAACCGCGAGCGGCCGCTAGTTAAGTATAAATGAACTGGAGAGTGTGAGTATGCTCACTGGCAGCCCCAGTGTGAACGTGGACTCAGTCTGCAGTATGCGTTCTCACCAAACCGACAATACGCTATAGCGTACAATTCGTTACTGTCGGTGTCGAACATCGCGAGGTACACGTCTGTACTCATTGAAGTTTTTTTTTCCTCCTAAATAATGGCTTCGTGCGATCAGCACATTTAACCAGTGTCAAGTAAGATATTAACGTGAATATTTTCTTAGCATAAAGTAGATGATAATGAGTGATAATGATCGTTTAAAAGTAAATGATATTCAAACCCCTTGAGACTCAATAAAGCTGTGGGACTTTATTGAGATCTCACACTGACATCTTAAGAGAATTTGAAAAGTGTTGTTACACTGTTTTGTTTTATTTGCCAACACTCATGCACGTTCACGAACACATAATAGTAAATAATCCACCATTATTTCACACTAGCGGCCGCTCGCGGTTTCACCCGCGTGGTACCCGTTCCCGTGGGAATACCGGGATAAAAAGTATACTATGTGTTAATCCAGGTTAAAACCATCTGTATGCCGAATTTCATCCAAATCCATTCAGTAGTTTTTACGTGAAAGAGTAACAAACATCCATCCATACTTACAAACTTTTGCGTTTATAATATTAGTAGGATTAATATTCGACAAAACACAAATTATAGAAAATAAAACAAAACGCTTCACTTTCCCGCCAAGAACTCCCTCATTGAAGTTTCTCGAATGAATTGTGCAATCTAATACGCTGTTACGTTAGGCTACGTAGCCAATCCGCGTCCGCCATGCATAGACGCATAGTTCAAAAATCGACCACCGAAAGTCAGCGACACAGCGTCAGTCTGTGTGAACGGGAAGAAATATACTTATATGGAAAGACGATAAACTGAGTAACGCGTACTCACAGTCACCGGCAAACAATACGTTTGGTCTGAACAATGCCTAAATGGGTGCTTTTGGCTTTCAAAGTAAAAAGTTGATTAGTTTCGGCGGGCTGGATCAGTCCACGGTAGCTTAATAGGAAGAACACCTGATCCGGATTGGAAGGGTGCAGGTTCAAATACTGCTTGTGGATTTTTTTTCACCGTTTTCCATTTTGTAATCTTTTATATCAATAGAAATGTAGGAGCTGTGTGGAGTGGCGGCTCATTAGAAGTATACTACCAAAAATCTCTTCCCTTGAGTGTCATAAAAGGTGACATACTCAAAAACCGACCCGCTTGAATGCAGTTAGAAAGGAATGGCGATATATGCAATGAATAGCATCGTCCCTTTCTAACTGTACTCAAGCAGAGATTTGAGTGTGAGTTTTGTTTTAGAATACGAGCCTAACAGTAGACTACTTATAGACATACATCCAACAGCATAGATCGCGTATGGGCTCACTAAACAAAAAGACAAAGGAATACACAAAAAGGAATACTTACCTACATAAAAAGTATAAAAGAAAGCTATCTGCAATGACTACTTCACATTAGCCAGGAGGCTTGCCTGCTATGCGATTCTCTAAGCGACACATAGACGCTGCGCGCATGGCTGTAAACCTGCTGTCTCTTTCCAATTCTATGAATATGAAAGAGACAGAGTCAATTCTCAGCTCTGCGGCAGCCGCTGCTACCAAGGCTTTATTTAACTTAGAGAATCGCACTGCTGCTTGTTTACCGTCTAAAATTACGTAAGCAAGGATTGTTTTTCTTCTTACAGACGCTGAGGGCTATAACTGTTGAAGAGGTTGGTATTGAAGAATCTTCCCAGGATGCTAACACAAATAATAACCAAGACCCACTTGTAAGTTTCTCGTTAACACATATATATAATAATTATTATTAAAGTTTAAAGTATGTACCTACAGTCGGTCAAGAACTTTCTTAATGCGCTGTGGATTAAAACTTTAAGCTTGAACTTATTCTTGCCAAGTTATGCATGCGAAAATATACCTTATTGTAAGCATGCATAGATTCATATTATAAAACATTATTATGTCACCATTAGCTGGAAGCTTATTGAATAACTTCAACATCTATCGCAATACCTTTCAAGTAGAAGTACACTGCTGCGCTAGGTTTATTATTTTAAAATTAGCTTTAAATAAGCAAACTAGCAAAGTAATGTACTATCAACAAAATCTGCCGTATACCACCTTAAGGGCTATTTTCATTTGTCAAATCTATGGTACCGGCTTGCTCAAACTTGCCTTTACTGTCGTACTCAAAAATCATAAAAATGTGAATACAGTCAAGATGTTAAAAAAGAGTTGTTTTGTTTGTCGTTAATGAAAACAAAAGGCAGACGGCCACCATCCATACCCCTATCTGCCTTTTGTTTACATTTTTATGCAACAATTTCTTTCTTTTAAACAAAAGGTTTTTCGTCATTGGTCAATGTTAAACAATGGGCGGGACAAAATCTTTTGAAAATGGTACTGCATCGGATTTGTTGATAGTACCTACTTGTACTTGATCGATATTGCGATACGTAATGAAGTTAGACAACTAGCCCCTGGTAGAAGAACCATTTTGACCGATTGTGCGTAACACAGATGAAGCTTATAATCGCAACACTTTATAACATTAAAATTTATTTTGAATTTGACAGTTAAACATGTTGATGCGACTACAAGAGGCTGCTAACTACAGCGGTAACCAAAGCCAGGACTCTGACAACGCGAGTATGGACTCTAATCTCACCCACGACAGCTCAATGGGCAACGAGCTATAAAGCTATTATATAATCGAATTGAGACTATTAGTGTAGCTGTGGCAGGGAACTTGAATACTTAGTTACTTTTAGTCCGACAAGTTTGTGCTCGACATTGACCATCGACAGTGTGAAACAATTTCTTTTTGTTTATTAAGATTTGCCAACATTTGAAACATTTACATTCTCGAATACAATTTTATTATACCTAGATACGGCTTAAACTAAATACATTCAACAATTACAGGTAAATACCACTTGCGTTATATGTATAATAGAAAAAGAAAAATTAATAAAACAGAATTGATTGAAGTGTTTCATCTTTTATTGCGACCTTACTTAGCTTCATGTAAATTTGCCTTATTATTCAAAGCAACACTTGTTTAACTTAACGTTTTTTGTATTTGTCCACTTGTCTTTCTAACAGTCTACAATTGATTCGTAAAAGACTGATTATATGTCACCTGATAGGCAGAACAGGATAGTCTCAAAAAATGTATAAAATTGGAGACTGATAATTTGTTTGTTGTACTCGTAATTTCAACTTTCCAAAGAAAAATAAAATTGTTAAACATAACGCATTTATTTTACAAATTCACAATTTTATTTTACCTCATGCTGAAGCCGTATTACGGGCCTCTCAACTGCAATTTATCGGTAGGTCAAGCACGGTCTTGTCGGAATATATAGTAATGATATTTCATTGTTACTGCCACCCTCGTATTATAAAGTTTCTTTGGCAGTCGTTTGAAATTGAGAGTTAACACTTAGGTACTATAATTTCTTGTCTTATTTTTTTGTCGACTATGCATTTACACGTTCCTTCACGTGTGATCTATACGTTATTTAAAGCCAAATATTTGCCATATGTACATTATTTATATTTATTTAACGTAAGTGTTACTTTAATTTGGAATATAGATTATTAATATTATTTAGACTGTAATTATTCTTCTCGCACGTTATTTGTCAAGAATATATAAAAATTGTTTATTTTCGAAAGGACTGGTGCTCTTCGATGTTTGTGCAGCTTACAAATATTAAGCGAATGAGCCGGCCTTTCTGTTGATTCGTTTTGTTGCAAATTAATGTAATTTTTTAACTTCGTGTTAAAAATCTACACGTGTTCGTGCAGAAATAAATTGCAGTGCCTAGAGCTATACTTTTTCCATTTTTATGAAATTATGTAATTCAGAAAGTGTAGGACTGTTACTGTTTGTATGAAGCGATGTGGCTTTTACTATTGTTATATTTTTTCAAGATTAGGATACGGACCGCATTTGTATTACTGTGACTTGTATGTATAATAATAATAATGTAATATGAAAGTGTAATTTTTATACAATTTTCATATTAAAACTCATGTACCTAATAAATATATTTAGGTGTAAATAAAATATGTTTAATATAATTTTTTTCTATGCGATTACACTAACTGCTATTATGCCACAAACATTGTAGCGTTACTTTTGTATAGAAAAACGTAACGAATTCGTTACAGTGTTCGGTATGGATTGACTTGTGTGCATAACTGAAACGTGATATCTACAATCTATGCTTTACTGAAATTGTGAAATAAACATTGATTATAAAATATAATGTTGTGATTTATTTTATCCACATTTTACTTATTAGGTATAGCGGGGGCCCTACTGTCACCGATTCTTCTTTTTACTCTCTCTCTCTTTTAGATTACTTTAATCTGTGCAAAATTCGTATGGATATATGCATAACTAGTAAGATTAAAGTAAAACTGCTCTAACAGTTATTTTTTGTAAGTATAAAAGCTTTTATTTTTAGCCTCAAAATATTCAAGAAATGTTACTTAAATTATTTGAACTTAGCTAGTTGTAAGTTTGTGGGTCTAACAAAATAGTATCTTTCTGCAGTTTGATTAAATTTAAAGAAAGGTCGGACGGGCGGTGATTTGAGTAGGTACTCATTATTATATTATAGGTATAGTATAATATCCTATTAATGGAGATAAGCTTGCTTGACCTTCATGTTACCTGATGGTAAGTGACGATAAGGCGATAAGTTAGTGTACGTGTATACACATAAGTGTACGACGAATTACGAATAGACAAGGGGGAGTGTTTGTGTGGTGTCTGTAGAAGGCAGTTACTCTTATTTCTCAAATCAAAACAATAAACACGAACATGCTACCAACCATTGTTTAACAATAATAATATGTCCTCCGACTGGGTTATATTCCGGCAACTTCGCACGCGCACGCGTTGCCCTTCTCCGCTACCCGCTGACATCTTTGGTACCTCGTCCCTCAGCCCGCGGGACGGTCACGCACGAAGTTGCCGGACTATAGTCAGGGGGGTGTCACTCCGCAGTTTAGGTACGGTACGTTAGGCCAGCGCGCCTCCCAGGCAGGCCGTCTATGCGGCTAGGTGGCTCGCGACGCACCGAACACTGAGCGCCGCGCCGGCCGAGTCGCTTAACTCGTAAACCCTACGCTCTGTGACGTCATGACGTCAAATCGATATCGAGTCAGCGTTGCTTATCGGAATATGACCGTGTGACCCACACAATAAGTTTCAATTTCGCGCGAGTCGTTAGAGAGTGAACCTTCTGAACGTAGTACTATTAGTTATTCTGTGCTATAGTCGAAGACATAATAACAATGAATTTGGGGTTAATAGTGTATGTATGCTGTTATTATGGTGGTAGAATTAAATATGTCCTCGAAGGCTAGGCGTCCTACTACCATCCATCCACCAAACAGTACTATATGACTTAAACTGGGAGTCGAACCCCGGTCTTTTAGATAATCAAACAAGACCAGTTAAACTACCAAATAAAATGTGGACTGTGTTGAAAATACAATAAGTAAGAAAGGAGATGGCGCAAAGATGACTGATCTGATAAAGGAGAATGGAAGAGAAAGACTTGTGTGCTGGCAACCCTACCTAATTGAATAAGGGTTGGAAGACGGTGACCATCAATCTATCTACTAGCCTACAAAAGAATTAGAGAAACGTGAAATAAGGCGTATACCGACACGCGACGAGACTTGCAGAGGCCGGTTGATTCGCCTTGGCAGCGCACCGCATCGCGTCGCGTCTCTGTATGAGCTGACCCTAAATGGTAGAACATGGTTGGAATAATTAATAAATTAAACTACAATAATAAATGCAATAGCTTTAATGAATTAAAATATGCTTTTGTAACTTCTCCAAACACACCAGATGAAGACTTTACAACGGAACAATTTGGACGGAACTGTTTATATTTAGGACTAGATTGTACTGTAAACTGAAAAGAGGAACCATTCTCTTGAGTTAAATTTTGAAATCTATTTTATGTTACATAAATAAGGCACAACCACTTGCAAGTACAAACTAAATATAGCAAAATCACACCTTTTTACATAATATTACCATATTATAATATTATTGTTTATATAATTTTAACGCAAATTTTGTTGCGAACTTAATCAATTTGTAATTGCCATATTATCTTTGCAAGTTTAAATATCAGGCTTAACACAAGTGTCAATTTCTTAAATTATTTACAATTTCTAAACTACTAATGCCAAGTAAATGTGGTTTTAACAATTTACAACATAGTAATTTAAATTTATAATTACTATAAATTTCATAAGTGTATCAAAAAGTTTGATACAGATTTAAACTCTAATTATATTGTATTTTTGTTTCATTTTTATTAATTTAATTGAATTAGTTATTTAGATACAATGAGATCTCTATTCATGAATTTAGTTTATCTAATTTTAACCACAGATTTAATGCAAAATTTAAATAAAAAGATACCTATACTATGCCAAGGAACTGAGCAAAGTAAAATTATGATATGCAGGTGATTACATGTTATTGCTTCGCAATTGGTACAGTAAAAAAAAGCTATAATTAAAAAAAAAATTGTTTCACTATGGGCAACAATTCCAGCCAGCTAAACAGCTTTCTAAAACATATACAGAAATTGAGGATTACTGCACCAAAAAATAATTACATCTATTAAGTAAACAACTTTAGTCACTATGGATATCAAGACTTAGGTTAGATAATGAAGGAACTGGAGAATCAGAAAAATCCCCAGAATCATTACTAGGCGACTTGACTGGTGGCTTATTTGACTGTAGACTCAACAATTTAGACTTATTAATTGTTACATCATTTTCATTATGTGCCTGGCCCATAGATAAACTCTTTTCACTAATTAAATCTGCAACATCAGATATAGAAATAGAACTTCTTGAACTATGTGAGTCATGTGGGCTGTGAATGGAAGAGTTTCTGATCCTGTTGTCATTAACTATATCTTCTTGGATTGATTGAGGTGATGGGACCTCCATTTCAGCTTCTTTATTCTTAGACGCACCTGATTGAGTGAAATCATTACTGTATTCTGCAGTTTCCGTTTCAGATTTACCTGACAACTCTAAGGACTTTTTCTCATTTTCTCTTGATTTGTCATTCTCTTTTTGAAGTGAAATTGATGAAATACTATTTAAAGTATTTAGCGTAGAATCAATTTCATCACAACTTTTATTATGATTGTCTTTCAAAATGTCCTTATTTAGAGATTGGTTAGTCTTTCTTACATTGCTATCAGGTGAAGCAGGTAGTCCACCAACATTCTGTAATTTCTGTTCTGGATTGACTGATTTGTCTGCACAAGATTTTGAATCACTGCTACTGTTATTAAAAATCTTCAAGTCATTTAAAAAGAAAGGTGCAGTGTTGGCTTTGCCATGTAAAGTTAAATTTTTCTGATTTTCTGTTATCACATTATCTGTAGAGTGTTTTGAAATACTGTTATCTTTATTAACATGTAAGATATGCTCATTAGGCATGTATTCTGAGCAGGACTTTTCTCTTGCTGAGTCACTAGAAGTATCTGTATCTGAATTATCCAGTTGAAGCCTCAGGTGTAATTTAGTTTTTTCATCAGAAGAATTATCTGATTGTGACTGGCTTGTAGTACAACTGGAATCATCATGAACTATATAAGTACAGTTTTGATCATCTTTATAATTTATGTTATTATCATTTTTATGGGGGCTATGAATATTATTTCTGTCCATGTAGTATCTTTTATGTGACTTCAAAACATATTTCACAATAGAAACCAAAACCGGTTCTTTAATGCCATCTTGTTTCAAATCTAATTTTTCACACAGTTTTTTATGTCCTTCGTATTTGTATTCTTTCTCTTGCCTTGTCTCAGATTTGTACACAAATAGTGTGTTTTTGAGGTTACAAAAATCCAGGAACTCGTGAACAATTGACAAAGCTAATATACCTTCTGGTACTTTTAACACATTATCTAAAGTACCATTTTGTCTTATACTTTCGTAATCGTCTTCAAATGCTAAAAAAATATTGGCTCTTAGCAACGCACGTATCTTTGCCAATGATCCATTTTTTTCTAGGGCTTCCATTACTAAATCTCTGAGTTCGGCATCTTCAGATTGGGCCATAACTAATAACTATTTACGTTTTAGGAACACAGTTTCTCAATTTAATGGGTAATGTTTTGTTTTATAATTTATAAAAATCACATCACAACACAAAATAGAACGCAGGTCGAAAAAGCGTCATCGACATTTTTTGACAGACCGTCTGACAGTGACACTGCCGGTCACTGCTTTTTTTTTAATTTTTTTTTTTTAATATATTTGTTCCATGAAGGAACAGGCTAAGGTCTGAGCTATACTGCCAAGTCATTAGTTTTTTATTTGATATTTTTCCCTTGATGACAATGAGTGGTGATTAAGATGAATGATAAATGATGTTCCCCAAACCCCTTGAGTCCTCAGTAAAGATGTGGGACTTTACTGAGGTCTCACGCGGACTACTTGAGAGAATTTGAAAAGTGATGTTGCACTGTTTTGTTTCATTTGCCAACACTCATGCACGTTCACAAACACTTAACGGTTAATAATCCACTATTATTTCACATTAATATTCGAAAAAACACAAATGTTAGAAAATAAAACAAAACTGCAGACATGACGCTTCACTTTCCCGCCAAGAAGCTCCTTTTTAAATTTATTTGTTCCGTGGAGGAACAGGCTAAGGTCTGAGACCATACTGCCTAGTCATTAATTTTTTTTTTTCCCTTGATGATAATAAGTGGTGATTATGATGATGAATGATAAATGATGTTTCCCAAACCCCTTGAGTCCTCAGTGAGGACTCCTCAGTAAAGATGTGGGACTTTACTGAGGTCTCACGCGGACTTCTTGAGAGAATTTGAAAAGTGATGTTGCACAGTTTTGTTTCATTTGCCAACACTCATGCATGTTCACAAACACATAACGGTTAATAATCCACTATTATTTCACATTAATATTAGAGAAATAAAAAAAAAATAGAAAATAAAACAAAACTGCAAACATGACGCTTCACTTTCCCGCCAAGAAGTCTGCCGGTCACTGCTTTTTTTTATTTATTTGTTCCGTGAAGGAACAGGCTAAGCTCTGAGACTGCCTAGTCATTAGTTTTTATTACTTTTTTTTCCCATGATGTTAATGACTGTACAAAGTCAAGTGGGAGAGCGCGGTCTCATGCGACCGCTTGGGGTTTGACGGAATGGCGCGCTTTGTAGGTGCGGTCTTATGCGAGGCTGAGAGGTAATAATTAAATAACTTTGATCCGCGATGCATTAAAAATAAGACAAAACTTGGTTTAGGTAGCAAATAATATTAGCTTTACTTTATGACCAAATTATATTGTATACAAATTAAGCATTTTTTTTATGGTGTGCCGGTTCTCCTTTTAATTATTTGAAAGGGTAAATCAAACTTTGCCTTTTAGTCAATGATATTTTATGTTCTTTTAGTAAACTCTTCAAAATATAACTTAAGCACTTGAATAAGTAAACATTTTATAAATTGAATCGTAATATAAAAAAAGTTAAAACGTTTTAATAGAATCAGAAAACAAACGAACCTTCTTCAATAATTGAAGATATTTTTTTTTAAATATTTAAATTACAGTTTACTCTTGTAAGCTTTTTTTATAACCATTTAGTTACCAATTTAAGGGCGTACAGACGCGACAGTGCTGCCTCAATTGAGTTTTACTATAATTATAAGGATTTTAGAACCAAATTCACAAAAAACGCTCTGTAATGCACTCCAGAAATATCTTAAGATATTTTTGAGAAGATATTTTAATTATTGTCGATGTACAAATAACATTTCTTTTGTTTATTGCTAAATGTGGCCACTTTAGGCATTAATCTAAATAGATGCAACTTACACTTAGATAATAAATACAATATATGTCTCAAAATACCTAAAGATGATGATGTTTCTTGAGTGCACTACAGAGCGTTTTTTTGTGAATTTGATTCTAAAAACATTATAAATAAGGTAAAACTCAATGAGGGCAGCACTGTTGCTTCTGTACGCTCTTAACTTAACGCAATTTCGCAACACTTTGTATACGTAGGTACCTACCTACATACAATAAATTACAAAACGTTAAAAGTACATTATAAACTTATTCTGATTCTAGTTTCTGGATAACTAAGTTTGTAACTAATCGCAAATAAAAGAAATAACATGTTCTTAACATACCTATCTGCTTTAGCCTTCGATCACAGTTTTTATAAATGATCGTAGTCTTTAGTTTTGGCTTTTAAATTCAGTAGGTGTGTATCGATACGATAACAATTTACATACTCATGTAGGCATCACTTGTACCTACATTTGCCAATGTAATCAGACACAAAAATAAATAGGAAAATGTAACACCGTCTTACTAAGACCACAATATTCATAACTTATCATAATGAGGCTTGCAATGCAAAGGTTCCCCTCACAGTGCAGTTCGTCCTATTTAGGTAGGTACCTTAATATGTCTTTTCTTTTTAAGCAAACTTTTCGAAGTTATCTAAATAAAATATATATAGGTATCCACCTAAGTTATATTTATTCTGTAGGTATGTATACCTTCATATTTATATTTTCTCATTTTATTATGTTGACGTGACTGACTATCAAAGACATTCGATAGACACGCTACACTAAAAACCACATGCAAGTTCCATATACTTACATAGGTACACAAACATCAATACCTTACTATTCATTTGTTTTTTTTTCGCTTTTTATTCCGAAGTGGAATGCAAAGTATCCATCTAGATTTTTACTGTGTATTTGCGAACGTGCTCGATTTTATGGGGTGAAGGCTTGCGCCGGGAAAATGTGGGAAACACAGCCAGTCGGGTCGAGGGAGCGCGCGCGGGTGGTCGCCGCGTCAACCGCCTCGCACTCAACGGCATTATGAAACTTTTAGTCTGTTTTACTGTCATATCCAAGCCAAAATACTAATTAGGAAGTCAACAATACAGTGTTCCGTTTGTAATGCATTTGCGCCGCGAACAGTTCGTCATACAGTGGAAGTACAAGTGTTGAAATACTAGTGGCGGGAAACGGTTTTGATATCTCGCTTGACGTGTTGTGTTCTATGTGTACATAGATCGAGAGGAGCCGTCTGCCCTAGAGGGCGGCCGACATGCTGGATTCGTCGTGAATCGATACTTTTGGAGCGTTGTATAGCAGAAAACATGAGGTCCGAAGCTCAGTAAAGGTATGACAGGTTATATTATTAATAGTTTGCGTCTGGGCGATTCCGCTCAACCGATGTTCCGGTCCCATGTTGGGCGCCAGTAAGTGGAGACTGGTTGCCATCCATGATGACGTGCTTGGTACCTATTAACTAATTATTATTTACAATACCTCAATTTTATTAATTCATAAGGCAGTTACTTACATAAAGTAAGTTTATCAGAAATAAATAAAAAAATAATTTTCTAAATAATAAGTAAGTAATATTTTAAATTGAAATAAAATGATAAATTGTGATAATATCACAATATATTATATTAATGTTTAGACGTAAAAAAAATCCGTAAGTATGTATAATAATGTAGGCTAGGTAAATATGACTCACCCCAACCTCAAGCCACGTGTTTACTTTAGTCTAAATGGCCTATAATGTACCTACCTATATAGTTACATAACTAAAACATTTCCCTCTATGTATCTTAGGTCTGTGTCTGCGTTACCAAAAACAGTCTTGCGACTTGAGCCTGTCTCACAGGCGGTCGTTCCAATGGTTACATGAAAATAAAATATGCTTATGCTCATGTTAAGTGTACTTTATTTTTGTATGGTAAGCAAAAATTTCCACTTTGTAGAATATCATATTATCAGTAAACCTTTAAAATGTCACGTTACCGGATGGGTTGTCAATTTGATATGTCTACCTATAACCCCTTCGTGCTTCGGAAGACACGTTAAACTGTTGGTCCCGATTGCCAAAAGATAATACATACATTACAATCACGGCTATTATCCCCGAAGGGTTAGTCAGAGACTAGGCAATGAGTACCGCAAAAGCAGTACTTTCTGCAACAGTCCACTTTTCATAGTGCAGTCTTTAGTCTGTTAGTCGCCTTTTATGACTCCCAAGGGAAGACAGGGGGTTGTAGTATAGCCGCTACGCGACACGGCATGCCATATGACAGCAGTGGTTAAATCCACCAACCAGCATTGGACCAGCGTCGTGGATTAAGGCTCAAACTCCTCATTCGCTGTTGTCCTGTGCCCAGCAGTGGACCATTTATAGTCTGCTGATGAATAGAACGGCCACAGTAGTAGGCTTAACACTTCAGTACCTACATACAGTGTCAAAGTCAAATTCATTTATTCAATTAAGGCTACAATAATGAGCATTTATGAATGTCGCTATGCCATCGTTTCGTAAGTCCTAACTATGGGGCGGGAGCCTTGTACTAAGAAGAACCGGCAAGAAACTCAGCAAAGGCATTTCTTTTCTCCCTTTCTTTTACAGCGTCAATACAAATTGGAAAATGCCCTCCCTATCATAGAAGGACATTTTCCATTACAATATAAAAAACATTTAATACGACTACAAGATAACACAACCATACAACCATTTCATACCAACTACTGCGTTCATACTTACATAGTTGCACTGGTGCCGTCAAGCACCAGTGGAAGCACCAGGCGCGAGGACAACTGGTGCAGCGTAAGAGACGTAGCATAATCCACCCTACTCTGCCGACCCACAAAGTGCCTCTTCACTCATGCCTTGTTTAAAGGACCCCATGTCATAGGAAGGAGGGAATACGTGTGTCGGTAAATTATTCCATCTTTTGGTTTTGTAGACTGTCTTCTAACGGCAAAACCAGGACCAACAGCTTAAAACCATTATGTGACGTGACATTGCCTAACGTAAAATATTGCAAACCGCTCTCACAAATTGAAAAATTGTAGGTTTGTAACTGTGTAGGATTAGTATTACATTTACTTATCTGCTTGACTATCTCCATCGGTCTGTTTATCTGGAAAATATCACGATAAAAACCACAAATTGTAACATTGTTTAATTAGAAATAATTAGGATTTTTTATCTGTTGTAACTTTTTCTGTTGTAGCCATTAAATTACATTATCTGTCTATCAACCATTTCATATAAGTATTGTACCGAGCTGTTAACAAATTTATGAAATCGTTTCTTTTTTGTTTTGCGCTTTTAATTATTCAATAATATCGTAACGATTTTAAACTACCGCCCAGCTATATGTAATCTAGCACGAGTGCAGCGGCAGAAAGGTACCGAGAAATTGTAAGTGTCGTTCTTGGCCTACTCACGGAGGTTCAACTGGAACTTTGTACGTCTGTACCTACCTACGAGTGATCTCAAATAATGTATAGGTAACTACCGACTGTGAGGGAGCGAGGAAAATGATACATTAAGCACATTACCATGCTCTAACTGAATTACAACAATAGCAAAATTTTATAAAAACGGACGACGGCGACGCTGAGCACATGACAATGTGCAGTCGCAACAAAATTAGTCGTACAAAATTACAAACGCTTGTTTTATACCCCGTACAATATTTTCTTTCTCGAAAGAGCTTTATTCAACAGAAAAAAAAAACATATTTTTCTTTATTGATTTCAAATTTCGTGCGAAAACGGTTGGTCACGTGACATTTTGATATGTGACGTCACATTTCAATGAATAAAGAAACTTATCTTGAAATCTGACAGATAGATTTTGTATATTTTGTGAAATGTGACGTCACATGAAGCTCAATCATGGCCGCCCGTGTTTCGGGTCTACAAGACCCACAGATACAAAATCGCAAATTTATTTTGTAAAAATAAAATATTTACAAGTTATCGTAATAAAAAAAAACTATTGGATAATTATCGTTAAATCTTATTCTACCATTATAATCATAATCATTTATTCATTCGTTATCACAGGTAAGTGTACAGGGTGTTTTAGTTACAGGTTAAATAGTGCCTCCATGATACACCTTACGGCATACGAAAAACATTTCCGACATATTTCATATTTTATTGTTACAATTACTGTCAAATAGCCAATTGAGGAGTCTGTGACGTCATAGCACTCCAAAACAGGTGTCAAAATGTGTTCCGTTCCTGTCGCGGCTCAATCGAGCTTTTAGTTGTCTACTCTATACAGTCGTTACAAGCGTACACTAAGCAAGCAAACCATAAGTGGTACTGTTAACCTTTTTGTGAGTTTGAAGTTGTTTAAAAGCCGTGTGGTATAGCACCTTTTATTAAACGAATACCCCTCTCTTCCCTTGGGTGTCGTAAAAGGCGACTAACGGACTAAAAACTGTACATACATCCAACAGCATAGATCGACGATGGGCTCGCCACCTGTCACGCTGAGAACATGTGAAATTGAGTGAAACGTGGATGGTGGAAATTGACTGCTTCTGCAGTCCTTTGCCTAGTCTCTGTCCAACCTTCTGGTTAAAGTCGTAATCGAGCGAGTTCACGTCGCCCCTTATTAGAATTTCCGGAAGGTTCCAGGCGGTTGATGAGAGCAGAAAACCCGAGGATGCTTCTAAAGGCTAGGATTGTAATTAGATTGGGGAAATTCTCGTCTTTACTCAAGGACAAGTAAAAAAAAAGGACTCGCGTCACTTACTTAAAAAGGGAAGCACCTAAAGTAAGCCAGTATTATAGTAAATACGGCACACTCTTACACCAAGGCAAGCCGATCGACCGTCATTGTAATGTCAACCGTCGTCGACTGGTATCCCCGTGACAGCACATGACACAGGACTTGTCTTGACACAGTTTTGTCTTATTTTCTAAAAAAATTGTGTTTTGTCGAATATTAATGTGAAATAATTGTGGATTATTTACCGTTAAGTGTTCGTGAACGTGGATGAGTGTTGGCAAATAAAACAAAACAGTGCAACATCACTTTTCAAATTCTCTCAAGAAGGTGTGAGATTCAGTAAAGTCCCACATCTTTACTGGAACTCAAGGGATTTGGGGGGGAATATTATTTAGCTTAATATCATCACTCATTATCATCTTAAAAGCATAATAAATGAACTCTATTATCTCGACTGAAGTACTAGTATACATGGTCACGAAACAAATTATCAAAAAAAAACACAGCAGCATAAAAGTTGCTTCATATTTTGTTAGTACCGCGGCGCGGAGCTCTTTTTTTTTACTTGTCCGTGCCTCTACTATGCTATGACCCTTTTTAATGACGTTCCCAGTGACGTCATCGTCAGTAGGTACCGACAGCTACTAATACTTCCAAAAAGATATCAATATGTGCTCTGTGGTCGTCGCAGCTGAACCGAGCTTAGGTGACTATGCACTAAGCAAATCATTGTATATATATAAATAATAAAATAAATAAATAAAATAAAACTTTCCTACACTCACACCAATTACCTATCTAGCCCAAGAGAAGCTTCGAAGAAACTCGTTGAATGGTTACTAGACGACGGATAAACATACTTAAAATACTTAAATACATACTTATTATACATAGAAAACACCCAGACCCGAGACAATTTAGAAATACCTACAATAATTTCTAAATTGACCCGACCGGGGATCGAACCCGGGCCCTCAGAGATGGCGACACCATGAAAACCGGTGTACAAACCACAAAATAATTATATTGTATTGTATATACGAGTATTATACCGTAACTCTTGATACTGAGATGGACAAAAAAGGACCTACTGGGTTTCTGTTCTTCTCAGACGAAGGCTCTCCCAAAATCCGAACTGGTGGTAGATTCAGTATAAGATATTAACTGTTACTTTATACGTTTTCGACGTCAATACGTGACTGTGAAAATATAAATTGAATTGTTTGAATATAGGTACGAAAATAATCTATTAAATTTTATCTATTGATTTTAAACGATCAGACAACTAGGTAAGTATACGAAGTTTTACTTTATATCGTCACTGCGTCCCTGCCAACATGAATAAACTAACTTTGATTTAGACTTTATGAGTAGAAATTCTCTCCTCTACTACACACGTGGCTACTTCTATTCGTGTTGTTTGTTCATGAGTTCATGGTGTCTTCGTCAGTAAAGTACCTACTGCCAAGAAGGCATCAAAATGGCTGCGTGCTCACCGCCGCTCAACCGAGCTTAGGCGTCTGTGCACTCGCGAGTCGTTACCGGCGTGGACTGAGCAAACTCATGTGTGGTCCTTATCCTTTAATTTGAAGTTGTTTCAGCTTGAGGTCGCGAGATTAGGCCCTGTTGTTTGAACTGCGCGCCGATGGTGAGAGAATGTTAGATTCTAGTTTATTACACACAATGATTTATATAAAACGAGAAGAATACAGACAAAAACTCTGGGTGGGTGTTTTTTTAGTGAACATTACAAGGCGTTATTTGTTTTCGGTTTTTATTTTCTTAATAATGCATATGTATGGGTACCGTCTACCTACTCATAAAATATAATAGTACCTCATTAAAACAATGATAAAACAGTAACTATCACCATCAACATCATCAGCCTATATACAGGGTGTTCGGCAGACGGTTGAACATACGAAAATGGGGGATAGGTTCCCTCTGCTACATGATCTGTCCTAAAAATTTGACTTTGGTCCCACGGTGTTTTTTTTTAAATTTATAATTCATTTGTTGGTTATTTTTGTCTACACTAATTCTTAAATAATGGATTTTGGCTCAGATGATTACCAGAAAAAAGTTGTGAGCCCTCAAAGTACACAAAGAGATTAAAAAAATACGTGAAAGCTTACTTCACGTATTTTATAATGCGTTGTGAAGTTGGACTTTTTTTCAGACCTAGGTCAAATTTTTACCGCAGATCATGTAGCAGAGGGCACCACCTATCTCCTATTTTCGTAGGTTCAACCGTCTGCCGAACAGCCATGGACGTATACAGTCCCATTACTGCGTACAGGATTTTTCACATGGGCAAAATAACTATTGGGTTATAATTGAATTGATACTAAATAAAACCGTTTTATTAAAAACTAGACGTTGCTTATGACTGTCAATAGCTGTTTGTTGATATATTGTATTGTTACTTTGCGTTGAAGTATTTACTAAGTAAGATACAACCTATTTGCAACAAAGATGGCATCCTTCGGGGCCCTCAAAGCATGTTTTATACTTTTGCATCAAAGTTTAAATGGGCAGACAAGGTTTTCACAGTGACTTTGTGTTTCAAAGTCTAAACTGAACCGCATTCACTTTGTTGCTCGTTTTACGTTAATTTAGCAGTATTCTATGTTTAATTAACTTTACCACTAATTAGATCTGGACACGTTTCACCAGCCAGCATGTTAGTTCTTTATAATATGTGAATACAAATAATAATTGCAATAGGTACTGTTTTTTTTTCATAAAGAGAGGAATACCTACGCGCAATTTTGTTTCACCTTTGTGTAAAAATCTGAACCACGAATTTATGTGGCACATGTACAAATATTTTACCTCAAATACGATGACGAGTATTGATTACTACCATGAATAAGGCTACTTAACCATAAAGAACTAAAGTTGTCTTAATAAAATAAATACTTAAATAAGTCAATTAATAACATAGATTGACGATGATTGTATTAGCGAAGTATTATTTGCATACTCTGCTTACAAATTGCTTATTAATTGTTCTATAAAGCCATTAAAAAGTTTCAGTCCATCCTTCCTTCAATTACATACGAACGACGGTTGCGTTTAATTCCTAGCACTTTGCACGATCTATTGCTTTAGTGGAAGTTGAACCATTGGCTCTCATATCGGTTTAACATCGTTAAGCTTCCTTCCGCATCCGCGAGCACCAAGTCCGGGTGTAATTAGGTCAAGGCATAATCCTTCCGGCAGATGTGCTATTGCCAATTCTGAGTATTCTATCTGTTAAGCCGTTTTTTATTGTTAAAAGCAGGCAAACGAACAGGCGGGTCACCTGGTCACCTGATGGACACCCGCAAACCAGAGGAGTCGCCGATGCGTTGCTGGTCTTGAGGTAGGAACTTTGAGGAGGTAGTAGAAGTTGTGAGGGGGGAGGGGGAGAGATAACCCTCCGGTACTTTCACTCACGGGGTGAAACACAACAGCAACGAGTGCCATTGTTTCACGCTAATATTCCAATAGAGGGTTTTTTGACGTGACAACGTCTTATAAATTGGTTTGCCGGGTGACACTTCAAGAAACTGCGTTACGCTCCGCTCACGTTATGCGCTCACAATGAGAGCGAGTGAGAGGCACGCGTCCCTTCCACTCGGGCATGGTTAGCCCGCCTAAGAGCGAGAGAGACAGACATAAAAAGTGAAAGGCATGCGTCCCTTCCACTCGAGCACAGTTATCCTTCTTCCTACTATACGAATGAATATTCACATTAAAATTATTTTACCACTCAAAGTCGTTGTCACGTAAAACTTTCGCCCGTATACCGACTTTACCGTACTGCTTCCCGCTATTTTGGCAGGGTTTTTTGTTCTTTTGTGTCTATTTTCTTTTCTTTCAAAGTGATTAATTCAATTAACTGGAGCTTTATGAGCTCTACTTACTCTATTTATTTCTTTTCTTTCTTTTTTTTTTTTTTTTTTATACAATTTTACAATTACATGTTTCTTATTATATAATAAATTGTTTCCTTTATACTTAACATTATTTTCCTTATATTTATTACCTATTTTCTTATTAACTATTACATTTTCTTAATTTATATTTTACTTTTTTCTAATACATTTATTCTAGTACTTGATTCCAAGAGAGGGTTGTAATACGCCGGGTGAGCTGGCCTAATTCGTGCCGCCACGCAGTGTGGCTCCACCACTCAGACAGTGTCACTCATTTAGCAGTGGTCAGGTACAAAGTCTTAAGAGGAAACACTACGTCGAAGTGGCATGCAAAATTCTCATACAAAACACAAAAAAACGACGTTTCGTAGTCCTCTGTTTCCTCCTTCAGAACTGGTCCAATTATTATTACTTTTTCAGAATCGGTTAAAGAAAGAGATTTTCTATGTCTGTGTGTTTGATTTTTTTTAAACCAGCCACTTAATGTTTCTGAAGACGCCTTAAAACGGAGTGATTTCGCTAAATTTTTAAGGCTCCTGGTTATGACATTAAATGACTTAATGCAAAAAATCAAACATACAGACATAGTAAGTAAATTTCTTTCTTTAACCGATGCTGAATATAATATAAGTAATAAAAATTGGTCCAGTTCTGAAGGAGGAAACAGGGGACTACCAAACGTCGTTTTACTGTGTTCGTATGAGAATTTTGCATGCCACGTCGACGTAGTGTTTCCTCTTAAGGCTATACCTACGAACACGAGAGTCTTTAACTCCCAAAAATTTGCTGTGACGATGAAGCAAAGACCTAGATGTTCCTATATCTGCGTGTCGGGCGCTCTATGCCTCGGCTCAAGCTGAACAGGGATTTGGCTTAAAGAGAGCAATCCGCATCAATGTTTACAATATATGGCACCAGTTCCTCAGTGGTTTAGGATTCCGGGAGAAGCGCGCTTCCACCTTCGGTCTTATTGCCACTTCCATCAGTGGATAAGAAAGAAGATGCAAATTCTTTTGAACAATCCTCTTCAGTTTCCTATCTATTGCATTATTTTGCTGCGACGCCATTTACTTACGACGAAGACAAGTTTTTAGGTCTCCTAATACAAGTAATTAAATTAAAAACATTAGAGTTTTCTATGTGTTGGTGCTGACGAAGATTCTGTGGAACTGAAGTCATTCTCCTTATGTCTCAGCCATAATTAAGGATCTTTGACGTGTAAACAAGTTTTCGAACAATAAAACTTAAGTAAGTACTAAAAAAAACCGGCCAAGTGCGAGTCGGCCTCGCCCATGAAGGGTTCCGTAGCAGCAAGTAACATCATTTATAAGTTCTTGTAGTTCGTTGTAACTTTGATCGATGTTTTATTATTTGTGTATTTTTTTTTATTAAATAATTTATGACGTATTAAAAAAAACACCTCGAGATCAATTTTCAGTAAAATTTTGCATGGATTACCATGCATTATTAAGTACATTAGTACATCATATATTTTTTTTTTAGTTTTATCATTCTCTTATTTTAGAAGTTACAGACCAATCCGAGGATTCCTTGACTTTTCCTTATTAAGTATACAGGAAGGTTCACAATCGCACGTAGAGTACGATGCCGTAGTCAAGTCAAACCGAGGACCCACGAAAAAGTCCTCAGATTGAAAACGTCCTCGGATGTGCCTTGTGTATTCAGGCCCACGTCCTCGTATAGTACTTAAAACAAACACACACACACACACACACACACACACACACACACACACACACACACACACACACCCCTGTTTGTACAGACGGCCTTCGAGGACTATGGTTTTATATGACCCATCCGAGGACTCTCTCAAAAACCATGTTAATGACCTTGTATTGTTACTTTAAAACGATAGAAAGGAACAGAAAATACTTTGTTAATGATCAGGTCTATTTGTCTAACGTTATTGCAGCATTTTATTTATTAACTTTTCTTGACCAATGCGTGGACTTATTATACACTGCCAACGCTTGTGGAGACATCTTTCCGAGGACGTCTGTGTGTACCTTTCGAGGACCCAATCGCCTGACTACAGATGGCAATCCGGGGACTCATTTTCACACACTTTCTCTTGAATCCAATACAATTCGAGGACCGTGTGTTTGACTGTAGAGAAACAATATGAGGACGTTTTTCCGAGTCCCGGATGTACAAAGCGAGGACCACTAATGTGTAAACATAACATGTTTTAAGTACCATTCGAGAACATTTTTTTTGTAATTAACATTCGATGTGGCCCTGATGTACATAAGCTCTTTACTTGACCGGACCTGATTTACGTTAAGTGATGATGTGAAATCGCGTTATTCCCGGTATCCTTAACCACTAAGGAACTGGCTATCTTACCTCGAACTGCTGATAACATTGTTGTTACGGCGACGCGACATACTAAAATAAGTTGGTGGTAGCTATAGCCAGGCGGACTTAGAACAAGGCCTACTGTTCCGTCTGGCGAGTTATAGGAGGTTGTGATGATGGAAGGTTCCTTGGTGATGGTTAATAACGACTGCGTCTCTTCATGTGATGTTGTATATTTATAGTGACTACATTGTAACTAACTTATTGTCTCTAAAACATACAAGACGATTTATACTACGTAGATGTTGGAGGGAGGATGCCGTCTTATCTTTATCGGATCTACACGCGTTTAGGAATGCGCTTACAAACTCTTTAACCATACGTGAGGATAATAAATTATGTGGCGATGCAGGCCGCCACACCTACCACTAACCAAACCGAGCTCAGTTAGTACTCCCGCTGGGAATCGAACCTGGGACCTCATGGTTTAAGGTCTTACCGCTAGACCATAGAGGCGGTTAAAATTACTAAAAATGTTGAAATTTTTTATGACAGGCTATGACATTCTACCACCAGTTTTACCGCTACCATCTTATCTAAGTATGTCGCCATGACGACTATGTTATTAGCATTGTTGTTTTCTACATTGCGAACTTATGCATATGCTTTCGTCGTAGTGATTGTTAGTTGACTACGGCTAGGTAGTCCACTACTACTACTAACCACCGACGTTGTTATATATTTTGTACAATAGCTAATTATTTGGTTCCATAAGTTACCATTGAAGTCTATTATATACTTATTGTATTTTGTATCTATATAAATATTATATGACCTGGTATATGATGAGTATGTATTGTATTTAATGACCTGGTAACGACATTTTTTTTGTAAATGTCCTTACTTCTGTGCGCTATGGTTTTTTGCGCCCGTTCTTTGAAACAGTTAAAAAATGATGTCCTGAATTGGTGGTAGGTTAAAAAGATTTATACGATTTAAAGTAATTATTAATGGAGTTTATTAAATAAACATATTTTGACTAAGACTTTAATATCTTTTGTCCAATGATAGGTACGAAAACCAGCTACTTTTCTTCGTACACATCATAATAATCATCACAATATGGGTACTGTCGGTCATTGAGGAGTTTCATAGGGTATCTGTGAAGTCTGTGATCCTTTGCTCATTGATAGTTACCTAACCATTTACTTCTCTTCGTACTTAACATGATAACCCATGACGATATGTGTACTGTTGGTCATTGAGGAGTTCCACATGGTATCTTTGAAATCTGGGATCCTTTGCTCATTCATAGTTACTTAACCAGCTACTTTTCTTAGGACTCAGCATAATAATAAATCCAAATATTTGTACTGTCGGTCATTGAGAAGTTCCATATGCTATCTGTGATGTCTAGAATCCTTTGCTCGTTGAATGTTACCTAACCAGCTACTTTTCTTTGTATTCAACATAATAACCAATTATAATATGTGTACTGGTGGTCTTTGAGGAGTTCTATAGGGTATCTCTGAAGTCTGTGATCCTTTGCGCATGGATACTTACATAAGCAGCTACTTTTCTTCGTACTCAACATAATAATTAATCACAATATGTGTACTATTGGTCTTTGAGGAGTTCTATAGGGTATCTCTGAAGTCTGTGATCCTTTGCAAATTGATAGTTATATAAGCAGCTACTTTTCTTCGTACTCAACATAATAATCAATCACAATATATGTACTGTTGGTGATTGAGGAGTTCCATATGGTATCTGTGAAGTCTGGGATCTTTTACGCATTGATAGTTACTTAATTAGCTACTTCTCTTCGAACTTAACATGATAACTAATCACAATTTGTGTACTGTTGGTGATTGAGGAGTTCCATATGGTATCTGTGAAGTCTGGGATCCTTTGCTCATTGATAGTTACCTAACCAGCTACTTTTTTTCGTACGTAACATAATAATAAATCCAAATATGTCTACTGTCGGTCATTGAGGAGTTCCATATGCTATCTCTGATGTCTGGGGTCCTTTGCTCGTTGAATGTTACCTAACCAGCTACTTTTCTTTGTATTCAACATAATAACCAATTATAATATGTGTACTGTTGGTCTTTGAGGAGTTCTATAGGGTATCTCTGAAGTCTGTGATCCTTTGCGCATGGATAGTTACATAAGCAGCTACTTTTCTTCGTACTCAACATAATAATCAATCACAATATGTGTACTATTGGTCTTTGAGGAGTTCTATAGGGTATCTCTGAAGTCTGTGATCCTTTGCAAATTGATAGTTATATAAGCAGCTACTTTTCTTCGTACTCAACATAATAATCAATCACAATATATGTACTGTTGGTGATTGAGGAGTTCCATATGGTATCTGTGAAGTCTGGGATCTTTTGCGCATTGATAGTTACTTAATTAGCTACTTCTCTTCGAACTTAACATGATAACTAATCACAATTTGTGTACTGTTGGTGATTGAGGAGTTCCATATGGTATCTGTGAAGTCTGGGATCCTTTGCTCATTGATAGTTACCTAACCAGCTACTTTTTTCGTACTTAACATAATAATAAATCCAAATATGTCTACTGTCGGTCATTGAGGAGTTCCATATGCTATCTCTGATGTCTGGGATCCTTTGCTCGTTGAATGTTACCTAACCAGCTACTTTTCTTTGTATTCAACATAATAACCAATTATAATATGTGTACTGTTGGTCTTTGAGGAGTTCTAAAGGGTATCTCTGAAGTCTGTGATCCTTTGCGCATGGATAGTTACATAAGCAGCTACTTTTCTTCGTACTCAACATAATAATCAATCACAATATGTGTACTATTGGTCTTTGAGGAGTTCTATAGGGTATCTGTGAAGTCTGGGATCCTTTGCTCATTGATAGTTACCTAACCAGCTACTTTTTTTCGTACTTAACATAATAATAAATCAAAATATGTCTACTGTCGGTCATTGAGGAGTTCCATATGCTATCTCTGATGTCTGGGATCCTTTGCTCGTTGAATGTTACCTAACCAGCTACTTTTCTTTGTATTCAACATAATAACCAATTATAATATGTGTACTGTCGGTAATTGAGGAGTTCCATATGGTATCTATGAAGTCTGGGATACTTAGCTCGTTGATAGTTACCTAATCAGCTACTTTTCTAGGTACTCAACATAATAATCACAATATATGTACGTCGGTTATTAAGGAGTTCCATAAGGTATCTACGAAGTCTGTGATCCCTTGTCTACTCATAGGTACCAGCTACTTTCTTTGTATTTAATACAATAACCAATCACAACTTGATCATTCGTCATTGAGGAGTATTGTCGCCTGTCGCCAAGGGTCTTCATCATATCTTCACCATATTTTAAATGTAACGATTAAAACCTATGGATACAAAAAAAATCATCCAAATCAGTGTAACCTGAAAATACATTAAAGAAACATAGTATATACAACAGAATTGATAACCTACTCCTTTCAGAAGTCCGTTAAAAATATAAGACAACATCACATACATTGCTCTGATTCTGCATTGACCCAGCCGGGAATCGAACCTGGGACCTCAGAGATGGCGACATAAGAGTCCGCCGGCGTGCGAGCCACTCGACTAGAGCGTTCGTCAATAATGAAGATTAAACTAAAAGTTATGATCGTCTATTTAAAAAAAAATAGTAAAGAAATTTTTGAAGTTATTATTAAAAATAAAGATTAAAATGATTTTGACAATGTACGAAAAGCTAAAAAAGCATTCGGTAGGTCCTAGGTACCAGTCATCACACCACTCTCCTCATCAATCTAGGGCATTGTAGGGCATTGATCAGACAAAAAAAAATCGTTCACTTGATAGAAATTTCACACGCCCAACGATTTTATTTTTTTGTCTGATCAAGTTCTAGAATGATGAGGAGAGTAGTTTGATGACTGGTACCTAAGACCTACAGAATTATGTTTTAGCTTTTAGTACATTGTCTACATCATTTTAATCTTTATTTTTTATTTTAATTTTGTTATAACGATTTAAAAAGAATGAAAAGTATATCATACTTCTCATTCTTTTTAATTCATTCAACTTGCCCTTTCATTTGATATCCATCACCCATATTGAAACAAATATAAAATCTGGCATTTCCGGCGGCCATCTTAGATTTAAAAATATATTAAAACATTTAAACAGTATTCTATTACTCAAGCCCTTTCATTTCATACCCATATTGAAGGGGTAGTGAAAAAAAAATTTGCCTGCCATTTTGTTTTATTGGATTGCCATCCTGCCAAATTGGATTTTAATTTTTTTCATAGTGAAATCTATTAGGCAAGATCTTTTATTTAATACCAATATTGAAGGGGTTGTCATAAGAAAAATGAACCTGCTATTTTTTTGGCGGCCATATTGGATTCTCATTTTATTTCATAGAGAACTCTGTTCTACTAATCAAGCCCTTTCATTTGATACCCCTATTGAGGATGTAGTGATAAAATATGTAATCCGCCATTTTGTAGCGGCGGCCATCTTGGATTTACAATGATACCAAATAAATTAAATTATATTCTTATTAGAACTAAAGGTGCGTACCAAATTTCAGATCAATCCGTCAACAGGAAGTGGGTCTAATTTTAATTACTGGATTTAACTTAAAGAAACAAACAGGGCAAGCTAAATAAAACGGTTTAAAATTAAAGAAAAAATGCTTTTTATAAAATAATAATTTAAACCTGATAAAAAAAATATCATTGTATAAGTACCTACATTGCAATCTTTAACGATAATTAACAATATTCGTCTACGTCACAATAATCCCATATCGTGAGATAGGTACATTACCTATTATTAGTTAGTATTAAACTTATACTAGCACAAAAGTACTCGTCAAGACAATTCAAACGAGCCCATACTCGATGGGGTTATGTTGTTTATTTACTGAGTTGCTATGGCCATCTTCCAGCTCTATCATCAGACCCTGGTTACCATCTAGCACAAAAGTACTCGTCAAGACGAATCAAACGAGCCGAGACTCGATGAGGTTGCGTCGTTTTTTACTGAGTTCCTATGACCATCTTCCAGCTCCATCATCAGATCAGACCCTGGTAACAATCTAAAAAGCAAGTACTCATCAAGACGAATGAAACGAGCCGAAACTCGATGGGGTTGCGTCGTTTCATTACAGAGTTCCTATGACCACCTTTCAGGTCCATCATCAGACCGTGGTTACCATTGAAAGACAAATTACTCGTCAAGACGATTCAAACGAGCTCAAACTCGATGAGATTGTGTCGTTTCTTTGCAATGTTCCTATGGCCAACTTCTAGCTCCATCATCAGATCAGCACCATGTCATCATAATATTGCATTGTCACGCGATTTACACATGTATGCAAAATTCCAGCTCTATCGGTAACCGGGACGTCGGTAACCGGGAAGTGGATGAAATTTAATTTGCAAACGGACAGGTGAAACTAAATAAAAGCTTGTAAAAATACTTACTTTGCTTACGTTCTTACAAAACAAAGACGGAAAAACAACACTCTTTGATCACGACGTGAAAATGTATCCATATGAGGACCTAAATACACACTGTCAGGTACTGACACCAATACGAGGTCTTGAGTGTAAAATTTACACATAAGTCCTCACACAGTACAACAAACATGAGTCGAGTGTATAGCGAGTGTGTACAAATCGTTAGTGGCGCCGCCTAGTGTTCACACTCTGTCGGTGTGTGAACCGAAATTTTCAAGACCAATCCGAGGATTCCTTGACTTTTCCTTATTAAGTATATAGGAAGGTTCACAATCGCACGTAGAGTACGATGCCGTAGTCAAGTCAAACCGAGGACCCACGAAAAAGTCCTCGGATTGAAAACGTCCTCGGATGTGCCTTGTGTATTCAGGCCTACGTCCTCGTATAGTACTTAAAACAAACACACCCCCACACACACACACACACACACACACACACACATTTTACCACTTTGGAAATGTCTCTCGCGCAAACTATTCAGTTTAGAAAAAAATGATATTAGAAACCTCAATATCATTTTTGAAGACCTATCCATAGATACCGCACACAGATGGGTTAGATGAAAAAAAATATTTTGTGTTTCAGTTCTAAGTATGGGGAACCCCCAAAATTTATTGTTTTTTTTCTATTTTTGTTTAAAAATCTTAATGCGGTTCACAGAATACATCGACTTACCAAGTTTCAACAGTTTACTTCTTATAGTTTCGGAAAACAAGTGGCTGTGACATACGGACGGACAGACAGACAGACATGACGAATCCATAAGGGTTCCGTTTTTCGCCATTTGGCTACGGAACCCTAAAAACTCACCCTATCTTACTTTGTAAAACAATATTGGACAATATTATAGTTGTATACTTAGAAATTGTTATGACTGTAACGTTTCAAGAATCCCGAGGTTTAGGAAAGAGTTTGCTCTATACTCAGTCTTTCCTATAGATTTTACAAAATAAACGGTTACTAAAACATCGATAAACCTACCTAAGCTTTACTATAGATTGCTTTATAGTTTCTTAACTTCTACTCTTCACAAAGTAAATCGTTGCGTCTTACGTAAATAGGCGATATCACTGGCTCCTTCTAAGGGACGGTAATTCCTTAATTAAGTGAGGGGTCCAGGCAGTTTGACGCATCCGCAGCCTTCAACTTGGGGAACTACAATTAGGTCACAGCGAAATCCTCTGCAAATGCCACCTTGATGACTTTTCCAAGTTAGATCTAGTTGAATAGTTGGCGGGGACGAGTGTGTTCTATTACCAACATTAATTAGATAATAATAAATTAATTTAAGTAGGTATTGAGAGGCGTGTGATGCTATAGCGACACATTAAAAGAGGACTGCCAACTCATCTGAAGAGCAGATGAAGTTGGATGTATTATTAATAAATCTTTCCTACAATCACACCAATTATCTAGTCCAAGAGAAGCTTCGAAGAAACTCGTTAAATGGTTACTAGACAACGGATAAACATACTTAAAATACTTAAATACACTTATTATACATAAAAAAACACCCAGACCCGAGAAAATTTAGAAAAACAATAATTTCTAAATTGACCCGACCGGGGATCGAACACGGGACCTCAGAGATGGCGACACCATGAAAACCGGTGTACAAACCACTCGACCAAAGAGGTCGTCAAATGTATGTGCAGCATTTAGTCCGTTAGTCGCCTTTTACGACACCCAAAAGAAGGGAGGGGTTGGTGTTCTATAGCGGCTCACTAAAAGCTCACTTAGTGAGCCGCTATAGAACACGGATCATACTTACACTTCCTGTTATTAATAAACGTTGATTAAAGTTACACTTAGGATTAAATTGACGCTGTCTCTGTCTGTCTTCTTCAACGAAAACGAGACAGCGTCACTTTAAACCGAGGTGTAACATTTGACCATTTTTATTAATAAGACAGTACCCGTCTTATTGATAACTCACTCGTGGAAATTTTCTGACACAAAAATTGGCGCAACTGTCAACGTCAAATTTGACAGAATCGAGCATAGACTTTGCGATATTTTGCGATCACGATGTATAAAATGTACCACAGAACCGAAATAATCAAACTTCTTCATACTAAAGTAGTCTGTAAGTCTATGAAAACACGGTACAAAGTTAAGTGTGTTTTTGTAGGTGCGGTCTTGGCACCGCTTGGGGGCTGAAGGGTTGACAGATCTCTATCTGTCAACCTTTCAGCCCCCGTCAAAAAAAAACAGCGTCAATTTAATCCTAAGTGTAATTTTAGTGTATAACATTCTTTAAACGGTTTAGATAGGTAAGTACCTTGGTATTGTAAATACATTTAAAAAAACATTTACAAAATAGGTGCTTAGGTGAATTCTTATTATAGGTAAGAATGTATGTTTATTACTATTGGAAACAAGCTTAATAAAATGTGAAAACATTTACAATATACGAATATTGAAGTGTTTATGTAGATAGGTACCTAATTCAGTAAAGTTTATTCCTTGCTCAACACGCTAATTCAGTAAAGTTTATTCCTTGCTCAACACGTTGTTGGTACCCTCCCTACTTATATGTAGGTAGTAGGTGAAGTTTTTTAAGTTTGTTGCCCGGGTTTTTCTCTCTCATTATCTCTCTCATATTATTACTATCACTAATATTATCAAATTAATCATTCGATACTTATTGTATGACATACTCTTTCTAAAGAGACCACCCAATGATGTAAGCAATAATGAAGTCTAAGGGAAAACGTACTTTCTCCGGAATCATCAAGCAAACTGAAGGACGGCTATCTTACCATCTCGTACCTGTCAGAATTCAAATAGCTGCTACTTACATTATACTTTTAACATTATTGTTAAGGCGACATACTTAGAACAGATGGTGGTACTCGTAGTTAGCCAGGCGGACTTAGAAGAAGTCCTGCTACCAACCAAATCTAGCACAATGTGAGAATCGTGCCCAGCACCGTTTTGCTTAAGATCCTAGAAACAATTTCTAAAACTTTTCGAGACACTCCGTTTTTGGCAATGATTATATTTCGTTTCAGGTAGGGTTACCACGACTGTAAAATGCATTGTATGGAATTTTCCAGTACTTACATTACATTGTTTTGTTCGTTTTGTTTGTTAGGCTTTTTGTCAACCTCGTCGCACTCGCTAAAAGATGCAGAACGAAAGCGCGAGTAACGCAGCTACGCAGACCTCGTAAGTAATTCGCGATCTCGTGGAGTAAATAATTAGTATTATTATTTTCTTTAAAGCCATTATGTCAGGCTTACAGGGCAAAATGTCCGGGTAAATATATATTTATGTCCGGCTTTTTTACTTTGGGCCTGGCAACCCTAGTTTCAGGTAAATGTTACGTCATATAGGCGGCCTTCGTCCTCTTGTCATAATCTTGATGATATAAGATGTACGTAACAGTGTGTTCAGGGCATGAACTAGCGATGTTTTAGGAACCTCTTGTACACGTAATTTCATAGACAAAGACATCCTTCGTACGATAATAATGGCTCTGTTTTTTTGTAGTGAACAAAACAATAACGGATTTCCTCAAGTGTCATAAATAAATCCTTAACCTAAGCATAACTTCTATGTTTTAGGAGAATTATTTGTTTTTTATGTTAAATGGATGTCGTAACATAAGAGTGCGATCGTGTAGGCAAGACGTGAAGAAATGCGTTTACTAATTTTCATGCCGGTTCCTCGAGGACAAGGTCTTAGACGTATACTTACCGAGTCGAACGGCTTTCGTAACAACTCAAAATGTATCTACACTGGCCTGCAATAATTAGTATCACACTTTAAATTTTTTTTTTCTTAACTATAGAAGTTAGACATTTAAAATAATTTTTTTTTTTATCAGCTTTCTTTGAAACTGTAGTAAATTATACATTACTATCATTTTTAAGTCTTGTGTGTCTTGTTTATCTTGTGTACTTAAAAAGTAATTGCAATTTTAAAAGTGTGATAGGTGAAGGGTTTAGAGCAAAAGGAAAAACTCTAAAACAGATTAGTTGCGGATTTATTTCATAGCAGTATGTACGTCGTAGCACCCGTAGACCAAAGGGACAGAGAGAGTGTTGCTACCTATGACATTTGTCATTCACAGATATAACTATCTTAAGTTTATAGAGATTCACTCCAACACTTCCCCTTAAACTAAGACATACTACTCGTACTTACTCAGCTAGTTACACACAATAGTAGCAATAAATAATTAGCACAATTAACAAGTTTTCATTATGTCCGATACAAACTTACAATGTTTAACATAAGGCAAAGACTTTGTTAAAAGATCCGCTAACATTTCATCAGTCGAAACATAATTTAGATATACACTTTTACTATCTACCAACTCTCGAATATAATGGTGCCTTATATCTATATGTTTTGTTCTAGAATGAGCTACAGAGTGTTTCGAAATCTTTTGTGCAGACTGGTTATCATTAAATAAATTAATTTTGCAAAACATACCTGTACACTTATGTAGAAAGGTTTTCAAAAACATAGCCTCCATGCAAGAGTCAGAAATCGCCATGTACTCGGCCTCAGTACTACTAGAAAGCGCCACCATGCGTTGCTTTCGGCTTTCCCATGAAACTAAAGAATTTCCAAGGTTAAATACATATCCAGTATACGATCGGCGATCCAACTGGTCCGCACCCCAGTCAGCATCTGTGAAACCTGTTATTTCCACGTTACCTCTTTCAAATTTGAGACAGTAGTCCGACGTACTCTTTAGATACCGGAGCAGTCTTTTCGCAGCTTTCCAATGACCCTCAGAATAACAATTGTTAAATTGACTGAGATAGCTTACACTGTGTGCAATGTCAGGCCTGGAACACACTGCTAAATACATTAAGTAACCAATTAGACTCCTATAATCATGGTTACACTGCGCATTATCTTGTTTCTGCAATTTCAGTCCAACTTCCATAGAAGTCTTGCATGGTTTACAATCAGTCATTTGAAAATGTTCTAGCATTTTTTTGATATACCTTGATTGATCCAAGGTGTATGACCCATCACTGGTTTTGGTAATTTTCATACCTAAAATGAAACTTGCCGTACCTAAATCCTTCAGCTGAAATTCATTCATAAGTTTCTTCTTTATAACATCTTTATTCTGAGATGTTTTTGCTGAAAACAAAATAACTACAATTCTCAGTTTTGGCATGCGCCACACAACCAAATATACGCAAATGACTCACGTTCACCTTTTTGGATGTCCATTTTTCTTCAGGTGTTGCTCCCATCACGTTGGACAACGGTTTTTCAGGTATGCAGCCGTGTTAACAGCCTCCGCCCAAAACTGCTTTTCCAATCCAGCATCCTGGAGCATACACCGGACCTTATCCATAATTGTACGGTTTGCTCTCTCAGCAACACCGTTCTGCTGGCTGCAATGCGGCACTGTGGTTTGATGTCTAATCCCGCAGTTCATTAAGTACTCCTGAAATGCACAATTTATGTATTCTCCACCATTATCACTTCTTAATACTTTTATTCTTTTGTTTGTCTGGTTTTCAACAAAGGCTTTAAATAATTTTAATTTCGTAAACACCTCATTCTTTTCTTTTATAAAATAAACAAAAGTTTTTCTGGTATAGTCATCAATAAAAGTAACAAGGTAACGCGCATCACTAAGTGACTTTGTTTGCATGGGACCACAAACATCAGTGTGTACCAACCCTAGTATCTCTCTGGACCTACTTTGACTTTTCTTAGGAAACGGCAATTTTGTTTGTTTCCCTTCAATGCATGACACACAAGAATTGAATGTAGTAATTTTGAAATTCATACCTGTTGCTAGTCCATTCTTCATAAGATTCATACTCCTGGAGTTGAGGTGACCAAGTCTCCTATGCCATACCTCCTGCGACACACCACCTCCCGCAGATATAAGTGAAGTCTCCTCATCCATAGTGGATGAATCACTCGCCGCTGGATGTGCACAGACTGAGCTCATGACAACCCCTGACTTTACCTCGCAACTCAGCGCACTGTCATCAATGTCAAGTTGATACACTCCATTGTGACAAGTAGCTGTAGCTATGATTTCATTACCATCAAGAATCTTACAATCATTAGGATTCAAAATAACACTATAACCTTTCCTATTTAACTCACTTACTGATAATAAATTTGCAGAAAGTTTAGGTATATAGTAAACATTACTTATTGTCTTTAAACCGTTTTTCAAGTAAACTTGAACACTACCATGTCCTTCCGTTGACACTACCTCACCATTCGCTACAGTGTCAACAAGTGGCTTTGAACTTTTAAAGTTCAACATCACTTCTCTGTTATTGCTCATATGATTTGTGGCTCCCGAGTCTATGTACCACAAGTCACTTTTCAATTTTACAGATAGTGCAGTCAGCAATCCCTTGTTCGTAACTGCAGGTGTGTACTTGTAGTTCTTGTTCAAGCTCTTGCTTGCCTCTGGACAATCTCTCTTCACATGACCCGTCTTCTTACATCTGAAGCACCTCAAAGGTTTCTTAATCACCAAAGCTGTCATCTCAGTACTGTCAGATTTCCCATCCCGCCGCTGTTGTTCTTGCATGAGTTTGGATTTAACCATCTCGCTAGTAAGCTTCATACTGGAGTTTTCGAGCGCCATGATCATCGGATCAAAATCACTTGTCAGACCGCTTAGCATAATGATTGCAACAAATTCGTCATCTAAGGGTGATTCTATGTCCTTGAGCTGTTGTGCGAGCTCAGTGATCCTCACGAGATAGCTCTCGATATCGTTGTGCTCCTTTAGCTTAGCACTAAACAAAGATCTCAATAATCCCAACCTCCTACTTAGTCCCTTATCTTCATAGGCACTTTGTAGTTTAGTCCACGCTTCATATGCAGTTTTGGCATTACGAACATGGTGCAATGATGATAAACCCACAGACAGGCATATTTTTGCTAAAGCCTTCTGCTGTTTTTTCTCATCCTTACATCCATCCTCGGACTGAATGCATTCGTACATGTTTTCATGCATGAGCACCATTTTCATGGGAAATTTCCAATTATTATAATCTTCCAAGCCTCGTAGCTTTTCAACTTGAATACCGGATAGCGTTGTCATGGCGATGAAGAGAAAAATTGCTTGCTCAATGGATGGGCGAAATTTTATATTTTAATTTCGTTAAATATGTTCGTACTTTCATGAAATAAACACGTCGCCGGGTTTATAGCGTCCCTGGGCCCATAACCTTAAGGGTTTAGACTTTAGAGCAAAAGGAAAAACTCTAAAACAGATTAGTTGCGGATTTATTTCATAGCAGTATGTACGTCGTAGCACCCGTAGACCAAAGAGACAGAGAGAGTGTTGCTACCTATGACATTTGTCATTCACAGATATAACTATCTTAAGTTTATAGAGATTCACTCCAACAATAAGTACTTATTTTTGCAGGCCAGTGTATTTACTTACATAGATACATAGACTCACGACTATTATCCTCAAAGGGTTAATCAGAGATAGGCAATGAGGACCGCAGAAGCAGTCCTCTGCCACAGTCCAGGTATTACCAAATTACAACTGCACATGTGCTCAGCGTGTTAGGTGGTGAGGCCAGCTGTTGGATGTATGTGCAGTTTTTGGTAATATTCTTTGAGTGAGCCACTAAAGCCAGTGTTGGCCAGGACTCGAGTTCTTTAAGGCCTACTTTAGGGACTGGACACAATTTTTCGAGACTGGACTAGGGATGTAAAGCGGTAAATTTACCCCGGTAAAATACGGTATTTTACGATATTTTACGTAATAAGTATTTGGTAATTTTCGGTAAAATACGGTAATATTCGCTAAAAAACGTTTTAAACGTGTTCATACTTACTAACTAACATTATTATTACGGATGTAAATATGTTTGTTTGTATGTATTTACTCATTAACAAATAAATGGAATTGAATGAGATTTGACAGATATATAAGAAGTTTGGAATTTTGTAAAACTGAAAATGGGCTCGTTCGTACTACGAGGAGATACGAAACACATCACACCTTTCGTGCGCTCGACATATGAACTGTCGATGTCAAGTGGAATTTCAAGTTCGAAATTGTCTAAAATATGTGACCAAAATACAATTCCACACTTAAGCTTGATTTCGTGGCATATTAATTTTTACAAATAATGTAGATAGTTTTTCTAATAGAAATTCAGGTAATTCACGCAGGAGTAGTGAGCCGGATGAATTCAAGTCAACTGATCGCCGTTTGCTCAGTTGCTCACCGACAGCGGAACGGCAAGAGCGCATTATCGCCGCACAACACAGCACAATATAGTCAATTGCACCTATCGACAATGTCACATAATGGTTTTTAATTTTTTTTGTATTTTTAATGTGACACGTCATAGTGACTACATCCTGCCTGATGGTAAGCAGCCGATGTAGTCCAAAATAATGAGAGCGCTCCTCACCGTGGAACATGCACGGTAACAAGCGCACCCATTCATGACGGCCTGCATAAATGCCGTTTCACGACCCGTTTAAAAGACCCGGGATTATAGGAACTGGGAAACACGTGCGCCGGCAGAGAATTCCAAAGCTAAATGGTCTTACAGAGGAACGACTTGCCAAATTTTTTGGTACGAGTGCTGATATTCTGCACAGTATGATGGTGGTTCCTAAGACCAGCACGTGTAGTCCGAGACAGGAAAGGAGAGAGCGGGATTAGATCAAAAAGTTCTTCAGAACACTCCGTAGTAATTCGGTAGAAGACACTGAGAGAAGCAATGTCTCTACGCAGCTGGAGGTCCTCAAGCGAGGCTGTAACCTCAGCATCTCCAATAATGCGTACCGCTCGCCTTTGCAGTCTATCAAGTGCATCGAGGAGGTATTTAGCGGAGCCGTCTCATAGATGGGAACAATACTCCATACTCGATCGCACGTGAGTCTTGTACAGCCCAACCTTATTGAGAATACCCAGCTTACGGAAGGCAGTTAAAATAACACTCTCGATGTAGCATTTTGGATTCAGTTCCTGGCCGATGTCCATGCAAAGAATGCTGAGGTCCACTGAAATGGGTAAAGGAGAGCTCTGAAGAGAGGGAGCAGTAAGGAAGGGAGTTATCTTGGACGAGAATGCACAAACCCGGGTTTTTCTGGCATTAGACTCGACCAGGTTTTCAGATCCCCACTTGGAGACACGATCGAGAGTCAGGGTCAGTTTGGCAACCAGTTCTTGCCTTTTCACCACGATATCAGCTTGATTTGCCGCAGGGTGTCCTATGTACCGCTCATGCACAGTACTGTCACCCGCATAACAATGAATATTTCCCAAGGACAACATGTCATTGATATGCAGAAGAAATAGAGTAGGTGAGAGCACAGAACTCTGCGGCACTCCGGCATTGACTTTATAGAACTCGGAGGAACTACCCTCACAAGCGACACGAATCCTCCGCTCTTCTAAAAAGTCTGCAACCCAGGCGCACAAACGGGGCGGCACACCGAAGGCCGGCAACTTGGAAAGAAGGGAGCGATACAATACTTACGTGCTCGGGGTTTAAAATAATTTAGAATTTAAAACTTCATATTTTGCCGGTAATTTTACCGTAAATTATATAAATTACCGTAAATTACCCGTATTTTACCGGCACTTTCGGTAAAATTACGTAATTTTGCAACCCTAGACTGGACTCGTAAATGAAAGCCCAAGCCTTTTGTCAGTGATAATACTCACGAGTCCTACAATATGACTCGAGAACTCGAGTCTTTTTACAATAATATAGAGACGAGATGACGAGTTCATTGCTAGTGCAGTGAGTTCCATATACATTCTGTTGAAGTTCTAGGATAGGTAGTGTTATACAATTAGGCGTTCATCAACCACCTCCACAAACGAGCCAACGCGACGAGTGCACCAAAGAGGAAAAAAGAAGTTCAAAGAGTTAATTACTACTTCGATCATACTCGTAATATGATCGAAGAGGTACTATAATTTTTTAATGAAAAAATACTTGCCCAAGAAGGTAACGCCTTAGCAAAATTTATATTAGTATTATACAATTAAAAAGTTAGGTTTTTATTAAGTACAAGCGGCCGCTCGCGGTTTCACCCGCGTGGTTCCCGTTCCCGAGGGAATATCGGGATAAAAAGTATCCTATGTGTTTATCCAGGTTATAAACTATCTGTGTGGCGAATTTCATGCAAATCCATTCTGAGTTTTTACATGGAAGAGTAACAAACATACACACTCACAAACTTTCGTCTTTATAATATAAGTGTGATAAGAACTTGAGTTCAAAAAAAGGCTCAGTTCTATGAGTCGAGTCTTTTTGCATTAGGACTCGACGAAAGAACTCAAGGCTCAGAACTAAGAACTTATTTTATTAGGAGTCTTGCGAGTTCTGCCAAAATGAGGCCAGTCCCTAAATTAGGACTTAAATAACCTGGCCAACACTTGCTATACCAATACAAGACTCTCACAATGTAGCCGGAAAAAAAATAATATTAAATATTTTAATGTGATTGACATAAGGTAGTTTTACTACGTACCTACATCACCACAAAGTTACACGGGATAAAGTTTAATGTACATCGTAATTAGGTCCTAATTAATAAATCTGTTAGATACGAGGCCCCTCGATGCAATCAGTCCCAAAGTTGTTGTTGTCAGTACAACGTAGATGTTTGGAACGCTCCATTAATTAACGTATGTGCGCATTAGCTGCGAAGGAATTGTGTTGTGAGCAAATTGCTTTTCAACATATTGAATAGAGGAAATCTGGTTTAAAACTTTGTCACTATTAAGCAGCGATATATATACATATACGTTACACTAGATAGGTGGTTCCGAACTTGCACTATGTTCCACTCATCTGCGGAGTCGACTCGGCACCTTGCTTTAGTGTGGCTTTGACATTCGCGCGTGCGGAGCGGCGAAAATAATTGTTTATTTCTTTTCAAAGTGTACACCTAGACATTAACTACAATTCAGTTGTCAAGTAAGTGAAATTAATTGTTATTAAAGTCATTATTATGTAGGTAGTTATATCGTAGGTATTATTAGAATAGATAAGATTTTTTTTCAATTATCGTTGTTGACAATCTATTTGGGACGTCATCTTGATACACACTAATACGTTGTCTTTGACCGATCTGGGCCCTGATTCTGTATCGCAATCTATAGATTCCACACCTAAACCTTACCGCGCACAAACGTCAAACGCATACGTTTTTGGAAAGATATCGTAACTTTTTAAGGAATTAACGTGGTTTTGAAACAAGGAATCGTTACAGAATAAGGGCCCTGGCGCTGCGGCGCTGCGATGTCTGTCTGTTGATACGTTGACGACATAAATGTTTAAGCGCTGCAGCGGCTGCAGCGAACTTTAGGTCTCTCATTCCAGAATTTAAACAAATGGTTTGTATGAACGTTCTTGTCTATACTTCTAGGTTAATGCTATTATTTATTTAAGTACTGTCTTGACCAAGAAACATTATTTGTGTATCCATGTATCTGTACATACATGTAAAAAGTATTGTTTTCTTTTACCTACCTTCTACTGTCCCATTGCTGGGCAAAGTCCTCCCTCAAGTCCCACCATCCATCTCTATCCTGAGCCACCCCATGCCACCCCCTGCCAGTCAGTCTGGTGTGCGTCCAGATCGTCACGCCACCTCTTTCTAGGCCGTCCTCGGCGGCGCCATCCATCTCCAGCAGGCCGCATGCGCAACACGACATTATGTCGCGGACGATATTCTCTCTTCCTTCGATGGCGGGAACGACTAACTATCTCGGTTACAGTTGTCAAAACTCGATAAAATTATATTACACTAGCGGCCGCTCGCAGTTTCACCCGCGTGGTTCCCGTTCCCGAGGGAATATAGGGCTAAAAAGTATCCTATGTGTTAATCCAGGTTATAAACTGTATGATGAAATCTGTATGATGAATTTAATTCAAATCCATTCAGTAGTTTTTACGTGAAAGAGTAACAAACATCCATCTATACTTACAAACTTTCGCGTTTATAATATTAGTAGGATGTTATCACAAAAATACCAAAGACAAGCAAAAATTACTATTATGTCTATTTTTGACATATCGTGTATAGACATAACACGAGAAAACGGGTAACGTGACTAGCCCAATCCCATGAGCTTGGCAGCTTTGTACCCTACATCCGTTATGCCAGTTGTAGAGCGCAGTTCACTATTACTCTGTCAGGTCGCTTTACCCATAAAATGCTTCGCTCCATTGCTCGTTGGAAAAGTTTATTTAACTATTTATAATTTACAAGTGGCCCGCACGCGCCTTTATCTACGCTAACTGCTGAGGAGTGACAGAACAAAACATAATTTATTTATATTTATTTATTTATACGGCGTACCAGAAAAGTATGAAATTTATCATGTTTTGTTTCGATTTTGATAAATAATATTTATAAACATGAAAATAGCATGATCTGCTCCAAACCTTTAACTTCAGAGGCTATTTACTGCATGAATTAGCATGATTTGAACTACACTAGCCTAACGGGCGATGTAATTTATGATATTCTGTCGAATGTCATTTCTAAATATTTTTTTTACAAAAAGTGGAATTAAGTATCATGTTTTGTTCCGCCACTCCTCAACTTAGAAAGACTGTCATAATTCTGCCATTAAAAAAATATATCTACAAAATATAAACAAAAACCATCCTCAGTCAATGCTCTATCTTTTAGTGAAAACCGCATAAAAATCCATTGCGTGGTTTAGGAGAATAGTGCGGTGCCACAGACACAGGAAAACGGCAACTTTACTTTATATACTAGCGACCCGCCCTGGCTTCGCACGGGTTACTATCCATACCCGTACCAGTACCTAAACAAATTATAGCCTATAACCTTCCTCGATAAATGGGCTATCTAACACTGAAATAATTTTTTAAATCGGCCCAGTAGTTCCTGAGATTAGCGCGTTCAAGCAAACAAACTCTTTAGCTTTATAATATTAGTTTATAATTAATGATGATGATAAGTCCACCCTGTATACTGTCTCACTGCTGGGCAAAGGCCTCCATCATTGAAATCAAGTCATCTCTACAATTAATGGGTATTGGCTTAATTACTGCGGGTATTGGCTAATGCGGGTAGGTGATCACAAACCCGGGCTATTTATTTATTTATTTAAGGACAGTTACAAGTCACACACCAAAAATATCAAATACACATGATTAAGCATTACAATGTTGTAGTGTGGCCTTAGTTACAAACTGCCACGACAAGCACAGATCACTTGGAAGCATAAGTAAACTACTTAAATTTAAAATAATGAACTACTCAAATTTAAAATAATGAACTACTTAAACTTGTAATAATTAACTACTTAAATTTAAATTTACTTAAGTTAAATTTAATTAAGTAGGTACTAAGTACATACCTACTGTAGAAATTTTAGAAGTATATTGGTATACATAGAGAAGTACCGTGCGGCTTACAGGCTACTTATTGCAACAAAGTTTTTAAAAATGTTCTCCTGAACTCAGTAAACCCAGAGTAAATATCCAATTCTGAATTAATTTTAGAATATGTTCCGAATTGAGTTTGCATTCTATCAAAAGGTGAATAATGTCCCAGATTGCTCTTAAAGGATTTAGTTGAAAACAATTTATAACGTGAGAATCTGGCGGTTTTACGAGGAATAGAAAAATTAATTGTTTCTAAAAGATGATTACAATCTACAACGCCATTAACAAGTTTATGCAAAAACAGTTGATCCAACAACTGCCGCCTTTTTTGTAGACTTAGGATTTTAAAATGTGTTAAGCGTTTATTATAGGAAGGCAGTTGCTTTACCAAATTGTGTTGAAATGCCAAGTGCCACAGGAATCGCTTTTGTACAGATTCAATGCGTTTAATATGTACTTCATAACGAGGAGACCATATCACACTGCAATATTCCAAGGAGGAGCGTATCAAGGCGTTATAAATGAGAATTTTGGATTTAGGAAGCTTAAAGTTTTTAATGTTTCTAATTACAAAAACCAAAACTTTGAAGCATTTATTAACGGTTTTATCTATGTGAATGTTAAGATTAAATTTTTTATCAAAATGTATGCCTAAATCACGAATTTCCAAAACGTCTAGCACATCATGTTTAGCAATTTTGTATATAAAAGAAAA
Organism: Scoparia ambigualis; assembly: GCA_963921215.1. Taxonomy (NCBI): domain Eukaryota; kingdom Metazoa; phylum Arthropoda; class Insecta; order Lepidoptera; family Crambidae; genus Scoparia; species Scoparia ambigualis. Next base: position 28,450,598 of record OY992503.1, read on the forward strand.
ACAGTTAACTTTTTTAGTGAAACGGATGAAATTACATTTTTTAATATTTAAGTTCATATGGTTGACATGACACCATGATACGAATCTGTCAATATCCTGCTGTAGAAGCAAGCAATCGGATATGTCTCTCACATGCTTGACGATTTTTAAGTCGTCGGCAAATAAGTAAAAGGCACTGTGTCTGAAACACTGCGCCACGTCATTAATAAACAGGTTGAAAAATAATGGTCCTAAGTGGGATCCTTGTGGGACACCAGAGGATACATTAAATGACCCAGAAGAATTACCATTTACTACAACTCTCAACTTTCTGTTAGCAAGATACGAAGCACACCACTTAAGCAGGCTACCATGGAAGCCAAATTGAGATGAAATCTTCGAGATAAGGATGCGGTGGTCAACCCTGTCGAAGGCCTTGCTGAAGTCAGTGTAAATGACGTCAGCAGAGGCTCGTGAATCCACAGCAGTCACCAAATCAGTAACGTAACTAGCGAGGTTGGTGTTTGTGGATCGAGAGTTAACAAATCCGTGTTGCTGTGGTATCAGATGTTGTCTTACGTGCCAATAGATTATAGGGTATAAGAGAGATTCCAGGACTTTGCTGAAGACGGAGAGTATGGAAATTGGTCTGTAATTTTTTACGTCAGACTTCGATCCGTCCTTAAATAAAGGTATAACCATTGCCTCCTTCCAGATTGATGGGAATTGACCAGACGATAAGCTCAAATTGTATATCAAGGAAAGAGGCAAGGCTAACGCATCAGCACATTTTAACACTAAGACAGCTGGAATCCCATCCAATCCCGCACCCTTTCTCCAGTTTAGTTTTTTCAAAGCATTTTTGACTTCATCAACAGAAAAAGATATATAACTTAATGAAGAAGTTAAGTTTTGCTCGTCAAAAGAGTCTTGAATAACATTATTGGTATTTTGGCCATTGTCAAATGCGGCGGAAAAGTAGTCGGCAAATAGCTCACATGCATCAGCACTGCCGGTTGCACTTTTGTTGTTATAAAGCATTGTAGATGGATATGCGCTTTTACATTTTCTTTTTTGTTTTATAAAAGACCAAAAGGTTTTAGGGTTTAATTTTATTGCATTTTCTATAAGTGAAATGTATGACTGATAGCAAGATTTAGCCAAATTTATACATCTTTGTTTTAATATACGAAATGAAATTTTGTCTAAAGGGTTTTTGTATTTAGGAAATAAAATTCTGTATTTGTTTTTTCTTTCAAAAGACGTTTCAGATCACGATTGAACCATACGGGATACTTGTGAGTATTATGCCTACTTTTAGGGACATATGTTGTGATAGTTTTACGTAAAATCTTATAGAATATATCCAGAATCTGATCCACATCACTTACCTTAGAAAAAACTTCCCGCCAATCAACTTTTCTGAGATAATCAATTATGTTATCATAGTCGGCTTTAAAAAAATTCAACCTATTTATTATTTCACAAGTGGAATCGGGTAAACTACAGTCACTGAATATATTGAAATGTAGTGGTGGGTGATGTGGGTCTGTATTGCTGAGAGGTGTGGCACATTGATTCAGACCAGTTACCATTGTGTCACGAAGCACCAAGTCCAAGATAACATCATTGTTATTTTTTACATTATTGTACTGATCTAAGTTAGAAAAAGAAATAAAATCCAAAAGCATGTTATTTAATTTACTATTTGAATCAGTGGATCCAATTAAACATGAAGAGTCTGATGGCATCCATGACACTTTTCCCAAGTTAAAGTCACCCACGATGAGTGAGGGACCATTGTTTTCAAGTACTTGACATGTATTATTAATAAATGTAGTTAATATTTGTTCTTTAATAGGGGAGGGTAGGTACACGCCGCAAACTTTTAAACCAACAGGTTTATTATCTAAGTAAATATCCACACCAACCCAGATATTTTCACATTTACTTTCAAAATCAGACAACCTACAGGAGTGAAATTTTTTTGACACCGCGATAAGAACCCCACCACCTGATTTATTGCCATGGAAGCCACTAGAACTTCTATCGCGCCTATATACAGAGAAGTTGTTATTGAAAATTTCAGAATCTAAGAGGTCGCTACGCAACCTTGTTTCGCTTAATATTATTACGTCGTAGTCCAATAACGACGAATTGACATAAATATCTAGGGTTTTTGTGCATATACCTCTGACATTTCGGTAGTAACACTTAAGTGACGCCATTTTGGTTAAAAAGAACAAAAACATATGGCTATGCAACGAAAAATCCGAAAACCCACTGTGCCTGACCTGGGAATTGAAGCCAGGACCTCCGGATATCGAGCGTTGGCCCCGGTCCAGCCAGCCGCGTAGGACGTGGGAACTGCCTAGGCTCCCGGATGGGAACCTGGAAAGAACCTGGAATACACAAAGAAAAAAATAAAATCATTTTTAAAAAACAAGCTTTTATTTAAATGCGCTAAAAAGAAAAGAAAAAACTTTTCCCACGATATACCACTCGGCCACTGAGTTTCTAAAATTTATATAGGTACATCACGTAAATAAAGAAAATAACATTTATTAAAGCATATACGCCACATTGTAGTAAATAAAATAATAATAAAATGCACCAGATTCAATATAAGTAATAAGTATAAGAATCTGAGGCGTCGTCTGTAGTCTGTAGATGGATGCTCGGGTTGAACGCGAGAAATCGTCGTTCAATCCCCATAGCTTCGTTAGACTACACGAGAACCCACTCCGAGACAGTCATATAGATTACAGGGTGGGTTAACAGGACTATTATCAATGTGTTAAACGCACATTACTAATAATCTTTAAAAAAAAACAAATGTAAATAAAATTCAAAATTACACAACGTAAATTAATTGATAAATTCATCATCAGCCTATAAACGTCCCACTTCTGGGCACAGGCCTCCCACATGAACAATAGCACGTGGGGATATTGGGCCATAACCCACCGCGCTAGCCCAATGCGGGTTGGTCTTATCTTACGACAGCAACCGGGACCAACGGCTTAACGTGCCTTCCGAAGCACGGAGGAGCTCGAGATGTTTTAAATTTGGTCACCCATCCAGCGACCCGGCATTGCGAAAGTGGCTTAGCAAACAAGATCGCATGCCGAACGCGCTAGCCGCTGCGCCATCGAGCTCCTGATAGTAATAGGTAATTGATAAATGACTTACATAAAAATAAGATTTAAAATGACACAGTTGTTGAATATCATAAAATTTAATTTAATTATTACGCAGGTCAATGCTATGTTTAATTTTTTTTCCAGTTGTTGTCCGCGACCAGACAATTTAAACACTACCCGCGACTTCGTTCGCGAGGTACTACACTATCCCCTGACTTTTCCATAGAATATAAAAAAAAATCTTTCGTACAAACCTGACAGTTACGTGTACAACAAAAAAAGAACCAGCTAAATCGGTCGAGCCGTTTCAAGTGATGATCCGTCATACGCGTGTCATGGATTTTATTCCTAGAGATCTTATATTTATTATTCAATGTGAACAGACAGTTTATGTATATAAATAAAACAAGTAGTTACATAAGACTGTATGTACCTATAAATAATATATTCGACATTGAATGTGGTTATTCGACAGATGATTGATTTCCCTGGTCAATGCCTAATCATGCCTGTATGCCTAAATATTAATGTTACGCTAACATAGTATGCTAGATAATGTTTGTTACCAACCAATTCACCAATAGAGATGTTTAAATAATAATTATTTATTATTTTAAATACTACATACTTACTTAACATATTATCCCCGAAGGGTTAGTCAGAGACTAGGCAATGAGGACAGCAAAAGCAGTCCTCTACACCGTTTTCCACCAAATAGCGACTGCACATGTGCTCAGCGTGACAGGTGGTGAGCCTGTCGCCACTATAGGCTGACGGATGTATGTGCAGTATTTAGTCCGTTAGTCGCCTTTTACGACACCCTAGGGAAGAGAGGGGGTGGTAGTATTATTCTTACACTGCTACGCGGCACGATTATTTATGTTATTATTTTTATTTATGATACAAAATCTACTAAAGTATACTGGACAAGCTTGGACATGTTACCACTCACTCGTGGAAATTTTCTGACACAAAAATTGGCGCAACTGTCAACGTCAAATTTGACAGAATCGAGCATAGACTATGCGATATTTTGCGATCACTATGCATAAAATGTACCACAGAACCGAAATAATCAATCTTGTTTATACTAAAGTAGTCTGTAAGTCTATGGAAACACGGTACAAAGTCAAGTGTGTTTTTGCGACTGAGCTTGGGGGCTGAGGGGTCTACCTGATAGCTACCACCATCTTATCTAAAGTCTGGCCCTATAACAACATTAACAACAACATTAATAGCATTGGTGTATTGCGACAATTTAGAGATATGAGAGCCAGCTCCTCAATGGTCGAGGATTCCAGGTGAAGTGCGATTACACCTTCGGCCCTATCTCGCTTACCATCGGGTGAGTTAAAGGCCAAGTACATACATATAATCACGACTATTATCCCCGTAGGGTTAATCAGAGACTAGGCAATGAGAACCGCAAAAGCAGTCCAAGTCCATAAAGGCCAAGTACTGCCCCATTTGATAAAAAAATAATAGGGCGGGCGCACACTAGGCCACTAGTCGCGGCCACTAGACGCGACCACTAGTGGCTTAATCAACCCACTGAACGCAGCCACCAATCGCCGCCGCTAGTAACTTAAGCTTGTTTCACACGTACCACAACCACAACAACACGACAACCACACTACAGGCAAAACAAGAGGGCGGGAGCTAATTTGTATGAAAATCAAGTGTGCTTCAAGCTGTAATCCTCATATTTGAAATCTCAATGAAAACGAATTTTGACAACGCTAAAAAATAGTCATGTAATAGTCATAAATAGTCATACATGAAAAAAAAATAGTCACATTATAGTTTTGGCGTTATAGCTATAGGTTAGTGAGGATTATGGCTTGAATGTCAAGCTGTAATCCTCATTTCTGGTGCAAGCAAACGGTACAATCTTTCGAATTGGTTTAGGTTCCAAAAAATAGTCATGAAATAGTCACAACGACATGCCAAATCTCAGAAATAGTCCTTAAAAGATTCCAGAGATATAAAGGTACCCTGATGAGGATTATGGCTTGAACATTTGAAAACTTAAAATTTCTCCGTAACGCCTACGATTTTCGGTTTAAAGTTTGTACCAAAAAATAGTCATGAAATAGTCGTTTAAAGCGAAAATAAAATTGAGCTATGTAATTTAAAAAAAAAAAATCTCCCTACATTTCTATGGATGTACAGTCGTGTACAAAATTTAGGAGACTTGTGTGGAGTGATAAATAACTAAACTTGAAATCGATTTCATGTTTAGAACGTACTGATTTATTTATAAAAATGACTTACTAAAGTACAAAAGTTAGGTATCGCAACTAGTATAGTAGAATTTTTTTAAAATGTCGGACTTTACTTAAAAGCTTATTTTTCAATTTAATGGTATTGTTATTAGATAAAATGTTTACTAGAAAAAAAACAACCAGTCTCAGGAAGCTCGAGCGAACCCACGACCTTTGGATTGCCGGTCTACTGCTCATTTTATCCATTATCTATATAGCATTGTGAATGCAAAATTTCAATAATAAAGGTATAGTTATCTATTGTTAAGTTCGACCGCTTTTAGTAGTGCACAACGAAACGCATAAACAACAAAATAGAAAAGTTACATACAAAAAAAAGTTTTAATTTGAACGGCAACGCATTCTAGATAATACTTTCTGAAATTGAAAGCGGCGGCATGGTACAGGGTGGTGAAACTTTCTAAGATGTTTACATTTTACAAAACCTATGCATGTATGCATGTTATGAAGGAAAACAGCATTTAGTTTATTTGTCTCTTTGAAAATTTAATGTAGCACACATATTTTGTTGTTCATTAAATAACTATGTTAACATATACAGGGCGTCCCACGGATATGCCACATAGAGGGACTCCTTGAATATTGTAGATTGAACATTTTACTGAAAGAAGACATTATTTGAATTTAAAAAAAACAATTTAAACTGCATTCATAGATATTTAAATAATTACATGGTTGAACCGGGAATCAAACCCGTTACATGAGAAAAATAATCACGCTGTAGCTTTATCATACCGATCGAAAGGCTTCATCATAAGGATTATTTTTTGCTAAATAACATAGTGTCACAAATAAAAGGAAGACCACGAATTTTTACATTTTTAAAACAAAATTAATCAATTTATGTATGTATTTATTTCAATGTCAGTTGTATGTCCTTACGGCCATGTCAGCTTTTCATTTTTCTGAACAAAATTTCACATCAAATGTTATAATTTATGGTCTTCGTTTTATTTGTGACACTATGTCATTTAGCAAAAAATAATGCTTATGATGAAGCCTTTCGATCGGTATGATAAAGCTACAGGGTGATTATTTTTCTCTACAATATTCAATGTACTTTCCCTCCATGTGGCATATCCGTGGAACGCCCTGTATAATTCCAACAAAACCAGTAAGTACCTATAAATACCAAAAAGCTGGGTTCATGGCGCCATTTTGAGTAGCGCGCTTATGTTTCTCGGGATTGGTCAAATAGCGCTATCCTTGTCTCCACTCAAACGCATCGATCGGAGTGCGATGGGTCGAAGTTTATTTTGCTTGTTATGTTTTTATCAAGTTCAGTTGATTGTAAGTCAAGGTCATAGATCACGTGTGTCGTCGGTTGTTGCATTCGCAAAATTTTGAAAAAATGGCTATTTGGTCCAGTGATATTGAAATCATGAAATAATCATTTGTGATGGGTACTCTGGTGAAGGAATTTAAGTGCTAAAGAAATAATATGAATGAATTATTGAAATTTCACGAAGACGACGGGGTGTCGTTTTTGAAGATATTGTGAGTATAAAACGTACTTTCGATTTAGATTACAATTAACAAGCCGCTCGTCCGGTTTCGTCCGTTAACGATAGAGACAAGGATATATCGCTATTTGGTCGATCCCGGGTTGATTCAACAGACGCTACTCTTGGAGTGGAAAGTTCTGTTATTTTTTAACATTAGTGATACCTTAAACATACTATTACATAGTATTATACTTTTCTTCGATGTAAGTAATTAAAAGTTGTTGATATTGTTGGTGTCTGATTCGTTTATTGAATTTCTGATTTTAGAATATGCACAGGTTGAGTACCAGCGTTGAAATTTTCTAGAAACATAAACAAAATGAACTAATCCCACCCACATCAACAGATATTGAACTAACTATGAAAATTGTGATCAAAACTAATTGCTGTGATATAACCATATATGTACTGAGATTTAAACTAGTTATGTAAAGCAAGCTTTCGATTGTAATAAATAAGGATAAGGGGGTTAAATAAAGTTACTCGCGTCCGTAGGTTTGCCATTAAGACTCTACACGTGGGTCACATCTCTACACTGGGTGGTGCTAAATGACACAACTGACTAAACACTGACTGAGTGGTAGAGCCACGCTGCGTTGGGCCGGCTTGCCCGGCGTAATACCACCCTCTTACAAATATCGGGTGAAATAATAGCACTTGGTGTCGTTCGTTCGGCCAGTGAGGGTTCCGGAGGCCCTTCCCCCCCCCCACCATTCCTATTCCTTAAAACGTCTAATTGGAAGTAATGTTATATATTAAGCGGAATATTTTACAATCATTTCAATTGAAGTTACAAATTTTGTACACGACTGTACGTCTATAGAAATGTAGGGAGAATATTTTTTTATTTTCTAATTAAATTAGCTTAATTTTATTTTCGCTGCATACGACTATTTCATGACTATTTTTGGTACAAACTTTAAACCGAAAATCGTAGGCGTTACGGAGAAATTTTAAGTTTTCAAATGTTTAAGCCATAATCCTCATCAGGGTACCTTTATATCTCTGGAATCTTTTAAAGACTATTTCTGAGATTTGGCATGTCGTTGTGACTATTTCATGACTATTTTTTGGAACCTAAACCAATTCGAAAGATTGTACCGTTTGCTAGCATCAGAAATGAGGATTACAGCTTGACGTTCAAGCCATAATCCTCACTAACCTATAGCTATAACGCCGAAACTATAATGCGACTATTTTTTTTATATGTATGACTATTTATGACTATTTTATGACTATTTTTTAGCGTTGTCAAAATTCGTTTTCATTGAGATTTCAAATATGAGGATTACAGCTTGAAGCACACAAAATCAATAGTTGAATTCATACGGACCACATTTTGCCGTCAACTGTCAACCGCGTCTATGATACCGACTACATCGCAGCCACAACGCAACCACCAGCGGCACCGCGAACTAGCGGCCGGCCACATCGCAAACACATCGCAAACACAACGTTGCGTTGACGCGACGACGCCGACGACTCCGGTTGCCAACTGTTTTCCAGCTAGTGGCTAGACGTCTTGCAAAAAGTAGCTAGACAGCTCGATTTTTTTAAAGTATTCTTTTTAATATTAAAATGTAATTAAAGTATGGAAAATTACCAAGTAAAGTAATTGATTACTTTTCTTGGTAATTTTCCACGAATTTAAAAAGTCTAATTAATAAAATTCTACAACAATTATTTATTAATTGTTTAAGCTTTCTATTTCATTCGTATTACAAAGTTACTATATACTTAATTTAGTTCTATGTAATAAATAACTTAAATATTATATAAAAACTAATTAACTACAAAGTTACTAAAAGTAATAAAAAAAAAAAAAAAAAAAAAGGGATACTTACATGTAAAAAATATGCCCCAAATCGCTCCCGAGCGGCATTGTGCCCAGAAGGCTGGTCGCATTCCCTCGCTGGATGGTCAGGCTTATTCGCTGACCCAAGAATGCCCCAGCCCGCTGGTCACCCGAGGACTCAACCAAACGCTTGGCGAGATCCCGGAATAAACGGTGAGCGCTTGGCCCCCACGGTTCGAGGGTCTCAACTCCAAACGGCTCAAATATGCAGGTGTTGCTAATATCGACATATTTGCGCCGCTTGAGCGACTCTGCTGCTGCAGCAGCAGTTCCGGCCTCTATTGAGGTTTGGGGAAGGTGGGATGGGGCCAGGGTGTCGACGCAGGTTGCGTCCCACACCAAGGGCCGGCCCATCTTCCACGGAACCAGGGTCATGCCATCGGGTCTCTTGCCATCGCTTCGTAACAAGCCATTCGGTTCTAGAACGGCTGGTATAGAAGCGCTAGCAAGGGCCCGGCGGATGATGTCATTAAGGCCGGCGTGGCGGGGAATTCTTCCCGCACTTCTGCTGCAGGAAAGACCGTGATGGCCAAGCTCATTCACCATGTCACCGCATGGGCAGCGATGTGGGACATTACACGGTGCCCCCAAACGAAGTGAGGAAGCTAGGCGAAAGGTATTGTTGTCCAGGAGTGTGCAAAGATGAGGAGAAGGAAGGGTGTGGAGCCATAATCCAGATTCCCATTGGGCCACAGCAAGGAGACGGGCCTGATCTGCAGGACTAGCTAGCGTATTAAGAAGGTTATTCCGCGCTAGTCTGCAAAGCGGCTCATCCCACTGCCTTTGCGATGACGGGTTACTGGGCACGTCATCGCCACACTGGCTCTTCCACACATCTAAGGCTTCAGACACGTGGGCTGTTGGATGGTGTCGCGGGGATTTCGATAGAATGCTTGTGATCAGCCCCTCCGTCTTGTGTACTGAAGCCAAAAAAGCTGGAAGAGCTACACTCGAAATTTTACGTATTCCCAGGCCTCCAAAACGGATAGGTAGGGAAGCCTGGGTCCATGCTTGACTGTCCAAAGGGATGTTTAGTACCAGAGATAATATGTTTTGAATCGAATCATCTAATTTTGATGTCAAGCTTGGGTGATTCCAAAAGGGCGAGGATCGAACGCTATATATGAATTTGGGTGCAAATAAGCAAAATTCCATTATGGTGAAAGCCATGTGAGCGTTAATTTTGATTATGCGGTCCGAAACAAAATTTAAACTGGCTAATTTATCATCAACGAAAGGGGCGAACGATTCTTCTAGGATGGGGAACCCTAGGAGGCGTAAAGATTCTTTTTTAATGATTTTGATACTTGGAGCTATGGAGTTAAACTGTTGCTTAATATTGTCACTGTCATTACATGTCTCTGGTATAAAGAGCTCGCATTTAGAAAAATTTAGTTCTAAACCGGCTTTTTGAAAATTTTGAGTTAAAGATATTAGGTCAGCCAATACGGTGTTAGCGTCGCCTCCGAGGGTTCCATCATCTAAGTACCACACATTAAATTTAGAACCTAGTTGTTTTATATACGGATGAATTGAAAGTCCAAAAATTGCTGGGCCTAGAGGATCACCTTGCTGACACCCAACTGCGGACGTGATCAAGTTATCTTTGTATAGCAGATTGCTAGGTGTTCCGTAACATTGCCAAAGAAACTTAAAGGCGTCCGGGATTTGTTCCTTAACCTGTGTCAGCAAGGTACCTCTATCCACAGAGTTGAATGCATTTTTGACATCCACCTTCAGCAGAATGTCGTCAGGGTTGTTTTGTATAAAGCTCCTTACCGAGTGAATGGCGGCTTCGCATCCACCGCTCAGGCCGAAGCCTAATTGGACTGGCTGAAAGTATTCCGCTAGCTTATCGGACATATTTCTGCAGCATACCTTGGCAGCCAGTCGTCGAAGGGTGGTGCCTACGGCTATTGGGCGAATGCCGCCATCCTTTTTTTTAAGGGCACATAGATTGGCACCGTATAATATGTCAATAATTTCTTAGTTGACTTTTCCTGAAAGCATTAAATTAATAAGGGCCGTCAATTCCTTCAAAAGAGCGCCGCCGGCATCACTACATCTACCGCCAACAAGGTCTTTTAAATGTTGTGCAGTGAGTCCATCTAAGCCACCGGCGGTGCCACTTCGGAAGGAATTGACGGCTTTAAGTATGCATTCTGGTGTAGTCTGTAAGCAGGGGTATGAAAAATCGGGAGGGTCGGGAAATGGAATATTGGGGGCTGGAGGTGGATGTTTGCTATGCAGGGCCGAAAGGGTAGGTATCTGGAGAGTCAGGGGCGATCGAATCGTCGGAGAAAAGCAGACGTGCTGCGCCTTGTATATCTCCGTCACTGATTTTATTTTCTACTAAAAGATGGATATTTTTATCTTTTTTGCCAAGTCTTGATGAATGGACTGAAGGTCGAAAATTGGGGAAAGGACAGGACGGAGAGCAGTTTTCTTTAATTTTTTGTGTCAAAGATGTATGATTTTGATCTTGTTTAACACTAAGAATTTTGTATGGGAAGACGAATAGATGCTCCCAGGCCCGGACGGAGTTTTCTTGGACAACTTTAGAAATGATATGAGAGAGAGTCTGGGCTACAGTTACGCGGGCTCCTCGTGGTATACGTTTTATTATTGGCAATGATTGTTTAAATTTGGCTAGTGTTTTCCTAAAGGGAGAGGAAATAGAGGATGGAGAAGGTGGCGAAGGAGAAGTGTTTGCGGAGGGTTGATTATCCACGTTTCTATGAACTCTACTTACGTGGATTTTCAACCCTCTTTGGCCTTTGAAAAAACGGGGCTGGGAACATCTTGGGCACTGCACTACGTTTTCCGACGATTCGTGGACGCTTGGTGGCACCGTGTTTGCACTTACATGTATGTTCATAGTAAAAATAAATAGCTAAAAAAATACATCCAAAAAGCATAACTTTGTACATTAAAATAAATAATTGTTGTAAGGTTGCTTGTTGACCGGTGACTTTTTGTTGACGTCAGTCGTGTGACGGCTGCCGCAGAGTTTTTATTGGCTGAATTAAACAAATATTGACAGGCGATGGTTTGTCATTGGCGCATATTGCGCAACTCTTTCGGTGGTTGCCTTGGTGACCGATGGCAAGATGTCAACAGTATGGTAAAATAACTGGCAGGATTCCTCGTCAAAACTTGTGTTCTGCAAGGCACAGGCGTAGGCCTTCAATGCTGCGAGTTGGCTCTCCAACAAGGAATCGCACAAGGGCTTATTTAGGGTGCCATTCCGACGGAAACCAAATTAATTAATTAAATAAAAGCACCTCTTGTAACTTGACGTTATCTGTTTAAGTAAAATTTTTCTCAGAGGTTTCTCAGAGGTGAAAACTTCTAAGATTTGATGAAGCACATAACATCAAGCACTGACAAATTTCGACGGTTGAAAGCCAGACCTCGGTAGCCAAGTGGTTAAGGCAGCCGCCCGGAATGCGGAAGGTGCGTGGTTCGATTCCCGCCCAAGGTTGTCGTCTTTTTTCAGTGTTTAAAATTTTACTTAATTATATTTAAGCGTTAATAAAACGCTAAAATATAAAACATTAATATTAATTGTTTAGTCAGAGAGTCAGAGACCAGGTAATGAGGACTGCAAGAGCAGTTTACTGCCACAGTGCACGTTTCAAGCGCTTGGCCTTCATCTCACATTATGGTAAGTGACGATAAGGCCAAAGGTTGAAGCGCGCTTCACTCGGAATCCACAGGCACTGAGGAACTGGCTATCTCTAAACTAAACACAACAATGCTATGGGAATAATTATGATTTATCATTATCAAAAAAAAAGAAAATCAAAAGGCCGTTTTCACTTTACGAAAGTTTTTGTAAGTAGAGCGTCTCAATTAATATGCCACAATACCAAGAATAGGGTTACTACGATTTCTCGAAAGTATTTCTATACTTCTTGTGAAAGGTGCTAACAAAAGTATCTACAAGTTTCATAAAATTGTAGCTGCTTGGCTCCCAAAAATAGCAAAATCTAGCTAAAAAGAAGCTAAGTTGACAAAACCCCCTCTCATTCATTCTGTCGTGTATTACGTGCCGCGTGGTTGTTGGGTAAACAAAATGTCCGACAGCGAGACATTTGACACTTATTTTTTATTTATTGAGGAGGTCCGTAATTTACCATGCCTAAGGCATGCCTTAAGGATTACAGGACAGATGAGTATTCCAATCACATACTAAAGAACAAGGCATGGGAAATTATTTGCAAGAAGTTTTAGGATTATTTTAATAATAAGGAATTAGTGGATTGACACGTACCACCAACCCTATATTCACGCTTTATTATACCGCCAAGAGAATTTTTATGAGATCGATTCAAGAGCATACGATTCAATCCAAGAATCAATTCAGACCGATCCATCGCGATCCAAAAAATCGATAAAAAGTGAAAAATCGTGCATTCCTACTGTCTGTCTGCCGCTACGCAACCAAATCGCACCCACTAGCAACAACGCAACAACATCCATGTCGCAACGGTGTGGTTGTGGTACGTGTGAAACAACACTTAGTGGCGGCCACCAGTCGCCGCCACAGTCACTACTTTTCGCAGAGAATTCCCGCCCGTGGCCAGTATATATATATGGCCCTATACAGATATAGATCTATATCTGTGCCCGTGGCCGAGTGTGCGCACGACGCGAGCGACAAAACGCGGCCACTATTATAGTTGTAGCGAGCGTAGGAGACTCGCGTAGCTTGTCTTTTTTCAGTGTTTTAAAATTTTACTTAAGTATATTTAAGCGTTAAAAAAACGCTAAAATATATAAAAAAAACATTAATCTATAACGCAGCTTCATGAGAAAACTTCAGATGTAAAAACTAAACAATGTTGACTACAAAACTTAACCATCAAGCAAGCACTGACAAACTACCTAAACTAAACTAAAGTACAAAAAAAAAGAACCTATAAATAAAAGATGTAAATAAATAATTATAAATATAATATACCTATTAAATAAAAAATAAATAATTATGTGCAAAATGTACCCATAAGATGTGTTATCTACATTATAGCCTTTACACGATAAATATTACAGGGCCTTAACTTTAAACCTTTGCTCAAATTCAAAATGTTGTAGTCATATCGTTTGTTTGACGTTAACAAAACAATGTTTAGCTAAAATAATTATGTGCAAAATGTACCTATAAGATGTGTTATCTAGATTATAGCCTTTACACGATAAATATTACAGGGCCTTAACTTTAAACCTTTGCTCAAATTCAAAATGTTGTCGTCATATCGTTTGTTTGACGTTAACAAAACAATGTTTAGCTATAAGGCTCATGTTTTTAATCGACGTACTTATAACAAATAGGTGAAATGCATAATATCACCAATAGTCGGTTAAAAATAAGCACGTTTTCCGTTCATTTTTTCAACATCAAAGTGATATTTCGTGTCATCTGACAATTATTGGTGGTCCACAAAACACGGTCTGCCGCGTGCCGGAGTTATTTTTAATTTGCCGATTTACCTTTTTAGAATGAGGTATTTGTTTATCGGAAGGGAAAATATAATAGCAGTTAACTCAATGATATTATATCATTGAGTTATCTCGTTTGTGCTCTTAGTACCTACCTCTATACCACTTGACTTTTGCTCGACTATTTACTGATATAACCATTGATCGAAGATTTATGTTCTAAAACTTGTCTTAGTTGACATGTCTTGTTTCAAATCGTTTGTATTATTGGCTTTCGTTTGTAGTATAATTATGAAAGTATAGAAAAGTATAAAAAAAGTAACATATAATCACGACTATTACCCCCGAAAGGTTAGTCAGAGACTAGGCAATGAGGACAGCAAAAGCAGTCCTCTACCATAGTCCACTTTTCACCAAATAGCGAATGCACATGTGCTAAGCGTGACAGGTGGTTAGCCCATCGCCGCTCTTACCTGATGGATGGATGCATTCTTTAGTCTGTTAGTCGCCTTTTACGACACCCAAGGGAAGAGAGGGGATGGTAGTATTCTTTCACCGCTACGCGACACGGTTTTTTTTTGTTTGTTGTTGTTTTTTTTAGAAAGCTATAGCCTATAATGCTTTCTCACTACTGGGAAAAGGGCTCCATAAATTATAATGAAGTCTTCATCACAATTAATGGGAATTTATTGTTTTAATCATCAAGCTTGCCAAATGCTGGTAGGTTATAACAAACCCGGGTTATAATTACTCGTACAACGAAAAATCCGAAACTAACTGGAGAGAATTCATTCGGCCATCGAGTTTTATAAAATAAAACCTATGATTTTCTTACTATCTGGTTCATAATTTTATTAAACTAAGCAACTATAATAAGGCTCATAATCATTAGAATTTAATTAGGCGTACAAAAATAGTGGGTTAGCCGCGGTGGCGCGGCGCCTGTTCAAGTAGGGAGCTATTCTAGTAGACAATCGATAAGGTCGTCTGCATATTTAAATCATTGCGGAGGTGAACGTCTCCGGCTGTGTTACGTACCGATCGTATTGGGTTGAGGATGATAACCGTGAGACTTGTCAAAAACGAAACTCTTTAAACGGGTCTGTTTGCTCCAGTATTTTTACACATAAAACCCAAGTTATGGTTTATACTATGAAGCCGTATGTGTAGAAGCTCAATAAAAGAGTATTGTAAAAGGCGACTAACGGACTAAAGACTGCACATACATCCAACAGCGTAGAGCGGCGATTGGCTGACCACTATCACGTTGAGCACAATCATGTGGTGTTGTATAGTTACCCCCCTTACTCTTGAAACCGATCCCGATCGATCGAGATTGGTATTTTGAAGTTTCGTACTCCTAAGTTACGACACCAAAGCTAATATGGATTCATATTGCGTGGACATTGGAAGAAAAAAAACAAAACTTAATGCCATTTAGTTCACCCAATATGAATCCAAATTAGCGCTGGTGTCGTAACTTAAAAGTACGAAATTTCACAATACCAATCCGATCCAATACCGATAAAGAGTAAAGGGGCTGGTCACACCTGGACTATGGCAATGTCTGCTTCTGCGGTCCTCATTGTCTAGTCTCTGACTAACTATTTAACTATTTGGGGATAGTAGTAGTGAATCTATGTCTGTATGTATGATTATGGTTCAACCTTGGCGTTCGAACTGTTAGCAGAGTGCGTGGTCACGGGAAAACTGCGGACCGGGTTAAGGGGGGTTAGGCGGTGAAAGCGGAAAAAATGACTGTTTTCTACACCGAGACATTTTAGTGGTTGTTTTCCCGCAACAGAACGATTTACCTTTAGTAGACTATCGAATCATGCAAGTTATTTTTGCCAAAACTGACAAATAAATTTCGACCTCATATACAAAACGGTCCGATCAGCTGACGACATTAGTATGGGAGGTCGAAAAATAACTTGTATGATTCGATAGTATTACTTATTATTCGATAATAAATAAATAAATAAAGGTAAATCGTTCTGCCCCGGGAAAACAACCACTAAATGACTCTGTGTATAAGCCTGTTATTCAAAATATTTTAGCTATTTCGCAATGAAATTTTCAATATGTGTTACAGAACGTATGTGTGAGGGATGACTGTTCCAAAACACGATTGAAAACATTATGCCCGATAGAAAATAAAACTGAAGTTACCTCTAAAATTTCATATAAATGCACATTATGACCGTGTTTTACAATAATAATTCCTATAAAATCATGAACACTTAAGGTTTTCGATTTCTTGACTGACTTGGATTTCCAAAAAAATAAACATTTTTATTAAGAGTTTTTGATAAAAATGTGAATGGCGCTTACAAATTAACGCGGACCCCGCACCACGCCAACACCCGCGAGAGCCCGGAATTTTCGCTGACCGCCTAACCCCCCTTAATAATTTGAAATGTCTTGTCAAGAATAATGATAGTATTGGCAGTAGCCATAACATACATCCTACTAATATTATAAACGCGAAAGTTTGTAAGTATGGATGTATGTTTGTTACTCTTTCACGTAAAAAGTACTTGATGGATTTGGATGACATTCGGCATACAGATAGTTTATAAGCTGGATTAACACACAGGATACTTTTTATCCCGATATTCCCACGGGAACTGGAAGCACGCGGGTGAAACAGCGAGCGGCCGCTAGTATATATATAAGTATTCGCGACTATTATTCCCGAAGGGATAGTCAGAGACCAGGCAATGAGGACCGCAGAAGCAGTCCTCTGCCGCAGTCCACGTTTCACCAAATAATAGTTACACATGTGCTCAGCCTGACAGGTGGGGAGCCATCGCCATCGCCATAGCCAATAGCAGTTGCCATAAATAGGTCAACAAGGTTTTTCCCGAATAAGCCTTTTTCCCTAATCCACTATTACCTATCTGGAAATTTAATCAAAATAATTAAGGGGATCCTGCATGAAATTGTGAAAATTTACGTACGTTTTTAAGTTACTGTGCAATTCGCTGAATTGGTTAAATAGATTAAAAAAACTTACGTGAGTTAGCCTGATCATTGACAAGGTCGTGGCCTTGTTGAAAGAAACAAATTCTTTAAACAATACATAAAGCTAATGACTCCTGAAAACATTTTTTTTCGACAACTTTCTTTTTTTACGCATTAAACAGTAATTCTTACATGAAAATATTTGTATTCGTTGGTCACCCCCATCTTCAAAAAGTAAATTTTAATCTTTAAACCAAGCGCGTGATGGTTTTGTACATTTCGCAGAATAAAAACATTGCTCTAATCAAATTACTAGGTCTCTATCTTCAAAGCAGAATTGTTCTAGTTTTAAATATTAATAGGATTGATTATGCTTTGAAATTCATTAAGAGACTTATGTCAGTTTTTGCGATCGCGCGGCACTTAAGAAAGAGTTATTTTACGAAATTTTAAAAACAAAACACGTTACCTAATGATTACTGCAATTTTATAATGGGCACAATATTTTACAACTTTGTCATAAGGTAATTAGTGCGTGAAACTTGCACTTCAGCATTACCTTATACCATTGTAATAAGCATTATAATTGTCTGGCAAAGTCGTTTATCAGGATTGTGTTTAATGACAGTATGCCTCTCATATCTGGCTTAGCGCATGCGCTAATTTTACCCCTGCTAAGCATCGAACCGTGCTTTTTGGGCACCAGTGTAGCGGAAAAAGACCTTGATTGATTATAAAGTTTTTTTTTGTAAACACAAAGCTGTGTCAGCTGACAATTTGCCTTGCATAAAGAGACTATAGAATTTATGAGTCTACCTCTACCTTGAAGCTTTACATTCAGGTCGGCAACAGAAAAGCAACGCCCATGCTTCTCCACAGCAAAAAAATACGTCGTAAGGGTGGTAGGTTTAAAAAGATGTTTTGGACGATTCAAAGTGCTCAGTTTATAAGTTTACGAGCTGTCCTGGCGAACTTCGTATCGGCCGTGTACCGCCTCACAATCAATGAAGTAAAAGTCGAATCTGTCAATATTTTTTTGTTTTATTTAAATATCTTCCTAATGTCTTCATTACTTAAATCCTATTTACGGTTTTCTATGTCACTCACACAACCATAATTATATGGCAGATTTTTTAAATCCAATTTTATACTTTTCCGGACGAATTTTCAAACATTTTCTCTCACTTAAAAATTGTCCTAACAATTACGAACACAACAACATTTTTTGTTGTGTAACTTTGTTTCTTTATAGTTAATAATTAAGAAACAAAGTCGATTCACGAATTCCGTTTCGACAATTGTTTTATGAATTCAAATACGACCATAGCATAGTTGGTAGTAAAATATCATTAGAGGGGCCTACCCTCTGTTGCTCTCGAGTGCTGTTCGTGTATAAAAATATTTAGTATACTTTTGTTTCCATTTATGTTACATCATTTTTGAAAGCAGTGAAAGTAAAAAAAACCCTGTTAAATAATAATGGTGTTTAAATTCACCGTTTACCTCTACGCTTTATCACACATTTCACAATGTTAGGAGCTCCGAATTTCCAGAGTTACCTTATCGATCCGCGCCCGCCTGCCTAATTAGATGTTAATTATTCATAACTAATAATGTATTGACAGAGCAGGCAAAACAGCCTCGCGATACACAAGGTAAGCTTTATGTGGTTTTGATACGGATTATTCGGATTTATTGTTAGTTGTTACCTATTTTTATTATACAGTCATGTCTAGGGATGTATAATAAAACTTTAGGATCTACAATATATTTCATCGACGAAAATGCCCCATAGGGGGTCAATTGTGTTTTGTTATTGTTGTTCAAAAAGTGCCCGAATGCGCAAAAAAACTGTAAAAAAAATCTTTTTCCTTTCGGCAATTAAAAAAAGGAGTTGTTTCATAGCGTGTTTTTTTTTATTTACCCTAAACCTTTTCCTTTAAAAAAACTTAAAAAACGAGCCTCTACATGACGTACTCAAACCAATAGTCTCTGCAGTCTTGTGGGGTTTTGGAATTGACCCCAAGGAGTATTTTTGTAGATACTGTTCCTAAAGTTTTATGACTACATCCCTGGACATATTGTATAAGGCAATATAGTCCCTCAATAGGCCATCCTACTAAGTGCAAAGAACAACTATTTGTATGCGAGCAACTTTAAAAGTGAGAAAAAAGTAGCGTTCAATACTAAACTAAAAATACAATTCTATGTGTAATCTACATACATACACATAATGACGACTATATTATCCCCGAAGTGTTAGTCAGAGACAAGTCAATGAGGACCGCAAAAGCAGTCCTCTACCATAGTCCACCTTTCACCAAATAGCGACTGCACATTTGCCCAGCGTGACAAGTAGTGAGCCCATCGCCGCTTTATGCTGTTGGATGTATGTGCAGTCTTTAGTCCGTTAGTCGCCTTTTACGACACCCAAGGGAAGAGAGAGAGAGGATGGTAGTATTCTTTCACCGCTACTTGACACGGTTAGCTACCCGACACAGTTATATGTAACTAGCGGCCGCTCGCGGTTTCACCCGCGTGGTTCCCGTTCCCGTAAAAATATTGGGATAAAAAGTATCCTATGTGTTAATCCAGGTTATAAACTATCTGTATGCCGAATTTTATCCAAATCCATTTAGTAGTTTTTACGTGAAATAGTAACAAACATCCATCCATACTTACAAACTTACGCGTTTAAAATATTAGTAGGATCTAAATGTATGAAATACCTTTTTTTTTCAGTGTTGCTCCCATACAAATAGTTGAGCTTTGCACAAAATAGGATGGTCCAGTTGCAGGATTATATACCTATTACCAAACACCCTGTATAACAGAATTGTTCACTGCTAGTCACTATATACGATACTGGATAGCTCGATGGTGCAGCGGGTAAAAGGTTCGGTTTTTTTATGGAACTCGTCTAGTGACCAGATCCTGCCTGATGGTAAGCAGCCGATGCAGTCCAAAATAATGACAGCGCTTCTCACCGTGGAACAAGCACGGTAACAAGCGCACCCATTCATGATGGCTTGCATAAATGCCGTTCTGCTTAAAAGACACAGAAAAACATGATACACTTAGAAACACATGCGCCGACAGAGAGTTCCAAAGCCGAATGGTCTTACAGAGGAACGACTTGCCAAATTTTTCGGTACGAGTGCTGATAGTTTGCACAGTATGATGGTGGTTCCTAAGACCAGCACGTGTAGTCCGGGAGAGAAAAGGAGAGGGCGGAATCAGGTCAAAAAGTTCTTCATAATACTCTCCGTAGTAATTCCGGTAGAAGATACTGAGAGAAGCAATGACTCTACGCAGCTGGAGGTCCTCAAGAGAGGCTGTAACCTCAGCATCACCAATAATGCGTACCGCTCGCCTTTGCGTCTATCAAGTGCATCGAGGAGGTATTTAGCGGAGCCGTCCCTTAGATGGGAACAATACTCTAGACTCGATCGTACCTGAGTCTTGTACAACAAACAGCGCTGCTCGGGAGTGAAAACCGCCTTACCTTATTGAGAATACCGAACTTACGGGAGGCAGTCAAAATAACACTCTCGATGTAGCATTTTGGATTCAGTTTCTGGCCGATGTCCATGCCAAGAACGCTGAGCTCCACTGAAATGGGTAACGGAGAGTTCTGAGGAGAGGGAGGTGTAAGGAAGGGAGTTAGCTTGGACGAAAATGCACAAACCTGGGATTTGCTGGCTTACGATCTTGTGAGTTAAACAACATGTATGTACTGTACGGGTGACCAAATTAAAAACATGTTGAGCTCTTCCGTGCTTCGGTGGGCACTTAAAGCGGTTGGTCCAGCAGTGGGACGTTTTTAAGATTATGGTGTTTTTTTTAACATAATGTAAAACGCCTTGGTTGTTGACTGGTTAAGAGCTCGGTTTGATATCCGAAGGTCCCGGGTTCAATTCCCAGGTCGGGCAACTGTCTTCGGATTTTTCGATGCGTAGCCCGGCTTTGTGACCCGACTTTTACTTATTTAGAAACACAGACTAGCCTAACCCAAGAACCCTAAGATTAGCTGTTTTTCGACCGGCTGTGTTCGCTTTTCCTAAAAGTCTTCTAACCTTGTAATAAACATAGCTACATTACGGCTGTGACTGTAAAAAACACAAGAAACGTCTTAAGAGTGTTAGACAAAAGCCCAGGCTCAATGTAGCCAGCGCTGCTTCGATTTCAAGTCACGTTGCCGTTGAAAAATGTTAGGACTCTGAGTCCGTTGTTGCGAATAACAAACCAGACTTATTCACTGCTCCACCCAGCGGTACGTGCCCTAGCTTTGGAGATAAAGGAAGAAAACTTTAATGGGTACAGGCGAACTCAAATGGATTTAAAATAAACACATTAAAGAATTAATACAACTTCTCTGAACAGTTCTGGCATGGATAGTTTTGAAAGTAGGTAGGTACTTACTTAGATTAAATACTTTTAGCCTGATCATTATCTTTCTACCTATCTATCGTACGTATTTCAGACACAACACAGAAGGATGAATAAATGATACACAGACATTTCTTTTTCTAACTTTGTTGGATTGTGCTAATTGTGTATGGTGGTTATTGTTAAAACAATGTAAGTTTTTCTTTTTTATGTGAGGGTTCACACTAATTTTATTATACAGGGTGTTTAGTGCATCGTGCGCCAAATCGAATGGGGTGATTGGAGGGGTCTTTGGCTACCTCTTTAGCCCCCATAAAAAAAATCTTAAGCCAACTAAAATTGTTATGCTGATTTTAAATTTTTTGAGTGAAAATTTATAAAAGTCTACACTAAACAAATTTTACCTGTTTCAAACAAACAACGGGCGGTTTTTACTATTCACCTTATGAACGAGTCAGAAAATGTAATCTGCCTTGTGAGTGTTATTAACGCAAAACCATGTTTTTATTTCACCGGTTGAATGTTAGAAAAGAAGAGACTAAGTACAGAAAATTTGCAAATATGTGATGTAACTAATTAATTTTCATGGCATATTGCACACCATTAGAAACAGTCCAGAGATGTTTTAAAAAAATTGGAAGAACTAGATACCTTTTAGTTTTTTTTTAATTGAGATCGAAAGTTGACGTTCAAGTTTATTTGTTTTACTTAAAAAACTTTGCGGGGCTGTAAAAGAAAACAAAGACGTTGCTGGTTAGTAATTTTGGTATGGATAGAAGCGTACAACGTTACAAAATAAAGTTTAAAAAAAAAAATTAAGGTAGACCCAACATTTTTTTTTGTATTAAAATTTAAATGTAAACATTTATAAATTTTTACCCTAAAAAATTTAATTTAATTTTTTATGGGGGCTGAAGAGGTAGCCAAATATCCCTCGAATCACCCCATTCGATTTGGCACACGATTTACCAAACACCCTGTATAATCGCACAGTTTTTTTTAAATGTTTACATACTGATAGGTACGGAAGTAGTTATGACATATGATAAGGTAGCATAATATAAAATAGGGTTCTTCTCCCGTGTTCTTTTAGCAACAACACCGTGTTGTGAGACTCCATTTTAATTCAATCTACCGTACATTACTAAATGTACTATAAAAATATATACCACTTGTATTAAGTTAAAATAGTAACAATTTCAGTCACCTCACAGAATTGGTGACCAAATCAAAATGTCTCAAGCTCCTCTATTCACCGAAAAGCATGTTAAGCCGTTAGTCCCGCTTGTTGTCGTAACATGGCAATCGCCAAAACCAACCGACCCGCATTGAGCTAACAACAATGTTATTGTGGGAAGGCCTAATCCCAACTGTGCAACTTCTTTATTGCGATGATGATGATGAGAGCTGTGTGATATATAGTGTCTCACTAAAATAATATTACCAAACCCTCTCTTCGCTTGGGAGATTAATAGACTAAAGACTGCACATATAGGTACAATCAACAGCATAGAGCGACGATGGGCTCACCACCTATCAGGCTGAGCACATGTGCAGTTATAATTTGGTGAAACATGGACTATGGCAGAGGACTTATTCTGCGGTTCTCATTGCCTAGTCTCTGACTAACCCTTTGGGGATATTAGTCGTAAATGTATGTATGATTTTTTTTGATAATTTGTTTCGTGACCATAGATACTAGTCCTTCAGTCGAAATAATAGAGTTCATTTTATGCTTAAAAGATGATAATGAGTGATGATAATAAGCTAAATGATATTCCCCCCAAATCCCTTGAGTTCCAGTAAAGATGTGGGACTTTACTGAATCTCACACGAATTTCTTGAGAGAATTTGAAAAGTGATGTTGCACTGTTTTGTTTTATTTGCCAACACTCATGCACGTTCCCGAACACTTTTAATAATCCACCATTATTTCACATTAATATTCGACAAAACACAAATTTTAGAAAATAAGACAAAACTACAGACATGACGCTTCACTTTCCCGCCAAGAAGTCCCATCTACGAGGGGCGTTCAAAATATTCTCGGTATTGATACGTTACAACCTCTTTTATATATATATTTGTTACTGGCCGCTAAGATTCATCCATTGACATTAAAAAAAAGTAAAATTGGAACCGAGATGTTCTTTTGTTTTTCTGCAATTGCCGAACAAACATGAACACCATGAGTGAATTAACAATTTTAACGAAATTAGAGCACCGATCCGTCATAAAATTCTTGACAAAACAGGGTAAAAATCAAAAAACCATAAAAGAGGAAATGGATTGTGTTTACCGTGAGTCTGCTCCTTCTTTATCTACTATTCAAAAATGGTCAAGCGAATTTAAGCGTGGAAGGGAGAGTATTGAAGATGACCCTAGACCTGGCCGGCCTGTAGTGGCTACCTCACAAGAAAATATTGATAAAGTGGAAAAACTTATATTGGAAGACGGCCGAGTGAAGGTAAAATCTATAGCTCAAGTAACCAATCTCTCTATTGGTACCGTACACGACATTATACATGACCATCTTAATATGTCAAAAGTAAGTGCAAGATGGGTTCCGCGAATGCTGACGCTTCTTCAAAAGGATATGCGTGTGGCTTGCTGTTCAGATTTTATCGACCTGTGTGGTGAAAATCCCGATGAGGTGCTGCAAAAAATAGTTACTGGAGATGAAACCTGGGTTCATCATTATGACCCAGAGAGCAAACAGGAGTCCATGCAGTGGCACATTAAGGGTTCAGCTCATCCCAAGAAGTTCAAGGTAATCCCGTCAGCTGGCAAGGTCACGGCCACAATATTTTGGGATTGTGAAGGAGTTTTGCTTATCGATTATAAAGAAAAAGGTGTAAATATCACAGGGCAGTACTACGCTAACGTTATACGTCAATTAAGAGATGCGATCAAAGAAAAGAGGCGAGGAAAGTTAACCAAAGGTGTTCTGCTTCTGCATGACAACGCCCCTGTCCATACTGCTCATATTGCCAAGGCAGCTATTGTTGAATGTGGGTTTGAAACTGTTACTCATCCACCCTATAGTCCGGACTTAGCCCCAAGCGACTTCTTTTTGTTCCCCAATCTTAAAAAGGATCTGCGTGGAAATAAATTTTCTGACGATGAAGCGTTGAAGACGGCCGTGGAGGAGCATTTTTACACCAAAGATAAAAAATATTTTTATGAGGGATTAAAAAAAATAATTGATCGATCTTATAAGTGTATGAACATAGGGGGGGAGTATATTGAAAAATAAAAATATCAAACTTTTCGTACTTGTTTGTTTTTATCCACATACCGAGAATATTTTGAACGCCCCTCGTATGTATGTAAGTACAATTGTACATACATGCAAGTACAATTGTACATACATGAAAGTACAATTGTACATACATACATAGATGGGACTTCTTGGCGGGAAAATGAAGCGTCATGTCTGTAGTTTTGTCTTATTTTCTAAAATTTGTGTTTTGTCGAATATTAATGTGAAATAATGGTGGATTATTAAAAGTGTTCGGGAACGTGCATGAGTGTTGGCAAATAAAACAAAACAGTGCAACAGGGTAGCCAGATATTTTTTTGTCAAGTCGGGATTTAGAAAATTTTTGAGTGAAAAAAGCGGGACTCTTTCGTCGAAAGCGGGACATAGTAAAAAAAACCGAGTGTAATCAGAAGTTTATAAATATTTATCTTTTTATTTGAGTTTATAATTACGTTTACGAGACAATAGATAGCAATAATAGCCATTCGCGCCGGGCGGGCGGCCAGTCCACACACTGTCTGTGTCACCCGGCCGCGCTTTTTCAGCACGCTGCACGCATGGTCGAGCTATCCCAGAATCGCGGGACTGAGCCTGTCCCGCGCGGGACATTTAATTTTTATTTAAAAATCATGACGTCCGGCCAAAATCGGGACGTCTGGCAACACTGGTATGTACACACGGCGTCAAATCAATCTACTCTAAACTGTCAAATTTCTCCAATGAATATTGATACTTAGAGCCAACCGATAAAGTTCAAAATTGATTGTAGAAGTTTGACAGTTTTGGGTAGGTTGATCTGACGCCGTGTGTACCATGATGATGGCAGTGACTGCGTTTTCAAAGCCAAGAGGATAAAATGTCGCACGCTACGATAATACATTTTTTTATCCTGTCTAACGAAACACGTACAAAAACATGATACACTTTTGTTGTTCTTCGATAAGCCGTCAACACACAAGCAAGCTTGTTATTTAAGCTGATAAGATACTGTTCCTTACATGTTACCAGAATCTAAGTAAGTGCTTTGTCGGATCGCAATAAATCGAATGCCAAAGGTTGTTTCATCCCTAACTGTTGGAGAGCTGGTTGTTATGAAGCGATCCATCACGGTGATGTCGTCTTATTTTTTTTGTAATTTATTATATGAGGTGTGTTTGAAGGGCGACCCGGTTTTTTTGCAAGGTAAGCAATACGTTTGCACAAAATCCTGTGTAGCGAAAAACACTCTTAATAAAGTAGATGGGATATTGGTTAGGATGTATCCTTAAACGGTTCAGAGCCCCTCGCAGTCTACAGGTACATAACTTTCAAATAATATTATAAATGGACAATAATATTGTCATAATATATTATATTAGGTAGGCCTTTGCCCAGTGGTAGGACAAGCCCGGCTGAATAATAATAATAATTAATAGCTTCGGGAACGGGTGAACCAATTTCTGTAGCGGTCTAGGTGTTTCCCTCCTAGAATATCGTCCCACCGCACATATTATCTTTTTAGGACTAATTTTATTTATTAGCTAGTAGCATATATGAAAAGTACCTAATACAGATTTTAACACAAATGCATGATGAAGGCGTGTTTCAAATTTATTAGAATCATTTGATGAATATTTATTTTAATTTGTAATGAAACTTTACTTTTAATAATGATATACGAGTAGGTACCTACTGCTTTTTATTTGATCATGTTGTGTACACACACATGTTTAAGGATGTAGTCTGGATCGCAAGTGTAACCTTATTTACTTATGTATGTAGTTAACTGCCAGAGTACAATCAATTACTTACATATTTTTTGTATAAATAAATAAATTCACGCTGTTGACCTTGTCCTATATTATCCCTTTGAACCGTTTACAAAAACATCAACCCCAAAAATTATGTAGGCTTCTTACCATAACTGTACATAAATTATACGTAAATTATACAATCTCGAAAATTATTTGATTTACAGCAACAATGTTTATTACATTATCAACCCTCAAATATCTTAGGTAACTCGAAGTTGTAATTACATTTACAAAGGGGTCTCTCTTTGAAGTAGGTACAAGGGAAAAGTCTGGAATAACGTTAAATTACTTTTCTATTATTGGAAACATGCCAGGAGCACGTAGCCTGCAGTGAAGGGTTAGGTTGAATGAGCGAAACGTTTCACTTTTGACCAACGAACCAAAATATACGGGGATTATAAAAATTTGTGAGTTCCGGCCGTTTAAGTTTTTAAAGACGTATAATGAATTTATATTACAACGACGTTATGAAAAATTTAAAATGAATAATGTTGGTACTAATGGAATCGTAGTATTATGCTGAACTAGAATATAGTACTTTTTATACCGCTAGTGTGTGAAACAGACACACAATCCTATCTTAATAGTATACTTTTATACTAACTTAAAAAAAATGTGACAAACTTGTTTACTTGATAAAGAATAAGAATGCACGTACCTATACTTACATTTCTGTAAACAAGAATAATTATAATTTTATAAGTACCGTACGTACCTAGTTGATAATCTTTATGTTAAAATATGTAATTCATAAACACTGATCTAATGTATTCTCTTGATTTCACAGTCTATGTACTTAGTCGCACTCGATGCGTTACTCATTCCTACCGACATTATTTCACTTTACTCACTCTGTCCTTAGTTATTGATGTTCCCACCTTCTTGAATGACCGATGCACTGTGTATAGGTAGTGCGCACGAATTATTATATATCGTAAAATGCAAAAGTACCCGTAATTAGTTGTTCAATTGAAAAACATCTTGCAAATGACTACATACAATGTTCCAACAGTGTTTTTTATTGTAATATATGATGGACAATATTTTAGTGAATCATTCCTTTTTGTATTTGTGTTGTAATGCCATGCAATATCATAGAAAGGAATTAACATCTAGGACACAGGCTCGGCCTAGTTTTGATGCTTGTATAAAAGTCTTTTATTTAAACGTTAACATTAATCTAGTGACGTGTAGGTATGTGTTTTGATTAGTCAATAAATATTATTATTATTAATCCCAATTTTAATGAAATTTGTTACGTAGCGCATGTTTTACGTGTAAAATAGTTTATTATGAGAAACCATAGTTAATTCTATATGAGTCTGAAAGACAAAAAATCACGCAGGTGATAGATATTGTGTGATAGGCATTACTATTATCTTTTTTATTATATAACCGTAAGCAAACATCACAAAATGTGTAGAAATAAAAATAATATTATGTCGAAAAACAATTTCACAACGCTCTGACGGTCGGTCTGTAATATCATCCATTGTCAATTTTCCCCGAAATTACCGTGAAACAACAGAGGCAGAAGTATTTTATAAATTTATTCAATTACGTAAAAAACAGTTATCTAGTCCTTTAAATGAAGCATTCTAACGGGCTGGGGTGTAATTAAATTTACCGGGGGCTTTTGTGACAGAAAACGTGTCATAATCGTGTAAGCCTGCGAGCGAGAGTAGGGTTGAGGTGAATGGGAGATGAATGGGACAATGCAAAATGTTAAACATCACGCCATCACACATTCGCGATTAAAGGTCGCAGGTTCAATCGCGTTCGTTTGCAATTTGTGTCTTATTAGTACGTGTGTAAGTGCTTATCTTTCTCTGGGATCGAAGCTTTAGTTTATGTAATTAATTAAGTTTCATATTCGCTAAACTGGTACAACAGTTGGTTGGTGCAGAGTACTGTAAAATAAAAATAGGAAATATTTTACACCAGAGCATCATACAAGGATATTTGCTGCTGCTAATAATCTTCTCACCTTTCCGGAATATCGCCAGGTATTAAATGAAGGCTCGTGATGTCCGGAACTGTCCGGAACTTATTACACAAATCTCGTTAAAGGTCTTACCTGTAGCATAGGCCCTACTGTCTCACACATAGCGCATTCTCTCATGATCAGTAAAAATCAGTATTGGCCAGGATGCCTATCCTTTTGGACTGGTTTAGCTGTACTCTATAGACTAATGTGCTATTTAGTCTGATTCTGAAGCTAATTAATTGTAACTTATTTACTAAAATTAATAGAAATTTATTACTACATAAATTCAAGAAGTGTATAAACGTTTATGGAACCACCACGTCTCCCCGGATTCGGTGGTACTAGGTAATGAGTTTAACCTAGTAGGAAAAAAAGGCGAGACAGATTTATGCCCCTGGCCATAAGTTCAAGCTAACCTAGGTGCCCTGGAAGCGGTGACATTTCGCCCAAAACGTTTCCAACCAATCTATAAAGTATTTCAATAAGATCTGTTTTTATGGTTGGAGCGAGTCGTCCGTATTCATTCGGCCTGAGAGTACATAACATGTGTTCACACTATAAACCCAATAAAATAAAATTACAGCCTTCTACGTGAGCCGGCAGCTGGTGGCGTCGGCAGTAAAGTTACACAAAGTCAACTTTACCATTAAGAAAATAAGTATGACTTTCGAAACGGCAGCAAGTTAGAAACAGTGGCGAGAAAGGATAACACTTTTTTATATGAACACATGAAAGTTTTTCACTTATTAAACCATCGATAAATATTTTTTGATCCAATAATATCAAAAGAATGGAGGAAATTAAGCAGATCGTAGGAAAGCTATGCCTCTGCCAACCCATCCGGGAAACGGACGCTACCCAAAACTGTCAAATTTCTTCAATAAAATTTGAACTCAAACCACATAATACACATGCAAACTTCACGTTTTCACTTCACTTCACGAGAGAGACCACGGTTTCCTCATTTGCTACGATCGTGGCACTTCTTTACACAGTTTTACACAATACTTCGGCCTACCTCCCGCGTTTTTGCATGGTGTACATTACACACATTATGTTGTTACGCTTATATTATTATACTAATGTAGGTACTTACATTGTTTGGTTGTAAGGATCAATTTTTATTGGAGAAATTTGACAGTTTAGGGTAGGTTGATCTGACGCCGTGTGTACTTACTATCATAAGTGTATTTGCTTAAGAGGAAACACTACGTCGACGTGGCATGCAAAATCTCATACAAAACACAGAAAAACGATGTTTCGTAGTCCCCTGTTTCCTCCTTGAGAACTGGACCAATTTTTATTACTTTTTCAGCATCGGCTAAAGAAAGAGATTTTCTATGTCTGTATTGATGGATTGATTGATTGAATTGCATTAAGTCATTTATTTAATAACCAGGAGCCTTCAAAATTTAGCGAAATCACTCCGTTTTAACCTATAAAGTTACTATATATCTTTTTAACCACTCACTCTTGGAAATTTTCAGACACAGAAATTGGCGCAACTGTCAACGTCGAATTTGACAGAATCGAGCATAGACTATGCGATATTTTGCGATCACGATGCATAAAATGTACCACAGAACCGAAATAATTGACCTTGTTCATACTGAAGTAGTCTGTAAGTCTATGAAAACACGGTACAAAGTCAAGTGTGTCTTTGTAGGTGCGGTCTCATGCGACCGCTTGGGGTTTGAGAGGGCGTCTTCAGAAACATTAAGTGGCTGGTTTAAATTAAACATACAGTCATAGAAAATCACTTTCTTTAACCGATGCTGAAAAAGTAATAAAAATTGGTCTAGTTCTTAAGGAGGAAACAGGCGACTACGAAACGTCGTTTTTCCGTGTTTTGTATAATAATTTTGCATGCCAATTCGACGTAGTATTTCCTCTTAAAAATGTATGTAGCAAAAAATATTGTAGCTGTGTGTAAATTCGATATCTACAACTACCCTTGAATTATTATCATCATCATGATCAACCTAACCTATAAACGTTCCTTAACAAACGTTTAATTTATTTCTATGCATGCAACGGTGTTGTAAATTTACAATCCATGTAGTAGGTAGTTAGCCGGCCGTATGTGTCGTAGAACGATCTTTCTTTCATTTGGGAAAGTCTGAGCCTCTTGTGAGACGTTTCTACACTGAGTGTGATGTTAACAGTTAATCGTAGTTTAAATTCAAAATCATATTTTGTATTTTATGACCTGATAATGATACATATATATATTTGTAATTGTTTGCTTCTGTGCGCTTTGGTTTCTTGCGACCGTTCTTTGCCACAGCAATAACATGACGTCCTGAATTTAATGGGTGGTAGGTTAAAAAAGATTTGGAAGTAGGTACTTATTAATTGAGTTAATTGAATAAGTATATTTTGAGTTTGAGTTTGATAAAACACATAACAGGGTTTGTGGGGGTGTACGCATTTCGGTATCCCATACACACACACCCACTTCCAAGTTAAAGTTATTGCGATTTAAAGTCCACTATGGTAAGAAATCGCATTCACTCAGCTGAATAAATATTTTCTTTCATGTTTTCTCATAACTATTTAGCTCTCTGTATTGTCCTTTGGCATGCAAAGTTTCACAATAATTGGCTAATTAATTTGCAATATCTTTAACTCTTAGCAATTTTCCACGACTTCAAACACGTGGACTAACTACGCTTTAATCCACAGTCACCTATAATAGCTGTCACAAAAATGTCTGATTTTTCTAACAAGCATCTTAAAGAGAAAATTTAAAGTGTATCTGATGCTCCGAGCGTGGTCGTCTTGTATAATAAGAGTGGCTTATCCTGTTATTCGAGATATCAATAATGCAGGAGATGGCCCCTTCCGCAGCCATCTCTGAAACAACACCTAATTGCCTATTATTGTCTAATAGACGACTAATGGTATCTATTTTCGTGGGCGATGAAATGTTACATGAAAATACGAAGATACATATACACTTCTGTATAACTTAAGTACTTATCAAATATAATGAATCACTATCTTAATCTTCAAAATCTAGGTATCTAATTCTTAATAACTATTATCATTTGCTTACAAAACATCCACAACTGGGCTTAGACCTTCCACATGGTAGCAGTTTTGTTTTGTCAGCTGTTTCCGCCTTAAAACATAGTATAAGTAAAAGCGCTCTAATTATCCGTATCACGTAGTGCCTTCCGAACCCTGTCTTCCCTTGCGTGTCGTAAAAGGCGATTAACGGACTAAAGACCGCACCCGCACATACATCCAATAGCTTAGAGAGGCGATGGACTCACCACCTGTCACGCTGAGCACATGTGCAGTCGATATTTGGTGAAAAGTGGACCGTAGAGGACTGCTTTTGCTGTCCTTATTGCCTAGTCCCTGACTTACCCTTCGGGGATAATAGTCGTGATTATATGTATGTATGTATATTAATTTGCTAGCTAAGTAACATACAGAAAAACTTCATATTCAACAGCGTTCTGTAATTCCTGCCACGCCACGTACGATTCGTCAACGTCCACCGTTATAAATCGTACGTAGTTCCGCTGGTTTCACGTCACATTATGTAGGTGTTAAGTTCGCGTGATTAGCGGACATATGCGTACATGGGAACGTGACAACTGCTACTAAAGCTCCATTATGGTACCACCGGCCCGGTAATGATGTTTACCGTGCAGAAGTACAGAAAAAGCAAACCTTATTAAACACTAAACCGAGGAGCTCAATGGCGCAGTGGTTAGCGCGTTCTTTGCGATCTTTCCCGTTAAGCAACTTTCGCTATAGCGGGTCACTGGATGGGTGACCAAATTAAAAACATCTCGAGCTCCTCCGTGCTTCAGAAGGCGCGTTAAGCCGTTGGTCCCGGTTGTTGTCGTAAGGTGGCAATCGTTAAAACCCACCAACCCGCATTGGGCCAGCGTGGTGGGTTATGGCCCAATATCCCCACGTGCTATTGTCTACGTGGGAGGCCTTTGCCCAGCAGTGGGACGTTTGTTGGCTGATTTACTTATTTATTTAATTAATTGGCACAACTTCAGAATACAATTCACAAATTTTTACAACAGGTAATACAAACTAATTCTCACATTAGAACTGAATTCCGGTGATTGTTGCGCACCGCGTTTACATAGAACTTAGTAGTTTAACAAATGATAAAAACAAATACTTGTACTTTTAACAAACAAAGTCTAAAAGGATCGTTAAATAACAATTTAAAAAATAAAAATTTAAAATAAATAAGTACATAAATTCTTACCACATTAAAAAACAGTTACTATACTTTGAATAAATCATTAATATAAATTATTGACTCTAGCGTGATGTTGACTTACAATTTTATTGTAGGTATGTGTTAATATTGTTATAAGATCTACACATTCGATATAATGGATCATTTATTGCAATAAGGCACAGAGAATAATTTAAATTTTCTCTCACTTCCACAAGTTTCGTTTGATAAGTGGCTCAACAAATCTACAGCGTCCCACCGATTATTAATAATTTTGTAGAGAATCGAAAGATCCTGAATTGAACGTCTGGACATTACGTACGACGTAGGTAACTTACGTCTCATGCCCAACTTAGAGCTTATGAGGCCTATTACATCTCAAATGTGATTTTTGCGTAAAATGCCCTTTTTTGTATTTTGTAGTAGGTAATTTTGCAGCTGTATATATCGTTTTTATCGAAACAGGATAATAAATTGATTAATTACAAAATCTTTATTCCCAATGAAGTAACAATTATTCTGATATACATTTTGTTCAATATTATTATCGTAAATAGGAGAAATTCACAGATTTTCGAAGTTTTTTGGTTTAGAATAAGATTTTATTTTCTTTATAAAATCAATGATATCTAAAAATTCCGAGGCCGCTACTCACTATGCGACTATTAGAGATAACATTCATATTTTTTTGTTTCATTTGTTTAGAGCAGTACTCGTAGTTCAATCTATTAGCTCAAAAAAAGTGCCTTCGCGCATTTTATGAAAATCTTTCTCTGCAATTTTGGGTTTAATTAAAAAGTTAATCAAAATTTCCAAAAAGCGAGGCCGCTACTCACTATGTCAATAGCTATTCTACACTATTTGATAAATCAAAACTGTTAATGTATTTTTGTTTCTGAGATCAAGAACGCCAAAATTGGCAATTTTTAGCAAAAATCACAGTCGACATGTAATAGGCCTCTTAAATTACGCAGGAAACGCCTCTGGATAGCTTCGATTTGATCGACATGAGTATTGTATTGTGGACACCATATAACTGAATTATATTCCAAGATACCCCTAACAAGGGCAAAGTACAGCGTTAACACACTAGCCGGCTTTTTAAGCGGTTTTAAAGTTCTAAAAATAAAACCTATCATCTTATTAAACCTATGATGATGATGAATAAAAACTATGATGTGTGTTTGTGATTTGTGTTTGGTAACAATATCCATCCGATTGCAGCGCCCGACCGGGTCCACAATACGTACAACATACTAACATAAAACCACGACTATTATCCCCGAAGGGTTAGTCAGAGACAAGGCAATGAGGACTGCAAAGGCTCTCTGCAACTGCTCTTTAACCATAGTCCGCCTTTTACGACACCCCAAGGGAAGAAAAGAGGTGGTAGTATTCTTTTACCGGTACGCGACACAGATAACGGTAGCTACTAAATAATACATAATACGAGTAATATACATTGCTTTGTTATTTTGCTCAATTAAAATGAATTTTTAAATAATCAAACTAGCGAAGCAAGGCACTTAACTACTCGCTATACCTACTTACTTGACAAAATTTCTCGCCGAGTGCGAGCATGGCTTAAGATTCTGAGCCATTATTCCATTTTCTGATATTAATTAATCTTATTACCCGTAAGATATACCTATGTTCAAATCTGTTTTCATAAATAAGTAGGATTTAATTTTGTAGTCGGCGGGGCACTTAAGAAGTTCCTTGGCATTTCATTATGAAGCGACGGGGGAATGCTGGTGCTACCTCTATGAGTAGGGATTAAATTAACAATTAATTAAGATATAGGTACGTAAACTTAATAACAGTAAACTATTCATGACATTCATTTATTGTGAAGTGAAAGTAAGAAGTATTTCCATTATTAAATAATTGATTATTCTTGAAAATATCTCTTTAAAGTACAGCCTGTATTACTGTCCTACTGCAGTGCATGGCAAAGGCCTTTATCAAAGAAATCAAGTCATCGCTACAATTAGGGTTGCCATCCATCCGTATTATCCGGACATGTCCGGATTTTTAGACTCTAGTCTGGACTTTGTCCGGCTCTTTAATTTGTCCGGATTTTGGAATGTGTGTAACAAAAATACATTGTAAGTAATATCAAATAATAAGTATTTAATAATTATTACTATTCATTTATCTAAAAACAAAACATATAAGGTGAGTAATGTTTCCATTTTGTGACTGAAAAGTCCGGACTTTTATCGAAATATCAGGTCTTTTCAAATTCCTAAATGGTAACTAGCTACAATTGATGGGTATTGGCTAAATCACCACGCGGGTTGGTCATGACAAACCCGGGCTATGCATCGAAAAATCCGAAAACACACTTTACCCGACCTGGACTTCAATCACACTAAGCACCAACGATATTAACAAAACTAAACCTCGACCGTTCAGCCGACTTCGTATAGCGCTGTCGCGTGTGTCAAACGCACTATAAAAGTACGTCTAAAGACTGCGTTTCAGAGGGCCTAATCCCTTTCTCATAAACGAAATTTGGACCGAATTTCGTTAATTGCTATTTACAGCGGATTCCATTCCTTCCGAAATTTCGTTCATAAAAAATAGGTTTGGCATTTAGATAATGAATTTTTAGAAAATTGTTAAAAATTTCAAAAATAATGGAAAGCGCTAGGAAACGCAAATCGACCGAAATTTCGTTTTTGAGATAGAGAATAGGCCCACAGTTGTGGTTTGGTTAAGATTATTTAGCGTGATCAAATATCGAGCCGAGCGCTTGGCCACTCGGCCACCGAGGCGTTTATCACAGACAGTGTCACTTAAAATATTTGGATAGCTTCATCCTGCTGTCTACTTCTTTTTCCGGCAAGCAGGTAGTGTTCTGCATTGATGTGTCTAAAGAGTATGATATCCTGAAAAATAACTTATGCTGTGGCTCATAGAGATGTGCCAGCAGTGTAGGTTAGAGAAAAAAAATAATGAGCTGTAGGACGTGTAACTTATTGCTGCGCGTGATGTGCAAATAATGCAGCTACTTTCGACAATTTTATTATTAATTAATAATTTGTTTAAGAACGGGTACCTCCTAGACTTCAAAGACGAGTAACAACTTAAAACAGCATATTGGTGTAATGGCCGCATCCTTCGAAGGGTTACTTTACTAGGAATGCTGCATTTGGCGGCTCCGTCTTGCATGCATGTTTGCACGTTTCAAATGAAAAATAAACAATGGCGAGTAATTAACAGCCAGCCATAGTTTTCATTCCATTTACATGTTAATGTTAAGCCAAGACGGTGAAGAATCTATTAGAGTTCATAAAGGGCTAATGTTGGACCCCCCGCCAAAAGTAAATATGAAGAAAAAAAAAGTAATAATAAAATACCTTACGTAAAAATAATTAATGTTACCTTTTTTAATTATAATTTTTTGCCGGCTTTTTATTCTACTAATACTATAAAAGCGAAAGTTTGTAAGTATGGATGGATGTTTGTTACTCTGTCACGTAAAAACTACTGAATGGATTTTTTGGATGAAATTTGGCATACAAATAGTTTATAACCTGGATGAACACATAGGATACTTTTTATCTCGATATTCCCACGGGAACGGGAACCACGCGGGTGAAACCGCGAGCGGCCGCTAGTATCCTATAGTTCTAGGTGTGCTCACCCTCGCGGTTAATGCGACGGCAACGACGGCGCGCTGTCATTGGTGCACGGGCTAAATAATAGCGGTCACGCGCATGCGCTTTGATAAGCGCGATAGGTCGCGCGCTAGGTGACAATAATTTTAATTTTTAACCGACTTCAAAAAAGGAGGAGGTTCTCAATTCGGTTGTATGTTTTTTTTTATGTTTGTTACCTCAGAACTCAGTCATTTATACATCGATTTAGAAAATTCTTCATGGACATCAGCAACATCAGAGGTGTTGATTTTGCGTTGCCGACCTAAAAATACCTCTTTACACCCCTTTTGAAACAGTCCATGTCGTATTTTAATGAGAAAACCTCTGATGGCAGCTCATTCTACAGTTTAATAGTGCGTGGAATAAAACACTTCTGGAAGCGAACCGTTCGAGAGAACAGTGGCGAGCGGTGCGATGGTAGAAGGAAGAAGTGGGGATACACATAATTTTGCTCAGCTTGGTGGTGGTGGTGATAGATGGTTACCCAATCGCAGCTTTACGCTATACAATGTAGAATTTATATTGTTTACATTAAAATATATAATTTAGTTTACGGAAGGCAAACGTTATTTTTCGATATATCCATCTAGTATTCATTGCATACCCAAGGTTTTTATAACATTTTTTTACCTTAGGTTTAGAGAATTCTATTACTAAATCGCTTTGACGAGGGCTATCTCTTGGACAATGAAAAAAAATCTCACAACATTTGATACTTTAAATTATTCAGCATCACACTTTCCCTAACTATGATTGATGGTAAAATATACCTGATTAACATTCATTACAAACTATATTAATGATGAAGCTAACATCTCCGTAGAATAATAATTAACAAACTTACCTAAGAGTGAGAATTCGCTACACTACCCAACTTTCAAGAGGGTATCTCAACTAATTTGATGTAACTAAATGGACTCGAAGCTCGCCTACCCATGGTATCTAAAATGTTATCTTATTAGAAGTAAGGGGAACACTCCTAAATAGTTTCACCTGGTTCAACTTCGCGCAATTTATAGTAACGCTGGGTCATACCCAATTACAACTTCTTGGGCGATAGTTTCTAACCAAAAGTATAAATTTTGCCTAAAAAATATAGTTTTCGTTAACGTGATCGAATGTTGTACCACCTCGGTGCACCATCCTCAGGTTGATTGATAAAGAATGCATAAGGCGTTAAGTTCGCCAGTGTTATATTGCAAAAACTAAATAAATAAATATATAATATATTTTTTACATTAATTAATAAAACATAATTGCAATACAATGTTGGTGTACTATTTTAATGAATCAATACCGAAAAAGAACAAAACAACTTCTACATAAACGTAAAACTTACAACTAGAGAAAACTATAAATAGAATATGTCTTCTAACTGTGGGACGAAATAGGCTGACAATAATAATAATAATAAAAATAACTGTGGGCACATAGGTATGGTATTAAGAATGATGGCAACATTATCTCTTTGGATTGCCAGGCTTATACTCTGGCAGAGGTAGCTACCAGCCTTCTTGTCACCGGAGGCTTCAACAAGGCGAGCACTTAATTCTTTAACAAGTAGCCTTACCGCCGGCCCTCACCTACCCATTGTCGGTGTAAATAAATGTTATCTAGTAACCGTGGCGCGTAGCGGTGAAAGAATA
This sequence comes from Scoparia ambigualis, assembly GCA_963921215.1. Taxonomy (NCBI): domain Eukaryota; kingdom Metazoa; phylum Arthropoda; class Insecta; order Lepidoptera; family Crambidae; genus Scoparia; species Scoparia ambigualis. The sequence continues at coordinate 28,488,735 of OY992503.1, forward strand.
CTACCATCCCCTCACTTCCCTTGGGTGTCGTAAGAGGCGACTAACGTACTAAAGACTGTACATACATCCAACAGCATGAGCGGCGATGGGTTCACCACCTGTCACGTTGAGCACATTGTGCAGTCGCTATTTGGTAAAAAGTGGACTATGGTAGAGGACTGCTTTTGCTGTCCTCATTGCCTATATAGTCTCTGACTAACCCTTCAGGGATAATAGTCTTGATTGCAGGTGTATATTCATAAAAATCAATTGCCGAAATATTTGTACGCGCATCACTTATTCAGAACTAAGCCTTTTTTAAATATAATTTTTAACATAATTCTTTTTTTTTTGCGTTAGTTATTGCCAGGACTAAGTATGAAATAAGACTTTTGGAAATTCGTCACGGGATACAGGGTGTTCACGCAGACAAAGTGGCGGGCGGGCCACTAGTAATATAATAAGACTAGCTCTTAGCACTCTGGTGGAATTTTAATTGCTGTAATCGCAGTTCCAATGGCCCCCTCCTCTCGCTGTGGAGATCGTGTAATTTCCAATCAATCGAAACTGAAAAGTCATTGTTGAAGTTTTTCCAAAGTTCATCGGAAAGCGGCCAGTTCATTAGTGAAATCCAACGTTTAATTGAAATGTCACGTAAACTTCGGCGGCTTTCACACAGGTTGGCTACCTTCAGGGCTGCCAAGAACATTTTTATTAGTTGTAAGTATTTTTTATTTAATAAACAAGTTGTAAGTAGAGCCGTGTGGTGTAGCGGCTTAATAAAAGACTAGAATACCAACCTCTCTCTTCCCTTGGGAAACGTAAAAGGCGGCTTGCTATAACATCCAAAAGCATAGAGCGGCCATGGGCTCACCCCCCTATCACACTGAGCACATGTATAGTTGTAATTTGGTGAAACGTGGACTGCACAGGATATTTTTTTTTATCAGAGCTTATAATTTTTCAATCATTCAGTAACGTTTTACCTAGTTGCTAGGTTTTAATTTTGGATTTGGTACCATACATATCTTGAAGTAGGTAAATAAACTATGTTTATGCAAGATGTGCTGATGAGGTTTCTTCTCTGGTTTTCTTCAATAAAACGCTGATTTAGTATTTCGATAATTTGCTTGTTTCTTTTAGTTAGAATTACAAAGCTATACGTATGGGTGGCCGATCGAGATATAAGTGAATGACGTAAAAGACATCATTTTAATTTTTTTTCAAATTTATATATTATTTATTATTTATTTAATGTCCGGCACAATAAAAAATAACTCGTGGATACCGCCCGAACGAAAGGTCACGTGTCGGTGCAAGTGCATTGTTAAAGTTTTTGCAAAGATGACCATGATCAACGGTACTGTTGTGGATAGATTTGATTAGTTTTAGTTTCTTTATTTTTCACTTAAAATAAATACTGTAGCTCTAGATTAAGTTACTCTATAATTTAAAAATTATGGGCACAGATAAAAAATCACAGACTACACAGGTAGACTTCACAGTGACGTAATACCGCTGGCTGGCAGCGTAAATCAAACTACTAGGAAAATTCAACGAGTCTCCTGGAGTCTCGGTAGCTCAGCGGTTAGAGCAGTGGACCGGCAATCCAAAGGTCGTGGGTTCGAATCCCACTCGAGCTTCCTGAGACTGGTTGATTTTTTTCTAGTAGACATTTTATCCTATACCTATATAGCATTGTGAATGCAAAAAATTCAATAATAAAGGTATTTTTAAGCAATTACGTCTTTATCGATTGTTATATACTAGCAATAGTATTTCTTTCGAATGTGAAGGTAGACTTCACAGTGACGTAATACCGCTGGCTTGCAGCGTAAATTAAACTACTAGGAAAAATTCAACGAGTCTCCTGGAGTCCCGGTAGCTCAGCGGTTAGAGCAGTGGACCGGCAATTCAAAGGTCGTAGGTTCGAATCCCACTCGAGCTTCCTGAGACTGTTTGATTTTTTTTCTAGTAGACATTTTATCCTAAAAATCATCCTTTATTGCAGTGGACTGCTTCTGCGGTCCTCTTTGCCTGGACTCTGACTAACCTTTTGGGGAAAATGCGAGGTATTCCGAGCGCTTCTCTCTCGCTCTCTCGACGGTACGAAGGCACGGGACGGGTACATCAGCAAAGCGGCGCGAATAGGCGCGTTTTGGAGGTTTTTTGCCTTTATGGGAAAAAACAAGTGTAGTAAAAATATGTGCTTTTTGCATTCATTAGATAATAAAAAGTTTCTTCTATTGGTAAGAAAATTAAGTCATTTATTAATGTATTATATGAATTACAGCTTTTTTAAAATGTTGACAGAGCTATCTTTGAACTTTTTTTCTATCGAGTGAAGTGTTACCAATCATGTTTCTGTCTTTAAGAGCATTAGATAATATGCTCAACTATAGTATATATGAATTTTAGAACTGTATGTTTCATATTGGTGGCGGTACATTCAATCGAAATTGTTAAAAACACGAAAAGAGCGTTTTAATGTATGTATGTAAACTAGTTGTTGCCCGCGACTTCGCTCGTGAGGAAGTCATTCCTTTACACTTTGCCACAGAAATCCAATTATTCGGATTTTCTAGTGGATTTTCATACAAACCTTGGCCTGACTATTACAAACATAACGAGAAAGAAAACAGGCAAACCGGTCGAGATGTGTTCTCTAATTAGACTGGAAATTGAATCCAGATCTAAAGCCGATAGATAAGCACTGGACCACAAAATGCGGTACACACAATGATATTATATTATAATATCATTGGGTACACATAAATGCTGTAAATGTACACATATTAAACATTTCGCTACTACGATAACATAATACACATGTATATAACGCCAGAAACTAGGCGAATTCCTAGCAACAATCTATCAAAACTCTATTATTACTTACTCACGCATTCAATAGTTCGCCATGTCGAGATATTAGGTAATTTAATCTCGGATTAGTTCTGGTTAATAAACTATCATGTTGTGTCACTTAGGTGCTGCCTGTGATGTTTATGACAGGAGGATAAGGAGTTTGGTAACTTAATTTATTGCTAAACAACATAGGTACATATAATCAGACTATTATCCCCGAAGGCTTAGTCAGAGACTTGGCAATGAGGACCGCAAAAGCAGTCCTCTAGCGTAGTCCACTTTTCACCAAATAGCGACCTGCACATGTGCTCAGTGTGACAGGTGGTGAACCCATCGCTGTTGGAATTATGTGCAGTCTTTAGTCCGTTAGTCGCCCTTTAAGACATCCAAGGGAAGAGAGGGGGTGGTAGTATTCTTTCACCCTTACGCGACATACGGTTACCACTTTACCTTTTCTCAATAAAACACTAATAACAACAATACGGGACAACAATTACTCATACTAGTTACTTAAGTATCATTTAAGACTGCCTAAGTACTGAGCTTCAAAAGATTTATAAAAAAATGTAAAAAGATTTCTATTTAATTTAAAAACACATTATGTACACAATTGTGAAAACGGCAACTCGCCGGAACCTAGATAAACCGTGTGAGTTATCGTGGTACGGCACTTATTTGTGAAAAAATGTATTATGTAGTGGTATCTATGTAGTCATCATCATTACTACATGGACAGCAGTACATGGAGCGGTTGGGCCATTATCTACCACACTGGCCCAATGCGGCCCGATTTATTATAGTAAATGCTAACCAAAACTCGCTATATGGCGAGTCCTTTCGAGCGCTTCTCTCTCGCTCTCTCGACGGTACGACTGTACGTGACGGTATAATAGCAAAGCGACGCAAATAGGCGCGTTTTATAGGTTTTTATTGGTTTTTTGCCTATATAGACTTTATAGGATTTAATAAATTATCAGGTTCTTTGTAGTATTTCAAAATAAATATTTACATCAAAAAATGTAATAAATCGTCCGTTTTAGACTTTTATTTGACCGGTTTTCGGGATTTTTTATAATCGAGTAATATACATCTAGTCGCGTAAAAAATTAGCACATTCTTTAGGTAATATCCTTTAGTGTATTACATATTTTTTATAAAAGCGTAATTTAATAGTAAATACATGAACCATTTGATCTAGCAAAACAGTTTTTCCCGCATATCCTCGGTGACTCGCCTTAAATATCCGTTGTTTTTTTGCGGTAGGCACGCAAAGGTTTTTTGGCAAGCGCCTAGAATTACATTGCTCTAAATACAATGCTTAATGCTTTAGTTTACGGCTGCGCTGTAAATACTATAAAAGTATGCAGAATAGCTTAATATCTTAAATGCTTACCTACTGGTTTAAGATTGCTTTCCCGTAGTGTAAATATAATAAAAATTAAGACAATTGTTTATATACTTAATGCTTAAAAAAGTATCTCCCCTTAAACCTCCATAAATGCAAGAAAAAACTTAAGGACTGGCTGTTGCACCTAAATTATGACGAAACTGATCCTGCGCATTTAGATGTCTTTTCTTTTCACACTCATACACGTAAACACACCATAGTGACGGAGATATTTGGAGTGTTTGGTTTATTTTTAAGCTTATTGCTTTATTTTTTATAATCTTGATCTTATTGATTTGCGTAATGAAACGCTACGAGATAAATTAACTTAATTGTGGTAAACTGAAGATGGTGAAAGACGCAGGCTGCTGTGACCCAGTTTAATACTAGTACAACTGCCGACGTTAACCTCTTGTTTGACTGTATACTAAAAGCATTAGAAAAGGTCATGTTTGTAACACTGAATGGTAAAATAAGTATATTATTATTATTCCCTTTATTAAATATTTTACAACTTAAGAATTTTTATATAAAAAAAACATATATAAGTACAATATAAAATATTATAAAAAAACTTAACCTAGGTGGCCACCGGCAGCGGGGATAGACCCAAGCTATCGGTGGTTAGGGCTGCAGAGTATAAGGAACCTCCTGACAATACGTGCCGTGTCAAGGAGTAGGTACTGCCTTTTGCATCTGTCCCTATTATTTTATTATTATAATTCTCTAAGTTAAAAATACATCTTAAGATTTTCTAACATTGAAAATGTTTTTTCGATCGCTCCGGTAGGGCCCCATTTTCGCTGAAAGTGTGTTTGCCCTGTGGTATATAGTGGTTTAAGGCCACGAGGAAGTATCAAGACTCAAAAGACGCAGAATTTGAATGGCTTTTAGATGGTGAAAAAGTTTTTTGTAAAAGTCGAAAACTTTTTCGAAAATTGAAAAAAACTAAAAAAAAACCTTGATTTTTTAATACCTTCCCTCGGAATATCTTCGATATCTCGTGAACGAGGTTGAAAATCGAAAAACTGAGAGAGACGAGAAACTAGAGATATTGAGATGGGAAACATTTTATGTCTTATACTTTTTTTTGTGGGAGTGATAGGGGGGCGGTATGCTCCCCCTTAGCGACGCGTGGAGCGTCGCCGTGCGGTTTTACTCGGGCGTCATAGCCCTGTGGAACTTCGCAGCTTTGAGATACGAAGATCTATTAGGACTTATTAGACGCGGAAAATTAAGGGCTTTAGGATTGTATATAACAAATTATAAAAAAAGTAGATTATTTCTTTTGAAAATAAAAAAAATAAAAAAAATCTATGTTTTATACGAAGATCTATTAGGACTTAATAGACGCGGAAAATTAAGGGCTTTAGGATAGTATAAACAAATTTTGGAAGAGTCGATAATTTTTTAGAAAAAATAACATTTTTTTTAAATTTCATTCATAATCTATAATAGCTAGGTTCATTTTCAATGCCCTTTCAAGTCGTGTACAGCACGAGATCTGTGAATTTTTTTACAATATTTTATATATATATATATATATATATATATATATATATATATATATATATATATATATATATATTATGGGCAACGGGTAAGCGCTTGGCCTTCATCTTACGTGATCGTTGTCGTGGCGACAGACTTAGATAAGATGGTGGTAGCTAGCCAGGCGGACTTAATAGCCCTACCACCAACCAAACCGAGCACACAAAGATGTACCCCCCGCAATATTTTAAGTTTCTAGGTTAAGTTAGTTATTTCTTTCTTTAACTTATAGGTTAAGTTTTTTTATAATATTTTATATATTATGGTTGTCACCGGCAGCGGGGATAGACCCAAGCTATCGGTGGTTAGGGTTGTTATTATTATTTTATTATTATTTAAAAAAACAGTGCCTCATTACCGCTGTCTACCTTTCTTCACCTGCCCCACGTTACTTTGTATCTGCCTGAAAACGTAGCAGCGTGTGGTGGCTCATAAATTTACAAAAAAAATACTTCCCAACCCTTCTTATTTCTTGGGTGGCGTAAAAGGCGACTAACGTGTTGAAGTAAATACGATTAATAAATTAAGTTATTGTAAATCTTTAATTAAGAGGGTTTACGCATTTCGGTTTCCCATACAATCTTCCAAGTTGAAATTTTTAAAGACCAATAAGCCATTTTTTTTGAAACTTTGCATGCTAGAGTAAAACACAGGGATCTAAATAGTTTGTTAAAAACATTTTTTAAAAAGGTTTATTTAACTGAGTTATTGCGATTTTAAACTTTCTATAGTGGACTTTAAATAACAATCATCAGCTAAATGAATGTTTTTTAAAAATGTTTTCAACAAACTATTTAGATACGTGTGTTTTACTTTAGCATGCAAAGTTTCATCAAAATTGGCTTACTGGTTTTTAAAAATTTCAACTTGGAAATTTGTATGGGAAACCGAAATGCGTGAACCCTCTTAAAAATTATTGTAAAACTGTTTGTTGACCCCAATAAAGAAAAAAAAAAGTCTGCTCATACTCCAACAGAAAGCAGCGATACGCTCCCCACGTATCACACTGAGCACATGTGCAGTTGTTATTTAGTATTTAGTCAAACGTGGACAGTGGCAAGGCACTGCTTTTCATCACCTAGTCTCTGAGTAACCCATTGGGGAAAACTGTCGTGAGTGTTTGTACCTATGTAAATTGTAATAAAGTCTTTCGCGTCCGTAGTACCCTTGAGACCCTATACGTGACCCCTGGGCGGTGTAAATAAGTGACACAGTCTGAGTGGTAGATCCACGTTACGTTGCAACACGATATGGGCGTGGCCCGGCGTAATACAACTCTCTTACGGAACATCGCAAAGGCACTCATTGCGTTGTGTTTTTTCCGATGATTGAGAGTACTCTCTCGTCCCTCCCCCTGACAATTTTTTTTTATTTTACAACAGGTAAGCGCTTGACCTTCATCTCATCTGATGGTAAGTGACGATAAGGCCGAAGGAAATAAGCGCGCTTCACCAGGAATCCTCAACCACTGAGCAACTGGCTATCTTGTCTTAAACTGTCGGAACACATGCAACAATACTATAAACATCATTGTTATGGCGACATACTTAGATATTAAGGTAGTATCTAGCCAGGCGGATTTAACAGCCCCTACCACCAACCAAATCGAGCACACAAACATGTACCCATGCTGGGAATCGAACCTGGGAGCTCTGGGTCTGAAACCGGTGGATTTAGCCACTAGAGAACAGAGGCGATTAAAATTCCTACTCTATCCTCGTTGATCCTATTACTTCCCAATGGTCGGCACCGCATCTGCGTCTCCTCTGGTTTTGCGCGTGGACACGCGCACCAAATTACACCCCATGGGCCTGAACGCTGCCTGCCTGCTAGAGCCTGTGCGTCACCAGCTGCCTGGCGTACACGACGCTGCTTTTGTCCTTGGGTGCAGACTGATCCCGCTGGTTCCAGGTTCCGGATAGTTGCAGTCTACGAAGAAGATTAGCCTAAAGCTAAGTCTTTTAAGTCCTACTCAAGCGGGCAGAGTGAGCGATCCGTGTACCCTCCCTGAGAGTTTTGTAAATTTTTTTTAGAAGAATAGGAGTAAACTTTGTTATCTATTCGCTGTTTCATTCCTATTCTGAAGCAGGAACTATACCGCTACATACTAATTGTAGGAGGTTTAGCCCTCTAAATCGCTTCAGTGGCCCATGGACATGGGCGGCGGTGATTACTTTCTATAAGGTTTACTTGCTCGTTTGCCTACTTTCGATAAAAAAGAAAGCATAATAATAGTTCAGCACTTCATCAAAAAACTGACCGCTGTTTTCCATCTCTGTCTTCGGTTTCAGGACGGTAGCGCCCTACGTTACTTTGTATCTGCCTGTAAACACAGCTTTCACAGCAGCTGCACTGAGCGAGCCTAATGGAGATTACACAGGAGCGTGAAAGCGGGGTAAAGTTCATTCACATCCACTACAATGTCTGTACGAAATATCGTCTTTATGGCATATGTAAGAAAAGCTAATTTTCCATGAAACGAACGCGCTCGTACCATGTAAGAAATGTTGTCTCGTGTCTGCATTCTTGTCGAAGCTATTCAAGTCAATTTGTAAACCTGAATGTAATGTAAGTCATATTATGTGCAGTATTTTATTACTTGATTTTTCAAGTTTGTTTTTAGTATATGTATGGCATAGGTGGACCGACGATCTGGTAAAGGTTGTGGGTAGCCGCTGGATGCTTGCAGCACAAGACCAGTTGTGGTTGTTGGAGATCCTTCGGGAAGGCCTTTGTCCATGCTGCAGCAGTGGACGCCTTTTGGCTTGTGATAAAGATGATTATGACAATATAGCACAAATAAATGAAAATGGAATAACTCATTAGAATTATTTCATCTCCGTGGCTAGAGCATTAACCTTGCAGTTTGTTGGCAACAGTTTTTGTGTTATATTTAAAAGTTAGAATGTTATCACAAAAGTTTAACAGATGAAGAGAAATAAGATAGAACAGTTACCTACTTATAATTATAAAGTAACCCAAGTGCCACCTGTAAAGCCTTTTACTTACTTTTTTTTAGTTATCATTTTACTTTTTTTCTTCTTCTTATGTTTTGTTTTCCATTATTGCTGTACGACATTTTTTAATAATTTGCATTGTGTTATTTTGTAATAGAAAGTTTTCTTATAGGTAGGTTTATATTTTTTAAATGAAGACTTTTTAGTATTTAATAATAAACAACATTTTTTTCCATTTTACACAAATTCTCATACCCATGTTTATTTTCTGTACTGAAATTCGATTAACGGTTAACTCATTATCTATGAATAAATATACTTAAAAACATACTAATGACACATAGAAAACACCGCAAATAGAACATTTATATCTAAATTGACCGAAAACTATTCTAAATGAATGAATTAATGTTCTAAGTGAGTTGAACCCGGGACGCCAAAACAAGCGTTCTGACCACTCGACCAGGGAGGTAGTCTCCTAATTAAACGTTGTCTAAAGCTATACCGTTGCCTAAAAAGTTTATAAATAATAATACGCGTTCCGATACCGGTTCGTGACAACCCTACAATCAGAGTCGCAAAATCGAACCTATTATACAACTACACGACATTGACATCTAAGAAGCAGGTTAACTTTTACTATATGTACGCTATACAATTTACTGCGGCTTTTAAAACTTTTATGGGCGGTCTCACATTGATTTTGGTTACCGTCAAAGTTTAGTTTATAGCTCAAAACGGGGTCACCCTCCGATCACCCATATTTCGCTCCGTTTGAAGTACCCTCTCCATTTATTAAGGTGCGGGCCGGTTGAGTTTTCCTTGTATTCTAAAAAAACAATGAACGGACCTCCGTTTTTCCAATGGGCGATGCCGACTTATTTCCCTTTGATGATAATTTAAAAATTTCGAGATGCAAAAAGAATATTTTTTTATTTTGCAAACTCTTTTATCCTTATTGTACTAAAAAAGGAAATTAAGTAATCTTCACTTTGTTAAATAAAAAGATACAATTCTCTCTTTTATTTTAAATTATTGTTTTTTCATACAGTGTACTGGTCAATTTGGCATAAAAAGGAGGCATGTTAATAAGCAGCTGGTCCGGTTGTTTATATTTTGATTTAGTTATTTATAGAACAATATTATTAGGTCAATGATAAACCTATGCGTGTCAGCACGGAAGGCGCGATCACACAAAATTGTTGTTTAAAAATATCTTTGTTTTCCCCACAACGCGCTGTCGAATCATAGTTATAGAGGCGCGTAGTTTTCGCGACCATTTATTACGGTTTTTATTAGACTTTCGCCAGCAAACTCGGCGCGATTCATTGCGATTCGGGGCACAATCTTCTTAACTTTCCGCCGGCTGAAGGCCCCCGGCCGCACAATGTGGGAAGTAAGTTGTTTCTACGGGGTCGCCTATAAAACACGCTATTTTTAGACCGACTTTTACACACCTGAACCGAAAGTCGGCTGACACGAGACACTCCACAAATGTAACCTCTATATCTGAGTGGCAAGGTCGCTTTTGTGATTCAACGTTGGCTTTTAATTAGATTCCATCAACACCACTGTATACAACGCTCATTATTAAAGTTTAAATTCCTTTTATAATGAGATTTAAATCGCTAATTTACTTCCTGGGTTTCTGTTTATTTGATAACTTTGTGGAACACAAAGATAATTGAATTATGGAAACGTACGAATGAATTTGTGATTATATTTTTCTGTATACCTAAAAGGCCTGTGCCCAGCAGTGGAACGAATGCAGGCTGCTGATGATGATGAGGTTGATACGAAGAGCAATGTGATGGTAAAAGTTAATTATAAAATGTCGTATCAAAATCATTATTGATAGATATTTGACTGTATTTTTTAATGATTTAATTACAAAGGTATAGTTTTCAGATTTTTCCTTATACTTGTAGTATAAGACGGTAATACTTGCCAAATTTAATAGTTCTAGGTCAACGGAAAACACCCTAAAAGTTTTGATTCCCTGAGAGTGTCGAAATATACGTTTTTGCGGCATAAAGGCCGTATCTTTTTTTACGTTAACTTAGGAGTTTTATTTTTTTCACAGTTTCTATAGACTGTAGACCTGTAGCCTAATTTACGTAACAAAACTTCAACGACATGCAAGCGGTTTGACCGCTAAAGTCACTTTTCGTATTCACGTATTAATCGCACGACTTTAAGTCGTCCACGTACATTAATCGAAGTTCGATCGTTGCCTCCGCAGTATTCACCCATTATCTTGACATTTAGTTTGATCTGATGTCAGCGATTACACGTCAAATTAGACAATTTCCAAGTCGTTGGAAAAAAATAATAAACATCTCTGCATGTTTTCGTTAACAAAAAGTATTTGAATTTATTTGGTAGAATTGTAATGGCAACATTAACTTTAAATAGTTGAGTTGCGATCCTATCGAGAAATCGAGTAGTCGTTCTGTCGAAATGACAGGTGAATACGGATTTAGAACTTTTTTTCAATAGGACGACTTTTAAACCTAAGCGACATTTGGACTATTACAAAACACTTGAATTGGGCCACTGAGTATATTTTTTAATTTCAACTCGATACGCGTTCCCGAGATAAAGGGTCTTGGCAGACAGACAGACGGACAACAAAGTGGTTCCGTTTTAACCTTTTGAGGTACGGAACCCTAAAAATTAGACGCTGTCAGAACCGCCCTTACATAATAAGTATAACTGAACGACGAATTCCAGTGACATACCGTTGAGATCATTCAGTGGGCCCATCAAATAGTTTCCGAGACAAGTGATCTCCTTGTTCGACGCCTCTCTTGAATTTGAATGGCGAAAGGTACCTGATTAAATTCTACTCGTGCCAGATTATATTGGGGCTTAAAGCTCAAATCGGCTTACAGGCGAAACTGGGTTAGATTTGAAGATTATTGAGATTTTTGTTTGAGCACTCCGTTATTTGTGGCGCAGACAACAGTTCCATTACGTAAACACAGTGCTAAGGTTATAGTTTTAACTCAATTATATTTAAGTAGTAAACATATTAGATAGGTACATACATATACCTATATATATGTACATACATATAATCACGTCTATTATCCCCGAAGGGTTAGTCAGAGACAAGGCAATGAGGACCGCAAAAGCAGTCCTCTGCCATAGTCCACTTTTCACCAAATAGCTACTGCACATGCGCTTAGCGTGACAGGTGGTGAGCCCATCGTCACTCTATGCTGTTGGATGTATGTGCAGTCCGTTAGTCGCCTTTTACGACACCCAAGGGAAGAGAAGGGGTGATAGAATTCCTTATTGTACAGTTATAAAAATACGTTACCTAAAATCTATTGGAATTCTTTTAGAATTAGGAAAACTACATAGCATTAAGATTATACGGTATCTCTATGTTATTTCTCTAAATCTCTCTATGCTACAAAAAAAAGCTATTTTTTATTATTATTACCCATTATTTTTTATTATTGTCGTCAAACCTCACCCTAGTTTCCGTGTACGTGCATGAGTATTGGCAATTTAGAAAAACAAAAAGTGCAACCATAACTTTCAAATTTTCTCAAGAAGTCCGTGCGAGATCTCAGTAAAGTCCCACATCTTTACTGAAACTTAAGTTTAATTAAACATTAATATTATCACTTTTTATGAACTTTAATCTAACATAATATTTAATTGTATATCCCGCACTTTCTAAATGTACAAACCGCACCAAGCAATACCTTAAAAAATCCTTCACCCGATCAAACCTTTTTTCTCAACACATTACGTAAGTCCATGCGAACTGTGGTATCAAGTTCAACAACATTTTAATTAAATTTGGGGGTAACCAAAGGGCCGTTTGACGTCCTGACTGGTTCACGGTTGGTGGGACCTGCTAAAAACAGCCGCTCGGACGGATGGGCGGGCGGGGGCGCGGGGGCGGGGCGGGCACCGATGCGGGTGGCGGCTGCGTTAAATCACAATTATCATGTTTACCGCTCCGCAGTCCTCCGAGGACGGTTAGGGGTCCGTAGTGTTATTTTTTTCATGACCGTTATGCCCTCATTGACAGATCGTTTGAGCATCGGAGCATTGGGGCATTGGAGCTAGGCGTGATTGTTTTTTTACGTCGGTCCACTCGGAGAAGTGGTTAAATTTAAATGCGTGATTGTCCTTTATTCCAGTCGATTTGGAGGAGTGGCTTAATTAAATTCCTTTTAACTGCGTAATGAAAATTACCACATTGACAGACAGATTGTTTGAGCATCGGAAAGATCCGTAAGTAATATTGTCTGAGTTATTTTGTAACGAACAATGTATTTTACGATTGTTAATCACTTTTATTTAGCATGTCAAATATCTTAATTTTAAATTTTGGGGGTCAAAGTTGCTCGCGTCCGTAGGTTTACCCTTGAGACCCTACACGTGATCCCTGGGTGGTGCTAAATGAGTGACACCAACTGAGTGGTAGAGCCACGCTGCGTTGCAGCACGCATTGGGTCGGCTTGCCCGGCGTAATACCACCCTCTCACTAATATTCGGCGTGAAATAATGGCACTTGGTGCTGTTGTGTTTCGTCCGACCAGTGAGGGTTCCGGAGGCCCCTTCCCCCCCCCCCCCCCCTCCTCCCAATTCCTATACCTTCCTTAAACCTATTGCTCCCTTAAAGGCCGGCAACGCGTCTGCGATTCCTCTGGTTTTGCGGGTGTCCATGGGCGGCGGTGATTACTCTCCATCAGGTGACCCGCCTGCTCGTTTGCCTCCCTCTTATATAAAAAAAAAAAAATATCTTGTATGACTATGTTTATATTTACATAATATTTTATAAGATTAATGTTTATCAGCACACGTTAACGTAACATTATCAGAGTTATTAAAGTCCTTAGATCTACATTTCACGTGGACGTGTTATTTGTTTATTAGGTACGTCCACGTATAATTTGTATAAACGGCCATGACGTAAAATAATCATAACATTTGACAGATAACCTCTCGAATAAATAGCGTAAAAAAACAGATTCTTCATTTAAAAAAAGTGTGCAACAATGGTTGCAAGTTGATGAAAAATATTTTATTAATTAAATAGTAAGCTAAGGAACCATAAATACGTTTATTGTGAGTGAGTATAACAGCGTTATTTCATGATCCACATTAGTACATCTGCTTTGCTCCAGTAGAGAGAAATCATTGCCAGCTACTAAAAATCAAGTAAATAACGGTATCAGCCAGCAATTCGCTTTTAGTCTACGATATTAAATATGTGTAAACGATATCAAATTGGGCTCACTCAAATAATTATGCCAATTGGACGTGTTTTCCAACCGACTTTATTCGAAAAATGAATTATTGTTCAACGCGATATTCAGTTATCCGCGCTGAATGACAAATGATACTTTAATGCATCTGTACTCGTATTATGTATGCTCAAGTGATTCAGACCGTTTCGGCTGAAATTGTTTGTTGCCGTTGTTCTATGACATGCATTATTAAGCTTCTTAAGTACAAAGGTAAAGAGAAAAAGATATTACGGTTTAGCCATGGCATAGCATCTATACATAAAATATCTCGAGCGCAGGACTGGACAAGAAAGAAACGTTTATTTGACATTTCAAAAAATTAATAAAAAATAAATTTAAACTAAATAAAAACGTACAAAAAAAATGAAATGCCAAAACGGCTTCTCCTCAGCTTAATGTTACGGCCGGAGCCATGACGCTGATTTTCAGGAGGAACCGGTTTGGAGGATAGATAGCGCTACATACAATGCTTTATAAATACTACAATAACAACAACTACAACAAAGTATCTCACAATTCCTAGTCATAAAAGTACCGATTATGCGTACAATTAGATGCTCGTCTGCTCCAAAAGTAAATAAGAGTGCATCCCTAAATTAATTGACACCGCCAAGCTGTATACTCAGGAGGAGCCAGGAAAGTCTTACTTCGGAAGACAATAGTCCCGGTGGCAGTCGTTTCAGCCCCTCTCATGTGATGTGCTTGTCAACATTTCAGTTTTACTTAAATACATTTTGTACAATATATATTTGATAAAATTAAAACAGAAAACAGTTGTTTTTCTGTAAGGGTAGGTACCTATTTTGTATACCTAATTGTGTTTTAGATACGAGCAGATTATGTCTTTTTAAATATTTCACATACATACATAAAATCACGACTATTTATCCCCGAGACTATTCAATGAAGACAGCAAAAGCAGTCCTCTACCATAGTCCACTTTTCACCGAATAGCGACTGCACATGTGCTCAGCGTGACAGGTGGTGAGCCAATCGTCGAATTAAATAATTTTATTATTAATAATAACGTAAAAGATCACTTTTTATTAAAGTAACGGAACTAAAAGTTTTATTGGCTGTTCAAGTCTCGATTTTTCAAGCTTGTCTGTCACTTCCATAAATGTACGACAGTGAAAGAGCCTATTAACATTCTCACTTTGCGGAACATTAATTATTTCCAAGCAAGCAAACAACCAAAATATTATCCTTTCAAAATAGGCTTTGGCGGCCACAAAACAATGACTGTTTCTCGCAGGATCTTTCTCGTTTTGCGCGTCGTTTTAAAAAGTTTGTTAATTAAAACGAGTTCGGATGCAAAACAACTAACTGCTTGAGTCCCTTCCAAATTAACTAGCTTTTTCATTATACAAATACTTCCTGCAAATAAATAGGAAAATAAACTTATGTGTTGTTGTGTATTTCTTTTGTTTCTTTCCTTAATTACATCGCTATAAATTGAAAGGAGATTCAGTGAAGATGCCTCTTTTGTTTAATTCGTGTAAGGTTGAGAAGGTTTTCCTTTAAGGAAGTCGTAGGTTTATATTCCTTTTACAATATCAAGATGTTTGCTAAGTGTTGCGAGCATTGAGTAATATAAAGCCGGATCCAGACGAGTGTAACGTGTAGTGTAAGATTACGTGAAATTTTGCGTCAATATTGTTGACAGAATATGCCGAACAGGAAGGTAGTTGTAGCTGGTGCTACTTTTATTTGTATGTATTTATTTATGTATTTATTAAGTTTTGACAAACGCAATCGCGAATACAAATGCGAGCATTCGTCGTCAACATTCGCGAGCGTAAATATTGACGTGACAACCAGTCGGATGGAGATGTATAACTGTACCCCATTACCACCTAATATCAGGTGTAGTCAGGTTATTTGCCCTATTTTAAAGCATCTGTTAATATACCAAAATATATGTAGTATATCGTTCACCATCATAACTCTTCGGTGGCTGAGTTGTCAAGCACGGCTCGATATCCGGAGGTCCCAGCGGTTCAATTCCCAGGTTGGGTAAGGTGTGTTGTAATATTTCGATGCATAGCCCGGGTTGGTGAGCCTATAAACGACCCACTGCTGGGCACAGGCCTTCCACGTGGACAATAGCACGTGGGGATATTAGGCTATAACCCACCACGCTGGCCCAATGCGGGTTGGTGGGTTTAAACGACCTACGACAACAACCGGAACCAACGGCTTAACGTGCCTTCCGAAGCACAGACGAGCTCGAGATGTCTTTAATTGGTCACCCATCAGGCGACCTGGCATTGCGAAAGTTGCTTAGCTGGCAAGATCGCAAGCCAAACGCCCTAGCCGCTGCGCCATCGAACTCCTCGATGTAATATCCACAGAGCACAGAATCGCCGCGCGCCCACTAGCGTAGGGGGCGGGCGTGCGGCGATTCTGTGCTCTGTGGTGTAATCCAACATCCAACCCGTCAAATGTAGCGATGACTTGATTTAAATTTTTTATGCAAATAAAGAATTTATTATTGTTATTATTATTATTCAATGATGGAGGTCTTTGCAGCGGTGGACCATATTCGGCGATAGGAGAGCCGTCTGCCTCTTTGAGAGGAGCCGTTTTCGTTGGTAATGGTCCCAGGGCCTTCCTTATGCCAGAATAAACAGCTGCAAAGTTGCCCGTTGCTGCATTCATGTTGTTATACAAGACGTTTGGTAGTGGGTATATAATTTCTCAACTGGACCATCCTATCAAGCGCAAACAACAACTATTTCTATGTTAGCAACTCCTAAATGTATAAAGCTGTTTTTTTCGCAATTACAGTGTTGTTTCCAGGTGTGAGATTTTAAACCTTTTACCATTTAGAAGTTAATGACCTCTGCAGCTGATCAGTAGTGTTGGGAATCTTCTAAAAACCTTATCGATATTTTTCCTGAACTTCGATATTGTTTTTTTCCGAAACTGCTGTGCCTACAGACAACAGATTACATGACGAAATGAATAATCTGCCAATAGTTACTTTTAGGAATAGATTGAAGAATTGGTTGATAAATAACAGTTTTTATTATGTTGATGAATATTTCAATAGCTTTAGACCTCACATTAAGCTAACCCAAATATTTTTGCTCTCCTATTTGACAATTTTATTACCAAACTAATAAGACACTACATGGTTTAATGAATTAAAATGTATGTAATTTTTTAATTGATTTGACTTATTTAATTAAGTAATAATTTTTTTAAATTATTTATAATTAGTAAAAAAATTTGCATGCCAGAGTCTGGTGACTAGTGTGATTCAAATTTTTGTAACAACTTTATGTACCACTTTTCAAGCAAAATAGATGATTTGTATTTGTACAACATAAAGAACAGCACCCACTGCTTCAGTTTTAAGTATAGTTACTGACATTTCAGGCATAACGGGTTTTTTTGTAACAAGTTGTATAGTAGAGTTATTTAGTTTTCTCCTCCTGCGTTCTCGTTTCTTCACGTCACGTCACATGGTATAATAACCAAAGCTAGCTATTTTAGATTAATAATATTATATTATTTTATGAGGTTTAAGCGAGCACTACACATTGAAATGAAACACTTTTTTACGGATTAACTCGCGTTTTATTTACTATTTACATAGTTTTTTACATTATCCTGACGTTTCGAACCCTTTACAGGGTCTGTGGTCACAGGGAGACTAAGGTGTTGGTCGTCTCATAGTTAGAAGTTGTTCAAGTGTGCTGCGACTGTGGGCTCTCGTACATCGGGCAAACAAAGAGAAGTGTATAGGAATCCGCGTAAAAGAACATATACCCGACGTCAAGCATAGGCGCGAAAATAAGTCTGCAGTGTGTGAACATGCCCTCGAGGGACCCAACCATTAGATGTAATGATTTGACAAACCTCAAATACTCGCCAAGGAACAACGATTCATCCCTAGGATGATACGCGAGGCTATTAAAATTAAAAAACCATCGAAATTTCAATAGATAGGATGGTTGGAATTTACCACCTGCCTGGGACCCCATCATACAGGTCATTAAATCCCATCCCCAACAGCAACACATTGCCAGACCTAAAAATACTGTTAGCTGTGTAAACTTGAGCGCACACTTGAACAACTTCTAACTATGAGACGACCAACACCTTAGTCTCCCTGTGACCACGGACCCTGTAAAGGGTTCGAAACGTCAGGATAATATAAAAAACTATGTGAATAGTAAATTAAACGCGAGTTAATCCGTAAATAAGTGTTTCATTTCAATTCCACGTACAGGATTCGAACCCGCACCTTTCTGGCAATCCGGGCCAGGTGCATTCTCTAGTTGAGCTGCCGTGGACTTATCCATCCCGCCGAAACAAATCAATAACATTTTTATTTATTACTTTGAAAGCCAAAGGATTCAATGTCAACAAACTACGTTATCAACATCCGATCTTAATATTTTTACAAACATTAAAGATCAGTTATGAAATTGACAAGCTATGTTACAATGTTATTGTTTATATTATAATTTTAATGCAAATTTTGTTGCGAATAAATTATAAATTGAAAAAGAAAGTGTTGAAAAAATTCTTGTTCTAAAAAAAATGTCTTTTTCAATTACATAAACAATAACATTATTAATCTTATTCTCTTTATTCAAACATTTTTCTTAAGATAAACTTTTTACAATATTTTATATAAAAGCATATTTACAATAGTATAAAATATTATAAAAAACTTAACCTAGTTTGCCACCGGCAGCGGGGATAGACCCAAGCTATCGGTGGTTAGGGCTGCAGAGCGAGGAACCTCCTGACAAATACGTGCCGTGTCAAGGAGTACTGCCTTCTATCTGACCCTTTACCCAACCTTTTAGCGAGAGCCTCTCTAGGTGTTATTATTATTATTATTATTATTATTCAGCCCGGCTTGGCCCGCTGCTGGGCAAAACCCTACTCTCCTTCCACTCTTCACGGCTTAGGACTATAACTTGCTAGTCCTTCCAAAAACTCCAGTTCGTCATGCCATCTCTTTCTAGGCCTGCCGCGATGTCGTCTAACGTTGATTGATTATTTGAGATTGATTATCCGTAAATACCTGATTGAAATTTTATGGTAACGGCTAGTACCTACGTAATGGTTGTACCATTAAACCAAAGTGTAAAACAATTTAAAACGGAACTAACTCATTGTTTACAAAAAACACTACATACAATTGGGCCTAATCGTTTTTTGACGACCACTACTTGTTGATGGGTCGAGTTATGTTTGTCTTCTATTAAGTGAGGGCAAAACTGTAGACTATGGAGTGCCTCAGGGCAGTGTTTTAGGGCCTACCCTGTTCCTGGTCTACCTAAATGATCTTTGCAAACAAAAAATTGGAAATGCCCAAATTTTCTCATACGCAGATGACACTGCAGTGGTATTCTCTAACACAACTTGGGATGCCGTCAAGGCTGACACGGAGGCTGGGCTGGCGGTAATTGCGAAATGGCTTAGAAATAACTTGCTCACACTAAATACACAAAAAACCAATTATGTTACTTTCTCACTTTGTAACAGGACGCAACCAGATATAAACTTTAACTTAAAGGTACATCACTGTAGCAATACTCAATATGCTGCAGATTGTGAGTGCCCCTTAATATCTAAAGCGACCACTGTAAAATACCTTGGGGTCATGCTAGACTACAGACTCTCTTGGCAACCCCATGTTGAACTGGTTGCTTCTAGGTTGCGCAAATTAATTTGGATATTCAAAATTCTTCGGCATGTTGCAACAAAAACATTCATTGATCAAATGTATATTGCTTTGGCTCAGTCAATTTCCATTTACTGCATAACAGTATGGGGCGGCGCATCTAAAACGAAACTTGTATAAGTAGAAAGAGCCCAAAGGGCCCTCCTTAAAGTATCCTATTTTAAAAAGCGAAGATTCTCAACACAAACCTTACACACTTTAACTGACACTCTCTCAATTAGAAGGCTTTTTATACTGCACATCATCCTAAATAAGCACATCAAAGTAAATTACGACCCTAACATCAGTAATAACAGAAGAAACTATAATGTTGCCAAGGTAAAACAAACACGTACGAAATTTGCCCAAACACAGTTTCAATATCTTTCATCGTATCTTTATAATAAATGTAATAAAACTTTGCAAATTTACTCATTAACACAACGTGAATGCAAGAAAAAAGTTACAGCCTGGCTAAAAACCTTAGATTATTATAAAACGGAAATTCTTTTAAAGCACCTTTTGTAAACAGGATATTTTATCTAACAGATTAGTACATACAAAACACGCACACACACTCACAAACACACACACTCACCCCCCACACACACACACACACCCACACATTACACACAGCCACACACACACATCCTTATATGCACACACGCACTTATTGTACCTTGTTTCATCTCTATCAATGAGCAATGTAAGAGTGAGTTAAGGAAGAGTGGCCTCTTCTGGTACAGGTGCCCCCCCTTGATGCACTTAATAGAAAAGGTCAACCCTTGTATTTTGTTATACTCTGTGGTTTATGATGAAATAAAGAAATTTTGTATTTTTATTTGTATTTGTATTAAAACAGTCGATGAACAGTTGTTTAAAGTTCATTTTTTGTGGGAATTTCCTGACAAAAGTACTATGCTGGTACTTATTGAGAAAATAACTATCTTTGAACCGAAAGCGTTGTCTGCGTAGGTACTAAGGACCCACACTTTTTTGATTAAATGTTAGACAAAGTTTGTAATTGCGTCAAAACACACAAAATACATATACGTACATATGATAGCGACTATTATCCCTAAAGGGTTAGTCAGAAACTAGGCAATGAGGACTACAAAAGCAGTTCTCTACATAGTCCACTTTGAACAAGTAGCGACTGCACATGAGCTCAGCGTGCAGGTGGTGAGCCCATCGCCGCTCTATGCTGTTGGATGTATGTGCAGTGTTTAGTTCGTTAGTGGCCTTTTACGACACCCAAGGGAAGAGAGGGGGTATTCTTTCATCGCTACGTGACACGGTTCTTCTTGATTACGGAATTTTACTCGGTACTTTGATAATTGATTTTGGTGTTTTTTCCTGATCAGTGAATGCTAGTAAAACACTACTAGAACCAAAAATTGAACTTATTGGATTGGCATACAAGTTTTCCCATACCCTTGCGAGGATCTGGTGCACATGCGCAATTTAGTAGGATTTTACAAGCAAAGGGAATGAGCGCTTATTCCAACGAGTCAAGGTTTTAACCTTAAAAGGTGAACTCGGGTTATCGGCTCTTGATACACGGCACAAACGTCTCTATGAAACTATAAAGGGATAGGTACACTATATAGTACGTTAAACTCCGACTAAAGCCATACCTTAAAACGTCAAAGATTGGAACCCATCGAGATGCTTGCAGTCTCGTCTACGAAAAAACATTCATGTCGTAAATCAGTGGAAATTATTAAAACATCTTAGGTTATTCCATTGCATTTCAAATTAATTTAATTAGTCTGTATTATTAAATTACTTACTAAAGTGAAACGGGTGAAACTCTAATCACTCCTTTCTTATACTCTTGTCATCCATCACACAAGACGCAAGACTTGAACCTCGCATTAACTTTATGCACTGCTTTGTAGTGTACCATAGTTAAACATGTAATTTTCACCTGTTCTTCCGTAACTTACATTAGTTTTGATAGAAGTAGAAATACATGTTGCGCAAAGTACACCTGTCCGCGTTATGAACTTAGCGAAAGCTCGCGTGACTGACTAACAGGGAAACCGTGTAGCTAACTCGCAGCTGACATGTGGTTTCGGAGATACGCTCCCTCTGATTGAAATGTCCATCCATTATGGAGCGTGCTGCGGAAGGCACTCAAAGCCGTTGGTAATGTTTGTTGTTGTAAGACGGCAGTTAAATTAAATTACTTTACGCTCACACCAATTGACTACTTGACAGTTCTAGGAAAAGTATTATAAAAATTACAAAGCAAACGCTTATTCTATACATCTTACAATATTTTTTGTCGAAAAAGCTTTATTTAAAAAATAAATAAATTTCTTCATTAATTTAAAATTTCGCGCGAAAACGGTTGGTCACGTGTCATTTTGCCCTGTGAATGACGTCGCACTTCAATAAATTTGAAACCAGACAGACAGTCTTAGTTTATTTTGTGAAATTTGACGCGTCACACGAAGCTTAATCATGACCGCCCGTGTTTCGGGTCTTGTAATCCACAGATAAAATTTGCAAATTTATTTTGTATAAATAAAATGATTCCAAATTAAGTATTTTAATAAAAAAAACTATTGGACAATTATTGTTAATTTTTATTTATTATAAACTACCATATCCGACATATTTCATAATTTATTGTTACATCTGCCAAATAGCCAATTATCTCAACAAGCCCAACATAAGTATTATTTTGAGACTTGTTAATATGGTAAGATAAGGGATAAATATACATAGACATAGAAAAAACACCCAGACCCGAAATCAATATAGAAAAACAGTTTTTCTCTATATTGACCCGACCGGGAATTGAGCCCCGGATCTCAGAGATGGCGCGACGCCAGACCCGGGGTGCTAACCACTCGACCACGGAGGTCGCCGTCGGTCGTTCGTCGAGTTACTTTGAAACTCACCGACCCGCATTGGGCCCGCGTGGCTTATGGCCCATTGTTATGGCCCATATGTAGCACACGTAGAAAGGCCCGTGCCTAGGAGTGGGACGTTCATAGGCTGATGATTATGGTAATTTAGTTTAAATTATGCCGCCTCTGTGGTGTAGTGGCTTAGCCACCGGTTTAAGACCTAGAGGTCCCGGGTTCGATTCCCAGCGGGGGAATCTTTGTGTGGTCGGTGTGGTTGGTGGTAGGGCTGTTAAGTTCTCCTGGCTAGCTACCACCATCTTATCTATTGTTGTGTTCCGACAGTTTGAAATAAGTTAGCCAATCCCTCAGTGGTTGAGGATTCCGCGTGAAGCGCGCTTCCACCTTCGGCCTTATCGTCACTTACTATCAAGTGAGATAAAAGCCAAGCGCTTACCCGTTGCAGAATAAAAAAAATAAAAAACTTTGATCAACCTAGTAATGACTTACAGTGTCCTACTCTGTGCAAAGATCTCCATCATTGAAATCAAGTCATCGCTAAAATTCATGAGCATTGCTTGAACCTAGTGATGTCGCTCGATAGACTATCGACATGATAGTCTTTTGTTAGCCCGACAAATAGTGAACACGATATTGTCAATATTGTCGGGTATAGGTAAACTACACAGTACTAAAAAGCACGAAAGGTTTAATGTTATAGTGGAAAAGTATTGATAGTATTAGTCGCCATTAATACTATCGATAGTGCCTTATAGCGTAGATTCTATCGAGGTATTTTTATATTTTGGAGTTCAATCAATATCGATATCATTAATAGTCATATCTATATCCTATTTGCTTTTTTAGGTCAACCTATCGATATCTGGACTGTCGATACTTCGGCATCACTAGCTTAACTCGCCTACCTACAAGGGGACTATTGCCATGCAGAAACATCTTAATTATTTTCACAAAACAGATTTGACCAATTTACAAAAATAGAATAGAAGAAAAACAACCAAATTAATGATGTTTGCTTCCATTTCTGCTTTGTTTGTAATATTTCTGCTTAGTCTGTAATTTAATGATTGGTGCGATTGTGGTTAATATTTAATTTAGTATTTTTCGAGGCCGTCCTCGGAAGCGGTGACGCGACGACCTTGATACCTTCGACGGAAATTGTTTAGAACTAGCTAAGGAGAGAGAGAGCTGGAACGAAGTGGGGGAGACCAGTCCTCAGCAGTGGAGGGTTAAGTTACGTTTTTTTATGTTCCCCTACATCATATGTTTATTTTTTTTAGTTTTATCATTCTCTTATTTTAGAAGTTTCAGGGGGGGGGGGACACACATTTTACTACTTTGTGTCTCTCGCGCAATCTATTCAGTTTAGAAAAAAAATATATTAGAAACCTCAATAACATTTTTGAAGAGCTATCCATATGGGTTAGATGAAAAAAATTTTTTTGAGTTTCAGTTCTAAGTATGAACCCCCAAAATTTATTGTTTTTTTTTCTGTTTTTGTGTGAAAATCTTAATGCGGTTCACAGAATACATCTACTAACCAAGTTTCAACAGTATAGTTCTTATAGTTTCGGAAAAAAGTGGCTGTGACATACGGACGAACATATAAGGGTTCCGTTTTTTGCCATTTGGCTACGGAACCCTAAAAACAAATTTAATTAAGAAACAATTGATTAAATTAATAAAAAGGTTTCCTGCCTTGGCTAACCATTTCATGAGAGGTTTTAATTGGATACTGGCCGGATACACGTAGACCTTCGGCACGGCCTGCTAACCTTCCGAAACTGACTAACATGGTAACAGTGTTCACTAACTAGCGGTTATCTTGCGGTGACGCTAACCCTCTCGCTCGCATAGTTCGTCACTTCGGTGGATCCTGTTAACTAGCAACAAATTTGTTGAGTTTGGGAAGGGTCAAGTAAGGATTTATCGGGGATCTGAAAATAAATCCCGTCTCATTTTATGTGAGACTTAGTTTCGTAATTGATTTAGTATATTTACTTTATAACAGTGGTTAGCATTTTCGGGTTACGTCAAGTCAAGCCATTGGTAGACATTCAAAACCCTCGATGGGTGACCAAAATATGTTAATTTTTAAATGATGATATCTTTAAAAAGTAGGAGAAATACACTCGCGTGTCGACTGAGTAATCATATTCTCATGAAACCACAAAGCTAACTTTTGACAGGCTTCTATAGTGTTGTAAGCATCCATTATTTATGATAAATAAATTAAAACTCCCTCAGAATCACGAGAAAAAGATATTATTATTCGGTCAAAGTCGCAGTCACTCCGCTAGTAATTACTACAACTAATGAGGATTGAATGGATTTTTAAATATTATGCATATTACTGATGATATTTTATATTTATTGATATAATTAATGTTTTTGACAAGTTCATCTATTTAAACACTAGTATTCATTAACACTAATAACGCTACGCTAGTCGCTAACTGCAAAATCCGTAGCGCTACGCTTTAATGTCGTAGCACAACTCGAATATTTCGTAACGCTACAGCATTCCAAAAGCTTTCTGTGACGGTGCGGTTCTACGATTAATCTTAGACGCGTTTGTTTCTACTCGTAGTTCTAATTTCCACACTTTTCACTTGAACAGTGGGAAGTGCGGAGAAGTAATGGGGGTGATTGCTCATGTGGTGGTAAACCTGTAGTGTTTAGAGTAAATAAAAATACTATAAGGATTTATTTCAGAGCGTTCGCCGGAGCGCCCGTAGAGCAAGAAAGTATTGTTTTACCTATGACATTTTGTCATTCACATAATAACTATCTAACATTTATAGAGATTCACAAGACAGAGCCCAGCAGTGGTACCTACATTAAAAATTAAAAAAATTCGGACGATAACGATGAGCCGTAAAAGAAAAAAGACTGTAAATGACAAAAGTGTTTTTGTACAACCGTTTATCATCCTTTAACTGTTTTATTGTTGGGCAGACGCCTTCACCCTTCAAATCAAGCCATTACCAAAATCGATAGGTATGGGCTAAATAATGATGATATTTTTGTTATGAAGATTTGAAAATTAAGTTATTTATTTGCTGTAGATCGTAAACTTACAGTAAGTAAAAGGAAGTTGTTAAATAAAAAACGTTGCACGTTAAGCCAGTTGGTGGTCAGAGCCTATCTTTTCCAATAATATTCTATCAAACTTAATTTAGCCCGCCAAAGTTGCGGGCCTTCGTGAGTAGTTAGAACTTGTCTCGTGAAACTAAATTAATCATCCTGATAGAAAAATCCTTGCGAGAACTTTGGTAATTACTTAATTTGAAAGGATACCTAATAAAGGATGTATACGTTGTTACAGATAAATAAGATCGCTTAGGGTGAATTTGACCAAACTGGAATAAGGTCATAAACCTAGATTAAACGCCGAATTTGTATAACTAATCTCGGAGTAAGTCTTATTCCAGTTTGGTCGAATCCACCCTTAATATAATAGATCTAGTAAGATATAACTTCGCAGATGTTGTCACTAGTTTTAGATTGCAATCGTGTACGATTTTTTAGTTAAGGATGTATGTCCTATCCTACTAATATTATAAACGCGAAAGTTTGTAAGTATGGATGGATGTTTGTTACCCATTCACGTAAAAACTACTGAATAGTTTTGGATGAAATTCGGCATACAGATAGTTTTTAACCTGGATTAACATATAGAATACTTTTTATCCCGATATTCTTACGGGAACGGGAACCACGCGGGTGAAACCGCGAGCGGCCGCTAGTATTATATAATCACGACTTTTATTCCCGAAAGGTTAGTCAGAGAATAGGCAATGAGGACAGCAAAAACAGTCCTCTACCATAGTCCACTTTTCACCAAATAGCGACTGCACATGTACTCAGCGTGACAGGTGGTAAGCTGTTGGATGTATGTGCAGTCTTTAGTCAGTTGCATGTAAAACGTTGTCTCAACTTCTATAGGACTTTATTTTGCTAGTTGGGCCGTTAGTCACCTTTTACGACACCCGAGGGAAGAAAGGGGGTGGTAGTATTCTTTCTGTAATTATTATGTATTTGCATCAATAATAATATATAAAACAAGAAACAGATATGTCACTACGCGGCTTGAGTTGAAAACTCAACTGTTTATAATATCATTAATTTGCATGCTATCTTAATGGCAAAACACGCTGTACCGTTTTAAATATTATAATAACTTAAATACCGTGTTTTAGGGCAAATAAATGTTTTCTATTCTTTTTCTATTCTATTCTATTCACCGCTACTTGACACGGTTCACGGTAATATAGCTGTTACAATACTGGTTTCCCGGATCAGTGGCCTATTTCAAATATCTGGAACTCTTTCGTGCTTTGATTAGAAGGCTGGTAATCACGCTTTAGTTAGTCGTTAACACCCATCAACCCATCATCAACCCGAATTTAACCTGTAGTGGATAATGGCTTGACCTCGGCAGTGGCATATTTTCTTTATGAAAAAATTAACCAGCAGTGGGACGTTTAGTGGTTGAAAAGGTTAATAAAACAACAAATAAACGACAGGTTATATACTTTAAAAGCATTACTTGGCAGATACACTGACGAACATTTATATTAATGAATTTTACAAGTTTGAAGTTTTACCGTGTCGCGTTGCAGTGAAAGAATACTACCACCAGTCGGTGGGTAAATAATAGTACCACCAGTACCATAAAATGTACCACAGAACCGAAATAATCGAAGTTGTTCTTACTAAAGTAGTCTCTAAGTGTATCAAAACACGGTACAAAGTCAAGTTCACGATGCATAAAATGTACCACAGAACCGAAATAATCGAAGTTGTTCTTACTAAAGTAGACTCTAAGTGTATCAAAACAAGTGTATTAAATTGTCAAACTATAAAACTAAGATAATTAATAGAATCAGGCGTTACTTTGCAGAAATCCATGATTTTGTATATAAAACTAAGAATTTAGGCTATTTGGTGAAAAATGGACTATGGCAGAGGACTGCTTTTGCTGTCCTCATTGCCTAGTCTCTGACTAACCCTTCGGGGATGATAGTCGTGATTATATGTGTATAAGTTAAAATTTTATGTTGTAATCGAACTTTTAACACAGATGTTCTAATGCGTTCATAGTGCCCGAGTAAAACTTGTAGATTCACTTTTGTTTTTATCTTTTATTTTATATAATTGTTTTATGGCTATTGACTGTATAATTTGGTAACGACATATTGTTTTGTAAATGTCGTTACCTCTATATTATTATAAAGCTGTGGAGTTTGTTGTGCCCGTTCTTCTCCACAGCTAAAAGACTTCCTGAGTTATGGGTTCCTGTGCTTATCCATCCATCCATAAATATAAAAAAAAAAAAAATGACGATTCAAAACGCTTAATTTAAGCTTACTGAATAAAGTTATTTTGATTTTTGATTTTTTTGATTTTTGATGATAACTATAATGTTATTTATATAATTAATGTTATTTATTTATTTTTTTCCAATTCAATAATTACTCTGTAAATTTAATTTTAAAATAATGTGATTTTAGTGTTTATAATGATTTTACGTAATGTGCATGAGCAATGTAATTGTAGCCAGTCAGTGCATACACATTTAAGGGTATCAATCTAGCACAAAAATGTTTTAATTGATGTTCTAAATGCCTTTTCGATTGATGTCTGTTGTGATGCCTTATTAAATAAATAAATAAATAAAAATATAACAATTACTTAGCATACAAAACAACTACTAACATTTTTAAATAATAAATGTTTTGAGAGAAAGTTAGGCAAATAAGTGAGCCTGGATCGTATCGTAGTACTCCTCGGGGAAATGTGGGTGATGTTTGTAAATGTTTAATAAATAAAAATGGGATAGTTTAAAAATAAACCTTAAAATATGAACAACATCAAAAGAAAGTAATTGAAGTTGCCTTTTGAAAGTTCCAAATCTTACACAATACCGAACAACAAAGTGCCAAAACTTCACTGTTTCAAATTAAAAGTCAGAATACATTTCTGAGCTATTACTTTGTATTACAGTATTTTTATATACTTAACTTTGTTTTTATTGACTATGTTTTGAGGTTTTTTTCAACAAAATATAACTTGGTCTATAAAAAACACTTGAAAAATATAAATACTTAATTGTCATGTAACTTACACTTACATTATGCGGTAGTGCAAGTACATTAGACTTATAGATCCTTACGGGTGTAAGTCCGAATTAAGATCCGATTGTATTGGCCACCAGGCTACATCATTAACTAAGTAGATAGCCTTAGCTGTTAAATAGTTATTTAAGATAAAAAGAACGAGAAACTTCAAAAGTGTACGGCGAAATAATTATAAGAAAAGTCTCATTTGATTCTGCCGTCACTTTTAACTACTTCGTTTGTATAACAATAGAATGGATTCATTTAAAAACAACTATAACTTCGATTAAGTTGCGAATAGTGAAACTTGAATGAGAAAATGCAAATGTTACGACGTCGGAATAAAGTAAAGTGTTTAATTCGAGAGCGGGCGAGGGAGGGAGACAATAGTGTCGCGCGTTCCCTCTGAATAACGTTTCTGCGAAGCCAGGCAAAATTAGCCTTTCATATTGTAAGTGTAGTACGGATTATTTACGGACATCTTATTACTTGGCAACGGTATATTCATATTGAAGGTGATTTAACACATAAAATACTTTTAAGTATATTTTGCGTTCCATTACAGTGAGCACTTTGCCTACATCTCACCTGATGGTAAGTGACAATAAGGCCTTATATGGAAGCGAATTTCACTAAAAATCCTCAACCACTAAAGTTTATTTTATAATTGGTTTTTCATAATTTACATCTAAATTCGTTGATATGTGTGAAGTAGTGAAAGCTCTGAGCAACAGATTCAACTCATAAATTGATAATAATCTTACTATGTATGCATCTTGAGTTCCTCCGTGCTTCGAAAAAGGATGGTAACGCACCATATTTTATCACCACCTATCCACATTGGGCTAGCGAGTTGGGTTATATGGCCCAAACTGTGATCAAAAATGCCTCACGTAAACTCGGTGTCCTGAACAAGGTGTGGCGATTCTTCACGCCTGATCAGTTGTGTCTATTATACAAGACACAGGTACGGTCTTGTGTGGAGTATTGCTCTCACCTTTGGGACGGCTCCGCAAAGTACCTTCTCGATGCCTTGGACAGATTGCAGCGACGCGCTGTGCGCATTATCGGCAATGCAGAGGTCACTAACACTCTCGAGCCTTTGCAATTGCGTAGAGATATTGCGTCACTCAGCGTCTTTTACCGTTTATACCATGGCGAGTGCTCTGAAAAACTCTTTGACCTCATCCCTCCGTCTTCCTTCCTCCATAGGAGTACGCGTGCTGCTCTCCGGAGTCAACAATTCACAG
Source organism: Scoparia ambigualis (assembly GCA_963921215.1). Classification (NCBI taxonomy): domain Eukaryota; kingdom Metazoa; phylum Arthropoda; class Insecta; order Lepidoptera; family Crambidae; genus Scoparia; species Scoparia ambigualis. The sequence goes on from OY992503.1 coordinate 28,518,690, forward strand.
TCTCTAATATTCCATCACGCACAAAAAAAATTGGTGACTCGTTTCTTTGTAGCACCTCCAAAAGTGGAATAGTCTACCAGCACACGTATTCCCTCCTACCTATGATATAGGGTCCTTCAAACGAGACGCAAAGAGGCACTATGTGGGCCGGCAAAGTGAGGGTGACTGATGCTACGTCTCTTACGCTGCACCAGTTGTCCTCGCGCCTGGACTTCACTTCCACTTAACATCAGGTGGAGTGGGGTCATTTGCCAGGCTTAATATAAAAAAAAAACTTCTAAGGTCAGGCTTCTGTCCAACAGTGGGACGCTTATAGGCAAATGATGATGATGAGGTGCGTTTACTAAACCGTGTTGCGTATTAGCGGAGAAAGAATACCCCCTCTCTTCCCTTGGGTGTCGTAAAAGGCGACTAACGGACTAAAGACTGCACATACTTCCAGCAGCATAGAGCGGCGATGGGTTCACCACCTGTCACGCTAAGCACATGTGTAGTCGCTATTTGGTGAAAAGTGGACTATGGTAGAAGACTGCTTTTGCGGTCCTCATTGCCTAGTCTCTGACTAACCTTTCGGCTATAATAGTCATGATTATATGTTATGTATGTGTACTAACCTAACATCAGTAAGCTTGGTTAGCGTACATTTTGGAGCATTTCCGCGAAAAACTATTACCCTGGTAACTGGACTAGACTTTCGAACATTCGAAAATTTGTCGGAAATATGAAATGCACGCCACACTGGCTTGCTCCAAAAATTTTTGGTAGCCGGATTGAGTTCGGCGTTCAGCGCTATAAGCTTCATCCAAAATTAAAAAAGTTTTTATTTACGAAATCGTAATTTTTAATATCAGCAGATCTGAGTACATACCGATTGTTTACTCCGAACTCAACTTATTTATCTTATATAGAGTATTGAGAAAGTTTGCGCTTGTGAAACAATTGGAGTTACGCTTTTTGGATGGATGGATTACAATTTAATAACGGTAATATATCATTCTGTAAAGTAGGTACGTATGGTTTGAATGACAAACTTACTTAGTATTTGGTTTAATACAAAGATAAAGAAAACAATGGCGTGTTTTACGAAAAATGTAAACGTAAGAGGTTTTTTTTTTGTGTTTTGTAAAGTTTACGAAAACAACACATTAATGATAATTAGATACTAATTATTCTGTAATAGTAGTAATGAAGGTAGCTCAAGGCGAGTTCTGTGAACCCTGCCGACTTAATCCGAACGACACAAATGATATTACAGATGTCAATAACGAGAAAACATTATTGAATTAACTTTGGTTTTAATCGCATTGAAGATGGGACTTTGCCTAAGCCCCTGCGAAGTTTGTGGTCACGTCTTTCCGTTAACATAATTCGTTTGTAATCGGACTACAAACCTAATACGCGAACTTCAATTTCCAAGTCGGCACAAATGTTTTGTTATTTCAATTTTCATAACGGGTTCGTCAATTGTTTAATTCAATATAAACAGGTTGTTTGTAATAGGTATAGAATCCCGCAAGAACGACTAAAGGAGGAACTCTGAAAATAAACCACCATAAAGGGCATCAAATCCCAGCCCCAACAGCAACACACTGCAAGACCAAAAAAATATTGTGAGCTCCTTTTTAGCGATGAGTAGCTCGCGAGCGAGTTGTTAAAAAGAGATAGCTCACCTATTCTAGCTCAACGTCTCTCTAGCTCACTCTCGTTCAATTTAGCTCAGTGTTCATTTTAGCTCAATTAGCTCAGTGTTTCATCGGAATATGTCGGCTCGGAATTGAAAGCGGCTAGGGTTAGGGATCTCAAAGGGGGTGCAGGACAAAATTTTCTGTTGATTTTTACATGGATCTCTAAAACAGTGCGTCGTAGCTAAAATCTATTGAAATGTTGCCCCCCCCCCTGTAAAACCCCGCAGAAACCTGAGCGGTATCCAATGAACATATCAAAAAAAAATTTTTTTTTAGGAAAAAAAAAATCTAAATTTTGTACGAAGCTAGATTTCTGTTTTCTAATAAAACAAAATATCTCGAAATTCAAGACAATCGCTACGCTGCGCTTCGCGCTATTTCCTGAACAGTACACTTAAACGACTCAAGAGCCTTCTATCTTCATGAATCTGAGCCAAATAAGCTACTGAGCTAGAAGAGCTATATAGCTCTTGACTGAATAAAGAGCTAAATAGCTATTATCTCATGACTATTCCTTTTACATTAACCCAAACGCAGGCGATAAAAATGAAAAACCTCCCTGTGAACACGGGCCCTGTAAAGGGTCCGAGACGTCAGGACTAAAACAAAATCCTAAAAAAGTATTAATAAACGCGTGTTAGGTAGATCCCTAAAAATAGTTTAATTTCAACTCTGAAAGTGCGAAAAATAATCAGCTGGTCCATACAAAACTGCAAATACAATTCTATCTAAATGTATGAAATTGCTGTTTTTTTGCAATTTCTTGATTGCTAACTTACAAATACTTGTTCTTTGCACATAATAGGATGGCCCAGTTGCGGGATTATATATCTATTACCTAACAAAAAAAAAATCTTTTATGATCCGATTTAATAATTTTCTTAACTGTACATTTTTCAATTTTCACACCAAGCTAGCAGCTTGTTTTATTTGACCTGGGACCTCAGAGGTGGCGCGACGCCAGAATCGGCGTGCTAACTCGACCAGGTCATCTAGAATAGATAAAGGTCAATTCACACATATCAGTGAAGTTCCGGCACAGTACCGGCACAGTGAAAAATATTTTTTCATAAATTCTTCATGAATTTTGTCAAAAAAAATACGTCCGTGATTTGCCGGTGGCGGTAGGTACTGACACTGAGATTTCACATTATCACTGACAGGTGGGGATGCGTTCATAGAGAATGTATGAAAAACACTGTGACGTTACTGTGCCGGAACTATGGCTTCACTGATATGTGTGAAGCAACCTTAACGGTGTATTCTTCCGTAAACCCTACAGGAGATCTCTGAAAAAAAGAGATTTACAGGAACCGCGTAGTGGATTTTACCCTTATCGAAACTAAAAAGAAAGTACTGATCGTGAATCTCATTCCTTGACGACATTATCCCGTTTTTCTTCTACTATTCCGTTTTCAGCTATCGATATTAAATGTCAAGTCAAGATGTGCTTGCGACACAGTTTTTATGCGACAGGTACATCAGTCATCATCAAACACCAAGACCGCGTGCGTAATACCGTAGTCTGACGTCACAGGAAAGTCAAGGATGAAGGAGTTAAGACGAACCTTATAAGAGTTCAGCTGCCGTTTAACCAGAGACTTATTAGATAATCAATTGTTAGTAACCTCTTGAAGTCTTCGCCACAGACAAAAGGATATAGAACTGAGTATAACACTTACTTCGCAAGATGAGGTGACGGCAGGTGTAACAGAGTTTTGACAGAAAAAAGTTTTAGGACTAACGTGCTAAGTCGTCCAATAGCGTGGCGTGTCCAGGTCACAAGTCCTGAAAAGTCGCAGGTAAGTAACAGGGTTCAGCTCAGCACAGAACCGGCTTATGTGGCTTACATCTAGCTTTGTGTAAATAGCTATTGATGATAATGTGATGATGAGGTAAATTAAGTGTTTATAGATTCCTGATTGTAGTATCTATCTACGGTAATCTTAAGAGAGTTTACACATTTCGGTTTCCCATATAAACTTGAAATTTCAAAATGTTAGTGTTTCAGTAATACATAAAATAAATTGTATGTATTTACTGGACTGAAATTTTTCAGCCAACCCATTCGCAATATATTTTTTAACATATTAAATTTGATATAAAATACTTTTCATCCATTAACCGGCCCGGTGAAGGTCGTTGTATACTCGGACCCTCTAACTCATATAGTTAATTCATAAAACACCTTCATAATTTTTTTTTTTAAACAATTTACTGGTTTGGATAATAGATCAATTACATAGGTACCAATCAAAAGTATGAAGCCTATAGAATATGCAAACGTTAGGTTGACTTTTTTTTCCCGTCCTAACTATTGGGTAGGCAGGTGTAAACAGGTAAGTCAATATTAGTAATTTGCAACCGTCCGATATAATTTTTAACACATTAAATTTGACATAAAATACCTACTTTTCATCCATTAACCGGCCCGGTGAAGGTCGTTCTATACTCGGATCTTAGACTAATACTAATGAGCCAATTTTAATGAAACTTTGTATGCTAAAGTAAAATACAGTGAAGTTAGTGAATACGTTGTAGAGAACATTTAAGAAAAAACCATTTATATATATATAAGTTATTGCGATTTAAAACTTTCTATATTGTAACGCCGCGCCATAGACCATCATCGTGTGCCAGTGTTGCCAGCCCTTGTCAAGCCAAGACGCCATCGCCCCATTCCCCCCGCCAGCCGGATTGGGTCGACGCGAGCCAGCCAAGCCTATATAAGAGCCTGCACGCTCATTTTGTGTTACCTTTTCTATACTGTAACCATCTTAGCAGAAACTGCCCAAGTAAAAAGTGTTACATCTGCAAGAATATTTATTTCACTCTTACCCATAGTGGAATTTAAATCACAATACCTCAGCTTGTAAAATCTAAATGCGCTAACCCTCTTACAGATCTCTCTCTTACCTGCACATTATACGTCTTCTTTCCAATTTTTTTCTTTATTATAAGCATGTTATGATGGTAGTATACATCAAAGTATATTGATCATTTTGTTTTCATCTGTCAGCCGAGTTCGTAATATGAGCAGGTATTATGTTTATAAAGGGAGCGTGTAGCTGATTAGCTCTGTCTACCAGAAGCCAACTTGGCTCGATTTAATCAAAACACTTGGTGAGACGCGCATAATTCCGGAGTTGTGCCTCAGCGAGATGTTGTTATTGGTGTTAGACGGCGGAGCTACGGAATATTACGGCATTTCCATAATGTTCGCTTCTGTTTTGTTTTGATTTATTTAATTAATGTTTAACCTTATTTCTTGAAGTGTAAGGTTGATATCGGACAATTATACATTTAACATCATCATCATAATGAGTGATAATGCCTATGATCATCAATTGTAGCGATGACTTGATTTCAATTATGGAGGCCTATTAAGCATAAATATGCTTTGTTCGTCCCGAACTTTCGTCCCACATTCCAAAAAATTCTTAGTTTGTCCCATATCACTATTGAAGTTGTGCTTCGTCCCAAATTACAAGAAGATAGTTAAAAAAAGCAAAAAAAGATACTGCTGATACATACAATATGATTACGAATCAGGATTTTTTTATGTGGGACGAATCTCAGTAAGACGAACGAAGCATAACCCCTTTTCCCTGCAGTGGGACAATATGTAGGCTGTACTTAAAAGATTTCCGAGATGTGACTAAAGCTCTCACATAATATTAGTATTAGTGTGAGCAGGACCGTGTCGCATAGCGGTGAAAGAATACTACGACCCCCTCCCTGCCCTTGGGTGTCGTAAAAGGCGACTAACGGACTAAGTACTGCACATACATCCAACAGTTTAGAGCGACGATGGGCTCACCACCTGTCACGCTGGCAACTGCGCAGTCGCTATTTGGTGAAAAGTGGACTATGACAGAGGACTGCTTTCGTGGTCCTCATTTCCTAGTCTCTGACTAACCCTTCGGGGATAATAGTCGTGATTATATGTATTTATGAATGTAATGATGATCTTCCTGACCGATTTCGGTCACAGCAACTGCAAACATATTTTTAAGAGCCTGTTTGTGTTTAAGATCCTTTTGCCCGCATAATTGTAGCTACAGAAACAAATTTTAGTGAATCCAATTTAAGTGATCGTCTTTAAATAGTACGGATTTGGAAGTCACAATCCGTACTATTTAAAGACCACCCTTAGTTATATGAAAATCGATGAACTATGTATATTAAGAACACATAGGTAGAAACTTTATTTATTCTTTGGTATATAATTATATGTCTGGTAAAAATTCAGTTTAGATATAATTATACCCATATTTCTGTTCAGTTTCGTATCATTTCTATTTTTATGGAACTGCTATTCGTTTAATTATAAGTTATCGTTTCATATTAAGCGTCGATATAACAATAAATGATTAGATACACAATAATTTAAAGTTTGAATAAGTATTAAATGTAATTGAGGGATACATAATTATAGTATGGGAGCCACCGAAGAGTTTGTATTAACTTTAGCTAAGATAATGAAATTAAAAAGTAGCACGTGCAACCTTAAGAGGCCTATTACATCTCGACTGTGATTTTTGCGTAAAATGGCCAACTTTGACGTTCTTAATCTCAGAATCACAAAATACATTAATAATTTTGACTAATTAATTAGTGTAGAATACCTATTGGCATAGTTCGTAGTGACCTCGCTTTTTGAAAATTTTGTTTACTTTTTAATTAAACCCAAAATTGCAGAGAAAGATTTTCATAAAATGCGCGAAGGCAGTTCTATGAGCTCCTAGATTGAACTACTTTTCAAAACAAATGAAATAAAAAAAAATGAATGTTGTCTCTTGTCGTACGTAGCGGCCTCGGAATTTTTAGATATCATTAATTTATATAAAAAAAAAACTCTTATTCTAAACCAAAAACACTTCGAAAATCGCTTTAAGTTTACTGTGAATTTCTCCTAAAATCGCTTTAAGTTAACTGTGAAATCTACGATAATATTATTGAGTAAAATTTGTACCAGAATAATTCATGAGGAATAAAGATTTAATATGAATTTATTATCCTATTTCTCAGCTCTCTCCTCTCATCATCTCATCTCTCAGCATCTCTTACGAACTCAGCTTATTCTCGCAGAGTGGAGATTTGTAATATTAAGCATAAATTTAATATCTTATTTCGACAAAAACGTTAAATACAACTGCAAAATTACTACAAAATGGGAAAATGGGCATTATACGCAAATATCACAGTCGAAATGTAAAAGGCCTCTTTAAAATTAAATGCAGATAATAACAGCCGAAAATAATAATCAATATACCTATCTGTTGTTTTGCATACTAGATTTAGAGATTTCAGCTCCATACTGTTAGACATAATTAGATCAATCGTTAGCACATCCCTAATGTCACATTAGTATCTCAGCATTAGTTTCCAAATTTTGACAATAGAGTTAAAGCGATTTTGGAAGATGTGGTAAAATAGTTGGTTGTATGATTAGAAACTGTCGCGTAGCGGTGAAAGAATACTACCACCCCAACACTTCATTTGGGTGTCGTAAAAGGCGACTAACGGACTAAAGTCTGCACATACATCCAACAGCATATAACGGCGATGGGCTCATCACCTGTCACGCTGGCAACTGTGCAGTCGCTATTTGGTGAAAAGTGACTATGGTAGAGGACTGCTTTTGCGGTCCTCATTGCCTAGTCTCTGACTAACCCTTCGGGGATAAATAGTCTTGATTATGTAGTGACATACGAGGGGCGTTCAAAATATTCTCGGTATGTGGATAAAAACAAACAAGTACGAAAAGTTTGACATTTTTATTTTTCAATATACTCCCCCCCCTATGTTCATACACTTATAAGATCGATCAATTATTTTTTTTAATCCCTCATAAAAATATTTTTTATCTTTGGTGTAAAAATGCTCCTCCACGGCCGTCTTCAACGCTTCATCGTCAGAAAATTTATTTCCACGCAGATCCTTTTTAAGATTGGGGAACAAAAAGAAGTCGCTTGGGGCTAAGTCCGGACTATACGGTGGATGAGTAACAGTTTCAAACCCACATTCAACAATAGCTGCCTTGGCAATATGAGCAGTATGGACAGGGGCGTTGTCATGCAGAAGCAGAACACCTTTGGTTAACTTTCCTCGCCTCTTTTCTTTGATCGCATCTCTTAATTGACGTATAACGTTAGCGTAGTGCTGCCCTGTGATATTTACACCTTTTTCTTTAGTATCGATAAGCAAAACTCCTTCACAATCCCAAAATATTGTGGCCATGACCTTGCCAGCTGACGGGATTACCTTGAACTTCTTGGGATGAGCTGAACCCTTAATGTGCCACTGCATGGACTCCTGTTTGCTCTCTGGGTCATAATGATGAACCCAGGTTTCATCTCCAGTAACTATTTTTTGCAGCACCTCATCGGGATTTTCACCACACAGGTCGATAAAATCTGAACAGCAAGCCACACGCATATCCTTTTGAAGAAGCGTCAGCATTCGCGGAACCCATCTTGCACTTACTTTTGACATATTAAGATGGTCATGTATAATGTCATGTACGGTACCAATAGAGAGATTGGTTACTTGAGCTATAGATTTTACCTTCACTCGGCCGTCTTCCAATATGAGTTTTTCCACTTTATCAATATTTTCTTGTGAGGTAGCCACTACAGGCCGGCCAGGTCTAGGGTCATCTTCAATACTCTCCCTTCCACGCTTAAATTCGCTTGACCATTTTTGAATAGTAGATAAAGAAGGAGCAGACTCACGGTAAACACAATCCATTTCCTCTTTTATGGTTTTTTGATTTTTACCCTGTTTTGTCAAGAATTTTATGACGGATCGGTGCTCTAATTTCGTTAAAATTGTTAATTCGCTAATGGTGTTCATGTTTGTTCGGCAATTGCAGAAAAACAAAAGAACATCTCGGTTCCAATTTCACTTTTTTTTAATGTCAATGGATGAATCTTAGCGGCCAGTAACAAATATATATATAAAAGAGGTTGTAACGTATCAATACCGAGAATATTTTGAACGCCCCTCGTATAATATAAGTAAGTACAGTCACGAGCACTAATATGTACACACTTTGATTCTTATTCCATTGTTTTAAGAGTTACAATTGTTAACATATTTTTGCTCGTGACTGTACATACATTTATCACGTCCGTTTCCCGGAGGGGTAGGCAGAGACTACAGTTACATTTACTACGATCTAGACACACAGTTTTTGTTTCATTTACTTTCAAAGCCGATGTAATATTATCAAGAGAAGAACCGTACACTTTGGTTAATATATACCCTTCTTACTACTACACTGACTAGCTAAGTCATTATCCTCTCCTAATATGTATACGTCTAATTTAAAAATATATTTATTTAAGTATAATATACATATTTGTTTTTATTAATTATAGCACTTCCTCTTTCACCTTCTTTGGTGCAAAAAAAAAAGGTTGTCTGGAAGAGATAGCTTTCAGCGATACGACTGGCTTTGCTCATACTAGCTTTAAGTTTTGTTTTGTATAATCGTTTCACATGTATGTGCAATAAAAAATTATATATCTATGTACTTTCTCTCACGATTCAATAAAGATTACATTGTTAGAGAGTCAGTCTAGAAAAGAGATCAGAAATAGGATTATACAAGTGTCTACATTACATAACCCAATGAACCATATCAAAATTAATAACCGTGTATAATCGGTGTGTAACAGAAAGTCTTTGTTAGGTTTTCGTAAGAAACTCATCTAGCATTCCACGGTGTAAGTAGCCTAAATCAGTATTCCCGGTCGTCCAATTATCTCTGTGCTAATATCACTTCGATCTATTCCTTTGTTTGTGGGGAAAGTGAAACAAACACTAGTCATTTCACATTTACGACCTCCTTGGTCGAGTGGTTTGTACACCGGTTTTCATGGTGTCGCCATCTCTGGGGTCCCGGGTTCGATCCTCGGTCGGGCCAATTTAGAAACTTTTGTTTTTCTAAATTGTCTCGGGTCTGGGTGTTTTCTATGTATAACAAGTATGTATTTAAGTATTTTAAGTATGTTTATCCGTTGTCTACTAACCATTTAACGAGTTTCTTCGAAGCTTCTCTTGGGCTAGTTAATTGGTGTGAGGGTAGGAATGTTTGATTTGGTTTGATTGGTTTGATTTACAATATAAGTTAGACTATAAACGTGTCGTAAGTGGTTAAGGCGTTGCGTTGGTATTGGTTGTTAGCGTAAGGTGACATTCGTTATGGGGGCTAGGCGGTGAAATCGGAAAAATGGGCTGTTTCCTATTAGCTGTTAATCAAAATGTTTAAGATATTTCGCGCTGAAATTTTCAATATGTATTACAGAACGTATGTGTTTGACTGGAGTGTATGTGTTTGAGGGGATGACTGTTTCCAAAATATAATTGGAAACATTTTGTTCGATAGAAAAAAAATCTTGAAGATACCTCTAAAATTTCATTTAGATGCACATTATGACCGTGTTTTACAATAATAATTCCTATAAAATCATAAACACATACCTTTTCGATTTCTTGACTGTTTTGGATTTCCAAAAAACTAAACATTTTTATTATGAGTTTTTGATAAAAATGTGAATGGCGCTTACGAATTACCGCGAACCCCGCACCGCGCAACACCCGCGAGGGCCCGGAATTTCCGCTGACCGCCTAACTCCCCTTAAAACCCACCAACCCGCATCAGAGGGCCTACTCTCTTTCTCAGAAACAAAATTTCAGCCGATATTCGTTTGCTGTTTAGAACGCTTACCATTATTTTTTGAAATTTCAAACAATTGGAAATTGACTATTTTGAAATAGACGTTTTAGGAAGTGGTAGTTTTCGGAACTTGTCATTTTTGGAAGTTGATGTTCTCAGCCTGAGAGTGTCATTATTACAAACACTATGAAAAACAAAGTAAGTAATTCAAAGTAACAACACAAACATCCAGTCAAATAGTACTTGCTACTACGGAACACTTATGACCATACGCTACGATCTAATATGTATAAATTTGACATTATACAAGTGAGGGTCGATATTTACACCCCATAATAAGTACCCCCCTTATTAGAAAGTTGTCATTTCGAAATTTGTTATTTTCGGAATTAGACATTTTCGGAAATTGACTATTTTGGAATAGACGTTTTAGGAAGTGGTCATTTTAGTAAGTTGACGTTCTCAGCCTGAGGGCAATTTTCAAACGTATTTTGTATGAACGAAATTTCGGAAGGAATGGACACCGCTGTAAATTTTGGAAGGAATGAAAACCGCTGTAAATTTCGGAAGAAATGGAAACTGCTGTTAAGACGCCTTATTACATCTCGAATGTGATTTTTGCGTAAAATGCCCATTTTTGCATTTTGTATCGTTATCTTCGCTCGCTATCTATTTTGCATTGTTATCGAAATAGGATAATGAATTTGTGCATAATATTACAAATCTCCATTCTACGAGTATGAGCATAAGTTGAATTCGGACAGCCGGCGCATCGCATTTTGAAGTAATTTTGCAGTTGTATTTATCGTTTTTATCGAAATAGGATCATAAATTCATTAAAAAATCTTTATTCCTCATGAAGTAACAATTACTCTGGTATAAATTTTGCTCAATAATATTATCGTAATAGAAGAAATTCACAGTTAACTTATAGCGATTTTCGAAGTTTTTTGGTTTAGAATAAAATGTTTTTCCTATACAAAATCAATGATATCTAAAAATACCGAGGCCGCTACGCACTATTCGACTATATAAGAGATAACATTATAATTATTTTATTTCACTTGTTTAGAACAGTAGTTCAATCGATAAGCTCAAAAAAGTGCCTTCGCGCACTTCATGAAAATCTTTCTTTACAATTTTGGGTTTAATTAAAGAGTTAAGCAAAATTTACAAAAAGCGAGGCCGCTACGCACTATTCCAATAGCTATTCTACACTATTCAATAAATCATAATTGTTAATGTATTTTTGTTTTTGAGATCCATAACGCCAAAATTGGCCATTTTACGCAAAAATCACAGTCGAGATGTAATAGGCCTCTTAATAACAAACGAAAGTCGGCCGAAATTTCGTTTCGGAGAATGAGATTTATCCGTGCGGTGACGGAGAAAGAATACCAAACGCCGCCCTTCTCTCCGTCCGGTGGGTGTCGTAAGAAGCGACTAACGGACTCTTTCGAGCGATGATCTGCTCCACTGGTGGTAGGGCTTGCCCCGTCTGGTTGGTGACCACCGTACGCATGGTGTAAAACCCGTCAAGTGACTGCTTGTCGGTCGCGTTTCGGGATCAGCCAGCGTATAACCAGAGCTCGATAGGATGATGCTGCGATGTATTTGGTCTGTGGAGGCTTCCGTCAAACCAATGCCAGGAGGACTTCGTTAACCTGCCGACCAGGGAGACCCGTAGAAACGGTTGTCCCGCTGGCCGCCCGTGGCACAGTACAGGGGCCCAAGCGAGCCTAACCAGCTCGTGAGGCTGCCTCACCATGCCACGCATAATCACGGGGTGGTCCGTCGTGCCGGTTGGTGACCGGAAGGTGGGGTCCCGGCGGCCATTCCCGGGGGGGTTCGTGCGCCCTTCCGTTCGGCAGGTTAATAATACTCGTATGTGGGCAAATTCATTTTCTCGGTTCACGCCTCTCTCTTTCCACTCCTAAAATGACAGCGCCTGACAACAAAACTGGTACTACAGCGGTGTACACCCCCACCACAACCTTACCGTTTAAGGTGGAGTTTGCTAACATCCGCGGACTCCATGCAAACCTCAATGTCGTCCACTACCATCTTGAGACGGCACGGCCAGCAATGTTGTTCCTGACGGAGACGCAAATAATCCGCCCAGCTGACACCACCTACCTGAACTATCCCGGCTTTGTGCTTGAAGAATCCTTCAAAGCCAAAGCCGGAGTTTGCTTATTCGTTCGGGCGGATGTTTGCGGTCGCCGTCTGCGCTCTCTGGAGAACCCTTCCTTCTCCCTCCTAGTGGTACACGTCGACTTAGGCTCTCATTGCCGTGTCTACGTCTGCGTCTACCGATACCATAACGGCGACATGGAGACAACTCGACTAATTGAACATCTTAGTCTGGTAGCAGATGATGCGCAGGAGCGGCTTCCATCGGCGGAATTGGTGTTTTTGTGGGACTTCAACGCCTACCATGAGTTGTGGTTAGGTTCCTCCAAAACAGACCATGCTGGTAGAACTGCCCACGCATTCGCTCTCACGCATGACCTGACGCAACTGGTGAACCAGCCTACCAGGATCCCAGACATAGTTGGCCATGCGTCCTCCTTACTCGACCTTCTGCTGACGAGTCGCCCAGCTGGATACCGGGGTGGAGATTCGAGCTTCTTTAGGTTCCTCGGATCACTGTTTGATATCCAGCACAGTGCCCTTGGCATCGCGACTGCCAACAGCGGTTTTGAAACGCCAGATTTGGCACTACACGTCGGCAGACTGGGACGGTATGCGGGAGTATTTTGCATCCGTCCCTTGGAGGCAGCGCTGCTTTAGTGGGAAGGACCCGACCGCTAGCGCCACTGCCGTTGCTGATGAGATAGTATTAGGAATGGAATACTATATTCCACACTCCTATGTCATCAGCAAAGGCAGACGCAACCGCTGGTTCAATCGCGAGTGTGCCAGCGCTGTTGAGAGCAAACATACGGCATACCGCGCTTGGATCAGAGGTAAAGCTCATGGGGATCCCGAAACTCGCTCGTTAAAAGCAGCCTATAACAATGCCACCAAGTCGTGTAAGAGGGCCTAGGTACCGTCTCTCGCTCTCTTCGGGTTGTGTGCCGGAATCTTGGAGCGAAGCTAATGTTCAACCGATCCCCAAAAAAGGAGATCGGTCAGATCCGTCTAATTACCGCCCTATAGCCGTAACTTCAGTGTTGTGCAAGATCCTAGAACGAATATTGAACAAACAGCTTATTCGATACCTAGAAGATCACTCCCTAATTCACGATCGTCAATATGGGTTTCGGCCAAAACGGTCAACGGGTGATCTTCTAGCGTACGTCACACATCTCTGGGGTGAGGCTATTGACAAGCTTGGCGAGTCACTGGCAGTTAGCCTTGACAAAGCCAAGGCTTTTGATCGGGTTTGGCACAAAGCTCTTCTCTCCAAGCTCCCGGCGTACGGTTTGCCCGCTCAGTTCTGTACCTGGATTGCTAGCTTCCTGCATGAGCGTAGAATCCGTGTCCTTTCGGATGGATGCGCTTCGCGGTTCATGTCAGTGATCGCTGGTGTTCCTAAAGGCTCCGTTCTATCCCCCACGCTGTTCCTTCTGCATATCAATGACATGCTTCCTCTTGGAAACATTCATTGCTATGCAGATGATAGCACAGCGCATGGAGGATATAACGGTTACCCAACGGCTGGGCGGGTAGACACCGAAATGAAGCGAGCAAATCTTGTCATTGAGCTCGATCGGGTGTTGGACCTCATTTCTAAATGGGGCTCCGATAATCTGGTGGAATTCAATGCCAAGAAATCACAGGTGTGCGCGTTCACAGCGAAAAAGTCGCCATTCCTTCCCCTTCTCTCTCTTCACGGTACATCTCTAGGCCTGCAGAGCAGTATTAACATGCTCGGTATGGATATCCGCTGCGATCTGAACCAAAAGACTACATCGAAACCGTAATTAAAAATGCCTCACGTAAACTCGGTGTCCTGAACAAGGTGCGGCGATTCTTCACGCCTGATCTGTTGTGTCTATTATGCAAGACACAGGTGCGGTCTTGCGTGGAGTATTGCTCTCACCTTTGGGACGGCTCCGCAAAGTGCCTTGGACAGATTGCAGCGCCGCGCCGTGCGCATTATCGGCAATGCGGAGGTCACTAAAACTCTCGAGCCTTTGGAATTGCGTAGAGATATTGCGTCACTCAGCGTCTTTTAGCGTTTATACCATGGCGAGTGCTCTGAAGAACTCTTTGACTTCATCCCTCCTTCTCCCTTCCTCCATAGGAGTACGCGTGCTGCTCTCCAGAGTCACCAATTTATAGTCTATAATATTCCATCACGCACAAAGAAATTTGGTGACTCGTTTCTTTGCCGCACTTCTAAAAGATGGAATAGTCTACCAGCACACGTATTCCGTCCTACCTATGACATAGGGTCCTTCAAACGAGGCGTGAAGAAGCACTTTGTGGGCCGGCAGAGTGAGGGTGACTGATGCTACGTCTCTTACGCTGCACCAGTTGTCCTCGCGCCTGGACTTCATTTCCACTTAACATCAGGTGGAGTGGGGTCATTTGCCGGGCTTAGTTTAAAAAAAAAAAAAAAATATTAGCCTCAGGTCAGCGTGATGGGCTATTATGGCCCATTGTCCCCATGCGCGGTTGTCCATGTGGTAAGGCGTGTCCAGCAGTGAGATGTTTAATGAAGTAGCTAACTATGACAACACTGATCATCATCAGCCTATAAACGTCCCAATGATGGGCACAGGCCTCCCACGTGGACAGTAGAACGTGGAGATATTGGGCCATAACCCACCACGCTGGCCCAATGCGGATTGGTGCGTTTTAACGACTGTCATGTTACGACAATAACCGGGACCAACGGCTTAACGTGCCTTCCGAAGAACGGAGGAGCTCGAGATGTTTTTTAATTTGGTCACCCATCCAGCGACCCGACATTGTGAAAGTTGCTTAGCGAGCAAAATCGCAAGCCGAACGCGCTAGCCGTTGCGCCATCGTGCTCCTCACTGACAACACTGATATGTTCCGGCAATTGAGTGTTTAAAAACCGCTCTTTGATTTTAAAGAAATTATTGTTTAGCACAAATAATTAATAGTGTTTTAGAGAATTACTGTGACTTCAGTATTTTTTACTTTTGTTGTTTTTGACCTCCATGTGGCCGACAACAAATGATTTAGTTTATTATTAAAAAACATACACACATAATCACGACTATATATAATAATAATATGTATGTTTTTGAATAATATAATGACGACTATTATGACGTATGTATGTTTTTGAATAATAGCTAAATCAATAATAATTGTTATCGGCCATATCGAGGTCAACTGGTCAGACAAGAAATGTCGAATGCCTGTGTAATATTTTGCTAATATTTTAGTTAGAAGATTGAAAAGTCGTCATAAGTTTGATAATTTAAACTATTGGAAAACCACCTTCTGACATCTCACTTTGTGATTTAACCCCTCAAGCCCCAAGCGGCCAAATATGGTCGCACCTAAAAAACTCGCTATTCCGTCAGACCCCAAGCGGCCATATATGGCCGCGCTCTCCACTTGACTTTGTACCGTGTTTTGATACGCTTAGAGACTACTTTCATATGAACAAAGTCGATTATTTCGGTTCTGTGGTACATTTTATGCATTGTGAACACAAAATTTAACATGACCTGCGTTCGATATTTTTTTTCCAATTCCGCAATTTTTTTTCCATTCTCGCCAAATCGCACTTGCTGTCAAAATGTTTAGACATTTCGATTCCAGAATGAGAGGTTAAAAGTTTAGCCTATGGCAATACCATTCATACGTTTCAAATGTGCGTAGTTCGCACGGTTAGTATTTTGAACCGGCTATCGGCTATGTGAAAACTGTAGTACTTAACTATATGTATGTACATAAATACATCGCATCGTTTCTGAACTGTAGAATGTTTGCCAAAAATGTGCGCGTATCAGCTACTATTTTCGTATAGACCGACCCAATGTTTGGCCACCTGAATGCTTTTAGCGAGCAATTCCATTTTTTATTTTAAAACCCTTTTTGACTAAGCTTACTTCGAGTGGAGTTTTCAATTGATACACGACCAAACTGAAAACTCCACTTCGAGTGGACTTTTTAATTTGGTCGTGAATTAATTTAGTTATAGTGTTCAAAAGGCATTATTTCTTTTGATGCTGAATTTATTATACGAAAAAATACAAATAAAAGATAAAAAAATAATTTATTATTCATTGTGCATAAACATGTTTTGCTTTAATATAATACAAGACGTCCAAAGATAAGATGGCCAAGCGGAAGCACGGGTAGAGCAATTGTAGGGGCATCTAAATCACCCCCATGATATTCTATAGTTTTCGAACTATGAGCTTTTGAAAATCTCTAGTTTGAATACTTTTTTGGTCAATAAGTGACTCTATTAGTTAAGGAAAGGGTTTTTTTACATGGGCCTGTAATATGAGGCATGTGCCCCACATTTTCAGATCAAATTAACTGGAAAAGAATTCAAACTAGACTTTTTCAAAAGTTATAGTTTGAAAACTATTGAATATCGGACACCCTGTAGAATAATATTCCGTGTTACGGAGCAAATACTCTTCTGTTCATTTATACTTTTTATATTTTACTTTAACTTTCGACGCTGCTTTTTATTTGGTAGAGAAATACATTTTTTTTATTAATCTTTATTTTGGGTTTCTCTTTCCCCATATATGAATAATTATAATGATGTTGTTTATTGTTCGTAACTGGTAAGGACGTGGGTTCTATAAATACTGTATGAAGTAGGTATGCCTAGAGTAAATATACATAAGAGGCCTATTATATTTCGACTGTGATTTTTGCGTAAAATAGGCTAATTTTGGCGTTCTTGATCTCAGAAACAAAAATATATTAACAATTTTGACTTATTAAATAGTGTAGAATAGCTATTCGCATAGTTCGTAGCGGCCTTGTTTTTTGTAATCTTTCTAATTAAACCCAAAATAGCAGAGAAAGATTTTCATAAAATGCGCGATGACACTTTTTTGAGCTCCTAGATTGAACTACTGTTCTAAACAAATGAAATAAAAGAATGTTATCTCTTATATATAGTCGTATAGTTCGTAGCGGCCTCGGAATTTTTAGATATCATTGTTTTTATATAGAAACAATCTTATTCTAAACCAAAAAACTTCGAAATGTTAAATGTGAATTTTTCCTATCTACGATAATATAATTGAGCAAAATTCATACCAAAATAATCGTTACTTCATGAGGAATAAATATTTTATATTGAATTAAATATCCTATTTCTATAAAAACGATAAATACAACTGCAAAATTACTACAAAATGCAATGCGCCGGCCGCGAGTTCGGACTCAGCTTATTCTCGCAGAGTGGAGATTTGTAATATTAAGCATGAATTTATTATCCTATTTCGATAAAAACGATAAATATAACTGCAAAATTAAGTACTACAAAATGCAAAAATGGGAATTTTCGAGATGTAATAGGCCTCTTATGACGTATATTTTAATTATTATCGATGTACACACCTTTTTAACGTATTACGTTTAATCCCCTTAGACATTTCTTTTAATAAAAAAAAGAATATTCTGTTCTGCTAACTTCTTTCTTTGAAAAGAGTATTGGAATGTATTTACTAAATTTATAAGAACGTTCAAAGAGTTTCAACTCTTTTCATGAATGGGTTTGTTTTCATAAAACACTAAAATTATTTCAATATGGCTTCCGCCATAAAAGAGAGGAAAGTTTCTTCATTGAAATTACGCAGGTAGATTCTGAATCGATGTTTTGATATAAACGTCTGGAATTCGGTGAAGTGACATAAAGCTTTAGAAAAATCATACAAATTATTTTTCGACATTTTTGTAGTGTTTGTACCTACTTATTAGTAGATAATGCATGTTTTGTTAACTAGATATAATAAATACTTACAGCATTTAAAAGTCGATATTGTCTTTTTTTGCAGGTACCTTTATTCCATTAAAACTGTCTTTCCCCTTGAGGATCGTAAAACCAGACAATTAAAAATCAATTGTTTCGCGACTGCCGGCGGTCCTAAGATCCTTGACCTATTAACTATGACAATTGCGATTATGTAATGTTTCCACATTATTTTATTATACAAAAATAATTCTGCTAAATTGAGCAGCTAAGTAGAAATTTGTTAGGGGTAGGTAGGTGGGATGACGTCATCGCATTGTGATCAATCTCCTTACACTGAGAGAAAGGTGAAATAAATCTACCGTCCTACACACGGAGCAAAAACAAAGCTACACAACGTAATAGTACGATGAAATGACGTAGTAACTTTGAGATCAATCTTCTTAAATTAGGTGAAAAGTTAGGTAAAGGCATAGATATAAATAGAGGGGTAAAGAATATCCTATTGTGTCCCACAGCTGAATTGAATTGAAAAGGAATCGAACCCAGGATCAACGGATCTAAGACCGAGCGCTTTAAAAAAAATATGAGGTGGAGGAATAAAAGGGACTCGATGGCGCAGCGGCTAGCGCGTTCGGCTTGTGATCTTGCCCACTAAGCAACTTTCGCAATGCCGAGTCGTGCTTCGGAAGACACGTTAAGCCGTTAATCCCGGTTGTTGTCATAAGATGGCAATCGTTAAAACCCACCAATCCGCATTGGACCAACGTGGTGGGTTATATGGCCCAACATCCCCACGTCCACGTGGGAGTCCTGTGCTCAGCAGTGGGACGTTTATAGGCTGATGATGATGAAAATATTTTGAATTTGGTCGTGTGGTATAGCGGATAACTAATTGCATATTACGAACCCCCCTCCTCTTGTGGATGCCGTAAAAGGCGACTAACGAACTAAAGACTGCACATACATTGAACATCATAGAGCAGCGATGTGCTCACCACCTATCACGCTGAGCACATGTGCAATTCTGCAGTTGTTAATTGGCAAAACATGGACTATGGCAACTAATTGATTTTGTGGTCGTTATTGCCTATTAGTATGTCTGACTAACCCTTAGTTAATAATAGTCGTGAGAGTTTGTTTACATATATACATAACATCAGACACACAACACACAGCAACAGGATAGCAAAAGCAGTCATCTAACATAGTCCACTTTTCACCAAAAGGCTGCACATGTGCTCAGCGTGACAGGTGCTGAGCCCATCGCCGCTCTACGCTGTTGGATGTATGTGCAGTCTTTAGTCCGTTAGTCGCCTTTAACGACACCCAATAAGGGAAGAGAGGGGTTGGTAGTATACTTTCACCCCTACGCGACACGGTTAATTTGTGTGTCGTGTTAAGTAAAAATAAAATTTAAGAATAAAATATTTTGAGTGTAAGTAGGCAGTAAAATTTTCGAAACTAACAGAGAGCTGTTTTCAACTGCTAACAGTTGATTTTTACGTTTAAGTAAAAAAATCTTTGTCGGCGCCGTGGACAACGGCTTTTGTTGGAGGGTTTCCTTTTGCAGAAGATGTGAAGTGGGCAAGCCAAGAGCTAAGATAACATTGTTTCCTTACGAGCGCAATCTGGCCACTTGAAAATTCAAGGAAGTCCACAGCAAAAATATCCCGGTCAGTAAAGAACATTTGCAACGAGGTTGTTGTGGCCTAAAAGTTAAAATCAAGACGATGAAAGCAAGCATCGGACTTCATTATTTTTTATAAGCGTTTGTCCTGCAGTAGGTCAGTACTGGCTGCTGTACGTTTCTTAACTTTACTTACGAGATCGCAATAATAATTATTATTGTTACTAACTACTTGCACTGGTACTTGGTGCTGTTGTGTTTCGTCCAGCCAGCGAGAGTTCCGGAGCTCCCCCCCCCCCCCCTCTCACAATTCCTATTCCTTCCTTAACCCTCAACGCATCTGCGACTCCATTGGTTTTGCGGGTGTTCATGGGCGGCGGTGATTGCTCTCCATCAGGTGACCCGCCTGCTCGTTTGCCTCCTTCTTACATAAAAAAGAACCATTTCGCAGTAAAATTTTGTTAATATTTGTCTATTTTACTAATTTTATAAAAAAGTAATAAACTTTTTATGAATATAGTATTACTTATGTGCTTATCATACTGCTTATATATCCTCGATATTTTATATGCACAATAGCATGTGGGGAGAATGGTCTATAACAGGGATGTCAAAGATACGGCCCGCGACCAGAATCTATCCAGTGAGGATTTTAGACGGTATTCGATGCCACTACGTATTGTTTAAAATTGCGTGTATTCTCAACTTTTGCTGAAACTATCCACAGAATTCGTCAGCCGTTTTCATGATTTTCGTAAGATGAATGAAATGGAATTCCCACACTTTTAAAGCTGCACAGGCACCAATTTATTTGCAAATGGAATTATAGATCTCCAATGTGACAGTATTACAAAGGATAAATTTAAGAAAGTAAACGTAACTACATTTTATACACAGTATTTCAAGATTTTGAATAACAATCCAAATATAAAAAAACATGCAGCATGTGTCAGGGCACGTGCAAAACAAAGACTGGTCTTTGTTTGGTAGTACCTATTTATCCGAGCAGATGTTCTCCGTTATGAAAATAAATAATAACAAATTTCGCTCAAGGCTTATTGATGAATATCTCCAATCTATTCTAAAAATAAGTACCTCAAATATGACATCAATAGTTACCAGACATTAATGAGCTTATCAAAAATAAAATACCTCATGTGTCTGTATCCACAAGCTCAAAATAACTACTTTTTATTACCCTTGTATGGAAATTTACTTAACCCCTTGAGGATCGTAAAACCAGACACAATTGAAAATCAATTGTTTCGCGACCGCCGGCGGTCTTATGATCCTTGACTTATTAAACAAAATAAATAAAGATTTTAATTTAGTATGTAGGTATTTGAGCTTTTAATTTCGAGTCTGGCCCGCTGTCACACCCTAAATCTTATAAATGGCCCTTTAGAAAAATTACTCTCGACGCCCCTGGTCTATAACACACCACTCTGGTTATGACATACATTCATTAACGACTATTTTTCCCGAAGGGTTAGTCAGAGACTAGACAATGAGGACCACAAAAGCAGTCAACTGCCATAGTCCACTTTTCACCAAATAGCGACTGCATATGTGCTCAGCGTGACATGTGGTGAGCTCATCGCCGCTCTATGCTGTTGGATGTATGTGCAGTCTTTCACCGCTACGCGACATGGTTATACATTAAACATATTAGGTATGCATAATGGTTGCAGTGACCCTTTCAGGGTTGAAATGAGTTAATTATCTCAAACAGCCCTATTACGGCCACTTAGCCACCGTGAAGGGCTAGAGTCTGAAGTAGGCTAAGTTCTTGTAAAAAAAGAAAAGATTATAACTTAATATGTAGGTAGGTACTTTAAACCCTTAAACGGGCACAACATGTTGAAATTTTTCATTTGTTTTCGCCCTTATCTCAATCGAATAAAGTTCAAAATATGCTGGTAATAATACGTTGTGGAAAAAAAGACCGTGGTTGGAGGAAAAGTACCCTTAATATTGATGATGGATAATTTTACTGACAGGAAACATTCCTCTATTTTTAAAAATAATTAACCTGCTTGAGCCGGGAATCGAACCGTATTTTATGATACTAATCGAATGAGTAATTCATAAGGTCTAATTTCTTTTAAACAACATAGTATCTTAAATTGAAGAAAGACCAAGAGAAACATTTTTTAAATTGTAAAGTTTACTCACTATCTAAAGAAAATAATTCACTTAACTTATCATATGCTCAAAATGAGACCCACTTTCACGTATGCACACTGCACAGACGTATTCTTCGATTGAATTCGCTACGTGTCGGCTTAAATATTCACCATAACTCAATACATAAAGACCTTGAATGACTCTTTCGGTTGGTATCAAGAAATACAGGATGTTTTATTTCACATTTCACCGGTTCGATTACTGGCTCCTGATTTTTCAAAAATCTTTAAATGCAGTTTTAATTATTTTGAAAATAAAGGAATTTTTTCTTTCAGTAAAATTTGCCATCATCAATGTTAAGGGTACTTTTCCTCTCCAACCCGGTCTTTCTTTTCTACCCATATCCCACTGCCTTATAAGGGGATCCTGCACGAAATTGTGAAAATTTACGTATTTTTAAGTTACTAGTACTATGCGCTAAATTAGTTAAATACATTAAAAAAACTTACGTAAGTTAGCCTGATCAATGCACAAGGTCGTGGACTTGTTGAAATTTGTAACAAATTCTTTAAACAATAACAAACAATACATAAATCTAATGACTCCTAAAAACACTTTATTCGACAACAACTTAATTTTACGCATGATACAATAATTCTTACATGAAAATATTTGTATTGACATTCCGCAGGTCCCCATCTTAAAAAAGTAAAGTTGTTAGGGTGCTTTGGCCTGGCGTGGACATTAACCATAATAATAAATGAATTCCTATTTAAATATTTTATAGGTACATTACCTAAAAGAAATTAAAAAACATAACAAAGTTGCAGCAAATTGTAAAAACATATCATATGTAATATTGTTATTTTGTTACTAAAACTCATAAAAAATGATTATTTTTTTCTAAAATAAGATCAGTACAGATTTACTTAAAAGATATTTATTTATTTAGGCGAGGTTTACTTCCTTTTTATATTTTTTAAGTTTATTTACTTATTTATAAGCGGGTTCAATTTTAAGGGTGTGTAATGAAAAAAAAATCTTAAGTTGCCATGTCGTTTTGGCTCATTTGATGATGGTGAGCCACAGACCACTTATCTGTGTGGTGGGCAAATGCGTTTTAATTTTTAATGACTGTTTTTGTTTGACAATCAGGGAGTGTTATTACAATCCATAACTGAGTTAACTGATTTTCTAGACAATATTTCAATTACATACGATTCTGAATAAAACCATTGTACGATTAGGTACAATACCATAATCCGCTAATTAGCAGATAAAATAAAACAACATTATTTCGTATAATGGTTTTATTCAGAATCGTATGTAATTATACCACATTATTGTCATAACGTGAGCGCCCACCCACCGTTCTTCGGCCTACCAGGCAAACTAATTACAGTGAAATTATTATAAAATCTGTACCAAACCACTTGATCAGTCAACGTTCTTAACAAAAAAAATATTTTGTAATTCAAGTAGGTAATAGAAATGGATTATAGCGTTTATGTGGTAACCCAAAATTGAGCTTGCAAGGCTACAACTAAAAAACGGCGGTGCTTTGTGCGAGAATACTTTTTGTTAAAACTTTTTTTACAGAACACTTTTTTGCGATGGGTGATGCGCCAATAATTATTAATGAATTCAATATATTTATTCGTAACAATACTTTTTACTGAGTAACTTGTTCAAACCAGGCCGAAATTGGCGAAACCCTTTTAATTTTTAACACAAGCGCGTGATGGTTTTGTACATTTCGCAGAATAAAAACATTGCTCTAATCAAATTACTCGGTCTGAAACTTCAAAGCAAAATTGTTTTAATTTTAAATATCAATATGATTGATTTTGCTTTGAAATTCATTAAGAGACTTATGTCAGTTTTTGCGATCGCGCGGCACCCCTTTACTGCTGGGCAAAAGCCTCTTTTATATAGCCCAGTTCCTGTTGCGTGCAGCGACACCGACCACGCCGATGTACCTGTCGCGCCTGCACCACACCATCACCGTGCAAGATGTGATAGAGTCTGTCATTTTGTGATGTACATACACGTACATTACGTCAACATATTCGTCTTGATAGACGAAGACCAACTTTCTTCTGAGCGTGGAGCCGCTGGAGTCGCGACACAATGTCATTATCAAGGCGTTTGTAGTGCGAGTCCCGACAGCCAGGCTGGAGACTTTTATGAAGGAAGACCTCTAAGTAAGTAAGGAAGTAGGTAAACCTTCACAGTGACGTAATACCGCTGGCTTGCAGCGTAAATCATCTACTACTAGAAAGAATTCAACGCGTCTTCTGCGGTCCGGTAGCTTAGCAGTTAGAGCAGTGGACCGGCAATCCAAAGGTCATGGGTTCGAATCCCATTCGAGCTTTCCTGATACTGGTTGATTTTTTGCTAGTAAACATTTTATCCTTAAGAATTAAACCCTAGACCTCGTGTTGTCAGACTGAGTTCTTAGCCACTCTGCTATCGACGCGTTGTAGGCCTAAGTTCTTGAATAATGTAAAATCATTCGTACAAGGTTTACCGATTTGCGTACAATACAGCATGCCCTTGGAAAATTCCACCTATGAACAAGCCTTCCTACGTAACGAGGCCAAGGTTACTAAAACATTTCAATCGTTTCCTTAATCATGGCTTTCTAACTCATTAGTTTGTGGGTTGTAGTTCCGTTTGTGATTTTAATAAGGTTTTTTTTGTTGTGGTACGTTAAATTGACAGGTAGAAATACTTAGCGATTATGACTTATACTGGTATAAGATAGGCGTGCCAAGCCATATTAACAACGTATCGCGTAGCTACTGGACTAAAGACTGCACATACATCCAACAGCATAGAGCGGCGATGGGCTTACCGACCTGTCACGCTGGGCAGATGTGCAGTCGCTATTTGGTGAAAAGTGGACTATGGTAGAGGACTGCTTTTGCTGTCCTCATTGCCTATATGTATGCATATATGCGTATTAACATTCAAACGAGTAAAAAAATGTGCACATTCGTATGTGTATGGGAATAGAACCTATGACCTTTGTAGTACGAGACTCACTTGACCTCTTACCTCTCCTTCTCTCACTTTACATGTCAATACACTGAACCAATTAGTATTCAATTATACATTATACGACACAGTAGCTTCTCCCGATCTCCAAATTGCAATTTGATTCTATACGTACATGTACGAGTACCTAACTAACCATTGGCGCACAAGGGCGGTTATACTTCAGAAAAACATATTATTTCTCCAAATGCTGTGTAATAGTGGCGGTTTTATATTAAAAGAATATTACCAACCCATCTCTTCTCTTGCGTTTCGTAAAAGGCGACTCCCGGACTAAATCGCTATATGCTGTTGGATGAATGTGCAGTCTTGGGTGTACGTATGTATGTATGGATGTGATTTATGTCATAGAATAACTAATAGTACTACCGTACAGAAGGTTCACCCTCTAACGAATTTCACGCGAAATTGAAACTTATGGTGTGATCCGAGCCTTCATTTTCGTTAAGCAAAGCTGAATAGATATGGATTTGACGTCAGAAGCGTAGGGTTTCCGCTCATGGATATATTTAAGTACGATTACG
This sequence comes from Scoparia ambigualis, assembly GCA_963921215.1. Taxonomy (NCBI): domain Eukaryota; kingdom Metazoa; phylum Arthropoda; class Insecta; order Lepidoptera; family Crambidae; genus Scoparia; species Scoparia ambigualis. The sequence continues at coordinate 28,544,275 of OY992503.1, forward strand.
ATTTAAGCGATGCCGCGCGACGTGGAGCGTGCGAGCCGAGCGGCAACCTTTGCAGACTTAGGGTGGATTCGACCAAACTGGAATAAGATCTTATACCTAGATTAAACGCCGAATTTGTATAGACTAATCTCGGAGTAAGTCTTACTATAGTTTGGTCGAATCCAGCCTTAGTGCTAAACGCCTAGGAGGCGCGCCGGCCGAACGTACTTAAACTGCGGAATGACACCCCCCTGTTTATGCACTGAAACAGTAGGCGGAAGCTGATACCCCATTAAGGAATGGTCGTTGGTGTTGCGGCTAGACCGTCTGAGTTACGATCGTGGCGGCGTAATGTTCTTAATTCCGGGACCTGGCGCCGTGGCCGAGCTTAATTATCTAGCTTCTTAATGCATAGCCCGGGTTTGTGATCACCGACCTGATTTGGCAAGCGTGTTAATAATCACACTGTAATTATAATCAATCTGTATGTGGTTTTGCTTACAAGAGTTAGAAATTTGACATCATTTGTATGGAGCCGAGTCAGTTTCTGACTCTAGTACATTGAGGTCTCTCTTCGGTCGTTCCCTCATGACTGAGGATCGTGATCATCACGGCAGCACTTTGGATTGGACGAACTGTCTCCATGGGGTCCGGTCTGTGGCCATCCTCACCGCGGCGTAGAAGCGGGACGTTGGTGTTTCCTTCAGTTGGTCAGACCATCTGGTCGGGGACCAGCCTCGTGAACGTTTTCCTTCCACGTTTCCCACCACAATGAGCTTTTCTAAGCTACTGTCGCCACGTCTGGCGATATGGCCAAAATAGCCCAGTATGCGACGATGACATAAGGTAGACAATCTGTCCTTAACGTTCAGTTGCGACAGAATTAAGATGTTAGTGCGTTTGGCTGTCCACGAAATTCGCAGCATTCTTCTCCAGCACCACATCTCGAAAGCGTCTATTCTCTGTCTTTCTCGAGCCAGAATAGTCCATGTCTCCACTCCGTAGAGGAAAATAGGGAAGACTAGTGACCTAACGAGACGCATCTTGGTGTTGTTTGTGATGCCTCGGTTTCGCCAGATATTTTGGAGACGAGACATTGCATCCTTTGTTATCGCATCACATTGAGGTTTTACGAGTATAACTAGAGATGACATCGCGAGGCAATGACATCAACTTTGAGGAAACAAAGAGCCCGCAAGTTTCACAATCGCTTGGATCATTCACAATCACTGAGGCTTTTGCAGCCCATGGTCCGCCACTGAGTGCGCAAAAACTTGCTACGTGGTGTCTCTAGTTATAATAACCTCAATGCAGGTCAAACAACTGAAAGATAGGTTATTAATTCCAGCCGTAATCCATATATTTTTTCTATAAATAAGGAGGCAAACGAGCAGGCGGGTCACCTGATGGAGAGTAATCAACGCCGCCGCCCATATGGACACCCGCAAAACTAGAGGAATCGCAGACGCGTTGCCGGCCTTTAAGGAAAGAATAGGATCGTGAGGGGGAGGGGGAGGGGGGGCTCCGGAACCCTCACTGGCCGGACGAAACACAACAGCACCAAGTACCATTATTTAACGCTGAATACTCGTAAGAGGGTGGTATTGCCCAGGATAGCTGGTCCAATGCGTGCTGCAACGCAGCGTAGCTCTACCACTCAGTCAGTGTTACTCATTTAGCACCACCCAGGGGTCACGTGTAGGCTCACAAGGGTAAACCTACGGACGCTAGTAACTTAAACCCCCAATATCTATCAAATGAAAGAATGCTTTGAATTTAAAAGGATCTGAAAAGTGATTTTCTACCTAAACTGAACGTTGCTAGTCACTGGGTAAGATTCGTCCATCAAGCCGTATGATCTGCCTATAAGCCTTTAATCCATTTGTGATGTACATAAATTTCAAAATAAACTCAAGTCGCGTTTATTAAAAAAATGCTACTACTCCAGTTGATGAATTTTTAAGTGATCCTAATAAGTTTTAATATTTGACATAAGTAGGTACCATTTTTGCATTAACTGTTAAGTGTTACTACATTACAGATTACTTTATTGAGATAATTGATATATTTACACAAACTCGAAACAATAATAATAAAGTATTAAAAGCTATAAACCTAAAAATATATTTTAAATAAAAAATATCTATAAGGGTCCCGCTGCCGCGCGGCAAAGTCCCCAAGAGGTTGGCAGCGTTGCCCTTTTTTATAGCTAAACTGATACGTTGGGCAAAGTATCTGCCAGCATTCCGTTCGCCGGAGACCTCGAAAAGGCGCTTCGTATGAATTATTTATTACTTGCTATTTTTTTATAATAATTTGTCAACTGTAATTTTACATTAGTTGTTAAGTTAATTATGATTTTGTTTTCCTAATTTAGTTATAATAATTTTTCCACGTCTGTAATTAATTGTCTTATTCTTATTATGTAAGTATTACTTTATTTTATGTAATTTCCAATACAACGTAAATGGTTTTATAGAATAAATAAGAACTATGAATGATGGATAAGCCTTAGCTCGCTGGGACAGTACAGGCTTACTTACATACTTAACTTTATCTCTCTTCTTTAGTCTAAAATAAGGAAGATACACTGCTGAGTGTTGCTTCCTCATTAGCACGTCTTCCTATCCGCTCTTACGCTTTTTGTATTCAGTTAATTTATTTATTTGCTTAGAAAACTAACAGCGTGTAAAGTTTCTTTAGACATAGAGTTATCTTGCCCACCTAGCCTTCTGTAATCTAACGTTTCTATTTCTAGTCCTTCTACTTTACTTTATATGGTTATAATTAGATACCTATCTAAACACTTTATTGCATTTACAATAAACTAACCCACGAAAGAATCAACCCCTCAGTCTTGGAATTTAAATGTCAAAAATAATGACAGCAGGTGCGCCACAATTTTTTTTAATTTGCGGATGACGTCACAATTCCCGCATTTTACTAAAAAAAATTACTCTGAAATCAAACCATATTTTGTCGTTCTGTAAACAAAAATAAACTAACTGATATAATTATTTCCTATCCATCAGGTATCAAAATAAAATGATGATTGCAAGAGTTTATTTGTCTTATAGTATTTCTCTAAAAATCACTCGGAAATCGGTAACATACCTACGGACTTTACACACTTTATCTAGTAGTAATAACGATGTATTTCTTACAACTTATTATCTAAATACGATCATTATATTATGCTCAATAACATTTTCTAATAAGAAACTTTACTTGCATTAGATAAATCTAATAAAACTCAGCGACTTATTCACTCCGACACAGAAATTGGCGCAACTGTCAACGTCGAATTTGACAGAATCGAGCATAGACTATGCGAAATTTTGCGATCACGATGCATAAAATGTACCACAAAACCGAAATAATCGACCTTGTTCATACTAAGTAGTCTGTAAGTCTATGAAGACACGGTACAAAGTCAATTGGGAGAGAGCGGTGTCATGCGACCGCTTGGGGTTTGACGGAATGGCGCGCTTTGTAGGTGCGCTGCGGTCTCATGCGACTGCTTGGGTGCTGAGAGGTTAAAGCTAGAATGAGCAAAGGTGGCCTTATCGCTTACTTACTTTATCTAAGACATAATATAAAAAAGAAGCATAATTATTACTGACGTGAAATGATAACTGCGTTATAGTATTACCAAAATATATAAAAGCAAAACACGTGGTGATGTCACGCATGATGTCGTGACAAAAAAGTTTTTTAATTAGAGTCGTGTCATATCCGGTAGATTCCTGATGACGTTTAGCGGATGTTATGTTCGAGTGTTATACATTACAAAGTAATAGCAATATAGGTACATAGTCCCGGGTTCAATTCCCGATCAGGTCAATTAAGAGAAAAACTGTTTTTCTAAATTGATTTCGGGTCTGGGTGTTTTTTCTATGTTTATGTATATTTATCCGTTATCTTACCATATAAACGAGTTTCACAAGAATACTCATCTTGGTCTAGATAATTGGTGTGAGCGTTAACAATTTTTTTTAAAATTAATTTCCACATTTGTTAACTTTAAACAGTTACCCGTTATTTCCGTTGGTTTGTGTAAGATGGCTATTATTAATCCACTAATCCGTGTTGGCCTTAAATTGCCTTAGTTAGAACTGACTATAAAGTTCAAGAACTATCGGTGCCCTCACAACAAGTATATAAATCATGCTAATGTGAATCCTTTCATTTTTTATTGTATGAACAACTCTTCGACCGACAGCGTAGTAGGTACATATAATTTTACATTAGGTAAAAGCAACGGTAAGAAAACCTTCTATGCTAAGTAGTGCAAGAACCATTAACTGACAGCCGGTTCTAAGTTTCAAGGTGGCCTTTGATGGATACCAATTTTCCACAAGGTATTAATATGCTCTTTTGTGATTCGACTTCAAAGGAAAACCGAAGAATTAGTACCTAGTAGTACCTAATGGAACTTAAAGACATTTGGATGATCGGTTTCTTAAAGATATCTTTTTAACATAAGTTAGACTACTTGTGTTATAAAAACGCGTAGTTAGGTGTTTTTGGAAATTATTAACGATCACCGTAGTAGGTAAGTACACAAAAAAAGTTCAGAGATTTATGAAGTTACTTTTCCCTGGCTGTGAAAAAGCGTCGTTTTAATAAGGTTCCAAATTAATATTAACGACTGAGCAGCACGCACGAGCGTGCTCAAGGTGGATGGCGATACAAAGTCGCACAATAGACCTTTTGTGGACAACACGGATCCATTTTGATATGCCAGTGATAATTGGGGGACACGAGCTTAGGCATTGCCGCGCATTATGTACTCGTTTGTTATGTAAGTGTGTTTGGAGTACGTACTCGTTGAGAATTTAAACTCTTTGTACGCTAGTTACCGTCGTAATATAGTTTCCTTATTTAAAATCTTTCCTAGCATTGACAGTCAATCGCTACTTCTGCAAACGTTTCTTTTGCCGGCTTTCTTACTCACTGTTATCAGGTGGAGTAAATTACATATAAATAATATATATATATATATATTTACATATAATAATCACGACTATTATACCCGAAGGATTATTCAGAGACTAGACAATCAGGACAGCACAAGCAGTCCTCCACCACAGTCCACTTTTCACCAAATAGCGACTGCACATGTGCTCAGCGTGACAGGTGGTAAACCCATCACCGCTCTATGCTGTTGGTAGTATGTACAGTCTTTCAGGACTTTAGTCCGTTAGTCGCATTTACTCTACGACACCCAAGGGAAGAGAGGGGGTGGTAGTATTCTTTCACCGCTATACACGACACGGTTTAACATTATTGTTACATTTTTGCTAAAATATGACAGGTGGCCGCTCTGTGCTGTTGGATATATGTGCAGTCTTTAGTCCGTTAGTCACCTTTTACGACACCCAAGGGAAGAGAGGGGTGCAGTATTCTTTCACAGCAACGCGACACAGTTACACGTAGTAAATTATATTTTTAATTTTTCATATCGTGCCCAAAGTATAGCAGCTTTCACATTTTTAATTCCTTAAGAAAAAAGACAAAGTCGCTCAATAGACCTAATTGTGGACAATATGCATCTATGTGCCAGTTTTATTGGGGCACGAGCTTAGGCTTAATGTCGCCTGTTTTGTACACATTTGTTATGAAAACATGTTTTGAGTACGCACTCATTGAAATAATATATAGGTAACAAGGCGGCTCAATATCAGCCAGGATAAAATAATATGTTTATCGTGTCTAGACAATTTATTCTTATATGTAGTACGTAGTGTCTGCGTAAGCTTCATAATAAAGAAATGTAAATAATTAAAAAAATATTGTTTTTATAACTACTATGTACGTCAGGACTAAAATAAAACCCTAAAAAGTATTAATAAACGCGAGTTAGATAAGTAAAAAGTGTTTCATTTCAATAATTTAGTTGTTCTTCACTTGTATTTGGGGTCCTATTATGTAAGTACCTACTTAGGGCTGATTTTTCAATCCTCGGATAATAGCCGATTTTTCAATCCTCGGATAAAACTTATCCTTCTGATAAAGTATATATAACACGATCAACCTAAAATTTCAGCAGTAAAGTAAGAAAAGACATGATATTACAATACATTTTTAAAATGATTAAATAAAGCGATAAAATGACAGACAAATTAGTTTTAACTGACAATTGAAAAATCGGCCCTTAATGTAGTAATCCCTCGAAGGCATGTTTACTTTTTTGAGAAAATGTTTCTGAAAGTTATCTAACTTGAATACAAATATTTAAGATTAAAAACGTCTACTGAAATTACTTCGTCATGTGGGTAGCTATCTAATAGGCACATTCACGCTCTCCACTGCAGATATCCTAGATTATTCAAGCTGGAGACTGCGGTAGTAATGACATTATACGAAATAGAATCACCAATGGAAATGTCAGCTCGCAGATTGAATACTACATTGTTAGACGTATCCATTTTTAAGTGTACTTTTTCCTCTGTTTCTAATGTTTGTTACGGATTTTGTTGATAAACATTTATTTTAATTGAGTTATTTTTTTGTTGCAGGTACAATCAGCGGCACACTGTTAAGGACGACTTGTATAAGTGAAGTAAACAACCTGTACTGTACTGTAAGCAAAGGCCTACGTAATTAAAATCAAATCATAGCTACAATTGATTGGCGGGAATTTTCAACCCAGGAAATTGTGTTCAACCCAGGACCTCGATTTTTTTTGTCGAATTAATTATCGGGCTACAAGCAGTTGACCTTCATCTCACCTGATGTAAGGGGATCCTGCACGAAATTGTGAAATATCACCTATTTTTAAGTTACTTGTACTATGCGCTGAATTAGTTAAATACAATAAAAGAACTTACGTAAGTTGGCCTGATCATTGCACAAAGTCGTGCGTGCCTTGTTGAAAGGAGAATGCCCATTTTGTATGGGCACTTGGGTCCCTATCAAAAATTGTTGTGCCTTGATGATTGTTGTTCTTTATTATAGAAGAAACACGTTATATTCATAATTAGAAAACATATTTAATTTATTCACCCAGGTTCACAAGATATAATATTTTTTCTGTTGCAGAAATTGAGGTTGTAATTAGAGATTGACAAAAATATTTCCTTCCTAATCAATACACAATCCTTCATCACTATAGTGATTATGTCTTAGCATAATGTATACTAGAATAGCAGCGCATTCGCAATGTTTCTGTAGATTTCAGACAGCTATAATATCATACCTTATGATAATTAAATATATCATTTGAAAATACCTACTCGAACATTGTCAAAATAATACTTATGTTTAATTATGATCTTTACTCTATTTAGAATCATTTAATTCAACAGTAATTCATCATCATCATCAGCCCGTATCAGTTCACTGCTTGACATACATGTGCCTCTCCCAGTGCACGCCACTGAACCCGATTTTCATTATTACTTCTCATTTAATATTAATTATAGGCTCTACACCTTTGGAACTGGACTTTCCTTTTTCAAGGTAAGAAATTGGTAGTTCAGGTTTTTGAATACGTAGGTACTAACTCAAAAATAAAACAAAATAAATATTGCTACTAAGTAGTACAATGTCTTTTTGAAAAAATTGTTCGTTTAAGAATATTATATGTTACTGTAAAAGGCACTTATAAATGATATATTTGGTTGCATCGTCGTAAAAAGAAATAATAACACAATAGCGTTTAAGTAATTGTATAGGACACTTCTGGTTGTAGGCCCTCTCCAAGTGCATGCCACTGAGCCCGATTTAGAGCCTATAATTAATGTTAAATGATAATAATTCAAATCGGGCTCAGTGGCATACACTGGCAGAGGCCTATGTCCAGCAGTGGACTGATACGGGCTGATGATGATGATGATTATGATTATGATGAATTAAGTGATTCTAAATAGAGTAATGATAATAATTAAACATAAGTATTCTTTTGACAATGAACGAGTACTTTCAAATGATATATTTATTTATTATATGGTATGATATGGCTGTCAGCAAGCTGACTAAAACCACAGAATAATAAATTAATAATATAAACATTCCGAATGCACTGCTATTCTGGTATAGGTACGGTCGGGGTCACCGTCGTCGCTTTACCACTTTGCAGCGATTTTCGTATGAAGCGCACCGACCGCCCGGGTACGTGCCCGTACCAAATAGACGACGCGGTGTGCAAGGAATTTTGACCTTTAGACTGGTAAAGCGACGGAGTCCGCGATAGTACATTATGCTAAGACATAATCACCATATACACTTTTAAACTTTCGCGTTCCATTATGCACACATATTTAGACGGGATTTAACGCAAAAACTACTTAGTAAAGGCATTCTACGCATACCTTTTTATACCCGACGTTTCGACCGAGTTGCACCGGCCGTGGTCACGGGTGGACTGCTGTCGCGGTGTATCGCCTCCGTTTGCGTCGCTGAGTCTTCATCCACCGTCACATTATTTATCCAACTACCGTCACACACAACACTAACGGTGTCCCTATTCCGTATACAAGCCTTATTCTGGTAGTTAGCCGATTGCAGACTAAAACGAAGTGGCGTTTTTGCAAACACTGGATTCCACGCTGATGATAGTTTGTGACCATCTTCCCGATTGAAATTGTTCGGATGTTTCTTAATTTCAATCGCTTCACGCACTACTCTTGAATAAAAGTGGTGATCTGTGGAGAGGACTTGCGTACGATGAAATTCGATCCAATGATTTGCGCCTCTTTCAAGTAAATGCTCCGCAATGGCTAATTTGTTAGAGTGGCGGTTTTTCACAGCCGCAATATGTTCCTTGACCCTCTCATGGATAGTCCGTTTTGTCTGGCCTATGTAGAAACTACCGCAGCTGCAGTCTATCTTGTATACGCCTGGTGTTTGAAGTGGCAAAACATCCTTCGGGGAGCCCACAATGTTGTTGACCTTTATGCCTGGAGTGTATATTGTCGGTATCGAGTACTCGCGTAATATGTGGCCGATCTTGTCCGTGACTCCTTTAACATAAGGCATATAGGCTGGTTGTCTTCTAACTTCGGGATGTTTGTCACTCTTAGTCGGCTGCTTCCGTAGTCGATTCACTCGATATCCGTTTTTATTGAGTACCTCCTGAACATGATCCAGCTCACGCTTTAAATGCTCAGGGTCACAGAGGTCAAATGCTCTGTTCTTTAGTGACGTTATCACGGATTGCAAGTGTCGAGGGTGGTGATGTGAGGTAGCGTGTAGGTATCTGTCCGTGTGCGTGGATTTTCGGTAAACACAGTGTGTTACGGACCCATTTGGTCTCACGGTCATCTTGACATCTAGAAAGGCCAACGACCTATTCGCCTCCATCTCATATGTAAACCTCATCTTCGGGTGAAAGGAGTTGAGATGTTGCATCCACTGATCCACTTCCTGCTTGCTTCCTTTAACGACGCTGAAGATGTCATCTACGTATCTTTTCCAAAGTCGGATGGTCTTCGGACCAAGGCTCAGTGCCTTCTCTTCAAAATGTTCCATCCAGATGTTGGCAAGTACCGGGGCGACTGGGCTTCCCATTGCGACACCATTAATCTGTAGGTAATATTGACCTTGGAAAAGAAAATAGTTGCCGTCCAAACAGTGTTCAAGCAGATCAATGTAATTTTGCGGCATTTCGTTGACCTTCAGTTTTTCCCGGACTACGTCCAAACACTCCTTGATTGGAACATTGGTGAACAGCGATTCCACATCGAAACTCACCATAATGTCGTCCGGTTCCAATATTAGGCTTTTTATAGTTTGGACAAAGTGGCGTGAGTCCTTGACGAAAGACGGTGTTTTACCCACAAGTGGCTGCAATACTGACGCAACGTGCTTTGCAAGGTCGTAAGTAGGAGAAGCAATTTGACTTACGATAGGCCGCAACGGCACGTTGGATTTATGTATTTTGGGCAGGCCATATAATTTCGGTGGTTGATGTGATTTTGGTCTGTACAGTGACTCATACTCGTCTTCGGTAAATAGGTCTTGGTTGTTATTAATAAGCGATCGTATCTTACGCGTTACTCTGGCCGTGGGGTTGTAATTTACCGGTTTATATACCTTGTCGTCACATAGCAAGGCGTGTATCTTGTGTTGGTAATCGATGGTATTCATCACTACAGTGGCGTTTCCCTTATCGGCCTTAAGCACTAACACATCTTTGTTTTCTCGAATGTTTTATAGTGCTTGACGCTCTTCCGTAGTGACATTACCGGCCGGCTGTTTCGATTTTCGTAAAACGACTGCGACGTCCTGCCTTAGGGTATCGGCATCGTTAGGTGGTACTCTATTACGAATAATCGTTTCTTCAACGCTACTGATCACGACTTCGTATGGTATTCGCTTTGGCGTTGGAGCAAAATTCAAACCTTTGGCCAAGATGGTTACGGTAGTGTCATCTAGACTAACGCTTGATAGATTTACGACCGTGTCACTTAGTTCACTTGATACAAACGACCTTTTCTTCTCGACGAACCGGTTAACCAGCTTAGAAAAAAAACTAAATAGTTTTTGCGTTAAATCCCGTCTAAATATGTGTGCATAATCACCATAGTGATGAAGGATTGTGTATTGATTAGGAAGAAAATATTAATGTCAATCTCTAATCATAACCTCAATTTTTACAACAGAAAAAAATATATGTCTCCTGAACCTGGGTAAATAAATTAAAAATGTTTTCTAATTATGAATATAACGTGTTTTTTCTACAATATAGAACAGCAATCATCAAGGCACAACAATTTTTAAAAGGGACCCGTGTTTGGGCATTCTCCTTTGAAACAAATTCTTTAAACCTCAAACAATATATAAATCTAATGACTCTTAAAAACATTTTTTTCGACCCCTTTCTTAAATTTACGCATTAAACAATAATTCATACATGAAAATATTTGAATTGATATTTCGCAGGTCACCCCCATCTTAAAAAAGTAAATTTTAATTTTTAACACAAGCGCGTGATGGTTTTGTACATTTCGCAGAATAAAAACATTGCTCTAATCAAATCACTAGGTCTGAAACTTCAAAGCAGAACAATTGTTCTAATTTTAAATATCAATTTGATGATTTGCTTTGAAGTTCATTGTGAGACTTGTGTCAGTTTTTGCGATCGCGCCACCCTCTTAAGTGATGATAAGAACGAAGACGAAAGCGCCCTTGATCAGGAATCCTCAACTAATGAAGAACTGGCTATCTTAGCACTAACTGGAATACAACAATGCTAGTAACATTTATGTTATGGCGATATATTTAAATAATATTGTAGTAGATAGCCGTGTCGCGTTACGGTGAAAGAATACTACCACTCCCTCTCTTCCCTTGGGTGTCGTAAAAAGTGACTAACGGACTAAAGACTGCACAGCATAGAGCGGCGATGGGCTCACCGCCTGTCACGCTGAGCACATGTGCAGTTGCTAATTAGTGAAAAGTGAACTATGGTAGAGGACTGCTTCTGCTGTCCTCATTGCCTAGTCTCTGACTAACCCTTCGGAGATAATAGTCGTGATAATATGTAGACAGGTATGTAGATAGGTGGGTTTTACAAGCCTTACCATCTGGACAAGCAGCAAACAAGCTGTTTATCGAACCGGGGACCTCTGCGTCTAAGACCGGTGGTCCAGCTATAATACCACAAAGGCGTTTGAAATGTTTTGTTTATTTATTTATTTATGTAGGTAAGGAAATTTGTTTATTTTAATAGATTTACATTCAAACATCAACTACTTACTTATAACAGAAAGAAAAAAAACCTATAAACTAGCTTTCATGGAATTAGAGACATTCCGTCGGGTCTCAGCAATATAACTAGAATTAGACTATGATAATTAATAACGGAAGCCATTTACATATTTTCACTATTAAATTACAAATTAAAAAAAATAAAACATTAATATATAAATATAAAATGACTAAAATACAAATATATGCTTCACTTACCAACAAAAGAAATCCAAAAAAAAAATTGTGACAATGTTATTTTTCTAAATGAACTCTTAAAGTATTACTCAGTTAATAGCCGTCTTATTGATTTAGCAGAATTACAAAAAAGATCAACGTTTCCTATTTAAGCAGTAATAACAGTTTTTACCTGTAGTTTCTGTTCAGTGCCGAAAATCTTGGCCGCCCTACTATCTTATTCGTAAGCCCAAACAAAAGTGATTATGTTAACAGCGATAATAGGCACTGCCTGCCTTTAATTCCCTTTATCAGTTAATTTCGCATCCCTCTTTTATATACTTCGGTTCGTCCTCACTGGAATTAGTATAATGAATTTAACTTACAGTAATAAAGTAGCTACAGTTTAGTTGTTATTTGGTATCTCCGTTGTTGTTTTACTTTGATGAATAGATCTAGTATTTAGTGTTTTCATCATTTTAATATATATTCTTTATTGCACAAAAACACATATACAGAAAATACATAACAAACAATGGTGAGCGAAAGTGAACTTATCTCTGAAAGAGATCTCTTCCAGCCAACCTAAGGTGGAATGGGAGATTGGTGAACCGGTAAAAGAGCGACAAAAGTGCAAAACAAAAAAAAAATTAGTTCAACAAAATAAAATAAAGCCTAAGATAATAATAATATTTACAATACTTAAATTTATCTTATTATGACTTACTTCATACAAATATATAACTACAACATATAACTAATGTATATATGGATATATACAATAATAATAATACATCCAATAAGTAACAAAATAACATAATACAATAATAAACAATGATATTATAATAATAAACTATGAATTAAAAAATAAATAAATAATATTGTCTTTGATTCTGATGAGATGAGCGTCAAGAAGTGATCCTTGACTTTTCTTTTGAAGGATGCAACCGACGAACTACTACTACTATACAACATTAATTACTTACCTTACGACTAATTGCAGTTAATTACTTACCTCTGCAGACTAGTATCTGCAGTTTTGCATAAAAAAGCTATTTTTCGTACCACTTGCTCAAAAAAGTGACATTCTATGCCACAAAAAGCGAACATAACAATAGTCATTTTTAATCTGTAGGAAAAGAAAATTGTACTGAATTTAATTCATCCTCTAGGGGGAGAATGTGATTTAAATTTGGAATACTTACCGAAATCTATACTGAACTACATCTGTGTTTACACCATTGAGTTTGTATATAAAGCATTATACATCTTTTTGAAAAAGGAAATAAATCAAATACATTTTCAACTAGGTATCCGAATCGGTTGGTGCTGCCATCGTGCGCAACTACCAGTTGTCAAAGAAATTGTTTTGTAATGTCTATTAAATTGTTTATTAGGCTACCGAATGACATGAAAGACATGCCCATCAAAAAAATTAAATCTTCTCTATATGAGTTACTGAGTAAGAAATGTTTTTATAGTGTTAATGAATTTATTATGTGCAAAATTTGAATACTATTTTTTAATTATAACAATTTTAATTACTTTCTTTAATTTTTATTGATTATTGTTGTATGTTGTTTTGTTATTTTACTTTATTTATTTGATGTAATTTGTTTTTTTTTTCATTTGATTATTGTTTTATTTTATTTTATTTTATTGATTGTAATTTTTAATACTTCTCTCTCTGTATTTGAATACCAATTTTTGGTTAAGTATGAGATGCTAAATGGATGTAAGAACTTGTTCCTACCATATTTAATGCAATAAAGATTACTTATAAAAAAAAAAGAAAAAAAAATTACAAATCAACTCATCAACAATAAATGTACCAAACAAAAATGTAACTCTCTCTATCAATAATTGGACCAATGTTTCGAATGTTAACTTTTACTTTTAATTGTCATTATTTTTAATAAATGCTTATCTCATATTATTATTGTGTTAATTTTTTCGCAAATGGTACGAAAAGTAGAGTATTTTCCTCAGTGATAAAGCTGTCTTACTCTTGGGTGAACTTAAATCCCTCGCTACACTCAGGACTCGTCTTAAATCCCTCGCTTCGCTCGTAATTTAAGTTTTTAACACACTAGCTACGCTCGGAAGTAAACCTCGAGTCCTTCGTTACGCTCGCGATTTAAATCGTCACCCGCGACAGAAGACACTGCTTTATCCCCTTGGTTAATAATCTACTATTTTTGCAATTTCAAAGTTACATATGATCACGACTATTATCCCTGAAGGGTAAGTCAGACACTAGGCAATGAGGACCGCAAAAGCAGTCCTCTACCATAGTCCACTTTTTACCAAATAGCGACTTCACATGTGCTCACCGACAACAGGTGGTGAGCCCATCGCTGCTCTATGCTGTTGAAAGTATGTGCAGTCTTTAGTCCCATTCAATTTTAAAGTTGCTAATCATACAAATTGTTGTTGGATTATATAAAGCACCGTGTAAACTAAACTTTTTTTTTTATCCTTTTGTGTCCACCTGCCGGGCAAAGGTCTCCCCCAAACTCTTCCACAGATCCCGATCCAGAGCCAAAGATTGCCAATCCCTTGTGTGGTTCACAAGTTCAAACTAAACATACAATTTTTATATTTTACTAGCGGCTGCTCGCGGTTTTACCCTCGTGGTTCCCGTTGCCGTGAGAATATCGGGATAAAAAGTATTCTATGTGTTAATCCAGATTTTAAACTATCTGTATGCCAAATTTCATCTAAATCCATTCAGTAGTTTTTACGTGAAAGAGTCACAAACATCCATCCATACTTCCAAACTTTCGCGTTTATAATATTAGTAGGATTTTAATTATACTAGTAATCATAACATGAACCACTAGGTGGTAGTCCGACACCTGAGCTGGATCAGAGACGGTAATCTAACCAATAGACTGGAAAGGCGGTTAAAATGTTTGGTTACCCATCTGGTACCGACCATATCCAAAGCAGCTTCACTTTTGCGATTGTCGCATGAACACGCCAATGATTTCCGTAATCAATTCACTAACTAATTAATTGTTACCGGCTACTTGAAGTGACAATTACATGGCAAACGGACGGAGGTAGACCCGTGTACGAATCAATCAAGATATTGGATATGGATATTAACTATTAAGTACGGTATGGTACGGTCGGCCTCAGAAGTACCTAGCTTTTAACACTTTAGTAACATTTTTTTTACACTGAGAAATGCACATCTACGTCTGCGAACCACACATGCGGATATAGGGCTCCCCCTGCCCGTACACCCGACCCGCGGTTCTCTAATGCCCCCTTTTCACATCGGCAGACGCATCCGCAGACCTCATCTGCGGATGCGTCGGCCGACGTGTAGGGGGGTGATCAGATAGACGTCTGCGGATTCGTCTGCCAATGTGAAGAGGGGGCATAAGGGTGGGAGGTATAGGAGCTCGGCAAAACCACGCCTTCTCTCCTCGCACGTCTTCGACGGATGGAGTCGGAAAGTCGATCCACTTCCCTAGCCCTCTCCGCCGCATCCTTCTGCGTCATGATCTCGCAGAAGAAGAGGACTACGTCCCATAACCTTTTAGTGGCCAGCATGGCCGAAACCAAAGCTGGCAAAGAAAGATCGGGACCCCCCCACAGCGCAGAGCTGCGCACGCTCAACCGACCAGCCCCCTTACTATTGGAAAGTTTCGTACTCTTATGTTACAACACCAGCGCTAATTTGGATTCATGTTGCGTGGATATTAAGTGAACTAAATGCAAAACTCAGTACCATTTAGTTCACCCAATATAAATTCAAATTAGCGAGGGTCTTGTAACTCAAAAGTACCAAATTTAACAAATCTCGATCGATCGGGATCGAATTCAAGAGTAAGGTGGCAGGC
The DNA here is from genome assembly GCA_963921215.1 of Scoparia ambigualis. NCBI lineage: Eukaryota > Metazoa > Arthropoda > Insecta > Lepidoptera > Crambidae > Scoparia > Scoparia ambigualis. The sequence continues at coordinate 28,559,979 of OY992503.1, forward strand.
TGGGCATGCCTCCAGCGTGTGCAGGGCAGTGTCATCAGACACGTCGCACTGGTGGCACACCGACGTCGGCTCTTTCCCTTTATCTTTTTTTATTTCACTTATTTATTTCCTATAAAGGCAAAAAACCTATTAAACGCGCCTATTCGCGCCGCTTCGCTGATACACTCGTCCCGTGAGTGCGGCGATGACTTTCCAAAAATCGAATTTTACTGCAAGCGATTTTTGCATTCGCATAATTTCCCAATTTTTTATTTTCTATTCGTTTTTTTTCGGGAGGGTAAATTTCTGAATATTTTTTTTTTAACTTAAATTAATATATCCATTCTTAAATATTCGTAACTTACACATTCGCTTACGTGATCACCAGGAAATAGTACTATAAGTAATTTTTTCTATCTAATTTCTATGCTATTTAAAAAAATAAATTATCAACGTTAAGAAAAAAAACTGTCTGAAAAATGTAATCTTACATTGGGAAATAATGCGAAAAGAAAAAGCTTTTAAAAAAATAACCTCAGAAAAAAATATATCAGGAAACGATTCGACTGGGAAATTATGCGAAAAATTCGCTTGCAGTAAAATTCGATTTTCGGAAAGTCATCACCACACTCCGTCCCGTACCGTCGTACCGTCTCGAGAGCGAGAGAGAAGCGCTAGGAATACCTCGCCTAATCATCTTGCTAAATCAATACAAGTTACAATTACAAAATTAATTTAAACTGATGTGGTAATAAAATACTTAGAAAAGAAAAAATATAGCTCGAAAACTACCAAAATCGCTGAACATACATGGGGGTTCATAGGTATGGTAGTCCCTATCACTATGCATCGGCTTGACACCATACAAGAAACACCCTGTATATGAATACAGTAGTTGGTATGGTACACACACACACACAAACTCACGATTATTTTATTATTACTAGAGGTTACTCGGAAAATAGGCAATGACGACGGCAAAAGCAGTCCACTGGCACAGTCCATGTTTCACCAAATAGCAACTGCACATGTGCTCAGCGTGATAGGTGGTGATTATCCAATAGAATGTATGTGCAGTCTTTAGTTCGTTAGGCGCCTATTACGACACCCAAGGGAAGAGATGAATTGATAGTATTCTATATGAGTCGCAATCACACAGCTAGTTGGTATGCCATGGTGTTAAAGCGTATTAACACAGTAAATTGCTTTTGTGACCGACTGTACTACCGTCGCCTTAGTTCGCCTTTTGTGGGTAAACGCTAAAGGGCCTAGTTCGTTCCCCAACAACCTATGTCAATTTTGAACAGCACCTGAAGACGTACGCGAAACTGTATTCTAAAACCATTTTGACACTAAGTAACATCGCATAAACAATGCAGCAAGATTATTACAAATATTATTATAGTAAGCTAAATCGGTCTATCTATGAAAAACGATTAAAAAGAAGGAATAATAAAGTAACGCGTTTTCCACGTATTAGCTACAGCGTATCATGCTGCAGTGGCTGGAAAGGAGACGGTCTAGTTTTCCATGGAAAGCCTTCACTAAAATGCAGTTGGACCAAAATGAATGAAAATCGGGAGAATGCAATATGCAGAACTCGTATGAGTTGAAAAAAAAATCTTAGTATAGCCAATTTTTCACAATTAATTTTTGAAAATTAAATGTTTTTTTCATTTTTTACACGGCCATGTTGTTTAAGTTTTATGGCAGCACTAGCACCAGCCGTAGAGAAGAGTAAAAGTTGATTCACACATATCAGTGATGTCACAGTTCCGGCACAGTACCGGCACATCCCCTCTCCTTACTTCACTAAGTGGTTTAGGCGCAGAATGTCCAATTCGCAAAATGTCCAGCGGTCGCAAAAAGTTCAAGTCGTCATTATTTATTTAATTTGTCCGGCACAATAAAACGGTATCCACGAGTTATTTTTATTGTGCCGGACAAATTAAATAAATAATGACGACTTGAACTTTTTGCGACCGCTGGACATTTTGCGAATTGGACATTCTGCGCCTAAACCCACTAAGTTTATTTGTATTGGCACCTCGAGACCAACCGTTAGGTTATGCAAGAAGTGCCAGACGTCCCTGCGCCAGTAGAACACTCGCGCAGGAGACCACCAACGTTAGGTCTTGACGCCAAATTAGTGCCCGCCGCAGCGCGCTCTTCATTCGGTACTCATAAGACTAGTGTCTCAGGAGAGTATCCCCGTGAACACGTGTAGTTCACTGCCTATTGTCCAGATAGGTAACCGGAACTGTCAAGCTCCGGTTACCTAGCTGGACAACAAGCACAACTCGCAGTTGCCACTGCTAGGGTCGTCGACTCTAAAGTCGACTCCCAAGTGTCCACCTTGGTAGCGGAGTAGTAAGCACACTCACTTCTCGGAACCCATGCGGGCGCCTAGCCAGTTCCCACGTCCTACGCGGCTGGCTGGACCGGAGACTTACGGCATCTGGGAGGCCGCCTCTACTAGTTATCCAGACTAGTACCGGAGATGTCAACACCAATGTCCAATGAAAACCACCGGACAAAGCTGTCAACTATAAGGGAAACTCACGTTCCCCGCAGGACTTTTCGCTTCTGGCCCCTCAGAGACCGCTACTTGGCCCCGCTCGCTGTGCACAAGTTTGGAAGTCCTGGCACACAATACCAGGACAAACGAACATTCCCAAGCTCTACAGCTGACCACACGCCACTACGAGTCCAACCCATGTCCGGATCCCGCCGAAGGCGCCTGGTTAAAGGCACGACCAGCGGGGGGCTTGAACCGGAACCCCTAGTACCTCTGAAAACACAACCGGACCCGTAGTTCCAGTTGCGATACCCTATCTATTGAGGTCGGTAGATAGGGACAGGTCGGTAGAGAGGGACAGTACCGGCACAGTGAAAAATATTCTTTCACACATTCTCTATGAACGTATCTCCACTTATCAGTATCAGTGACGACACAGTGCTCTCAGTGTCAGTGCCGGCACCGGCAGTCACGGACGGTATTATATTTTTTGTCGGATCACTAACGCCGGCAAGCAGTGTTGCCAACTTAGTGAATTTTCTACTAAAACTGGTGGTTTCGACCCCCCTCTTAGTGGCGAAATATTGCTTTTAGTGACTGGTGGTTTTTCTAGTAGATTAAAAGAACTTAATTCTCAGTAGGCGAAATCACTCAACCACTCAGTAATTTTTTTTGGTACAAAACAGTAATGTCTGGTGGTTTCAGATGTCGAATCTGGTGGGTAGCAACTAGCAAGCTTAACCGTTGGCAACACTGCCGGTAAAATGGAGGACGATACTTGACGACGGACACGTTTTCACTGAAGCAGTACTGACATGTGTAAATTAAAGCACTGACGCAACACTGAAGCAGAACTGAGCGGACACGGTGACGGAACTGTGACTTCACTGATATGTGTGAATCAACTTTTGGGCCGTTACTGTAACCGGCCTGACGGTCGGTTGATGCGTATTGTCAGGACCGACCGTACGCACCGACGACGGTCGGTCGGTCGGTCGAGGTCGAGTACAGTAGAGCAAGCACGAACAATTTGCGAAAAAGTGTTCGTATCGTCATCGTCAACAATTTGTATGAGAATTGAGCAGCGCCCCTACCGGACGTAAAATTAACTAAATTTGGGAGCACGAATGCTAAGGTATCGTAAGCGTATCGCCTTCGTATCGTAACACCAACGTTACTTGATATGTTACTTACTTAGCACGAACTTAGTTTTGACGTAAGGTATCGTGGATGACGAAGGCTGGCTAGCGTGAACTTACGAATGTTTCTACACGGAGAATTTGTCGGTTAAAAAAGTATCGTTGTGACTTTAAAATCATTTAAAAAATATTTTTTGATTGTTTCTATGGCCAAAGTACACTTTCTAGGCATATTTTTCAATAAAATGAAGTAGGCGATGACTTAGTGAGGGGAAGAGCAACATAAAACATGCTAGTAGAGAGAATTTTATTTTCTTTTATTTCTTATTCTATTTTCTATTATTATAATTTATTCAAAAGTACATCCTAATGTACAAAGTACCTATACTTTAATTATTTATTTATATTTATTGATACAGAGCAACACAGCAAGGCGAACTTAATGCCAAAAGGTGCCTTTTGCTGTGTATCAATAGTCATAGTCAATTGTCGTTCTCTGCTAGTTTACCATTAAGGGTGGCAGTTGGCAAACAAGGAAAATCGGCGCAATAAAACAATTAATTAAAACAAAATTAAATTTATTAATACATTTTTTTTTATTGTTTAAAACATTTTAAAAACAAATTTTACAACATCAATCCTCAGCAAAAACCTCGTGGGTTTATGTGCCTTCCCCTTTCAAAGTACCTAGTTAGTTACTTAACAAACATAAATCCGTAGCTTCTTTCATGAACTCTAACCATTGCTTCTCCAGGTTAATAACTATTGATACTACTGGGAAACTATAGTAGGCTGCTCGTCTGCTGGAACAGCTACAGTAGGTTGGCTGCTAGTTCCAAGAGCATTTAAATCCCCTGTAATATAAATAAAATTCCTGTTAATAACCGCTCGAGTGATCTTTGGGATAGATCTGTCCCACAAACAATGAAAGGACATTGTTGAAGTTAGCCTAAGAACCAACACAAACATGACATACATGATAATTCTTAGCTTATTTTTTACGACTTATAACAGTATTTAGATTTTAGCGGACACTTTTAGATAAGTAACCATTATTAAAAATAATTTTTGGACATTAATATTGAGTATCATTTTTTTACTAAGGGTAATTGAGAGTTCAGTGCATTCAGCCAGTGAATTAAAGGTTAGTGACCAAAATATTTATAATATGTACAAACAAACCTAATAATATTATGCATGCATGGCTGACTCGATATACTTAGTGCCAAACACTCCAAACATCATTATAATACGATACATCGCATTTTATTTCAAACTGAAAACGTTAGTCGACTTAAAATTCTTTTGCTTTTCCAATGAGGAGAAATTCACTAACTTACGGTGCTGTGTCACTCACTGACTGACGTTACTGTAGTCTGCTATACACAGTGTTGCCATATATACGGATTTGTCCATAAAATAATGTCAATGTTCAAACCGGACAATGAATACACACGGATTTTTATACGGAGATTTCAGGCAAATGCTTTTAATGAGAAATAACTTTTAATAAGTAGTACCTACTAATAGCTTTTATTATTCCTAAGAAATATGTTACATTTTATTTGATTCTGCGTAAACTAGCGAGTCTTATTCAATTTCCATAGATTTTTACAGAACTGAACCAGCAATTACTGCGTAGTAAAAATTATGGCTTTGAGGATTCCTATTGAGATATATATAAGTATTTTCTTGGTCGGCTTGGAGAGCCAGTGAGAGTTAATGGTGTTATTTAGTGGTAGTGCAAGCAAGACGTAAAACACTTTGTTATGAATCATTTGTGTCTGTCTGACATCCATATTATTTTAGTGTGTTTTTGCCGTTATTAATTATCTTATTACTTTCATTGATATAGTTATATATAGTTGTAAGTATGTACATACATACCTTAGAGTTTCAACTTAGACCTTAAGATAAATATTTTTTGTTTGTATTTTACATGTCTATAACTTGTTTTGTGCATTACAATATAATAAAACTTCCCATACGGATTTCATACGGAATATGGTAGTTATTACGGAATACTGGCTCTAAGATCTGGCAACACTGGTAGTGCAGTTTCTTTGACAAATAAAACAAAACAGTGTAACATCACTTTTCAAATTCTCTCAAGAAGTTCATGCGAGATCTCAGTAAAGTCCCACATCTTTACTCATGGGGTTTTGGGGGGAATATCATTTAGCAATTAACGTTCATATTTATCATCACTCATCATTATCATCAGTTAGCATAATCAATGAACTCTAATAATACGACTGAAGGACCATATCCATGGTCAAGAAAAAAAAAGTTGACGTTCTAGACTTCTTGGCGGGAAAGTGAAGCGTCATGTCTGCAGTTATGTTTAATTTTCTATAATTTGTGTTTTGTCGAATATTAATGTGAAATAATGATGAATTATTTAAGTGTTATTGAACGTGCATGAGTGTTGGCAAATAAAACAAAACAGTGCAACAACACTTCTCAAATTCTTAAATGAAACATAACCTCAAATAATAATTAAAAGATTTCCTAATATTTAGGTTCTCAGGAGTGTCCGTCGAAAATCTTTGTGTTTACAGTTATTTACTTGCAATTTCGAACCTAGAAAAGAATATTTCTAAATTGTTGGTTCTTAGGCTAACAATGTATGGGCGCAGAACATTGTCCTTTCTATTGTGTCTGGTTTTGTGTCACTCAAGCGGTTAATTAGGACAAAATCTAACATAAAAATATTTATTTCGCAGCCTTGATGCATGAACTTAATATAAATTAAGACTAATTTAAATAGAGGCTTATTTACGAAGAGCATGAGAGATGCCTATTTACAATGCACGCACCGATAATTTCATTTCGTATGTTAAAAACATAATAAAATCAATGGGTCAATCTTTTTTGTTAAAGTTTACCTGTGCCTTCCTCCTGCGATGGAAAAGAACCTCAGAATTTGACTCGTCGGGTTGAAATTAAGGTGTGGAAAGCGTTGCGTCTTGACCTTGAAAAATATTTTATGTGATTTTTATTATTGGTATTAATATATTTATATATTTGTATTAATATATTGGTATTAGTTTAAAGTTTACTAAATACAGATTCCACTTAGAAATAAGGCTGCCATTGGATACGTATAGGTACATTGCACAATATAGTCTGTATGTATTTATACGTTTTTAATAGGTCAAGGATCATAAGACCGCCGGCGGTCGCGAAACAATTGATTTTCAATGTGTTTGATTTTACGGTGCTCTAGGGGTTAATGTGAAATGATAAGTGGAACCAGCTTCCACAACCACCATCCCGGTAGCAGCTTGTACTCAAGTATTCGTATGCTGCTGACCCTGGTTCTCTAGGTCAGTCAAAGATAATTGAAGTGCTGTACTTCCACTGGTGCCACTAGCAGCCCTATGAATTTGACCCACTTCTTTTACGTGCTACTTTTTAAACCACTAAACCTTCACCATTTATACAAAACCAAAAACTATTTATGTAGTGTAGTTATATAAAAAATACAAAAAATAATGTTGCTATTGATTAATAATTTTGATTTGTGATGAGTTATTGTTAGGTCGAGCACTTTTGAAGTTAAAGAAGGTACTAACTTGAAACTATTACCTTGCGTAGTGTATATTTTTTTTGACCTTGCGCCACTTTTTTTCTGGCCGAGTGTCCTGTCTGTCCCATCGATATTTATTTTAGCGTAAGCTCCTTCCATTTCATTTGAATGAAATGGTGACCTCTCAGGCTTCCAGAGGGTTCAGATGAATCTCCATTTCTATAAATAAAATAATAATCACACATCTTAACCATCGAACTTGCAACAATCATATATAAAGTCACAAACAACAAAGTAAGTATGCTTACCTTTCCATAAACTCTACCATCATTGCGTATTGTGCATGGCTTGTCCTCATTTTGATCAATTTAACCTTCCGTGAACCACGTGCATAAAAATTACTCGGCAAACGATGTGGGGTTTCTCAAACCCCAAGAATTATCTGGGCAAGGAATACGTAATTTGTAATTATCTGATATTTTATTTGATATTACTATTTTTTGGATATTATAAAGTAAAATAAAACGTTACCAAGTGAAATAATCAACAAGTTTAATCTTTTACAACAAAAAATCAAAACATAGTAATCTTTTATGAACAAACATAGATTCTACTTTAACTTAACTTCCAATATGAAAAAGTAATCAAATATTTCTCACATTGCTTAATGTTTAAAACTTACTTTATAAGGCACAGAAACATAACAATATTAACTTAATTTGAATGAGTCTACACTATATTCATATTATATTACAATAAAATTACTACTTACCTTTTAGACGACGCCCCGAACTACGTGGGGTTTGTGGCACCCGAGCGCGCTTTGCGCACGTTTGTTCCGCGAGAGAGAGAAAAACCACGCGAGTTTTTAAAAAGTTATAAGGATTTTTATACGTCTGGGGTTTGTGAAACCCCACATGGTTCACGAAAGGTTAAAACAATTAAATTTACTTTTCCTAAAACTTACGTTACGTTAAACACTAAATTCACCTTAAAGATTGTTTGTGAAGTGTTATTATAGTAAAAGTAAACAAAGTTGGCTTTGCCGCGAAAGCAATTCTATGTGATGTCGTTCAGAAATCAAAACAAAGTCAAAATATTTCATTAGAATTTTAGGAACATTTATTAATTTTTAATTTTATTTATACACTAATAACAAGTTGAATAAACTTTCCTAATTATTATATAGCATTCAACTCTAATATACACATATAAACTTTTTCAAAACCACTTCATCTATTTTTTGAACGTATCCATTCGTTCAATGTGCTGCGATTGTTCATTCACCGGGCACATCTCTGCTTACTTTATGATGACGTCACCTTCGTCGTCGCATCGAGCTCGCGATACGATTACGGAACTCTTCGTGCTTAGGACTAGCGTTACACTACGTTTTCGTATCGTGGATTCGATACGTTTACGTTACGAATTCTTTAAAAGTTTGTGCTTGCCTTACTGTACTGTAACCGGCCATAGAGTCTCAGTAACAGTGTGTCGACAGTCGAGTTGTTATACAGTATCGGTATGTATCGCGGGCAATTATAACGATTTTAGATATTTTGCAACTTATGTATTTCATTCGATATTTCGTTACTAGTTATGTATTTCATTCGATATTTCGTTACTAGATTAAAAACAACGCCTAAATATTGTTGATTTTGTTGAGTTATTAAAACTAAGTTAAGAGCATGAATCTTAGAACTCTAGAACCTACCCTTTGCTTCGACAGGGTCAAGTTTTAACGCCAGATTTGTATGGTCAGTACCATGATTGTATATAACACTTTCGTAGCATGTCATACCAACTACTGGGTTCAAACATAATGGTTGTACAAGCGCAATCGTTCCGAGCGAGTTGTGTGTGATTGTGACATAACATAGTACTAAAAAGACAGTTCCGAGGCCGACTGTACCACGAGTCTGCTATTTTGAAAGTCTTCTATCGAGTCTCTAGTAAATCCATCTTTACTTCTACTAGGTACTTTTATTACTATGCAAAATTCGTTAAGACTCATGTAAACTGATTAGCCGTGTCACGTAGCGACTTATTAAAATAATACTACCAACCTCTCTCTTCCCTTGGTTGTCGTAAAAGTCGACTAACGGACTAAAGATTGCACATACATTCAACAGCATAGAGCGGCACGCTGAGCACATGTGCAGCTGCTATTTGGTGAAACGTGGACTATATGGCAGAGGACTGCTTTTGCGATAATCATTGCCTAGTCTCTGACTAACCTTTCGGGGCTAATAGTAAAGTAAAGCAAAATTAATTTTCACAACATAATACTTATAATAAAACAATAAGTCACAAAAAAATTAAAATGGAACAATTTGCAGATTGTGGCGGGCTGATACTTGAACTAGGAAGTATCCCACAATAAATAGTTTATTAACCCTCCACCTTAAACAATGGTCCGTAAAATTGTAACAAGTATAAAAAAGTAAATCCAATATAAGTACTATACATTATGTCTAACTAATAAATTTTAATTTACCGCTCACAAAGCCAACTTTGGAAAAAATGCTGAAATAAGTAAGAGAAAAAAAATGTAATGCAAATATCGACTTAATTTGTGTATATTTTTAATTTAAATTTCATTGGAATGGGGATGACCCCACGAGTAATGCAACTGAACATGAGTTCAGTTGCATTATGATTCTATCGATCTAGCGGTTTTAATTCCGTATTAGGAGTTCTTTTTTGGAGCAGATTTATTCATGTCAAGGACTTGGTACTTGTCATTGAAAAGTCAATAAAGAAATGGCCCAGTGTAGTTCACCTGGCGTCAAACTAAGGTCGAGTTATAATTGGGAACATTTGTGTGTATAGTCGCCTTTTGTGCGTAGGAAGTTGAGATGGGTCGATCATTTTGTGGTGTCGAATGATTGAGTTAAAGATAAACAATTGTCGTGATTTTACGTATAAATGTATGTATGTATACTCTTAACTGTTCAACTATTAAGGGGTCCTGCACGGAATTGTGAAAATTTACGTATTTTTAAGTCACTGGTACTATGCGCTGGATTAGTTAAATACATTAAAAGAACATAATGTAAGTTAGCCTGATCATTGCACATGGCCTTGTTGAAATTAGAAACAAATTCTTTAAACAATAACAAACAATATATAAATCTAATGACTCCAAAAACATTTTTTTTCGACAACTTTCTTAATTTTACATGAAACAATAATTCTTACGTGAAAATATTTGTTTTGATATTGCGCAAGGCACCCCCTTCTTTAAAAAAGTAAAGAGTTTTAATTTTTTACACAAGCGCGTGATGTTTTTGTACATTTTGCGGAATAAAAACATTGCTCTGTACTAGGTCTGAAACTTTAAAGCAGAATTGTTTTCATTATTAATATCAATATTATGATATTGATTTTGCTTTGAAGGTTTTTAAGAGACTTTTGTCAGTTTTTACGATCGCGCGGCCACCCCCTTAAGCTTATTTATTTATTGTTATTTATTTAGCAAAATTAAATCGTTCCAACGTGATCAAAGCGGACGTAAACCCCTATTAGGGTGATGAATGCTCTAAAAAGTCCCACCGAAGCAGACATCTCGAGTTCCAACGTCTTCTTTAAAACAATGTGCGGAAAAGCGTCTCGTATTTAATATTTATGATGTTCTCCACTGTTTTTCGTTCCAGCGATAAATCATGACACGTGACGTATATGCTTGCGCATAATTTTGATGTGTCCTGGATCTGTCTGCGCCAGTGTGTGATAAGGGATGATTTAAACTTGGCGAAGGGGTAAATCGAACAGAGCATGCAAATGTCTTTAAAGATACCACGAGTATTTTAAATGTGGAAAGGATTTGTGAAATTAAATCCTTTTTGTGATGTGTAATCAAGTCGGAGTAATCAACATTAATATTAAATACTTGCAATGGTCTAATGATTATTTAGCTGTAACATAGCTTTACATTTGACAAGACCTAATAGCTAAGTAAGTTGATTCGATTCAAACTTAGGTAGTAAGCCCAAAGCGTCGTTGTGGTCCTGTACATAATGGTAAGTATAAAATAGATTCTTACTCGGTTTAGAACTGGACCTCTATTCTGCGTGCGCATTCGGTCGAAATTAAAAATCAATCTCTCTTTTATTTTCCCCTAGAGTTAGAAATTCGATATAATTAATATGAAGCCTAAGGCATATTTCTAATTATCGTTGACATAACAACAGACAGATTTAATTATTAATTTCGGCCGGCAGTCGCTTGTTTTGACATTTTGATTATATAGGAAAAATGTTGGAATCAGGTCATTGAGAAACGATCGTGGACGATTTAAAATAGGGGGCCTAGAGAGCGTAGACGATAAAAGTGCAATATCACCTTCTGGAAAGCTATAAATAAGTAGGTATCTGAAATTTCTTTTTATTATTTCTCGTACACTACACATTAAGCCTCCTTCGCGCCAAAAAAGTCTTGCCCTTATTAAATTACGTCCGCCCAAACTGTTAGTTATGTAACCTCCTTCGCCAGCTCCCAGCATTCACAACTTAAGGTATTTACCCTAAACTTCGGGGACTTTTTGACGTCTTTTGTATGTAGGTAACCAATTTATTATGGTACTTTTCAGAGGAAACATAATTTTGACTGTTTATTTATTAAAACCATCAAATATATGTAAATAAATGTTAAAATTAAACTTGCCTGTGACGGACTAATAACACAGAACAAACCATCTGTCCTTTCTTTTATATCAGTTAGCATACGACAGGGACTTCAAATGAACACAGCATTAACATTCCTAATATTCATTGCTAACATTTTGTGAATAAGTGTGGGCTTCTTATATTTTATAACTAATTTTAGAGCAATTTTCACTGAGTCAAGGGAAAATAATGTTTAGTGTTGGCAACACTATCTCCTCAGTGTTATAAGGACACTACAATTTATTGGAGCTGTTTATGGCATAAAGGTCGTTATAGGCACTACGGCGTCCCGGCTACTCCTTAGGGATTCGCTGAAACACGCAAGGGCTACTCAAAGTCATGTTTGCCTAATACGGTCCATGAAATACGGATAATTCACACGAAGCTCTTGCAGGGAAGATATAGTGAGATCTTTAGTAAAATATTGTAGCAGCCTTGACTACATTAAGCATTTAGACACAAGTTTATGATTAGATTTTTAACTGCGTATTAGGTTTGTGATTTTGTTGTGATTTCCAAGAAGTCAATAATACATTTTTCATTTTTCATACAAGGAAAATACTAGTAGGTCTGAAATTGCCTGAGGAGCGGGAGGAAAGTAGTACTTTTGCGCCCTAGGGAGAATCGTTTTTCTGACATGTGTAATTGTGACTTATTATTAAAATAATACTACCAAACCCTTTCAGGGAAGAAATTCCCTTGGGTGTTGTAAAAGGCGACTAACGGACTAAAGATTACACATACATCCAACAGCATAGAGCGGCGATGGGCTCATCAAAATAAAACTAACAATTCCTCTCTTCCCTTCGGTGTCGTAAAAGGTGACTAAGGGGTTAAGACTGCACATACAAGCAACAGCATAGAGCGGCGATGGGCTCATCCAAATAATACTACAAACCCCACTCTTCTCTTCGGTGTCGTAAAAAGCGACTAACGGACTAAAGACTGCACATACTACCAACAGCATAAAGCGGCGATGGGCTCATCAAAATAATACTATCAACCCCTCTCTTCTCTTCGGTGTCGTAAAAGGCGACTAACGGACTAAAGACTGCATATACATAGAACAGCATATAGCGGCGATGGGCTCATCAAAATAATACTACCAATCCCTCACTTTCCTTCGGTGTCGTAAAAGGCGACCAACGGACTAAAGACTGCACATACAACCAACAGCATAGAGCGGCGATGGGCTCATCAAAATAATACTACCAACCCTTCTCTTCCCTTGGGTGTCGTAAAAGGCGACTAACGGACTAAAGACATTCATGTTTTTGTTTTTACTTTTCTTATATTCGTAATGAAAGCACAGTGTTTACCTCTGGTGAAAGACTTATTTACTCCCTCGAACTATTGGCGCCTTCGCTATGCTCGGGCGCTAAACCTCGTCTCGGGAATAAAAAAGCTACTTTCACCCCTAGGGTAACATTGTACTATTGAAAGTTATCATTTGGCCATAAGGAGCAATATTGATTAGAGAAATTTAACAGTTTTTGTGGGTTGACCTATTACTCGCCAGTGTGTGTATGTACCTTGAAATGTAATAGAACTGAAAAACCATAGTTGGTTTAAAATCTCAAATACGTTGCACACTCAAAGGCATTTCATGAAAGCTAAGTTTGCAACGGATGTAGCTAATATTACTATTAGTACCGTACATAGAGAACAAAGACAAATACGGCTGTCAGTTTAGTTGCTCAGCTCATAGACAAGTGTGGATCCGCTCGCAGTTTGGAACACGATGCTAGTTGCCGATTTACATACGGCTGGAGGATCACAGGACCGTTCGAAGTTATGCGGTGTAGCTTGAACGCTGCATTCATTCGTACCATCTCTTAGGTTTCTTCGGTATTTTAAATTCGCCGTATTTTATAGAGGCAGACAATGTTTTAAATATGAATGATTATATTAATTTGAGCCTAAAGCGTTTTGAGGGGGAAATATTTAAATACCGCAGTAACTAAAGAACAGCAATCTCAAACGCAGATCACCGGTTCGATTTCCATAGTTCGTACAAAGTCTCTTCTTTAATTTAATTAAGTTATTTTAAAAAGTTTAATGTCTTTTCGTATCATCTTATTATAAATTAAGGGATAAATCGTTCGTCTTTAGTGGGTATTGTGGGTTAAAACGTATTTATTGGTAGGCCATTAAAAGATTTAACCCAAAATACTTACTATGGATCCAAGGGCCTTACTCTATTGATTACTTGCCTATTTGCCTTGCCTGTACAGTAAAAACTTTTATTTTTCTTAAAATATTAGCTGTCACTACGTGTTCATAAAATAACTTAAAACCTGTAATAAGTTTGTTCAGAGTACAATCGAATCCACTAATTAAAAGTATGGATCTCATTTTACAAAAAATAAAATTCTTTCGCGTAGTTTTATTAAAATTATTTTTATAAAGGCACAATTAGACATGCTCATTACTAGCACGAAAGCATGCCAATATGGAGCAATTGCTACTTAGTAGTATGTGTGTCAAAGCGTTGCTAGTAATTAGCATGCTTATTACGAGCATGCTCAAAAATCGAACGACGGTCGATTTTCGCGCATGCTACCTGGTGCGCTGGTGGAAGGGGCGTACTTTGAGCGCATCTGAACAGCTTTGCTTGCTATGAGCATGCTAATGCTAGTATCGATCTCGCAGCAGGCAAAGAAAATATACAATCTCACAAAGGCATGCTTAAAATGAGTACGCTTTTCGCAAGCAAAAATACAGTTAAATAGCACGCTTGTAATAAGCTTGCTAATAAGCATATTATTTAGTAGCATGTCTATCAGTTCATTCTTTTATCAATCATAACAATACATCATGCCACTTCAAACGACCGCCATCTTAAAATGAAATCGAGTAGCCGTTAATTGTCAGTTTGCCTTCTTATTTATCCCAAGTTCAGTGTCGCCAGATAAATTTAACCACTAGGTACCTTTATTTAACCAGACAACCCAATTAGTGCACCCTCACCATTAAACATTAAGTCTATTACCCTCCAGGGACTTGTTTGCCCCATTCCCCGTTATCAGGAAAGTTTCTCACATCCAATGGGATAAGCCAGGCTGTAAATTATTTTTTCGCGTCCTATTTCGTCTGCTAAGAATTAGTAACACGAAGTTATCGTGTAGGAAATAAATTATTCGCCTCCCCCTCTCCCCCTTCCAAGAAGTTGTGGTAACTTGGCAGCTCTGATATCACCTATTACTAAAGTGTATCATAAATCTTGTTATTTGATATCCCGCATGCGAGTTTCTGATGGATCGGCCTCTTTAGTGAAATCTTTTGTCAATGTTAGGTCACACTCGAAATGTTTTATTCCATTTAGGTTGTCTTTTTTTCTTCTTAAATAATGGTTTTTTGGTTGGTGGTAGAGATGTTATAGCCGCCTGGCTAGTTAGCACCATTTTATCTAAGTCTGTAGCCTTAACAACGATGTTTATAGTATTGTTGTGTTTTGACAGTTTAGAGATAAGATAGTCAGTTCCTCAGTGATTGAGGATTCCGAGTGAAGCGCGCTTCCACCTTCGTAATACCTTGGTAATATTTAGTGATGAATTTGGTAAAAACATGGGTCGGTTGTTATTTGACTTGGGACATTCAGTTATCAATTATTGTATACCGGGTGCTTCTTATCAACATATTTTGAAAAAAGCTGTAGAACATAAATATAACCCCAATAGCACCTTATTATTATTTGTTGGTAATAGAGGTAATCTGAACAAAACAAGCCTTATAAAATGTTTAGAATGTTTGAATAAGTTAATTGTAATGAAAATTATATTGTTTACATTACCCTATTGTAGTAGTTTGCCACAGGAGGAAAATGCTATTAGACATAAGCTTAACCTGACATTACATTTATTTTGCAAAAATGACATAATGCATTTAATTGACACTATCAATTATGTTAGTAATTTTTATTTGACAAGAGATAGTTATTATCTGCCAAATTATTTTAAGCGACAAATAGCTTTATCGCTATCCTATTGTATTCAAACGTCAGCCAAAAACTTGGCTAAACAAGTTGCTTGTCAATACAAGCAACATTGCTCAATAGCAATGTATATTTGACATAGACGTCAGTAGTGTTTCTACTGACATTCCAATTAATAATTTAAATTAAATTATATGACAAAAGAGGAAAACTCTTGCGAAATGTTTGTTAATAAAATGAAATTAAATGAATGTAAAAATAGCTTTAGCAAAAGCCCATGTCAATCATTAAATTTATAAAATGTACAATCTTTAAACATTGTCCACCAGAACATCCAAGGAATGATGGGCAAAGATTTGGAGATTGAATTGTTCATGAACTGTAATAAAATTGATATTCTTTGCATAACAGAACACTGGCTTAAAGACCATCAGTTCATGTTCAATTTTAAGAATCATTTGGTAGAAAGTTCGTTCAGTCGAGGAAATGCAATACATGGTGGCTCCTTAATTATTGATGGTAAAAAGTTTAAATTAAAGGAACGCAAAGACATAGTGAGCCTCTCGGTTGAGCGAACAATAGAAATAGCTTGTGTGTGGAGTTGGAGCAGTTTGTTGTATTAAGTGTGTACAGACCTCCTTCAGCATCATATGATTTTTTCGAAAAAGTTATGGATGAGGCATTACATAAAGTCCGTAATGTAGGTAAAACAATAATTGTTTGCGGGGATTTTAATATTAATTTGTTAGAAAATTCCACAATGTCAACTAAAATTAAAAACATATTTCTATCATACAACTTAAATAATTTATTTTTGGAGCCGACAAGAATAACTGCCACTTCGGCCACCTGTATTGATAACATATATACAAATGTAAAACCACTGGCTAAGCAAATTATTAATAACCTGGACTCTGATCATTGTGGCCAAATGGTCAGCTTTTCACACCAGCGTAAACAAGTGACGAAAAAGAATATCACTGTTGTACCAAAAACTGCAGGTCGGCTGGAACGCTTTAAAAGCAATCTAGATACAAAATTAAATTATTTAGAATACAATGACAACCCTAATGTCTTTTATAATAATTTTTTTAACATTTATTGTTCAGAATTTAATAAAACTTTTGTTCCAAAAAAGAATTCAGTTAGTGGTACTGTAACTTTTAATGAATGGGCTACAATTGGTATTCACAGAAGTAGGAAACGCCTTTATGAACTTTATGGTGTTGTTATTATATACATATTACGCCTTTATTGACTTCAAATTATATGTTAAAAATTATTCAAAGTTATTCAAAAGAGTTTGTCGATTAGCCAAGGCAAACTATCTGAGTTCTAAGATTAAGAATAGTAATGACAAAATAAAAATGACATGGAATATTATAAATAGTGAAACAGGAAAGGTCAAAAGTCGTAATAATGAGTACAATTTAAATTGTGATAATAAAACCTTGACTTCTGATGCTGATGTTGCTGCAGCATTTGAGAGGTTTTTTACTGACATTCCAGTTTCAACTACAAAAGCCTTGATTTCCTCCCCCACTGTAGCTGAATCTGTTTTGAAGGAGAATGTTAAAGATTGTGAAAGTTATTTCAGTTTTCAAAAAATTTGTGTTATAGATATAATAAAAACATTTAACACTCTCAATAAAAAGAAAACTGCTGATCTGTGGGGTAATTCCGTGGACGTCGCTAAATCTGTAATTATGACAATAGCTCCAGTTTTAGCTTGCATATTTAATGAATGCATTGACTGTGGTGTTTTTCCTGACCTCATGAAATATATTAAAATAATTCCATTATTTAAATCCGGTAGCACTTCTGACCCCTCTAATTTTAGACCTATTTCTGTGCTACCCACATTTAGTAAAATTTTTGAAAAGTCAATGCTAGACCAAATGCAAATTCATTTTTATAAAAATAAACTTTTACATTGTAAACAATATGGTTTTACTAGGGGCGCTCAACAACTGACGCCGGTGTTGAGCTTTTAATCTAAATATTTGATACCTGGAAGGAATCACAGGATGCCCGATTTATCCAAGGCTTTTGATTGTGTTTTACATGAAACTTTGGTCAGGAAGCTTAACCACTATGGAATTAGGGATGCTTCTTTGAGCCTTCTAATCTCATACTTGAGTAACAGGATTCAAAAGGTCGACATTAACGGTAAAAGATCTCCGGGATCAGTGGTTAAAATGGGAGTTCCGCAGGGTTCAATACTTGGTCCATTCTTGTTTTTGGTTTATATTAATGACTTGCCTTATTTTGTAAAAGACAGTCATGAGATAGTATTGTTTGCTGATGATACTTCACTTTTATTCAAAGTGAAACGACGACACCCAAATTATGACGATGTGAATAATGCGGTCTCAAAGATTGTTCACTGGTTTAGTGTTAATAACTTGCTATTAAACGAGGGAAAAACCAAATGTGTAAGATTTGTATTGCCCAATGTTAAGCAGGTAATAACTAGTGTACAAATTAAAGATAAGAATGTGAATCCTGTGGACACCACTGTGTTTCTAGGCATCACGTTGGATGCCAAGCTTCAGTGGGGCCCACATATAGCTAAATTGTCGAATAGACTTAGCTCTGCGGCTTATGCAGTAATGAAGATCCGTCAGTTAACTGACGTTGATACAGCTAGATTAGTTTATTTCAGTTACTTTCATAGTGTAATGTCGTACGCCATTTTACTGTGGGGAAATGCTGCCGACATTCAAACTATCTTTGTGCTGCAGAAGAGGGCTATTCGAGCAATATATAGCCTACAGGCTGGTGACTCTCTCACAGAGAGATTTTTGATGTGATTGCATCACAATATATTTATGAAAATCTTGTCTATGTTCATAAAAATATTGAAATGTTTTCAAAAAACAGTGATATTCACAAATTAAATACTAGAAGTAAGAACAAATTAGCAGTGCCTTATACTAGGTTCCATAAAATAAATAATTCTTTTATGGGTCTGTGTGTACGATTATACAACAAAGTACCAAATGATATTCAGAAATTAGATTTTGATAAATTTAAAATCAAAATCAAAGAAAAGCTTGATAAAAAAGCTTATTATAAAGTGTCGGATTATACAGAAGACAAAACAGCTTGGGTCTGAAATGCTCCAAGTACCTACTCCAACAGCAATTTCTAATTGCCTATAATTAATTTATATAGAGCACCATATTTAATTATACTATTTACATTCAAATTCATATTTTGTATTTTGTGACCTGGTAACGACATAATAATATATATATTTTTTGTAAATGTCGTTGCTTCTGTGCGCTGTGATTTCTTGCGCCCGTTCTTTGCCACAGTTAAAAAATGATGTCCTGAATGGGTGGTAGGTTAAAAAATATTTGGACGTTTCAAAGTACTTATTAATTGAGTTTATTGAATAAATATATTTTGCCTTGACTTGACTTGACTACCATCAGGTAAGATGAAGGCCAAGCGCTTAGGTACCAGTTGTGAATAAAAAAAATGACTTGGCCACACCAAGCCATTTTTATTTAGCACATTCAGCCAGTGTCAAAGAAGAGAGATTATGGTACCTAAATGACATTACCAAAACCCCTTGACTTTCAATAAGGATGTGGGAGTTAAATGTGATCTCACAAAAAAAAAATTACCACTTTGGAAGTGTCTCTCGCGCAAACTATTCAGTTTAGAAAAAAATGATATTAGAAACCTCAATATCATTTTTGAAGACCTATCCATAGCCCACGTATGGGTTTGATGAAAAAAATATTTTGATTTTAAGTTCTAAGTATGGGGAACCTCCAAAATTTATTGTTTTTTTTCTATGTTTGTGTGAAAATCTTAATGCGGTTCACAGAATACACTTACCATGTGTTTCAACAGTATGGTTGTTTTAGTTTCGAAAAAAGTAGCTGTTACATTCGGACGGACAGACAGACAGGCATGACGAATCCATAAGGGTTCCGTTTTTAGCCATTTGGCTACGGAACCCCTTAAAACGGATTTTCGAAAATAACACTGAAACGTACTTTGTACACACATCTAGTCTGAGTGTCGAATGTTGCCAATGCAAATAAATAGTAACAAAACGATTCATCAAATTCGATATACTTTTGTCTAACTGCAAATATACTTATTGAAACAGTATTTAATTTAAAATAATGAATATACCATCACCTTAGTTCTTGTATTTTGTTGACTATCTGAATTAACAATCATAAATACAAAGAGAAAACTAAAATATTAATTTTAATCGATTTATAAAAACGATTATTGAAATGTCATGTCAGGTCTTATGTCATTTGTCAGTATGGTTGTCATCCATTCGTTCTCTTTGCATGCGTTGTAGAATATTTTGTGCCGGCTTTTCTTTCTAATTAAGTAAGTAGTTATTTTCCACGACCTCTGCTACCGATACTGTTTCACCGATTTGCTTGTTTGAACATAAGGTCACGACAGTCATGTCAGTAGACAATTGTATTTTGATTTTATTTTGGCTGATAGCTCTCTATCTGGGAGAAATTCTCAGAATAATAACTAAGTGCTTTACAAATAAACAAAGAATAAGGTCAGAATAGTTATTCCGTGTTTTGTCTTTTTTACTCTAATTTGAAATTACGTTTACATGACAGGAACAAAATACGGAATAACTATTCGTAGCTTATTCTTTGTTTATTTGTAAGGCACTTAATAGCTATAAGCTATAATAAGGCTACTATTCTATGGAGAATTGTTGTTTAATACTACTGTAACTGTCAAGTAGTCAAAAGGACTACTGTCCTTTTGCCTACTTGACAGTGACAGTTGATTTGACTTGACTGTGTACAGCAACCTACTGGTTGCTGTACACATACAATGTCTATCATAGGTACGTTGCTTGGGCAATATGGCTTGGATAATATTCAACCTCCAGCACAGTTTTTGGATGAGAATTTAATTTAATTCCTCTTTTTTGAAATAACAACATCATTTTGATACTTATTCTTTTTTTCACTTCTCAAGACATTTATGTTAAATTATACCTCTGGATACAGAATTTAATCTAGATCAATAAAATATAAGCTTCAAATCCTTGTAACTACACAAATAACTAAGAAATAGTATCAAAGCAGAACGAGGCATCGAGGCACGTAACTCACGTGAATCCTCCTCTATAATTCTTATCTGCGAAGTTGTACATATATGCAGAATAATGATACATCTATAATGCTAACACCATTCCCTTCAGTGCCGAAATGCGTGTTTACGCATTTCGGTAGGTACTTCTTAAACTGACGTCGGTCGTAAGCAGTTTTTATAAGTTCATTTAATATAGAAATTAAAATCATGAAGAATCCATATTTTTCTTAAGCAAGCCACACACAATGCTTTAACTGTAGTGAGTATGTGCTTCCAGTTTTGGTAACCTAATGGAGTTCAGCGTCTCGACAGAACATCTGCTTTGTTGTTTGCTCTCCGTAATTGAAGTTCAACGTTCTTTAAATATATTTCTGTACATTTATATTTTTTTCTTTTTATCTCATCACTTAATGATAAACGCAATTGCATTAAAAATAAAACATTACAAAAATTGCATTAAAAATTGACCAAAGCTTATAGGGTAAAAAAATATGCCTTTTCCGATCAATCCCTACCCAAACGCGCTAGCCGAAGCGCAATAGATTTTTTTAAGTTCATAAGGTTTACTTCATAAAAACCAATCTTCATTAACTTAATATCTAAAAACCTTTTGTACTTAAAACACAATTTTTAAATTTTTTGTCCATCTACTTTAAAATATAGGGAAGCTCTATCAACCTTTAGAAAACAGATCCCTTGCGTAGGCTTAATTAACAGTCATTTATTATAATTGAATTAATTAAGTCTTCCCCATTCAATAAATTTTAAAGGTAGATGTGGCATGGCGCCTTTGCCGAAGACTATAAATATTATGTTTATGGTTATATTACAGCGTTTCAAAATAGAATTTCATAACGTTTATGAAAGCGTAACGTGACGTGACCTTTGATTACAAAGAAATTGTATGTTATGACAAAGCTAAATAACAGAAGGAAATATTGGGCGAGAAATAAGGTTGCTTATACATAAAGGGCTGTGTGGTAGCTGCTTATTAAAAGAATACTACCAACCCATCTCATCCTTTGTGTGTCATAAATGGCGACTAACGGACTTAAGGGGCCTTAGGCGGTGAACATGGAAAAATTGACTGTTTTCTATTCGCTTTTATTCAAAATGTTTTAGATATTTCGCACTGAAATTTTCAATATGTATTACAGAACGTATGTGTGAGGGGATGAATGAAGCCAAAACACGATTGGAAACATTTTGATCAATAAAAAAAAATCCTAAATTTACCTCTAAAATTTCATATAAATGCACATTACGACCGTGTTTTACAATAATCTTTACTAATATTTTAAAACTGAAGAGTTTGTTTGCTTGAACGCGCTAATCTCAGGAACTACTGGTCCGATTTAAAAAATTCTTCCAGTGTTAAATAGCCCATTTATCGAGGAAGGTTATACGCTATAATTTGTTTAAGTACTGGTACGCTATAATTCCTATAAAATCATAAACACATAGGTATGTACCTTTTCGATTTCTTGACTGATTTGGATTTCCAAAAAACTAAATTTTGATAAAAACGTGAATGGGTGAATTTTAAAGGCCGGCAACGCGTCTGCGATTCCTCTGGTTTTGCGGGTGTCCATGGGCAGCGGTGATTGCTTTCTATCAGGTGACCCGCTTGCTCGTTTGCCTCCTTCTGCTATAAAAAAAAAAAGAATGGCGCTTACGCATTACCGCGGACCCCGCACCGCGCTACACCCGCGAGGGCCCGCGCTACAGGACTGCACATACATCCAACACTATAAAGCGGCGACGGGCTCACCACTTATCACGCTGAACAACACGTGCTCTGGACTATGGTAGAGGATTTATTTTGCGGTATTTAATAACTTTTTCGTACCACTTGCTCAAAAAAGTGACATTCTATGCCACAAAAAGCGAACATAACAATAGTCATTTTTAATCTGTTAAAAACAAGGAAAGAAAATTATACTGCATTTCATTCATCCTCTAGGGGGAGAATGTGATTTAAATTTGGAATACTTACCGAAATTTATACTAAACTACATCTGTATTTACACCATTGAGTTTGTATATAAAGCATTATACATCTTTTTGAAAAAGGAAATAAATCAAAAAAAAAATTACAAATCAACTCATCAACAATAAATGTACCAAACAAAAATGTGACTCTCTCTATCAATAATTGGACCAATGTTTCGAATGTTAACTTTTACTTTTAATTGTCATTATTTTTAATAAATGCTTATTTCATATTATTATTTTGTTAATTGTTTCGCAAACGGTCTAAAAGAGTGTTAAAAACTTAAATCCCTCGCTTCGCTCGTGCTTTAAGTTTTTAACACCCTCGCTACGCTCGGGAGTAAACCTCGAGTCCTTCGTTACGCTCGCGATTTAAATCGTCACCCGCGACAGAAGACACTGCTTTATTCTCTTGGTTAATAATCTACTAATATTAACCTAAAAATAGTTTTTTTTTAAATTATTATTGCTCAATGACATAATTAAACCTTAAAATTAGTACAGCATTTGAAAACCACCGAGATATTGGAATACTTACTTATGTGCTATTAAACATAATGTTTAGATACCTACCTGTTCTTTAGCCCTATGTGTGAGTGCTCTATAATGAGTTTTACTGCCTGCTATTAAAGTTTATTATCGTGAAGCGGCATTCACTTAATGTAATTGCTTCTATAAATTCCAATGTTCAGTATGTGCCTGCCGGCGGTTAAGTTCATTTTGCAATATGTTTTTTTTAGAATATATCGGGCTTTTACCACAGCAAAAAGAATTAATAGGATTACGTGGTTCCGCTGTACTCTCGCTCTTCCAATGAAATACTTTGATGGCTAGTAAGAATATTAACACTATGTAATATTTGATTATTTGCGTTAAAAAACTTTCAAATACACTCAAGGATAACGAAACGACATCCTAAGAATCTCTGAGAATGTAAATTCTAAGAGGTTTGATAAGACACTATTGCCATCACACTAATATTATAAAGACGAAAGTTTGTGAGTGTGTATGTTTGTTACTCTTTGACGTAAAAACTACTGAATGGATTTGGATGGAATTCAGCACACTGATAGTTTATAACCTGGATTAACACATGGGATACTTTTTATCTTGACATTCCCACGGGAACGGGAACCACGTGGGTGAAACCGCGAGCAGCCGCTAGTAAAAACATAAAGTCAAAAAGCGTTGAAAAATTCGGTAACCAATACCTCGATGGCGGAGTGGTCAACGCACGCAGCTGCCCGGATTTCAGAGGACGCGGGTTCGATTCCCGCTTGAGGTAGACATATAACCACTTCGTCATATACGAGTGCTCACAACAACATAATGTTGACGACCTCCTTGGTCGAGTGGTTTGTATACCGGTTTTCATGGTGTCGCCATCTCTGAGGTCCCCGTTTCGATCCCCGGTCGGGTCAATTTAGAAATTATTGTTTTTCTAAATTGTCTCGGGTCTGGGTGTTTTATGTATAATAAGTATGTATTTAAGTATTTTAAGTATGTTTATCCGTTGTCCAATAACCATTTAACGAGTTTCTTCGAAGCTTCTCTTGGGCTAGATAATTGGTGTGAGCGTAGGAAAGTTTTTTTAAATATTTATGTTAAAATATTAACATATATACAAACCCATTATCCCTAAAAGGTTAGTCAGAGACAGGCAATGAGATCCGCAAAACCAAGCACTGCCTAAGCCCATGTTTTACCAAATAACAATTGCACATGTGCTCAGCGTGATATGAAAGTAAACCCATCCCTGCTTTATGCTGTTGGATGTATGTGCAGTTATCAGGTTCGATTACCACTAGAGAAGATGTCGTTGTTTCAGTACTTTTGGATCTTTTTACTGATTCATAGTGAAGGCTTCCAGACCTCTTTGGTGTAACTAATAGGATTCTTGATAGTTAGGTTCATCTTGTGTAACTACGTCGAAATCCAACATCACATTGAGGTTAAAGTAACTGCAACTCTGTACCAACACAGTCGACTGACCTAGCCAAGACATATTAAAGTCAACAACGATAAAGCTCTTTCGCTTACGTAATCTTACAGCTTTCGTCACAAGGCGCGAGGCTATTGTCACCATCCCCAAATTTAGAAAATCAGGACATTTTGTTGTGTTTGAGCGTTTTGCTAATCCGCAGAGAAAGCGGAGTTAATTAAACTCAATTATAGCAACTGCAACTTTTCTTAAAGTACCTATTAAGTAAGGTTCTATTAGGTAAAAATAAAGACACCCGTGCAGGGACGACCGATAAAACTAAGGTTTATTATAAAACACAGGAATCTCTTTATAAAAGACTATTACAAAACTTAAAAACTATCCAGGACGTCTCAGAACACCACAAAGACCAGAACATGCCCTGTAAAATATTGTTTTTATTGAAGTTTACTCGGACACTACATATCCGGATTAACTTTTATGTTTCCCTGTAACCCCGGACCCTATAAAGGTTCAGAAGTCACATGGATATGTTAGTTGTGTGGAGGCTTATACTAAATGAACTATTTTACTTTGACGTTGAAAAAAGTGTTTCCTGTCCTGGGAAAACTGGACGCTAGGCTACTGTACACAAGGCATAAGGCAACACGAACGCGTACCTACGTTTCGTCGGTGTTCCGTGATCGGCACAACATTAGACTTTCGCTTTCCCGCCTTTATTACTGAGTTCATTTTCATTTGGGGGCAACAGCCCGCACTAATGTGGCTCCGAGTTCGCGCAGTCGTTTGCCCCGACCTTGGTAGCCTATCGTGGGGCTAATTACGAATATCGGAACATCAAAATTCTACGACCCCTAATTGAGAGAGTTTTTTTTTGTATACACGTACGATACGATACGACTACGGTTGTGAGGGTGTTTTGGAGACTAGGCGGGTATGTAGAAATGGCACTAAAACTTGAGTTAAGAATAACAAAATAAAAATCAGATAACTCGAAGATCTTTTACTCGAAAAAATTATTTCCATTTTTTATTATACTTTCCCGTTATGTAAGCCGCTCTCGTAATCATGGCGCTTAAAACTGTAGGTACTAATTTATCAAAACAAATATACAAACAATACAAAACAAGAACATTGATAGGTACACAATCATAATTTTTTAATTATGTTAGGTTTCCATTTATAAATTATTATTATTGGTAAAAGTAGACACTTATTGTATGTTCTTCGTAGATAGAAATACAAACGTCTGTCAAAAGTAATTGCATGGCTTTTTAACGAAATGGGCAAAGAAGTGGAAAATAACTAATTAAGTCAAATGTTTTGCTTAACCTTTGAATTATAAAAATAATAATTGCTTATTAAGAAAAGCAAGAAAATAAGAAAGTCCACAAACGAAAACGAAACGACTTAGCATTTTCACTCAGACTAAGCTTTGACAAGAACCAGTGCTTTAATAGTTAATCTTTTACACTTTTTTACATCAAGGCAGAATTTTATAAAAAAAATTATCTCTTTGTTATTTTATGAGCTTTTTTGTAATGGATGATTTACTAGATTACCTACGTAATGTTTCGGCAATTGTTTCTCGTGGGATAATTGTAGATTATGAAAGCCATTATTTACTTTAGTACCAAAGGAGAATGACCAAACCAGCCTATTCGATACCTATTGCGTCTTAATCATTCATATATCAAAAATGTTCTCTTAAATTTTAGTGATTACTGTTAAAAAAGGTTTTCTATAGAACGCCGCGTTAAGAGTCAAGTGATAAATAAATGCTGAACTGAACTGATAAGTAGTCAACATACGATAATAGACTAAGTCTATTCTATGATCTAAAAACTTGTTTTATTCTACATATCTTTTTCTTAAAGTAGGATCAGTAAGTAATTAGGTAGATACTTAAGCATTTAAATAATTTCATATAAAAAGTACATCTGCGACTTCTCTGGTTTTGCGGGTGTCCATGGGCGGCGGTGATTGCTCTCCATCAGGTGACCAGCCTGCTCGTTTGCCTCATTTTCATATTAAAAAAAAGACCAGACAATGAGGACTGCATAAGCAGTCCTCTACCATAGTCCACTTTTTACCAAATAGCGACTGCACATGTGCTCAGCGTGACAGTAGTGAGCACATCGTTGCTCTATGCTGTTGCATGCATGTGCAGTCTTTAGTCCGTTAGTCGCCTTTTACGACACCCAAGTATTCTTTCACCGCTGCGCGACACGGTTATATTATAGTACTAGCGGACCGCTCGCGACTACGTCCGTGTGGACCCCGTACCCCGTGACGAATTTTTTTTAAATAATATATAGCTTATGTCATTCGGAGAAAGTATAGCTTCCCAACGGTACCGTGCAAATCCAATACACTGTAATTACGAAAAACTGATCTTGTTGAGCAAAAACATTTTTATCAGTTTTTCGAAGATTACTCCGAAATTTACTACGGAAAGTATTTAGTGTATGGTATCAATTTAAAGGTAATTTTATATAGTATACAGCCCAATGTGTTTCATATAAAACTAAAACATTAACAATTAACTAGAAGGAGAAGAAGGAGAAGAAGGAAGAAATTGTAACGACAATACACTCTATTTTAGAGTTACAGTGTATTTACTTGATAGACAGAGCTTAGAAAGTATGTTATAAAAAGTTACGGTCAAAATTTTTATTAATGTATGTATGTTTATTAGTATGTAGGTAAACAAATAATATACATTTTTCAAAAAGTTAAACATTTTACTGTTGGGAGAACAATCTTGCACTGCTTTATCGTTTGAATATCCCAGTGTGCTGAGGAAAAACTTTTTACACACAATTTTTTCATCGAGTCTCCAGACTAATAAAGTGTTACGTATTCTCGAGTTAGGACCAGCAGTTTTGAAAGCAGTTGGTAACTTATCCACCTGTCTGGACAAGAAATCGCGATGTCTTTGCCTATCCATGCTCCAAAATTGCTCATGTATTACTTTTCTTCTTAATTAATTTATGTGTTTAGCACATGACTTAATACAGTTATTGCATGGTGGTATTATTGGGTGCTTCGGTTTCTAAAATGTTAGAATATCTGCAGGACCTCAATCTCTTTACTTTCTTTTTTGGGTGTAGAACGAAAAAATTTTTCAAATCGGTCTAGTAGTTTCGGAGGCTATTCAATGCAAACAAACAAAAAATCAAATCTTTCCTCTTTATAATATATTATTAGTATAGATGTAAACTTTCATAATAAAGGACTAACAGTTAATTTCAGTATACTAACGGCAAAATTGGTAAACGTGATCAATCAAGGCGTTGCAATTAATGACGTAGCGAGCGGAGATTTCGCATCGAAGTGGTGTGGCTAAATGGTCTCTCAGCATATTGAATAATCGCCTATAGGTCTGATCAGTAATTAAACCCTTTAGCTGGTAGTGGCAATATACATGCCACCACAATTTGAACCTTATTCAATTGTAATAGGATGGAAAACCAATAAAAAATATTTAAAGCTGTACCAGTTCAAGGGTCAAGACTTTATTTATCTAAATATCGAGTGCCACCGTGGGCTCTCTCCCCAGCTCAGGTTTTTCTGTCCAGGTCTTGTGGCTTCGGTTTGGTAGGAATTTTTGAGAAGGAAGGCTACCCACTAAAAACAATAGTAAAACCGCCTGTTATGCAATCATTAGAGTTACTCAGCATGTATTCATCTCATACATTTTTATGGCCTGACTATTAATTTTACCCATCCTATCATCATATATTCAGTCAAAATATGTAAATTTTTTGATGCAGGCCAATAAGCCTCAAACTATATCAAGAAATATCCGCCTGCGTAACATAAGTACTGTATAGAGGAAGGTCCACGATAAATGCGGTAACCACATGGACTATTACGAAAGGTTCGTTACCCAGTGGGGATCGATACTTAATAGGTCTGAAGGAGCTAAACATGCATCACGTAGGCCAGAGTGATATGCGATATAGTATAAGTTAACTACAATTTGTATAAGAACGCATTAGCGCCATCTGTAATTTACAACATCTTAAAAAGCCTTACATTAGGCACTCGACAAAAAACTGGACCTTGATATCAAACGTCTTAGTACCTTAGTTGTCTCATTCGAGCATTTTTCAACATTTGAAAGCATATTTGAAAAATGTATGAACTGAAGTAAGGATGAATAACTTATTTAGCATGTCTAAGCTCAGAGACCCACACATACCGATCAAAAGTGACCTTTGTGACTGCTGTTGGATGTATTTGCTGTGAGTCTGTGAGTCCTTTTACGACACCCAAGGGAGAGATGGGAGGGTATTATTTATTAAATAATGCCACTACCACACAGCTTCAAAGCGGCGCTAATAATGATAACTTTTTAAAGGCCCAGTCACCTCTTAATAAACAACCATTATCAAATTTATTTGATTTGGTGTAAGTTGGCCTAAATGCACCAAACAACACTACTTAATACAGATTCAACCTTTGAAATCCATCCTCTTTATATAATTTTCCCCAGGGCCTCCCGGAATGTTCATTGCATTGGGCCCGAGTGATGGATTAGTCAGCTTATCTCCTCCCGTGATTAAGTAAATCCCGTGCCTCACAATTAAGATAAGAAAAAACACGAGTTTCGTCTTCCTTTTGAGGTAAAACAATGTACAAAATAAAAGTAAGTAAGTAAGTAATATAAAAGCTATAACATAGACTAACAGGTTAAAATTATCGGATATCCGACGCAGAAATATCAATGCACCACCCACTCTTAGCTTCGAGGGTAGTTTACTATCAACAGAAATACCTCTGAATTATATAAGTCACTTCCAATTGATCGTATTGCTGCAATTCCAAGAAATATCGAAGCATTTTCGAGCTGAATGGGGTGGGGTGCATTTAGATTTCTGTGAATTCTACAATGCAGACAATTTCAGACCTGTGTTCTGCCTGCGTCATAGTAAGTAAGTTACGCCTATGGTCGCGCCAAGTAAAGTCACACAAAAACAAAAGTGGTACATACAGTGGGCAAGTGAGAACAACAAAACCCATCGTAATGCTTTATCCCGTGATATGTCATGATTATGCGTCTGTAAGAGTTGCTCAGGTTTGCGATTCTGCTATTTAGTAACGTACAAATTATGTCTGAGTGGTCTTACTCTAAATTTTGTCGTGCAGTCCGAATATTTTTGACGGTAAGGCCGATGATAGTCGTATATAGTGCACCCTTATTCTTAACTACTGAGGAACCGGTTATATTCTTTCTTACAATTTTAAATACATGCTACTTACATTCTCGTCAATACGAGACGCCACAGACATAAAAAATTCGGGATATCTGCATCTAAAAACGATGGTCCAACCACAAAATTGGTCAAAGATGTAACAAAAAGCCTTCGTATAGCTGTTTTCCGTAGTGATATGTGCCATAATTGAAGTGTTAGTGAGTAGCACGTTGCCGACTGTGCAGGTGTGCAGGTAAAACCACTCGTGTGTCATGTTTCACGCTATATTTTCACATGCGACACTTTTAGCATCGAGGTCTTAGGGTTGCCGACCAAAGTAGTTTTGATTTACCCAAACGGTGGCTTACGTACATATTACTGTAATTTTATAAAACAGCCCCCTTACTCTTGAAACCGATTGCTATTGGATCGGATTGGTATTGTGAATTTTCGTACTTCTAAGTTACGACACCAGAGCTAATATGGATTCATATTGCGTGGATATTGAGTGAAAAAAATACAAAACTCAATGCCATTTAGTTCACCCAATATGAATCCAAATTAGCTCTGGTGTTGTCACTTAAAAATACGAAAATTCACAATACCAATCCAATCCAATTGCGATCGGTTTCAAGAGTAAGGGGGCAGGCCAGGGCCGTACCATCAACTCTTAGAGCAGTCTTACTATAATCGTGCTATGAAAATTCCCATACGAACTGTTCATAATAAGATTAAAGTAATTCTGCTCTAAGAGGTGGCAGTAGAGCCCAGCTGATACTAGAGAAAACTGCGGAAAATAACACAGGAATAAATCATTGTTGCAGGTAATAGCGGATCAAAGCTGAAAAAAAGCTCGCTATGAGAAGGGTTTGTAAGACCAAGCTGACAAGGACAACGTAAGTTATGCTATGGGGCTCTAACGAGAACAAACTATTCACTTGATAGTAGTTATGTATGAAATAATAACTTGCAAGTTTTGATACATGCTACGTACAAGATGGGGAGGAATTTATATTTTTTGAACAATTTCAAATTATTCAAATGATGATGCGATCATCATTAGCCCCTTGTCTGTCACAAAGACTCCTAGAGGTGGCTAACAATTGAATTTCTATTGTGTCTAGTATTCTGGTGGTGAGGTCTTAGATAACTCTGGTGTTTCTAGAGAATATACTCCCATAATATAATACAAGGTATTTTACAGCCCTATGCAACAAGCGGCACAAGTCCCATGCTCTCCCGATCGCGGTGAAATGGCGTCACACGAGTGACGTCACACAGCGATGTCGCAGTATTTCTAATATTACGAGCTAGCAAACCAACGTAACAAGTTTTTCGCTAAATCGCATCTAAGTTTCGTGAAACATTGTAGGCGCTAGGTAAGTTATCTGGTCTATGTCACTAAACTTGATTACGATATTTGTTGAAATATAAAAACGAAATTTCGCTCTCGTAGTACCTAACTGAATAACTTGTCAAGAAATCCTCGGTCTACAGAACTTACAAACTTGAAATTTGCCATAATTTGATGAAATTTTAGCAAACAGCAATACTGATTGAATAGCAAATGAAGAATTCTTCGTAGATGAACATTCCATATTTTACCTGACGCTCTTCGTTGAACAATGAAAGAATATATTTTTACAGTATTTAGGCGTCCGATAAGAAATTTGTAGAAATTTGTATTTTCGAAATTCTCACGGGAACACCCGTAGTGTTTACGACTTTGCGATCACTGGCGCGTCGTTAGTTCACTAATCAAATGAAGATATTAGGGGAAGTTAGAAAGAAGCGCCCTAAACAGAAAAGCTAAAAGGAAAACGTTTGTCTTAATGTACGGACATGTAATGAGGGGGGATGAAACGTTTGTAACTCAAAGAGTGATTATTTATCAAAACCGTTTCTTGGAAGGAAATAGAATTGGGATAAAATAGATTAGATGCTAAATAGTATTAGGAAACATGTTGGAAATATGACTGAGAAGGTACTTTTTGTGTAAATGAAGTTGACGACAAGGAATGAAAAAGGAAAACGTATTACACCGAACCAAAAGTAAATTGGGAACAGGGCAAGATGCTGATGATGATGAAACTAATGAACATCAAGGGTTTTATCAAAAGTTTCATAAAGTCGAAGATAACGAAACGTTGAAGAAAATAAAGAAAGTGACTCATGAAGTAATTTTATTTATTTTTGGAAAGTCAATTTTTTCAACCTTTTGTTACCTTCGAGTTTATTTGAGCAAAAACGCAAAAATCAAATATTACAGAGTTTTATTAACTTTACTTTTGTATTAGTAACGCTTTGAATTTCTGTATTACAATAATAGTATTTTGCTGAATGTGCAAGGAAATTTATTAATTTCACAACGCAAAACATTTGGTGGCTTGAAATTAAAATGTTTCATCTCACCTGATGGTGAATGACGATAAGGCTAAAAATGGTAGCGCATCTCACCCGGAATCCTAACCCTTTACCGCATACCAAGCCATATACGGATGCAAAAGTTTATGATTTTTTCGTAGGATAATTAAATACTCAATCTTAAAAATCTAACTTAATACCGAAATATCATAATGTCATGAAATGGAAAGTAAAGATTTGTTCCGGATTCGTCGTATTCCTGATTCGTCGTATTCCAGATTGGTCGTATTCCAGATTTGTCGTAATACAGTAGTACCTATCATATTTGTTATAAAATAAAAAATTGTATGTAGCAAATGACATCTGTCAACAATATTTGAGGTTCAGTGCAGCACGTCCGACCCGCTGAATTACCATTTTTACGAATTAAAATACAAAACGGCGAGTAAGAAGTTAATTTAAATTATAACTATATTCCTTGCACCATCTGAAATATGAAACTAGTGAGTTTATTACAATAACTCGTTATTTTCTAATATTTTTTTAACTTTTTCTAATCCGCCATATTTGGCTTCGTATGCATTAAGGTCAAAAATAATCTTGCCATTATGTGGCTTCGCATGCATTCAGGGTTACATAATGGTTATTCCAGAAATTGATTCTTCGCGCTTTTATGGTACTTCAAAGCACGTTAATACTATTAATTATATAATTCCTGCCTGGTTATGGCAGCTTGAGTGATGATGACATTTCTTCTAATAGCTTAGCTAGTTTTGTCTCCTGTTGACAGACATACGTGCATTTGTGCATCGTTGGTTGCTGTTTCCGAAAACATGCGTAAAGAGGTATAAGCTCGAATACCAATAACTGTGGTCGTCGTCGCCGTCTAGCGGTTTTGGAACTAAGGACCAACATTTAGCCGAGGTGGCACTCCTCTGGGCTTTTCTAATTCCCCAATACCTGCAAAAAAAGCCTCGAAAGGCCCCCAGACTTCAAGACATCCCATGGGTTCAGTACGTTCTGTTGGGATCAAATACTTTCCCATTCAGAAAAAAATATTCGATAGCTATGCCAGTATTGCGCAAAATATCGTTCTTTCACTAAATGTAAAAAAAAGTAATATTTATTTATGTTAGAACGACAAACGCAATTGTTATAAAGAATTTCACGAAACCTAATTAAAATTGGCCCTAAACAAATACGAAGCCATAAATGGAGTCACATAATATGATCAGAATGCATACGAAGCCATATATGGCGGCATATAATAACTTCTAATACATAAGATCTAATTTTTTTATTTTAATTTGATCTTATTTTATAAGCCTAATAAAACAACATTTTTCAAAAAAATAAAATATATTCCCTCTCTTAAATGATTCATGCGGTAGAGGGCTAAACTAGCGAAGAACTGTATTTCTCTAAACTGTCGGATTATAACAATGCTACTAACAATGTTGTTGTGCCAACCGACTTAGATGAGATGGCGGACAAGCTAGATAATCTAAAACAAGCCTAACAACCAATGATAACGTTTCTTAGTTGGTCGATTGCAGGGTTATTTATTCCTTAATTTTTTTTCTTATAAGTTTGGTTTAGATAGAAGTAATGCTGTTACCTGCATTCTGCCATGTCCTTATTTAGTTTATTCTAGCGTCAGTACGTCGTAAAATGGCTCCGATAATGCACGGGCATGTCGCATGTCCTTTATAGCCTCCATGGGCGACGTTCTGTAATATTGACAGAGGGCCACTACTCGACACGGCACTTTAACACTATCACTAAGTAGAGTATACTAACCAGTAGACTAGAGTGTAGTTGAAATTATGAGCATTTACTTGATAGATTAGGAACGCTCCAGAGTGTTACGTCAAAGAACGTCCACTTTGATGGTTTAGTTTCGTTTCGGCACCCCTGGGATGCCGCTTTTAAAGTACAGTCCCGTTCGGTTCCCACTGGCAATCATTTTAATATGTCAGTGTATTTTACCAGTAAACTTAGCATTTTTATTCAAAATATGTATACAAACAGCACTCGTTCTTTTTTGTCGGCGACTGTATCTCCTTGATTGAAATAGTATCGAGTTGATAAATTCATGGGTGCCGAAATTAGAAGGTACCGAAACGAATCTAAACCACTTTGAGGTTTAGTTTCTGATAGTAGATAGTAGGTACCTATGCGACGTATCGTTCAAAGAGGACATTTTTTGTTTCTTTAAATTGTTAATTAAGCAAGATATGAGAAAAGTTACAATTTTAGGAGTTAGCAGACTATTTAAAATTAGTTGCTTAAACCAAATAAATAAAAAATTATATAATACCTCATTAGGTACTTCGACCGAAATGTCAGTCATTTTTACGAGTGACAATTCGGTCGAAAATAATAATACATCACGCGGAAAGACCACTGTAGGTACTGGCTGGCGGATAAGATGGTAGCTAGTCAGGTAGGTTAACAAACAAGCCCTAACTAAAACAACAAAACAATGAAAGCGAACACAAAATGTACTCCACCTGGGAAACAAACCAGGGTCCTCCGATTACTGGCCTCACCATTTGAACACAGGCATTTAAAACCATACGTGCAGACACAGGCGATGAGGTTTTTACAACAACGTCGGCTAAGTTCCCAAAGTTAAAGAAACGCATTAAGTACAACTCTGAATAAATAATGGAGCTTTGGTCCGAAACTTTTACGGATATTGGTTTTGTCCCGTTGCGGTAGACGTGAGAGGCCGCATTCACACGGAACCGGTGCGGGCCGAACCGCCGAATGTGAGCGAGCGGTACGCAGCTCACATTTTCTTGAATTTCAATCTCATGTCAAAGTCAAAGTCGAAAAGTAAAAGTCAATTTTTTTTTCTCATTAATAAGTTACAAAGTACTTTTGTTCACACATCTTATATCCTGTGCTGATCTCATCCAGGTGTTGCCAGCGACACTGACTATATAAATCCGACGTAAAAGTCATCTCTTGATTGACAAAACAAGCCAAAACAAACTTTCTGTTTTGATCACACAAATGACGCAATTTACGCTGTAAGCGTTCACCAACAATGTGGACATGAAAAGCAGTCGATACGTTCACACTACAACATCTCATAGTAATACAAGAGTATAGAATACTTTATTGTAAGTATACGAAAATACTTAATAAGAAATAATATACATAGTCGCTGACTATAACGTTTTGTGAACACGCCCTTAGCGAACACAGCTGCTATGACGTCATACGCAGCTCTCTATATATCACGGTGCAGCGAAAAATCGTTAATCCAAGTAGTCAAGCTAAAAAGGCCAAGCATTTCGACTTAGTCCACTCTAGCTTAAAGTCGGGATACTGTATAGCTTGATGCCTTAACAGCTAATGCATTCGGGTTGGTATCTCATTAGAAAAGTAACTTTCGTAATGTAAAGTAAACGGATGGGTGAAAATTAAAATAAAGATAGAGGTCACCGGTGCTTTAGAAGTTATACAGTCGGTTTTATTTTTTCCATCCAGACTACAATTTTTGTTTTAATGTCTCACCCTGTGGTCTCACCTTATATATATATATAGTGGTGCCGACAATTATCGGTCAAAAAATAGACCGACAGAGGCAATTGTATATCGTTTATCATTGGTCCCAGTTGCTGTCGTAATAATTATGGCTAGAAGTCAAATACAAATACAAATATTTTATTTGCATAAACACAGTTATAATAGATCTTCATACATTCATAGAGGTACATGTGTTTAGCCTGCTCGCAGACATACAAAATTTTTAAATTTGAAGGTAGGTACTTACATTAAATTATGTGCAAGTAAGACTACTAAGACACTAGACATTCAGCTAATATTCCTTAGACCTTTATAAACATTTTTCTATTAGCCATTTGGTTAATTTTTTAAAATAAGACGCCATTTAGGTCTTTCAAATTTTCAGGAAGCAAGTTATATTTTAATATACTCATCGCAGGGCAACGGTAATATACCATATTTTTAAAAATATTGTTTGCAATAGTCGATAAAACTACCGACCCCCATTGGGTGAGTGTGATGAGTTACAGACTGACCTCCCTGTGTGCTTTTCCTTATATATTGTAGGAAGCTAGTGAAGGAAAAACCGTGTCCTGTAGCAGTGAAAGAATACTACCACCCCGTATCTTCCCTTGGGTGTCCTGAAAGGCGACTAACGGACTAAAGACTGCACATACATCTAATAGCATAGAGCGGCGATGGGCTGACCACCTGTCACACTGAGCACATGTGCAGTGGCTATTTGGTGAAAAGTGGAGTATGGTAGAGGACTGTTTTGCTGTCCTCATTGCCTAGTCTCTGACTAACCCTTCTGGGACAATAGTCGTGATTATGTAAGTATGTATTGTACGAAGTCCCGAGCACAGCAAAAAGTACTTAATGAAGAGGAGGGGGAGGGGGGGGGGGGGAGGCTATATGTTTAAACTTCGCGAATCAGTGGGGCTTTTATAAGCTGATAATGATAAATGATAAGTTACATTTTTAATGAAGATTATTTTTTATCATTATTTTCTGACTTTGAGATCCCATCGCAAGAATTCTTGTCAAAAAAGGTACTTAACCTTCAAAATTTAGTCTATTCCATCGCCCAAAAAAATAAACGATTGCTAACTCATTGTAGATTCAGCGCTGCGATTATTCTATTTCTTCACCACCATACGGCACTTGTTTTAATCTGGATCACCTTATAAAGCGGCGTCGGCCATTTTCGGTAAAAAAGTATGACGAGAGAGGCATTTCAAAGCCACAAAAGTAGATTTCTCATGATTTCTTGTCAAAAATAAATACCTTTCAAAATTAAGTCTTTTCCAACGCCTAAAGTAGATAAACGATTGCTAACTAAACAAGATAGATTTAACGCTGCGATTTTTATATTTCTTCCATGCACACAGCACTTGTTTTAATCTGGCTCACCTTATAAAGTGGCGTCGGCCATTTTCGGTCAGAAAATAGACCGTGTGAGGCATTTAACTCGAACTCGTTCATAATAGATGAATGTCGCCGCCTCGCTTGACCAGGTGGTCCGACCCGCGATTTAAATGTCACATTTACTCTTTTGGGTCGTTCTTGGATTTCGTCACAGGTAAAGGCTCAGTCTACTGTAAAGTCAATGCTAGGTTTCTTGGTTTGCACACAATAGTCAATAGTCAAAATATATTTATTCAATAAACTCAATTAATAAGTACTTTGAAACGTCCAAATATTTTTTAACCTACCACCCATTCAGGACATCATTTTTTAACTGTGGCAAAGAACGGGCGCAAGAAACCACAGCGCACAGAAGCAACGACATTTACAAAATATATATATATTATATGTCGTTACCAGATCACAAAATACAAAATATGAATTTGAATGTAAATAGTTTAATTAAATATGGTGCTCTATATAAATTAATTATAGGCAATTAGAAATAGCTGTTGGAGTAGGTACTTGGAGCATGTCAGACCCAAGCTGTTTTGTCTTCTGTATAATCCGACACTTTATAATAAGCTTTTTTATAAAGCTTTTCTTTGATTTTGATTTTAAATTTATCAAGATCTAATTTCTGAATATCATTTGGTACTTTGTTGTATAATCGTACACACAGACCCTTAAAAGAATTATTTATTTTATGGAGCCTAGTATAAGGCACTGCTAATTTGTTCTTACTTCTAGTATTTAATTTGTGAATATCACTGTTTTTTGAAAACATTTCAATATTTTTATGAACATACACAAGATTTTCATAAATATATTGTGATGCAACTGTCATTATACTTATATCCTTAAATCTCTCTCTGAGAGAGTCACCAGCCTGTAGGTTATATATTGCTCGAATAGCCCTCTTCTGCAGCACAAAGATAGTTTGAATGTCGGCAGCATTTCCCCACAGTAAAATGGCGTACGACATTACACTATGAAAGTAACTGAAATAAACTAATCTCGCTGTATCAACGTCAGTTAACTGACGGATCTTCATTACTGCATAAGCCGCAGAGCTAAGTCTATTCGACAATTTAGCTATATGTGGGCCCCACTGAAGCTTGGCATCCAACGTGATGCCTAGAAACACAGTGGTGTCCACAGGATTCACATTCTTATCTTTAATTTGTACACTAGTTATTACCTGCTTAACATTAGGCAATACAAATCTTACACATTTGGTTTTTCCCTCGTTTAATAGCAAGTTATTAACACTAAACCAGTGAACAATCTTTGAGACCGCATTATTCACATCGTCAAAATTTGGGTGTCGTCGTTTCACTTTGAATAAAAGTGAAGTATCATCAGCAAACAATACTATCTCATGACTGTCTTTTACAAAATAAGGTAAGTCATTAATATAAACCAAAAACAAGAATGGACCAAGTATTGAACCCTGCGGAACTCCCATTTTAACCACTGATCCCGGAGATCTTTTACCGTTAATGTCGACCTTTTGAATCCTGTTACTCAAGTATGAGATTAGAAGGCTCAAAGAAGCATCCCTAATTCCATAGTGGTTAAGCTTCCTGACCAAAGTTTCATGTAAAACACAATCAAAAGCCTTGGATAAATCGCAAAATACCCCTAGGGCATCCTGTGATTCCTCCCAGGTATCAAATATTTGGATTAAAAGCTCAACACCGGCGTCAGTTGTAGAGCGACCCCTAGTAAAACCATATTGTTTACAATGTAAAAGTTTATTTTTATAAAAATGAATTTGCATTTGATCTAGTATTAACTTTTCAAAAATTTTACTAAATGTGGGTAGCACAGAAATAGGTCTAAAGTTAGAGGGGTCAGAAGTGCTACCCGATTTAAATAATGGAATTATTTTACTATATTTCATGAGGTCAGGAAA
Organism: Scoparia ambigualis; assembly: GCA_963921215.1. NCBI lineage: Eukaryota > Metazoa > Arthropoda > Insecta > Lepidoptera > Crambidae > Scoparia > Scoparia ambigualis. Next base: position 28,599,194 of record OY992503.1, read on the forward strand.
AACACCACAGTCAATGCATTCATTAAATATGCAAGCTAAAACTGGAGCTATTGTCATAATTACAGATTTAGCGACGTCCACGGAATTACCCCACAGATCAGCAGTTTTCTTTTTATTGAGAGTGTTAAATGTTTTTATTATATCTATAACACAAATTTTTTGAAAACTGAAATTATTTTCACAATCTTTAACATTCTCCTTCAAAACAGATTCAGCTACAGTGGGGGAGGAAATCAAGGCTTTTGTAGTTGAAACTGGAATGTCAGTAAAAAACCTCTCAAATGCTGCAGCAACATCAGCATCAGAAGTCAAGGTTTTATTATCACAATTTAAATTGTACTCATTATTACGACTTTTGACCTTTCCTGTTTCACTATTTATAATATTCCATGTCATTTTTATTTTGTCATTACTATTCTTAATCTTAGAACTCAGATAGTTTGCCTTGGCTAATCGACATACTCTTTTGAATAACTTTGAATAACTTTTAACATATAATTTGAAGTCATCGCTGGTGTTATAGTTGCGTTCACCATAAAGTTCATAAAGGCGTTTCCTACTTCTGTGAATACCAATTGTAGCCCATTCATTAAAAGTTACAGTACCACTAACTGAGATCTTTTTTGGAATAAAAGTTTTATTAAATTCTGAACAATAAATGTTAAAAAAATTATTATAAAAGACATTAGGGTTGTCATTGTATTCTAAATAATTTAATTTTGTATCTAGATTGCTTTTAAAGCGATCCAGCCGACCTGCAGTTTTTGGTACAACAGTGATATTCTTTTTCGTCACTTGTTTACGCTGGTGTGGAAAGCTAACCATTTGGCCACAATGATCAGAGTCCAGGTTATTAATAATTTGCTTAGCCAGTGGTTTTACATTTGTATATATGTTATCAATACAGGTGGCCGAAGTGGCAGTTATTCTTGTAGGCTCCAAAAATAAATGATTCAAGTTGTATGATAGAAATAGGTTTTTAATTTTAGTTGACATCGTGGAATTTTCTAACAAATTAATATTAAAATCCCCGCAAACAATTATTGTTTTACCTACATTACGGACTTTATGTAATGCCTCATCCATAACTTTTTCGAAAAAATCATATGATGCTGAAGGAGGTCTGTACACACTTAATACAACAAACTGCTCCAACTCCACACAAGCTATTTCTATTGTTCGCTCAACCGAGAGGCTCACTATGTCTTTGCGTTCCTTTAATTTAAACTTTTTACTAACAATAATTAAGGAGCCACCATGTATTGCATTTCCTCGACTGAACGAACTTCCTACCAAATGATTCTTAAAATTGAACATGAACTGATGGTCTTTAAGCCAGTGTTCTGTTATGCAAAGAATATCAATTTTATTACAGTTCACGAACAATTCAATCTCCAAATCTTTGCCCATCATTCCTTGGATGTTCTGGTGGACAATGTTTAAAGATTGTACATTTTTTAAATTTAATGATTGACATGGGCTTTTGCTAAAGCTATTTTTACATTCATTTAATTTCATTTTATTAACAAACATTTCGCAAGAGTTTTCCTCTTTTGTCATTTAATTTAATTTAAATAATTAATTGGAATGTCAGTAGAAACACTACTGACGTCTATGTCAAATATACATTGCTCAATAGAAGCAACTTGTTTAGCCAAGTTTTTGGCTGACGTTTGAATACAATAGGATAGCGATAAAGCTATTTGTCGTTTAAAATAATTTGGCAGATAATAACTATCTCTTGTCAAATAAAAATTACTAACATAATTGTTAGTGTCAATTAAATGCATTATGTCATTTTTGCAAAATAAATGTAATGTCAGGTTAAGCTTATGTCTAATAGAATTTTCCTCCTGTGGCAAACTACTACAATAAGGTAATGTAAACAATATAATTTTCTTTACAATTAACTTATTCAAACATTCTAAACATTTTAGAAGGCTTGTTTTGTTCAGATTACCTCTATTACCAACAAATAATAATAAGGTGCTATTGGGTTTATATTTATGTTCTACAGCTTTTTTCAAAATATGTTGTTAAGAAGCACCCGGTATACAATAATTGATAACTGAATGTCCCAAGTCAGATAACAACCGACCCATGTTTTTACCAAATTCATCACTAAATATTACCAAGTCACTATTACAATCTGTCTTACATGGAATCTGGTTGGTTGGTATAAGTTGTGGTACATTTTTAGTTGTGCACTGAGTAAGGGAACCTTTGGAAGAAACATCAATCAATTCGACAGAGGAAGAATCACATGGGATTGATGAACGGCTTGGTAACTGTTTACATTTACAATTACTTGTGAGTGAATCAATCCCTTCATTGTTACCATTACACAGGACTACCAGTTCATCAATGGCCAACATGTGTTCTTTTATTTGACCTTGTGAAAGATCATATTGCTTAGTAATAGATATAAGCGAGTCCTCTAGGTGTGCAATTTTAGTTTGTAGAATTTGTGTATCATTTTTATATTTTAAATTTTTATTGTGTAGTTGTGACGAGTATATATCTAATTTGTCAATTAAGTACAATCTTTCTCTATTTAATTTTACATTTTTAATAAAAAATTTGTGCTTCTTAACTAATTTTTGCGTTTTCTTAATGTACTTATTTATCTTAATATATTTTTTTAGTTTATTTTTGCTACAGCCAACAATCTTCACTGAGTGGTTGCTATTTTTATTTTCTTCACATGTAAGATCTATAGTGACAGTGGGCTGACTGCTAGCTGTCGCAGAAACCATGGAGGGGGCACAGACTACCAACTCATCGAACAAGCTTTGATTTAATGAGGCAGTCATATTAAGTTTAGATGTTTCCAATAAAGTAATTTTGTTATTGGCCTCATGCAATTGTTTTTTCAACTCATCTATGCAGTTCAGAGCCTGGTCATACTCTGAACTACATTGGTCGAACCTGTCCACAATGTTTTGGAGCCTGTCCCGGGCATCAATATCATCGATATAACGGTCATTTAACTGTACCAACTCATTTTTTAACTTTTGATGCCTGTCTAATGATTCCAAAAGTTCCCTTTCGTTGTCATCTCGCTCTCTGTTTAGTTGATCACACAACTCTTTCGAAGCCTTCAATTCATTTAATGTCAGTTGGAGTTTGGACTCCTCCTGACGAGACAAGGCCTTGCGAGTCATCTATCACATGCTGGTTCACACGTTGGTGCTATCACATGAAGTGATAGCACCAACTAATCATAAGTCAGTAGGTTGTGCGTTCAATAAATTTATACATACATACATCAATGCCCTCCCCCCTTGGGCCATCCGATGGCCCAGGGGGGGGGGGGGGGGGCAAGCCGATACAAATGAAGGAGGCGATTGTAAAAAGAATGGTACGAGTCCCAATGTGGAAACTCCACGACTTAGAGGCGTGCTTAAGGTTTCAGAGTAGGGCAACATTATTTTCCTACTGTCCCGCCTTTGGCGACGCCCTTGCATACATACATTTACAACCCCTAAAGGGTTAGTCAGAGACTAGGCTATGAGGACAGCAGAAGCAGTCTCTACCATAGTCCACTTTTCACCAAACAGCGACTGCACATGTGCTCAGCGTGACATATGTTGAGCCCATCGCCGCTCTTTGCTTTTGGATGTATGTGCAGTCTTTAGTGCGTTAGTAGCCTTTTACGAAACCCAAGGGAAGAAAGGAGGTGGTAATATTCTTTCACCGCTACGCAGTCCACTGCTATAATCCGCGCGTCACTAAATTAAAACTTATGCTCAGCGTAATAGGTGGTGAGCCCATCGCCGTTCTATGCTGTTGGATGTACGTGCAGTCTTTAGTCCGTTAGTCGCCTTATTCGAGTCTCAAGGGAAGAGAGAGGTTGGTAGTTTTTTTTCGTGAGCCGCTATACCACACGGCCTACACTAGTATAAATCGGTAGTTACATTGAAGCATTATGTTCAAAGGCTTCAGTAATACAAAGCTTGCTTGTTACTGCAACTGTCACTAGAGCGCGCTAGCTGCTAGCTAGCCCTTCGTCCTCGACCTTATTTATTCACGTAGGTAGCTAAGTGTTTTTTTTACATTATTTTCACTTTCAATTACTTACACCGATGAAAGCGCCTCGGCGAGAGTTCCGACATTTAATATTTATGACACCAATTTGAATGTAGCTAAGTAAAAATGGGGGCTCTCTATAAAATTGCCGTGCTCACCGTTCTCCAATTGAATTACAAGTTAAACATAAACAGTGTTCAGGTTGTTGTCTAAAAGCAACAGTGACGTTTTTATAGCCGAGACACTTTGTACAAATGTAGTTCATTTATTATGGATGCTTGCTGGTCGGGGCCAACCCGCAGACAATCGGGCAGCGTCTAAATTGGCTGCCCGAATGTTTAGTTTCGCCGGTACCCTGATCCGATAAAAACAGAGACGTTGTTAAATGGAACTTTTATAGGATATGGTACTGTTTTAAGTTGGGACACTAAAATGGCGCCGTCGCAGATGTGTGCTATAGTGTCACAAATACTTTAGGAGTACTTACCTAATATCGGTTTAAAGAAACTTTATTACTCATAAAGAACAGAGTTCACTTATAATGAGCTTAAATAACATAAAATGTTTGAAATTTCAAACATACGTAATTATAATATTGTCCAGCACATCACACTGTATTTACATAACATTAAGAAACTTTTTCGTAGATGTACTTTTTCAATTTTGATTTATAAAGGCCAAACGTGTTGCACTCCTTAATGTCGTTTGGTAGATTATTGTACATTTGTGCTCCTTCAAACATTATGTTATGTTTACCGTGGTTTTCTTGGAGTTATTAAACTAATTTTATTTGCGTTTCTTAATTGATGTTTAAAAGTGCGTTTTGAAAAAGATAGTTCAGTGTGTATTTTGTTTGTTAGTATCTTTCTAATCAGAATACATGTTGTGTATGTGTAGGTTTGTTTAAAGTTAAGTAGTTTAGTTTTTTTCGTACAGTAATTTTGTGTCCATTAAACGATTATATTTAAATAGAGTTTTGATAATTTTATTTTGTGAAATTTGTAAATTTTTAAGATTAGATTCAGCCGCACATCCCCATACCTCATCAAGGTAATCTATATGAGATTTTACTTTAGAGTTGTCATTCGAACCCTACTTGGGATACAGTCAATCACTTTACGCAATGCACCATTCAAAGATATGAGTTTTGATCTAACCTTGTCAATGTGGTACTTCCAGGTAAGTTTATCATCTAACTGTAGTCCCAAGTAACGTTCCTGATGAGACTGTTTAATGATTTCATTGTTAATAGTTAGCGGGGAGTGTTGTGGGATCTTTTTATTTTTAGCTGAGAAAATCATGTAGGAGGTTTTTTTAGTATTAATTGTTAAGAGATTACTATTGCACCAGTTATTATATATATTTAAATCATTTTGCGCTTTTTCAAGGAGTTCAGGAAGTTTTTTGCCAAAATAAAAAAGGCAGGTATCATCGGCATATAAAGTAATTTGCCCTGCTAAACCTAAGATTGTGACATTATTAACATATATTAAAAATAATAAAGGACCCAATATTGAACCCTGTGGTATTCCGCATTTTATTTTTTGGGGGCTACTACAATAATCTACTATTTTGACATACTGAATCCTGTTATTTAGGTACGATTCAAGAGCTTTGAAGGCGTTTCCCGTTATACCAAGGTCTTTAAGTTTTTGCAAGAGGGTAGTGTGACTTATTGTGTCAAACGCCTTTTTTAAATCTATGAAAATACCTAAACTTATATTCTTTTGATCGAGATGTAACTTAATTTTTGTTACAAGGTCTATTGTGGCCGAAAGAGTATTTGATTTATTCCTAAAACCATATTGCACACTAGTTAAGAAATTTAAGTTATCTAAATGTTCAGCTATCCGGTTATATAAAATTTTCTCAAAAACCTTGGATATTACGGGCAAGACAGATATTGGTCGGTAATTACCAGGTTCTGTCCTAGTGCCTGATTTATAAATAGGGGTAACTCGTGATATTTTAAGACTATCAGGAAAAAAGCCTGCAGAAAAACATTTATTTATACAAAGTGTTAGGTTTTCTGATATTAAATTTGCAATACATTTTACAGATTTTGTGCTTATTTCGTCTATACCTGTACTAGTGTCTACGTTTAAGTTATTTATTATTTCATTTACTTCTTTTACGGTACATGGAGTTATTTCTGCTCATTGGATAGTTGGGGTATTTGAGCCGTATGTTAATATATGTGTTGTTGTATTGTTATTTTTGGATGATTTAGGGATTTGTTCTGTTAATATTATACCGATTGATGAGAAGAAATTGTTAAATATTTCACATATTTTGAAACCGTCTGTCACGCTTTTAAAATCTGATATAAGTCTGGGAGGAGCACAAATGTTTGTAACTTTATTAGTAGCTAAGGAGTTTATTAAATTCCAAGTTTCTCTAAGGTTAGTGTCACATTGTTTAAATTTGTGATAATAATATTTTCCTTTAGTGTCCTTGATTAATGTTCTGACTCTATTTCTTTCCACTTTAAACATTTCTATTTTTTCCTTATCTGTTTTTTGTTGCTTCCATAATAAGTTTCTTCGTTCAATGTTTATTATAATGTTTTTGTTGATCCAGTCTTCCTTGGGTAAATTTAATATTTTTTCTTTTGTTACTCGGTTATTTTCAATTTTTTGCTTGATAAAATTTTCCAGGTTTTCATATATAAACTTATCGTTTTCAAAGTCGGCTTCTTTTACCGCCTTGTATAGTGCACTATAGCTGTATATTTTACTCTTTTCTTTGAATTATGATTTTGTTTGAATAGTTCGACAAAAATCTGTTTGTGGTCGGCCATTGGTGAATCTATTAAAGTAAAGTTATACGGATTATTATTTAGAGTAGAACAAACATGGTCTAGAATTGACTTTTTTGTAGCAGTTTCTCGAGTGCAGTAGTCCGTGTGGATTTTATTCATGACGATATATCCTGCTTCCTGTATTGTATTCGAGTAGTTAATTGTGTCAGTTTCTGTTGTGAGTAAATCTATATTGAAGTCACCTAAAACGATGCCTCTTTTTCTTTTATCTAACTGTTCTGAGAAGGTATCTAAAAATAGTCTCGTATTCTTTTTATCTGGTTTATAGATAGCTCCGACGTGGAGTCCAAACTTGTATACATGGATCCATAAGTAGTGTATTCCACTTTCGTATTTTTCTTCTGTGACTTCAAATTTGAGACTATCGTGTATAAATATTGATACTCCTCCTCCAGATTTATTGGTTCTAAGGTTATATACATGCGTGTAGTTAGGAATGAGAAATGATTTTGCTTCAGCTTCAGTTTTAAGCCCTGTTTCAGTTAATACCAATAAATGTATTGTGTCTTGCACTGAACTAAGTATACATTTTAATTTGTCGAATTTTCCAGCTGTTCGTAGGCTCCTCACATTGGCATAGAAAAACTTGAAAGATGATTTAAGAGCAAAAATATTTTGATAGTCATGTTTAATTAGATGAGAAACAGCATGCTCGCTAGTATCAGTTATTGGTTTTTTGGATGATTTTTTACTATCCGTGGTATTCCTTTTACGTATTTAATCAAGAGATTAGACTCACCATCTAGCTCGAGCTGCATTTTTTCGTCTTTTAGATTTTTAAAATGTTTACTTTGGCTTTGATTACCGTAAAGCCCTATACCAGCCTGTAGTTTTTGTTTATTGCGCAGTAAATTTTTGGCGGTGTCTGCAGAATCAAAAAATATTTTTATAGGTCGACTTTTATCGAGAAGGTACTTTTCCAGCCTTTTAGTTTTCAGAGGTTTTGGACCACCTTCATTTATTGGTGTTAATGCATTTATAACTTGGTATAGGTCATGTTGTTGTCTCTTGATTACATCTGTACTATTAAGCTCCGGAACACCCGTCATAACGACGGTTTTAGTTCGTTCCCAACGATCTTGGAATTCATAAAAGATGTTCTCTTGTATAGTTGCATCTAGAGTTTGAGATGGTCCCGCCTTATGGTTTTTTAATACGTTGACATCCTTTTCGAGTATTGTAATTTTTTTCTGTGTTGCAGAATTCTCAGCTTTTATACAAATTAAGTCCTTGTGTATGTTGTCATACTTCAAAGATAAATTTTCAGTTGACTGTTTTAAAATTTTAATTTCATTTTTAATTTCGTTGAGATCTTGACATATTCGAGAGGAATCTTTCTTTTGTTCTTTGGCGAAATCCTTAAAAAATGACATTATTTCTGTACGAAACGAACTTATCTGCTCCCTCATTTCACATTCAAAATCTGTTTGTTTTCTCTTTCTCTGGTTGACAAATTCATTATCTTCTGGAGTTAATGAATGAAGGTTCGGAGATGAGCTATTCCCGCTGCCGCTCATACTTAATCCGCTTTTCTTTGGCGAGTGTTGTAAGCTCATGTTGCTGGTATGTTGTTGAAATGCACGCGTGTTAGGTATATTATCTGGTTGAAAGATTTTAAAACGCAACGCTCTTTAGTGGTAATGTTTACGTCGTAGCCGTAGGACCGTAGCAGTGTGCTACGAGCGTGGCGCGTGACCGTAGACGGCCGCTGGGTCCTTCGTGTTGATTCGGTATAGTTCGGTCAAACTCGTGACGCAGCGGTACAGCGACGCGCCTCGATGCACGTTACGTGAGGTAGGTCAGGGTTAGCCCCAGCAATTTGCTTCTTGATGGGATATTTTTGCTTGTATCTCTGGAACGCATAGACGAATCCGTTAACTGTTTGCGACACTCAATAGCCCTTCACTTCGCGAGTATATAAAATATAACTTCACAGGTTAAAGTGTACTTTGAGTATTTTTCGGAGGTGATAATACGGAGCGCGGTCTAAATACACAGCGATATTGTGCGCGGGCGTCGGACATATATAATATTGGTTTTAGTTTAATGTTCGCATGTCTTAATGTTGTGTTGAACCACTGCTTTTTCTTTCTACACTTTGAGCTTGATGTCAAACACGTTTCAAGTTATATCACAGAATAACTAATAGTACTAGCGTGTTATACGTGGGTTAAGGCCAGGTAGTCCGAGCGCTCTCTCTCGCTCTCTCGACAGTACGACGCATACGGGACGGGTTTAACAGCGAAGCGGCGCGTTTTATAGGTTTTATTGCCTATAATATATACTCTGCGATTTGTCTGCGAAATATGTGTCTTTAATTGAGTACAAAAATTAAATGTAAATTATCAGTGGTTTAGTCATAATATTGAAATAACTTTAAAAAAGAGGTGACTTTTTTTTTCTATCGATTGAATTTCATTGATCTTGTAACTGAATGCGACTTTGACTAGACTAGATCCATAACTAATAGGTACTTACATACTTTTTTTCCAGAATTTAAACCATTATTTTCTATGTCTCAGACATTTACATTATAACTCAATGGTCTCAGATAGTTTGAAAAAACTCAAAGTGCGGCCTACCTAGCCTTAAACTATTTCCTTCTTACCACAACGATGTCTAAAACGATTGAGGTACAATAAACTAGAGAAGACACCGCGAAGCAAGTTTCTGCGCACTAAGGTGCAGCCCATGGGCTCCTCAGTGATTGCGCGTGATTCAAGCGATTGTGGACCTTGCGGCTGTACCTTAGTTGCGCACAAACTTGCTTCGCGATGTCTTCTCTAGTTTATTGTACCTCAATGTCTAAAAGAGATGCTTGCACTTTTTCTCTCATACTGTTAGACAGTGATATAGCCAATATCCATCCATTAAAGCGATGACAACGTGCGTACCAGCTCGGTTGTGTAATTACAATCCATTTTCTACTTCTCACAGTGCAAATAAATATGGAAGTAATATATTAATTGTGTTTATTGAATAAATATATTTTGAATTTGAATTTGAATTTATACCACTGTCATACATGCAGAAACTTTGTAGCATTATTTTTCAGAACTGTGATTTAGATATTTTCTCTAATAACATAGGCTCTTTTAAAAAGATGCTTCTTGCTTTTGATCACTCAATAACACAAAACAAAATTTAACAAAAATAACCAGTATCGATCAGTTTTTTGTAAATAGAGTATTTTAGCGTACACTCTATTGGTGTCGTAGATTATATTGTGAGTACGCCTACATGAAAAAAGAGTACAATACTCTATTTTAGAGTACGGGTGGCAACCCTATGTACGAGTATACTATTAACCTATAATATTCTATTAATTATGTTTCTGTTTACCTTAATGAGTATCAAATACAGGCCGATTAAGTATGTACCAACCAAGCTATTGCCAATTTCACATTCCATTAAGTACTGACCAAACACACAATCAATTCATTAGTTTTAATTGAGATGTGCAGTTGATTTGACATTCTCGGTGCGTAATGACGTCACGCTTACGTAATTATACTCAGGTGATAACAATTGTCCATATACTTTACTTATTACAATTAACCATAACTTTATTTTGGTCACCCATCCAGTAATATGGCATTAAAAAGGTTGCTTATTATTGTTATTTTATATATTTTAGCGTTTTATTAACGCTTAAATATACTTAAGTATAATTTTGACTGAAAAAGACGACAACCTTAGGCGGGAATCGAACCACGCACCTTCCGCATTAGGAGCGGCTGCCTTAACCACTTGGCTGTCGTTCTCAAGTAAGGTTGCTTATATTGCAATTTTTCAACCGCTGCGCCTAAAACTAATAGATAGGTTTAACAAAAAAGAATTACCCTAAGGAGTCATCATTTATAAGCAACATTTTATTTATGTAATAATATTAAACTTGTAAGAAGTATCTATATCGCTATCAGATCAAAGATAAGAAGCCAAGACTAAGCATGTATAAGGTTACGAGAGCGTATTCATAATTATATTAGGTTGTCCTTTGCTCTTCCATTTGACTTGAGTCGACTTTGAAGGGTCGCTTAAGTACCTCATTTGGAGAGTAATCTCCGGATTTGTCGTAGTCCATTACAATTAATTATTTCAGACTTGTGTAGCAGAATTCAAATTACACGGCAATAAAACTATCATTCAGCAGTCATAAACACGTTTAGTGTCAGCTAAGGATCTACTTTTCTAGTCCTGGGTTGGGGGCGATCACGGTAAATAATCTCAACCAAACCACAACTGAACCTCAGCCGTAAGACCTACTTTTATAGTGCTATCGCGTCTGGCACACGCGATGGCGCTATACCAAAGAATATATATGTTGCAGTGATATGTTAAAAACAGGGATTTGATCAATTCCCTAAGGGATTTGATCAAATCACGGAGGATGTTAAAATAACACGGTTTTATCATTTCCTTAAACAAATCTAGGGATTTGAACAAATACCAGAACTGGTTCCGTGAAATGATAAAAAAGCTTTTCTATGGTATTTTAAACGTCGTTTATTTGTAATTATATGCATAATTATAATAATTAGTAAGTGTAGTACTGTAACATTGATCTCAAAAATCACCATTAAAACATGAATTGCCCTACTCCTGTCAGTAAGTAGGTAACGTTATAGGTTAGAAATTTAAGACAATCGCGAAGCGGACCGTAGCGATCGTCTTGAATTTCAAGGTTATTTTTTTTTATTAGACAACAGAAATACTAGCTGCCCTACTCCTGTAGGTCACATGTTTTTGGTGGTCATGTGAAATGACCAAGGAACCAGTTCTGGTATTTTTTCAAATCCCTAGATTTGTTTAGGGAAATGATAAAATCGTGTTGTTATTTTAACATCCTCCGTGATTTGATCAAATCCCTTAGGAAATTGACCAAATCTCTGTTTTTATCATATCCCTGCGACTTATACACTATCGTGCGTTTCATCAAATAGTTCCTATGTCGTCATGTTGGCATTCCTGTCTTGTTCCTGCAGTGTTGCCAACTTAGTGGATTTTCCACTAAAACTGGTGGTTTCTCAACCACTTGGTTAATTTTTTTTCATGTCATCAAATGTTTGAGTGATTAAGTCCACTGAAAATGAAATTCTATTAATCCACTATAAAAATCACTAACTAAAAGCAATATTTCGCCATTAAAAGGAGAGTCGAAACCACCAGTTTTAGTAGAAAATCCACTAAGTTGGCAACACTGGCAGCACAGTGCTGGCAGGAACAAGACAGGAATGCGAACATGACGGCATTAGGAACTATTTGATGAAACGCACTATACCGTGGCTGTACGAAGTCGGCGGAACGGCTACAGTTCAGTTGTGGTTTGGTTGAGAATATTTAACGTGATTGCCCCCCTGCATATTATTTTTATTATGTACAGTAGAAACTTTACCAACCTGCATTGTGCCAGGGTGTGGTGGCTTATGGCCCAAGCTCCTGATGTGGTGTTGTCCATGTGGTAAGGGGGGACGGAAGTAAATTTTTTATCCAAATCTGTTCAGCCGTTCTCAAGTGATGCGCTTGTTTAATAAATTATGTAAGTACTTATAAAATGTCCTCTAATATTTTAGAGAATGAATTAGCGGCCTTGATGCAGGTGAGTGCTTTTGGGTTCACTCTGTCAAAAGTGATTAAGCGTTCGTAGCTTAAAGCTTTTGCTGCGGTTTACGCTTAGAACGTTCTGTTGAAGTTGTTAGTTAATGACCTAAAATCCTAAAATGTTCAAAAATAAAGTAAGAAAACTGATCCAAACAAACAGGTATCATTGAAAGGTATCAGTTTTCAAAACAATATTTTGTTCTGATCTCCGAAATGATGCGGTTAAAGGAATAGCAACCAAACTTTTTATTACATAGGCTGAATGAACCTCTTTAAACTTTAAAGTGAATTTACTTTTACTTTTTTAACCGTGTCGCGAAGCGATGGGCTCACCACCTGTCTCGCTTAGCACATGTGCAGTCGCTATTTGGTGAAAAGTGGACTATGGTAAAGGACTGCTTTTGTTGTCCTCATTGCCTAGTCCTAGTCTCTGACTAACTCTTCGGGGATGATAGTCTTGATTATATGTATGTATGTATGTATGTTAAAGTTTACACATATTTAAACATTCTCTGATTGCATCCGTTGTTTGGATTTTCGATTTCATTAGATTTTTTTTAATTGCTAGAACACTAGAACGCACTGAAAAGATCGCTCCGTGGAGCGAGCACGTCCGAACACGCAAGAAGCTCTAAGCAACTGTTCGCACTCTCTAGTGCCGTTTACATCAAGCGAGCGAGCATTCTTAAAACATTCCATAGAACGCAATAGAACAACGAAAGAATGCTCGGAGTCTGTTTACATTATAAGAATTTAATTGAGTGGGGATAGAATGAGCATTCGCTCGTCTGATGTAAATCGGCCTTTATTACGACAATAACCAAAACGAACGGTTTTACGTGCCTTCCAAAGTACTATTATAAGGAGGTATTTTAATATTGTCACCCATTAATGACCCGACATAGCGAGAGGTGCTTAACTTGCAGAATCTCAAACTAAAAGCACAAGCCAATGAGGCATCGACCTTCTCAAACGTTAAAATATAGCTTTTTGCTCTAAAAGTAAACTGTAATATTGATATTAAAAACTTAGTACCCGTATATCTATTTTTCTATTATGTAACCACTTATTCCCTTGTTGTAAAAAACAAAATGAGAATTACGTAACTACAACAACTTAGTTCGTTCATACCACAACAGACTCCTGTCTCAAAACTAAACTGTATATATCTCCGCAGTGCACCATTCCACTAAACCAATATTAAAATTCCTCATTTATTCCCGGGTAACACAGAGCCTGCACGCATTTTTTCCTTTATTAGAAACTTAATTACATCTTACTGCAATGTATCCCCCACAGAAATTAAATACGACAGCCATAAGATTACAGCGCAGTCCAGATTGCATTATCTTCTTGCTCACGTAATCGTCAACTTTTAAACATTGTACACTTATGGATAAATAATTTAGGTATATAAATAAAAATCAATTGGCTATTTGACAGTTGTAACAATAAAATATGAAATATGTCGGAAATGGTAGTTTATGCTTTAACGATAATAATCCAATAGTTTTTTTCTATTAAGATAATATGTAAATATTTTATTTTTACAAAATAAATTTGCGATTTTTCTCTGTGGATTACAAGACCCGAAACACGGGCGAACATGATTAAACCTCGTGTGACGTCACATTTCACAAAATTATCAAAAACTATCTGTCAGGTTTCAAGTTAAATTTGTTTGTGTATAATATTGAAGTGTGACGTTTTGATCGTTTTGAGGGTGAAATGGTGACTAGGAAATCCTTATTCAAGTTTGAGAGAGATAGCCGCTGAACTTTCTGTGTCTCACGAGTCGATCCGTACCATTTTAAATAACCACTTGGGTATGAAACATGTTGCCGCTCGGCTAGTCCCAAAAGACCTGAATTTTCTCCAAAAACTCAATCGCCTAAGAGTCGCTGAGGACATGCTAGAACGAGTCAATTCCGACCCAACATGCATGCAACGCATTGTTACTAGTAACGAGACTTGAGTTTACGAGTTTGACATGCAAACTAGTCAACAAGCTTCGGAGTGGCGCCTTCCGACTGAACCGAAACCTAAAAAACCGTGGTTTTTTGGCGTGCCAAAGTCGATCAAAAGTCAAAGACATGTTGACTGTTTTCTTTGACTATCGCGGTGTTGTACACACGGAAATCAGGCCGGAAGGTCAAACGGTAAATAAAGAATATTATTCGAGCGTTATGCGGCGTTTAACAGAGCAAATTCGACGAAAAAGAAAGAAAATTATTCGATTTTGTTAATATTTTTGATGATTTCTTAAAAATTGTACCTGTGGTAACAACCTTACATTTAAATTCATCACTAATTCATCAGTAATGTCATTTTTTATTTTCAATATTTGGCTCTAAAAATACTATTAAAACTTTCAAATTACTAAAAATGAAAAACACAGGTGATTTGTGGGGCATGTCTATAAAAATAATTAAGAATATATAATATATTCTATTTGCACCCAATCTTGCTGACATATTTAATAACTGTATTAAGGCGAGTCACCGAGGATATGCGGGCAAAACTGTTTTGCCAGATCACATGGTTTATGTATTTACTATTAAATAACGCTCTTATAAAAAATATATAACACATTGCCTAAAGAATGTGCTAATTTGTTACGCTATTAGATATACTTTACTCGATTATAAAAAATCCCGAAAACAGGTCAAATGTAAGTCAAAACGGATGATTTCTTATATCTTTTTAAATTTTCTACATAATATTTACTTGTAAATATTTATTTTGAAGTACTACAGAGTATTTAACATGACTATTTAATGAATTAGTAACCTGCTAATGAATTAGCAGGTTGCTAATTCATTAAATCCTATAAAGTCTGTATATGCAAAAAACCTACAAAAACCTATAAAACGCGCCTATTTGCTGTTATACCCTTCCCGTACCGTCGTACTGTAGAGAGAGCGAGAGAGAAGCGCTCGAAAGGTCTCGCATTAATAAAGGAATCTTTCCTTATCTTATGAAGTTTATATATATAAACTTCATAAGTTAAGGAAAGAAAGGTATATTTAAATCGGGAAATAAAGAGGACCCCAGTAACTATCGACCAATTTCAATACTACCAGCACTTAGTAAGATTTATAAAAAAAATATTCTCGAACAGTTAGTGGAATACTTTAACTTAAATAATCTTTTACATAGTAAGCAATTGGGCTTTACAAAGGGTCGTTCCACTACTGATGCAGGTGTTGCTCTAGTAAAACATATATTTGATGCCTGGGAGGAGTCTCATAACGCTCTTGGAGTTTTCTGCGACCTGTCCAAGGCTTTCGATTGCGTTGAGTACCGGACACTGGCGATGGAGTTAAATTTCTATGGTCTCAAAGGTTTTGCGCTTGATTTGATAAAGTCTTATCTCAGTTCTAGAACACAAACTGTCGATGTCAATGGAACTCATCTGGTTCTCATGTAAAAATGGGAGTTTCACAAGGGTCAATCCTAGGC
Organism: Scoparia ambigualis; assembly: GCA_963921215.1. Lineage (NCBI taxonomy): Eukaryota > Metazoa > Arthropoda > Insecta > Lepidoptera > Crambidae > Scoparia > Scoparia ambigualis. The sequence goes on from OY992503.1 coordinate 28,615,107, forward strand.
CCTTTCTTATTTTTGTTAAGTATCAATGACCTGCCATTCCTTGTAGAAAACTTCTGTGAAATTGTATTGTTTGCAAATGATACTTCACTTATTTTTAAAGTGACTAGGTCTAAGAAAAATTATGTCGATGTTAACAATGCTCTCTCAGAGGTACTCAGATGATTTACTGTTAATAATTTACAGCTAAATGCTAAAAAAACTAAATGCATTTATTTTACACTACCAAATGTCAAAAAACCGAACAAACCGATGTAAGGATAAACGGTGATAAATTAGATTTGGAATACTCGACTGTTTTTCTAGGGATACCCCTTGACTCAAAACTTCAATGGTATCATCCAATAAATCGAAATTGGCCACCAAACTTAGTTATGCTGCTTAGTAAAATTAGACAGTTTACCGACGTTGAAACTGCGAAAACTGTTTACTTTATTTATTTTCACAGTGTCATGTCATATGGCGTCCTACTGTGGGGAACAGCGGCTGATGTTGAAAATAGTTCTTATTGCTCGTTTCTGTAAAATGAATATAGATTCATTTTACAGAAACAAGCAATATGAACCATCTATAAAATAAGCTCACGAACTTCTCTAAGAGATAATTTTAAAGAAGTTGGTGTTCTTACAGCTGCATCTTAATATACTTATTTATAATTGAATAGTTTTTGTGCGTTGCAATATTAACTCGTTTACTAAACACGGTGACGTACACAATTTCAATACTAGAATAATTCAAAACTTTATGATGCCTCTTGTTCAGGTTACAGAAGGTTCTCGGCTCTTTCTTGGGACAAGGTATATACTATTATAATAAAACACCAAGTACTGTACTAGAGTTACCTTTAGATAATTTTAAAATCATGTAAAATCGTGTTTACTTGGGATAGGTTATTATACCGTCAAGGAATATTTAGAAAACAAAGCAGCCTGGAATAATCACATTATAATATTTTCTGTCGATTTTCTTTGTAACTAACTCATTTTACCCTGGTATGATAGCCTTTATCAGCAATGTCTTACAGACTATACCTATTGGTACTTCTCATAACTTATGTTGCGTAAAACGTTGCCTAAATGTTTTCTTGTTTGTTTCATTGGAGTTGCTCGAGTGTGTCTCTCTCTCTCTCAAAGTGTCTTTGCGGTGGTGGCATGTGCGTCGGGTCGTTACGTTCCCTAAAACATGGTTGAGCAAAGAGATGGCTAATTCACATGTCATACTCGTGAACGGGTGCCGCCTGTGGAAGCTGGTCTGCTCTTGCTAACTTATTTTCATTATTAGGATATTAGTAGTTGTAGTCTAACTTTTATTTTTCTGTACTGTATTGACATTGATTACATTGATTATTTTATATTGATGAATACTTACCTGAACTTTTTATTTTTATTATTACATTTTTTATTTTTATGTCGTGGTCGTTGTTTTATGTTTTTATTAATGTAATGGAAAGTGCCCTTTTATGATAAGGAGAGCATTTTTCAATTTTAATTGACGCTGTAAAAGAAAGGGTAAAAAAAAATGCCCTTGCTGAGTTTCCTGCCGGTTCTTCTCAGTACAGGCTCCCGCCCCATAGATATACTTACGAACCGATGGCATAAGGACATTCATAAGTACTGTAACCTAATCATGGCCTAACCTGAATAAATAATATTGATTCTGATTCTGATTCTTTAAGTTCGAATCACCTCTACGTACAAAGGTATTCCAAAACCCCTGTCCAGGCCAGTATCTAATTTGTTCACCGCTCTTTATATTCTAACGTGCGTAACTTCTATTTATCTGGAACAATCGTAATATACGAAATATTACGATTGGTCCAGATAAATTGCATCTAGATCCCTGTAATATATTGGCTAATCAATATAATAGCAATAATAGCCTATTACTCACAAAACAGTTGTATGATAACGTTTATTATATACGAGTAAGGTGGTATCGAATAAAGGGCAAAGTGACGGATAATTTACGCCTATAAAAAGAGTCCAAATAATAATTTGTATAATACGCTAGTTTTTGAGAAACAACATTATAGAATAAAACCTCAGCTCGTTCAGCTATCATTACCGATCTTCCAAAGCCACTGCACACCCAGACTACAACCATGTACACTAGCTTAGTTCCCGTAGTGTAGTTACCCACTTACCCGTAGAACAAGAGCACGAAGACTCGGTTCACACTCGCGCTTTAAAATAGGCTGGAAATTGGCAATAAAGTAAAGTAATTTCAGAAAATATATTCTTTATTTAATATTTATCTTTATGTTATTTCAATTTCACATCGCGCTGTAATTGAGTGGCTGTATAGAAAGTTGGGACATAGTTCAATAGAAATGTGAAAATAGAACTAGTTTTTTTTAAATAATTTGACAGTACCTGTCAGAAAAATGATTATCCGAAGGGCTGAAGAGTATTACTTTCCACCCGCTCCTTAGGCAACTTCAGACCTACTTTCTGAGTATGAGGAATGAAATAATACATTATTACCATAGGGGTGAAAGTAGCTAATTCAGTGCCGAAACGAGGTTTGGCGCCCGAGTGTAGCGAGGGCGCCAATAGTTTGAGGGACTAAATAAGTCTTTCACCCGAAGTAAACACTGTGCTTTTCATTACGAATGCAAGGAAAATAAAAATAAAAACATGAATTAAGTACCTACCTAGCTAAAGAAAAAATGATTTTCATATTTGAATCTGATGAACTCATCGTGTTAATACAAATTTCTGTTATACGGAAGTATAAACAAAACTCTACAACTCGAAAAAACAAATGAATGTCGGATTGCCGGCCCGCCTATTTTGTATTTTTTTTCTGGTTTTCATTTTCATCATTGAAAAATGGTAAATATTTTGCCCAAATCTATGTTATTAATAAGTTGGCACATGATTCAATAGAAATGTGAAAATAGAACTAGTTTTTTTTTATAATTCGACAGTACCTGTCGGAAAAACGATTCTCCCTAGGGCTGAAAAGTATTAAGGTACTGATAGACATGCTACTAAATAAGTATGCTTATTACAAGCGGATACGTAATAAGCATGGTAATTACTAACAACTTTGACACACATACTACTAAGTAGCAATTGCTCAATAGTGGCATGCTTTCGTGCTAGTAATGAGCATTTCTATCTGTACCACGAAAGCATGTAATAAGCATGCTAATAAGCATACTTATTTAGTAGCATGTCTATCAGTACAGACCTACTTCCCGAGTATGAGGAATGAAAATCATATAATTACGTGGTGCCTACTACGCGGCCCTACCGCCCGCGCTTTTCTTTCCCGCCCCCCGCAACCTTTCGTACGCCGTCCCGCAGACCATGGAACTGTCTCGTTCACGTAAGAATTTGCCAGCCTATAGACCAGGGACAGACATTTGCTTGGTCGCTTTCAATTTCCCTTATGGTGAGAATAATAAATAATAACACATAATCACGACTATTATCCACGAAGGGTTAGTCAGAGACTAGGCAATGAGGACAGCAAAAGCAGTCCTCTACCATAGTCCACTTTTCACCAAATATCGACTGCACTTGTGCTCAGCGTGACAGGTGGTGCGCCCGGATGTATGTGCAGTCTTTAGTCTGATTCAGTTAGTGAGAAAATATTATATAAGGTGACTGCTAGAAACCGCAAGAAACTTCAAGGACTGGTCAGGTCAAGTGTTTTAAACATGACAAAAATGACAAAAAAGGAATTCGTGTTTTTTTCATTTTTAATGAAATAATTAAATTTGTGAATTTTAATTGGATAGTCTTTGAGTATCTAAGTTATTTTAAAGCATACGGCCGTCTGTTGACCCATCCGCGTCAGCTGGGCGATAAGTACCTACGTTGACGGGTCAACAGACGGCCGGCCGGCCGGCCGTTGCCTCCCTCAGCTGGGCGATAAGTACCTACGAAAAAACACGAATTAATAAAATAAATAAATTTTTATCATGTATAAAACACTTGACCTGAGCAGCCCTTGAAGTTTCTTGCGGTTTCTAGCAGTCATCCTATAATATTAATAAAATGTCAAATTTTTTAAGTCTTAAGTATAAGTTATTTTTTAGTAAGAGTCAGAGAGTAAAAAAAACAATATGTATTTTATTAAAAAAATACGCCTCGCCCGCTCTGTGTAGTGTTTAGTAACAAACGTAAGTATTACAATGACTTAATTAGTTTAAGTAAGAAAAACAAGGTTTTTATTACTGACTTAAAGCTTTAGAGACTTAACTCTCGGGGCGGGCATCTACCAACTTGTGTAATTTTAAACAAAGGGATTAATACAATTTCCTCCAGGAAACTCATGAAGCCAGTTCGAAAGTTCGAGAAAAGCAATTGTAAGTGCTGCTAAGTAGGTATTTCTCACTCGCCCGAAATACATCTTAGTGCCTTATCCCCCGGGATTGTACGTAAGGAGCACGTTTTTAGTAGATCTTGCGGAATTGTGTTTGGTGTGGAATTGAATTTTATACCAGCAATATATATGTATTTAGACAGGGCATCCCACGGATATGCCACATGGAGGCAGGGTACCTCGAATATTGTAGCTGGAACATTTTACTGAAAGAAGACATTATATGAATTTAAAAAACAATTTAAACTGAATTCATAGATATTTAAATAATTACATGGTTGAACCGGGAATCGAACCCGTAACATGAGAAAAATAATCAACTTGTAGCTTTATCATACTGATCGAAAGGCTTCATCATAAGGATTATTTTGTGCTAAATAACATAGTGTCACAAATAAAAGGAAGACCATGAATTTTAATATTTTTAATGCAATATTAATCAATATTATGTATGTATTTATTTCAATGTCAGTTGTATGTCCTTACGGTAATGTCAGCTTTTCATTTTTCTGAACATAATTTCACATCAAATGTTAAAATTCATGGTCTTCCTTTTATTTGTGACACTATGTTATTTAGCAATAAATAATCCGTAAGATGAAGTCTTTCGATCGGTATAATAAAGCTACAGTATGATTATTTTTCTCATGTAACGGGTTCGATTTTTTTTTATTACAATATTCAAGGTACTTTCCCTCCATGTGGCATAGCCGTGGGACGCTCTGTATATATATATATATATATTCAGATTTGAATTTCTTCATTGTTAGCGAGGCGAGCTGGTGGAATCTTTTAACTCAGTTGTTCGTTTTTGAAACCCTGTTCAAAACAAATGGATGTAAAATTATTATTATATTTTTCTTAGCGGACGCTTGGCCCGATATCCGTAGGTCCCGGGTTCATATCCCAGGTTGGGCGCAGTGTGTTTCCTACATTTTTCTATAGGTACACACGGCGACAGATCAACCTTCCCAAAACTGTAAAAGAAGAATGGGCGTTTTTGTATGAAACCCGTCCCACCCCTTGTAAGTTCCCACATGGTTAGTTTCGAAATAAATAGTGTATTTTGTTGTAAGGACAGCAAATATGAACGAGCGAATGAATCAATGGAAAAAAAGAAAAAATGAAAAAAAGAATGAAAAATAGGCCTCATTTTTATTTATTTCATTCATTTTATACGACTCATATAAATCAAAGCAATCTGCGAGGGAGGAGTTTAAATTCAAGAATAAATCTTGACTTCAATTTTATATTATCATTTAGAATTTTAAGTTTCTTCTTCTCAATAACTTATTTTTCCCATACCTGACAGATTTGCTGTCATACAATAAAATGCTTCACTTTTCAAGTACTTTTATTTGATGCATAGTGTTACAAGGAGGGGGGACGTTTTGCCCATTCTTCTTTCTACAATCAATTTTGAACTTTAATGTTTGGTTTTATGGATCCGATATTCATTGGAGAAATTTGATAGTTTAGAGTAGGTTGATCTGACGCAGTGTGTACATATCGCAATGCAACCCGGGTTTGTGATCGCCAACCCGTATTTGGCAAGTGAGGTGATAAAACATACATACATATATATAATCACGACTATTATCCCCTAAGGGTTAGTCAGAGACTAGGCAATGAAGACAGCAAAAGCAGTTTTCTACCATAGTCCACTTTTCACCGAATAGCGACTGCACATGTGCTCAGCGTGACAGGTGAGCCCATCGCCGCTATATGCTGTTGTATGTATGTGCAGTCTTTAGTCTGTTAGTCGCCTTTTACGACACCCAAGGAAAGAGAGGGGGTGGAGTACCCGACACGGCGATTAAACCAATATCAATTAATTGTAGCGATGACTTGATTTCAATAATGGAGGCTTATGCCCAGCAGTGAGATATTTTATGGACTGTACTGTAACTAGGAAAAAATCAACAAGTCCCAGGAAAACTCTAATGCCTGGGTTCCGAAGCTGGGGGTTCCTGGGGGTACGCCCGCGGGGGTAAAATAGTTATTTTGCGGGGAAATATAAGGCATAGGAAAAATTTTGTAGTCTAGAAATCATCAGCAGTAGGTAGGTACCTAATAGATTCACTTGAGTAATAGGTATTTTCAGAACATGGATAATCGTCAGTCCAACTCTTGGACTTTTTTTTATTTTATTCGGCAACCGGTAAGCGCTTTGCCTTTATCTCACCTGATGGTAAGTGAAGATAAGGCTGAAGGTGGAAGCGCGCTTCACCCGGAATCCTCAACCACTGAGGAACTGGCTATCATCTCAAACTGTCGAAACACAACAATGCTATAAACATGGTTGTTACGGCGACAGACTTAAATAAGATGGTGGTAGCTAGCAGGGCGGACTTAACAGCCCTACCACCAACCAAACCGAGCACACAAAGATGTACCCCCCGCTGCGAATCAAACCCAGTACCTCTGGGTCTGAAACCGGTGGCTTAGCCACTAGACCACAGGGGCGGTTCAATATATTATAATAATAATATTAAGATCATTTTTTGCAAGATATTAACACTAAGATACTAATACAAAACTAATAAATTATTAAACCAATCCCACCCCCAACAAGAGCTATAAAAAAATATATTTTGGTAGGTGTAATAGAGCGATATTTTGGTAGATAGAGCTAGATTTCTGTTGTCTAATAAAAAAATAACTTTGAAATTCATGACAATCGCTACGCAAATGAAATATCTTATAAAAGCGTAAGCAAATAGTTCTTCAAACTATAATAGCCAATTTAAAGGAAGCCTAAGAAACGAGCACTCTAAAAAGTCATCTGGTAAGCCAATATCTCAGTGGCTCAATTTGAAGAGCTTTCACCCAAATTGCGAAAGTTTATTGGTTCGAGTCCCATCTGAGATAATCGTTTCTTTCAAGTGTTTGGTTGATTTTGTGGTATTTACGTTTTCATACCTGTATCTGTCCCACTGACTGACTGACTGACGGACTGTGATTAAAATTAAATTATCGCTATTATTATTGATGGGTATTGATACATCGAAATATCCGAAACACACTTAGAGGGAGAGTTAGTTACTTAGAGGGAGAAAAAAGATAGGCCTCCTGAGTTTCTTGCCAGCTTCTTCTCAGTCGAAGGCTTTCCCAAAATCTGAGCTGGTGGTAGATTGGTTAAGGTAGAGTAAATTAGTTAGTTAGATTAGTTGTTAAGTCTTAACTACAAGGTAGTTAACTGTTTTTTTTATTAGTATTGACGTCAATTAGTGCCTGTAAAAAAGGTTTATATTGAATAAATAATTTGACTTTGACATTTTGCCCGACCAGGAAATTGAACCCGGGACTTTTGAACGCTTGACGACTAGGCCACCGAGGCATAGTAAAAATACTTGTAAAGCTTTATATAAAATCAAATAGAAACGTTGCTACTGTAAAGGTTGGGGGCGTAGTTACTAAATAACAACATCCTTTTCATTGGGAACATATATATTATTTATTTGAAGCTAAAACTATATTTTATTACATACAAGCGGCCGCTAGCGGTTTCACCCGCGTGGTTCCCGTTCCCGTAGGAATATCGGGATAAAAAGTATCCAATGTGTTAATCCAGGTTATAAACTATCTGTATGCCGAATTTCATCCAAATCCATTTAGTAGTTTTTACGTGAAAGAGTAACAAACATCCATCCATACTTACAAACTTTCGCGTTTATAATATTAGTAGGATTAAATATCAAAAATAACTTGGTAAGTCTATCCATGTTGGCACTTCAGATCCATCTCCCAATTCTCAATGTCAAACATTGCCATTTTCAAATTAAATGATTTAGGTACTCTTAAAATACTTCAAAGTAAAACCTGCCAGCGCCCTAACATAGCATAAACTCCACCCTACACATACCTACATAATTAAACACCCAGACTTTTCAATTTACAAGAGCAAATTAAGTTCATTCTTACTTTACTTTTTCTCGAAAGAAAGTACCTATATTCTAAAATTTTATGCTAGCATATTCAGTCAGTAACGACAGACTCGTATGGACGTAAAAAACACTTTTTTAGTAAAAAAAAATATTCTTTCGTTAAAACAAGTACAGTATTACGTATGCACGGGTACGTGGAAATGTGTTAAATGAATACTTCCAGAGATATAAATTTTCCATGCGATCGCAATCGGTACACGGCTTTTTCCTTCTGCCCCGAGCACTTTGTGCAGAAACCCCCTTAATCCTTGCGCTGGGACAAGGCACACCAAATGGATAATCGATAGAGCCTTCGCATATATATCTCCTTAAATAATGAGAGGTGAAGGTACTTCACGATAAAGTGGATTTTATTTTCAGTTACCTTGTAGCGGTATTGCTCTGGCTGAGCCGCTGCCAAATAAGGAATTTTTAATGGCGATTATGGTAAAATACGGTCCTAAATGTATGTAATATGACTATCGTTGAGCCGAATCTTTGTGCTAGTAGTAGGTATTTAGTAGGCACTCAACTTGATTTATTCAATTATTCATAATAATGTTTTAATAGATTATCCTTGAGATGAGCCAGCTTTTATGCCTAGTAAGCTTTGGTGAACATATTTACATCTGCTATGATAGTAACACAACTTTGAGATGTACATTAAGTATGTATTTTCTTTATACCTTTGAAAATAATTTAGATCAGCAGAGGGCATTAACCTGAAAACATAATAAACTTCACAATACAAAACAGGAAGAAAGAGTATGAAAGAGGATTTCGTTATGGTGATAGTCTACTTGGAATAAACGCGCGAAATGTAATAAATAAATCGGTTTGGTTGACCATTTTTAGTCTTGTCATACCATTTTGAAGCTAGCTACTATTATATTTAATAATCTCTAAGGAGGCAGAGACCATAAGTCTTCTATGATATAAATATCTTGATACTTCATTCGACCAACTTGCCGGGTTGCCTCACCGCATAATCATTACGTTACATTTGTAATGCTTTCCCCAGACTATCTGTCATGGTGCTCAGAAGTAGCGGAGGCTATCGTAAATCATCTCTGTTCGTATAAGCCTAGGTCCATGTTTACACAGGCCGTAAACGTATACTGTTCATGATTTACATAACAGATATAATAATTTATATGCGAAAAGAAATAATGTCACAGGGAATTTCTTTTTCTGCCACCACTTTTTTTACGGTGAAGCACTTGGTATTTATATTTCTTTATATGTTTTTTCCTTTTTTTTTTTTGTATATTTTTCTTTATTATTATTATAATTATGGTAGTGATGATAAGTCCGAAGAAGGAGCATTTTAGCCGGAGACTTTAACAACTAAGGAACTGGATATCTCATACATACTTGACGAAAGAAAACAATGCAAAAAACGTTGTTATGATTACCAATTTAGCTAAGATGGTGGGTAGCCAGACTGACTTGGAGCGAGTACTGCCACCACAGAACAGAAGAAAGACTTCGGTTCTGTGACTGCCACTAACCAAAACGAGTACTGTTCTCTAAGTAAAATACGTAAGTACGTGAAAACAATGCAAAAAACGTTGTTGTGATTACCAATTTAGCTAAGATGGTGGTAGCTAGCCAGACTGACATGGAGCGAGTACTGCCACCACAGAACAGAAGAAAGACTTCGGTTCTGTGACTGCCACTAACCAAAACGAGTACTGTTCCCTAAGTAAAATACGTTCGGTAATTTTTTACTCAAGTCGGTTAGCGCTCATTGTCTTTCTTTTAGCTCAGAATTTACATAATTGCCTTCCTACGTTTCCTATTTATTATTGAATCCGTCGCCGACACAAGGCTAGTTTATTTTAGTCCAACAGTGTTTCCTGTTTATTTATGACTAATTTACGGTCGCTCCGCTATATTGTACGATCCAAGGCTGCAAAATTAAGGCAAGCGTGACTCAATTCCATCGTAATTATATTATCTGGTATTGTTTAAATTTTGAATACATACTAAAAACAATATTAGCCCTTTAAGGTAAAATAAAATACAAACAGTAGTCACTGCGACAATAAGGATAACAGATACTCGGAGTTGTCACTATGATAATAATTTTAATAGCATTGTAGTATTTAGGTAGCTAGAGTTAAGATATTCAGTTACATAGTAGTTGAGGATTCCGGGTAAAATGCGCTTCCAACTTCGTCATTAGTTATTTATGTCATTGACTATCAAAGTATCAACCAAGCGCTTTCTCGTTTTGTAATAAAGAAACGAGTACATCTTTTTTATAAATTAAACTAATACCGTCTTATTACAAAACGAGATCTAAATATAGTACTGGACTTAGATTAGACTTAGACAGACATAGACTGTTTGTCTTTTGCATCTGAAGTTGTTGGCTTGTATGGTTTGATAAATTAATAAGTTCCTGGGTTTCTGTTTCCTTAGCCCCTCAGTCTTGGAATTTAAATGTCAAAAATAATGACAGCAGGTTTTGAAATTTTTGAAATTGCGGATGACGTCACAATTCCCGCCTTTTGCAAATAAAAATATTACTCTAAAATCAAACCATATTTTGTCGTTCTGTAAACAACCATATACTAACTGATATATTTCCTATCCATCACGTATCAAAATAAAGTGATGATTGCAACAGTTTATTTGTCTTATAGTATTTCTCTAAAAATCACTCGGAAATCGGTAACATGCTAACGGACTTTACACGCTTTATTTAGGAGTAATAACGATGTATTTCTTACAAGTTATTATCTAAATACGATCATTATAGTCTCAATAATCATTTTCTAATAAGAAACAGTACTTACATTAGATAAATCCAATAAAAACAGCACGAAAAACTCAGCGACTAATTCACTCCGACACAGAAATTGGCGCAACTGTCAACGTCGAAAATGACAGAATCGAGCACAGCCTATGCGATATTTTGCGATCACAATGCATAAAATGTACCACAGAACCGAAATAATCGACGACCTCCTTGGTTAAGTGGTTTGTACACCGGTTTTCATGATGTCGCCATCTCTGAGGTCCCGGGTTCGGTCCCCGGTCGGGTCAATTTAGAAATTATTGTTTTTCTAAATTGTCTCGGGTCTGGGTGTTTTCTATGTATAATAAGTATGTATTTAAGTATTTTAAGTATGTTTATCCTTTGTCTAGTAACCATTTAACGAGTTTCTTCGAAGCTTCTCTTGGGCTAGATAATTGGTGTGAGTGTATGAAAGTTTTATTTATTATTTATTTATGTATTAATGTTGTTCATACTTGTTCATACTAAAGTAGTCTATGAAAACACGGTACAAAGTCAAGTGGGAGAGAGCGGTCTCATGCGACCGCTTGGAGTTCTAGAGGTAAAGGGGTTAGTGCCACTGTGATAGCTGATCTTTTGAATTAAGGCAACTAAGACACGTCATTAAACTATGAAATTGCCATAAGTCCTACAAGTTTGACTACGAACTTCATCTGGCAAATATGTATGCACTTTCAGCACTAAACTTTACTCTTTAACCTTCCAGCTTTGTATGCCGTAATAAGATTATCTTTCAAATCTTTCCGTCGGCTCTCCATAAAGTAGGTAACTCGTTTTCTCCGTGGAAATTGAAAGTATTCAAATATTCACAGTTAAGTTATATTTTAACCATTTAAAGCCTCTGTGGGCTCAAAGTTTGTAGAACAACAACACAAATAAGTAAATGGCCTCATTACTGAAATACCAGATGCCTCGGGAATTTTGAGCCTACACAATTATGATGTGTAAATAATAATATGTATGCGTTACTTGTGTTACTAAGAATTTATTCGTAAATACTAGTGGCAAGTAAACGGTATTAGTGAAAAAATGCACAGATCTCATGCACCATATGACCTTCAAATAGCATTGGAAATGAACTTCGGTAATAAATAAAAACAGAAAATCATTCTTCATTCATTCATTCCTCAAAATGTTTTATTTTAATTCTTAAGGGAAAATACAAAGGTTTCAATACTACTCATACTATATAGGCGTAGTCTACAGCTTTCACGTAATAACGTAGTAATAAATAATTGTTAAATATTACGGAGATTATAACTATTTTTTTTATTTTCAAACATAGACTATTTTCACAATTTATATTATTTTTTATCGTTATTTCAAAAATTTTGTAAATAGTATTAATAAAACTACAAAAATATAATGGATAGGTACCAGAACTATATAATATCAAAACCCCGAATAGGTATGTTACTTCAAAACCCACGCGCCCGAGACACACTAAACCTAGATCTTAAAATCGTCATAACTCCGAAACTTATTATTATTTTCATAAACTTTGAAAAACATCCCGAGATATACCCTTTCTAAACATGCAGATGTTAAGATTATATAAAAAATATCATAAATAAGAGTAGATATTAGGCCCACAAGGTACACCAAAATATTACCATTTTAGAGCATTTTTTTTTAATTTATGAAAGCAATATATGACTAAGTATATCAGTTTTATTTTTATGTAAATTATTAATCTCGTCAATACAAATATTTTGACACCTCAATTCACTATATTGACCTAGAAATAACGAGAAAATCGGCATGCCGCACTTTTGTTGAACGGGGCCCCTACAGAAGCGATCGAAAATACATTTCCAATGTTAAAAGGTTTAAATTCAGAAAAATGCCCTGGCGGATTAGGATTAATGCTTTATTTAGTTACAATAATTACAGTTTATAATAAACTAAAAAAACCAATTAGGTTCTTAATTTATACCTTTATTTTTTAATTAGTACAATGACTTTTACATGTGTATTTTCTTGCGTTTAATTTACTATTACATAGTTTTTTATGTTATGCTGACGTTTCGAACCTTTTACTGGGTCCGTGGTCACAGAGAGGGTTCGAAACGTCAGGATAACATAAAAAAACTATGTAGGTAATAGTAAATTAAACACGAGTTATTCCGTAAAAAGAGTTTCTGTTCAATGTGCAGTGCTCGCTTAAACCTCAGAAAACAATATGTATTTTTTTTATTAATTAATGCATATTTTATATTTTTTAAAAATCGACGTGTTTCGTAGTGTTTTTTTTGCCTTTGTCTTAAATAATGACTTCATGCGATCAGCACATTTAGCCATTGTCAAGTTTTTATTAGTAATTATTATTTTCTTTACATTAAGTGGATGAAAATGAGTGTTATTGAACGTTTAATGGTAAATTATTTTTCCCCAAACCCATCGAGACTCAATAAAGCTATGGGACTTTATTGAGGTCTCACACGGACTTCTTGAGAGAATTTGAAAAGTGATGTTGCACTGTTTTGTTTTATTTGCTAACACTCATGTACACAAACACGTTCATGAACACCTAACAGTAAATAATCCATCATTATTTCACATTAATATTCGACAAAACACAAATTATAGAAAATAATACAAAACTACAGACTATGACGCTTCACTTTCCCGCCAAGAAGTCCTTCGTAGTGTTTACGCGGACGAAGTGGAAGTGGTGAAGACCGCTATCGCTAGTCTAGATTAATAAAAATCAATTGCCGAATTGTTTGTACACGCATCATTTCAGAAAGGCTGCACCTATTTGGTCAATTCATTTTTGTTGTGTTTGTGATAGTCAGGACAAGGTGTTTAGATTTAAGGAATCCTATTTTCGTAGGTAATTACTGCAATTATTGCAATGTGTGAATAAAAAACTAATGGATTAATGGTATTTTAATGTGCTTCCAAAATTAACATTATTAATGTTATGTTTACACTATTAACTAACAAGGTTCTTACCTACTTAGAATACGAATGTAACTAGACTCGTAAATTGTTAGCCACAGGAGCGTGAGAATTATAGTCAGTTCAAAATACCGCACCCCAGAGGATTTAAAATCGTTTATACCTCTTTTTCGATTGCACGTTGAGGGTCGAGCATTGATTTAAATATACAAAAGGAGACAACGCAAATGCTATCAAGTAAAATCAATGTAAAAAGACAATACGTATGACGCAAAAGCAGGCAAAATAGGTCATGAAATAAGAATGTAGGTACTTTGTACAAAGCATGGTGACAGTTTGGATCAAATGTCCAAAATATTTTTATTTATGACGTTGTTATGTGTAGCTATGGTAAACAACAATGTCATTTGAATAATATTAGTAATGAGAAAAGATGAAAGTTAAATGTTTCTGTAAAAATTTCGTAAACATTGTTACTTAAATACTATGAAAATTTTGTTTCAATTGATTCCTAACCAATCCAGCGCTCTAGAAATAATGATGACTTTGGATGCAAATCGTGGAAAAAGGGAAAAGAGGCCTTTACCCTGCAGGGGAACGAGACGACCATGGCTGAAATAATAATAATAATATCGATTTTCACAAAATAAACCAAAAACTAAACCTTTGAGAATAGGTGTAAAATAGGAATAAAATTCTCTACCATGATAGAGAATTTTATTTTTGTAAATGCCCGGCCGACCTTCATCTTTGAAACGGTCCACATAAATAAAATATGACGAGTGACCCTTCAAAATCTTAAGCGGATTATGAATAAGTGGCCACCCGGACCCACAGAGTTACTATGCAAAATATAACCTGTCGCCAAATCGTCGCTCAACCTAAGCCGCAGGTCACGCTGGCGCACCGCGTCTTGCGTCTGCGAAGAGTGGGAAAAATAATAGTACTATTCCCTTCGTTGCTGCCCGCGGTCGCCTGAGCCCCCTCTTCACGTCGGCAGACGCATCCGAAGACGTCTGGCCGACGTGTAGGCTATTATTTATTCTGTGGTGTAGGGGGGTGATTTGCGCGTCTGTGGTAGGTATTTAACGTCTGCAGACGCAGCAGAGGTTAAATACATACTACAGACGCGCAAATCACCCCCCTACACGTCGGCAGACGCATCCGCAGATGACGACGAGCACGCCGCCGCGGCGCCGCGCCGGCCGGTCGCGCCAACGTGGCGCCCTCGGTTCGTCTCGTACTATTATTTTCCCGCTCATCGCAGAAGCAAGACGCATCGCGCCATAGCAGCGTGGCCTGCGGCTAACACTGACCTAACAATTATTTTTATTCTCAATAATTGTATAGTATAGTAAAACGGTCAACTCATCAAAACGGTTGACATTTTATTAATTCTATTTTAATTAATAGTAATTGTGGCCAAAATAATCTTTATTTACGTAAAACAGTTCTTGACACAAAATATTAATCAAAAGTTTGTAAGCGGTTGTCAAAAACATATTCTGACATCATAATTATGGTAAGGTTTATAAATGAGATATTTTCATTCACGATATTGGACAAAAAGCCGCCAGCCTGAAGTAGAACTGGGCCGCACACGCTGTGAGACTTTTTATGGTATAATCAAACTTTTTGGTGTACTTATATTTTACTTAAAATTACAATTAACTTAAAAAATATAAATGTTTAATACAGTAACAAAATTTATTTTTTTGATAACCGGTCGCTAAACTGTCTAGTCAAACACCGGCTTCCTACACAATAATCAAATCGGGTGAATACCTAGGGACAAAGGGAACTACGCGCAAGATTACGGAAGTATTGGGGCGGTTAATCTTATCAGGGGCCGATGCTGGGCCCAAACATGGGGCTTATTGGGCCCTGTGGGCACGTAATAGCGCCCACTATTAGAACCCGTGCCGTGTCGTATCGCGTAGCGGCTCATTATAGAAATACCACCACCCCCTCTCTTCCCTTGGGTGTCGTACAAGGCGACTAACTTTAAAGATACATAAAGCGGCGATGGGCTCACCACCTGTCACACTGAGCACTTGCAGTCGCTCTTTGGTGAAAACTGGACTATTGGCGGAGGACTGCTTTTGCGGTCCTCTTTGCCAAATCTCTGACTAAGCCTTCGGGGATAATAGTCTTGATTATCTGTATGTATAAGAACCCTCAAGTCAGTTAACAATAAAGAACAATTAGTAATTTTGTAAGGAAAAAAATGGATGATTTTATTACTTGCCATTGCCAGCGCACAAGAAATTTGAATCAAATTGTTCTTTCTTGCCTAATTCATCAATGTAATTAAATATACACTTTTGAACTTCTGCGTTCACTGTGAATATTTAAGAGGGTGTAACGTGAACTTCTTGTGACCACGGCCGCTACAACTTGGTTGAAAAGTCTAATTACTAAAAGGCGTTAAACATTAATTGAATGCAATAATTATTTCAACAGTTTGAAAAGCCATAAAAAAATAATCAATTATGTTTAACTTTCTTCTGTTTCATAAAAATTATAAGGATTTTCTATTTACCAAGATGTAATGTACCATTTTCCGTTCCGAATTCCGTATTATAGTAATGTAATAACAAAACATATTTATTAAACCAGCATCTTACTGTAATGTTAAGTTATCCTACAAACATTTGCAACTTAAGTTTCATAATATGATAATTAGGATTCCCTTCCAAGATTTGACTTGTAAGTATAATTAATTTTTGAGAACTTCTACCTGAATTCAATTAAGTTTCTCATTTTCCTTCCATTATTTTTACCTGTGGCTTATGTTTGAGATAAAATACTGTACATCCAATATTCCCAGTCTTTTGTTTCAAAACTTGAATACAATTTTCTTAATTAGACGTGAGATGTCTTGAAAGTATACCAGAACGCCTTAAGCGAGACATGACCAAACAAGAGACTCGTTGCTATAAAAAATGTAATAATAATTGTATACTGTATGTGTATATTAAATTGCTATCAAGTATTTAACGGAGCTTAACGCAACGCGGTAGCTAAGTGGTAAGCGAATGGCCCGATATCCGAAAGTACCGGGTTCAAATCCCAGGTCAGATAAAGCGTGTTTCATATTTTTCGATAGCCGGGTTTGTGGTGGTGATAAGGCCAATACCAATCAATACTTAGTAACAATGACTTTTTAGGGTTCCGTAACCAAATGGCAAAAAACGGAACCCTTATGGATTCGTCATGTCTGTCTGTCTGTCCATCCGTATGTCACAGCCACTTTTTTCCGAAACTATAAGAACTATACTGTTGAAACTTGGTAAGTAGATGTATTCTGTGAACCGCAATAAGATTTTTACACAAAAATAGAAAAAACAACAACAAATTTTAGGGGTGCCCCATACTTAGAACTGAAAGCCAAAGATTTTTATTTCATCAATCAAATACGTGGTGAATAGGTCTTCAAAAATGATATAGAGGTATTTGATATCATTTTTTTCTAAACTAAATAGTTTACGCGAGAGACATTTCCAAAGTGGTAAAATGTGCCCCCCCCCCCCCCCCCATGTAACTTCTAAAATAAGAGAATGAATAAACTAAAAAAATATATGATGTACATTACCATGCAAACTTCCACCAAAAATTGGTTTGAACGAGATCTAGTAAGTAGTTTTTTTCCACCGAAAATTGGTTTGATCGAGATCTGGTAAGTAGTTTTTTTTTAATACGTCAAAAATTAATTAGTTTAAAAAAAATATACTATTATTAAAACATCGATTAAAGTTACAACGAACTCAAGAACTTTTATATGATGTTACTTGCTGCTACGGAACCCTTCATGGGCGAGTCCGACTCGCACTTGGCCGGTTTTTTTTAATTTATTTAACAATATCTTTTGTATTGACCCACTTACGAGTATTTACGTCCTGACTGCTGTCGCGATTTACACCTATATGTAGGACATCAAACATTCAGTCATTGTTATGTAATTGTAGAACGATACACCAGTAGAGCAGGCGAACACTAGTTACAACTCCTCAATGTTTTCACATTCAGGTGAACGGTCTTCCAATTAATTTTGATGAGCTCTGGGTTCACTACTCGTCAAAGGCAACAAGCTTGTTGACCTATGGGAAATTAAAACTTTGGGTACGTCTGTGAAAAGTTAATTATGACGGCATTCTTGTTAACATAATGGTGGTCTATTTTTTTGTTAAAAGGTAAAATAATAGCCTATATTATTGCGTGTCCTTCTGCTAAGCAAGTCTTTAGTCATCGCTACCATATTTATAAGTTTTGACTTAATCTTAAAGGGCTTAGGGCGGTTTGTTGAATCCGGTTGGCTAGCTACCACCACCTTATTTAAAGTCTGCCTCCGTAACAACAATAATCATAGCACGTTGTTTTCTGTCAGATAGGTATGAGATAGTTTCTCAGGGGTTGAGGATTCCGACCTTCGGACGACCTTCTGACTGATCACTTACCATCAGGTGAGATGTAGGCCTTGTACTTACTCGTAGGGGATAAAAAAACCACCACGTTTGGCAAATGATGGCTAATGCTTACAAACCCGTATGCATTGAAATACCCAAAACACATTTCTCAACCTGAGAATTGAACCCAGGACCGGCTGTTGCCGGGCCGGGCGCTAAGCCGGTTAGCTTTACTTACTTTGTTTGTTAACAAAGAGGAAGTCCGCGTTATGGATACCCGACAGCTAGGCGAAGCCACAAGGTTATGTGTGACTTCTTCGTCTTCTTTCGCAGATTGACCGAGAAGGAGGCGAATTCTCTATAAAACATCTTGACGTAAAATTTAACCGCAAACCTGACACCATAATAGGATCGCATGAGGAAATTCTCCAAGGCTAAAACCCAGCAATTTGGTGTTTATATTACTTGTGTGAAGTGGCTGTTGGTGGTGGTGAGTCTCTGTCTTTGGTCAATTAGTAAATTACGGAGCTGATAGCCTCTTCAATAAAAAAGATAAGCTAAATCGCTCCCGTATGTTGGGAATTAACAGTCAATTTGCAAAAGCATTTTTCATAACTCCAGCTATGCCGTTATTGCATTACTTAGCAAAGTTCCATCCCATTTGGAGCTTACATAAATAAGTACGGACGATGATACGAATAAAACCTGTCAGTCCGTAATGAACGGGCCTAATTTATATCGCAAGTTAACCTCAATGGCGTCGCGTAAGCGTCCGGAACTGTTATGGCTGTGCAAAGTTTGCGGAGGCCCTAATAGCCAGATCGATGATGCCCTTCGCATCTTTGCTGATCTCGGCAGCAAAAACGGTCAAGTGCGAGCCACACTCATATGTCAAGGGCTCCCGCCGCGAAGCAATCTGTCCGATAACTTTTTAGATCAGTGGTACAGTGACGGATTGGTTCGATATTGTAAGAATATCATTGCAATGGTTTAGAAATAAATATTGCTAGTAGTGGTAGTAGCAGTATATTATTTTTATATGCCTATATAGGTATATATTATTTTATACTTAGTATATTATTATAAAAAAACATATTTCATTTGGAACATTTTATTTTTTTTCGAATTTTAAAATACTTATCTACGAGTACATTTCAAACCATATTCCAGAATGAACTAAGCCGGGATGTACTAACTCTTGATTTAATTAATCGGCAAGTGACTCGGAATTACATAGTTTTGCCTGCAAAGTGGTTGACTGTGCAAATATCAATTAAGTGGAATAGCGGAGATCCACAATTTCCAATTGCTAACATAAGTAGCAACTGTGCATTTGATTACACACTTTAACTATTGATTAATTTACTTATGCAAATAATTAATCGCCTCTGTGGTCTAGTGGTTAGAAGACTGGTTTCGGATATAGAGCTTCCAAGTTCGATTGTCAACCGGTGTACATTTTCCTGTAGGTACTGTTTGGTCTTAGACCATTTTGTGTAAGTGTTGAAATAACAACAAAAAAATTGTAAACCCTCATTTTTTAGCCGTTTTAATGAAATTAAGGGTGAGTTCCACCCATGAAACTGAACAACTTTCCCCAAGAAACCTATGTACAAAATATTACTATTGTCGCCAGCTGATCGGACAGTTTTGTATGGGAGGTCGAAATTTTTATGTCATTTTTGCACATAGGTTTCCTGGGGAAAGTTGTTCTATTTCATGGGTGGAACTCACCCTTAATTTCATTAAAACGACTAAAAAATTAGGGTGTATAGGCTGGCAATTCGTACGTGACAGTTGAGACTGTCACGCATACCATGTGGGCGACGGGGAAGGGTTGACTTTGGCACACAACTGACGTTTCTACCACGCGGCCTTCTTTCACGCTCCCGCAACCATTCGTCCCAACCCGTGCGAGCTTATTATTTTGATTAAGTCTTTATTTATACAATAAATTTGTGGATTTTTTCACGTGTTCTTTTCGCAAAAATACATAGAACTGTCACGTATGAATTTGCCAGCCAATAGTTGCAGTGTTGTCTTCCGTTAGTTAGAGATAAGATGGACAATTCCTCAGTGTTTGAAGGTTCCAGGTGATACCAGGTTATATTGAAGACTAGCATCCCGTTCGCGACTTTGTCCGCTTGAATTTTGAACACCCCCGTGACGAATTTCCGTAAATTTTCTTTAAAACAAACCTTTTTTTGACATTTACAACAACAAAATAAATAAAAATAACATAACAAATAGGTGTAGCATACATTAGTGGCCAATGATTTATATAAAAATAATATAGATGACACTGAAAAGGCGCCAATGGTTTACAAAGTAAAAAAATTAAGACGGTGTTGATTAATTTCGGCGGGCTGGATAAGTTCCACGGGCATCTCTATCAGAATGACTTTTCTGCTGAAAGACAATTCACGTTAGATGACATGAAAGCAAGGTACTTAGATAGCCGAAACTCAGAACAATTATTGTTCTGAGAGCCGAAAGACAATTCAGCTAGATGACATAAAAGCAGAGTACCCAGTCAGCAGAGAGTCATCTCAGCCGGATGACATAAAAGCAGAATGAGCTAGTTGCAAAACGTCTGGAATTGCGAATAGTCCGTATGTTTAGAATACCTTATTAGCCGGAAGTCAAATTAGTTGGATGACAAAAACAGAGAATGAGATAGTTGCGAAAACGTCTGGAAAAGAAAATGGTCTGAACTGTCTAAATCGTATGTCAACTACCGTCTCTCTATCAGAATGACCTATTCGCTGGATGATATGAAAGCAAGGTACTTAAACACACACACTGTCTATTTTAATTTGTAATTTGTTTGCAACAAAATTTGCGTTAAAATTTTATAAACAAAAACAATTAAACATCTTGCCTAAACTCATTTTAAATCTTTGTAAAAATATTAAGATCGGATGTTGATAACGTAGTTTGTTGACATTACAAAGGCGCGTTTGGCTTACTAAGTAAAAAAATAAAGATGGTGTTGATTAATTTCGGCGGGCTGGATAAGTTCCATGGTAGCTCAACCGGAAAGAGCACCTGGCACGGATTGGCAGAAGGGTGCGGGTTTGAATCCTACTCGTGGAAATTTTTCGACACAGTCTTTTTCAATTTGTAATATAGATGAAGCTCAAAAGCTGTATTTTACAACGTTGAAAATAGAAAAGTAAAGATTATAAATAGTAGTTTAGTAGTCTTTTCTAGTATTTGTAGTAATGAGCGCTGAGACAAAGTCAAATTGTTAGCATAAAAAACAGCTTAACTGTTGAGGGCGAGCCCTGCAAAGTTTGCATAGGGCTCAAAGGAACGGCAGCTTACAAGGGAATAGCATAACTTAAGGGGATCCTGCACGAAATTGTGAAAATTTACGTATTTTTAAGTCATTTGTACTATGCGCTGAATTAGTTAAATACATTAAAAGAATTTACGTAAGTTAGCCTGATTATTGCACAAGGTCGTGGCCTTGTTGAAATTTGAAACAAATTGTTTAAACAATAACAAACTATACATAAATCTAATGACTCCTAAAAACATTTTTCTTTGACAACTTTCTTAATTTTACGCATAAAACAATAATTCTTACATGAAAATATTTGTATTGATATTCCGCAGGTCGCCCCCATCTTAAAAAAAGTAAATTTAAATTTTTAACACAAGCGCGTGATGGTTTTGTACATTTCGCAGAATAAAAACATTGCTCTAATCAAATTACTAGGTCTGAAACTTCAAAGCAGAATTGTTCTAATTTTAAATATTAATATGATTGATTTTGCTTGTTCATTATGAGACTTATGTCACTTTTTGCGATCGCACGGCTCCGCGCGGTGCCCTCTTAAGGTAGGAACAGCTGCTTACAAGGGAAAGTACAGAAAAACTAAAAACGATAATTTTAACGCTAAGGATCATAATCTCTGACATACTTAGTTATGACTAATATTACTTTTGATGTTATTATTGAAACTAGTAGTGCGGACGCAATTTTGTCCCCGTGCATGAACCCGCGTATTACTTGACGTATTTCCAAAAAAAATTATCATACATGCCTTGTCCTGACCAACACAACAAAAAGAATTGGAGACAGTTGCATACAAATATTTGACTATACAAATATTCTTAAGAAGCATCTTAGTTTTGAGAATAAACCCTTTAAAACTACAACCTGAATTAAAACCTGTAATTAATCTGAGCACAAAACGCAATACATTAATGAATTCTCAATCGACGACCATCAAATAGACTTAATCACTTGCTGACTTCATAACAAATTAATTAGTACAAGTTGACACACAAAGGATTTGGACTGACAACCTGTTTGAATCTAAACTAGCCGTGCATATTGATACCAGCATTGTCAGGGAATTACCTACCAATGTCATTCAGAAATCCGTAATAAGTACTTAGCGCATCTTTTGGAACTTTAAGTCATTCCTTATCATAAACATCGGTATCAAGCTTGCTGTCTGATGGTACCTAGTCGGTTATATAGATAGATAGATAAAATGCTTTATTGCACACACAAAATACGGAAAACATAAAATATGCATATTAAAACTAATGTGGGCAAAGGCGGTCTTATCGCATAAAGAGATCTCTTCCAGACAACCTTTGAGGTATAGGACAACAGAAAAAGAGCGACTGGCAATGCACCACAAACAAGCAAATATAAAATATAAAAAAAATCAAATAGGACTTCCGCTACGTTACGAAATACTTTCTCTACGAATCAAGAAGACGCTCCCTGGAATCCCTGCCTGAAGACCTTGCAACTGAAACAGTGTTTTCTTCCAACCCAGCATCGCGTACATCAGCGCCGTATATAAAAATAAATTTTATAAACTAACAGTACAGATACGTACTATATATTGTAAAAATAAAATAAAATAAATGTAAGTATATATTATACTAGTAATATAATAAAATACTTAAAATAGAATAATAATTGTTGCAAACTGGGACCTAGTCAAGAGATGCGAATGCAGTTTGGCTTTGAAAGAAGCAGGTACCTACTTTGACTGACGAACTTCAGATGATATACTACCTACCTATACATTGCAACAACATCAGCCTGTAAACGTCCCACAGCTGGGCGCAGGCCTTCCCACATGGGGGGATTGGTCCATAACTCACCACACTGGTCCTTTGCATACGTTACACTAGATAGGCCGTTCCGAACACGCACTATGTTCCACTCATCTGCGGAGTCTACTCGGCACCTGCTTTAGCGTGGCTTCGACATTCACACGGCTTAGGCGCGTGCGGAGCGGCGAAAGTAAGTGAAATTAATTGTTATTCAACTAATTATTATGTAGGTATATCGCATTATTAGAATAGAAAAGATATTTTTTCAATTAGTGTTTTTGACAATCTATTTGGGACGCCATCTTGACACACACTACGTTGTCTTTGACCGATCTGGCGCTTTGGCGCTGCGATGTTTAGCGCTGCAGCGGCTGCAGCGAACTTTAGGTCTCTCATTCCAGAATTGGGACAAATGGTTTGTATGAACGTTCTTGTCTATATCTTCTAGGTCAAAGGTCCTTTGTGGGTTTACTCCTGCCATCTTACGACAACAGTTTCTTCTCAGCCTAAGGCTCTCTCAAAATCCGAACTATATTAGTTAGGTAGGTAGATTAGTTAGTTAGTTAGTTAGATTAATTATTAAGATTTAACTACGTGTTTGTTAACTGTTATTTTTGTTTTGACGTCAGTAAGTACCTAAATATAAAGATTATTGAATAAATTATTTGACTTTTAACAACCGGGATCAACGGCTTTACTTTTTTACTTTAAAACGGCCTTCCGAAGCACGAAATTACTATAATAACAATACTAAAACTAATTCGCAAGTCGCAAACCCTTATGTGTTATTTATTATGCCTCAATAGTTATAGTACTCGTAGTTTTACTTAACTTGTACTTAACTGTAAGCTAAGTATCACTGTTGCTTATCGGCAGAAAAAGTATCAGGCTAACCCTTTTTTAATAAAGGGATATGTTATAATATGCGTACTTACTAAGATATACTATACAGGGTGTAAAAAGACCCTTACTAAAGCAAAAATAAACAAGAACATATAGAGCACAAATAATTGCTGGGAAACCACTTTTGTTTTAAGATATTGTAAAGCAGCTATTTTCTGCAGCACGCAATGTAATGAAGAGTCGGGTGATAACCAGGTGATGGCTTCTGTAGAATAAAGTTTAGTAACTATCTTATTTAAATTGTTATAGCAAAAAACAAAAAAATTGTACACACATATTTAGACGGGATTTAACGCAAAACTACTTAGTAAAGGCATTCTACGCATACCTTTTTATACCCGACGTTTCGACCGAGTTGCACCGGCCGTGGTCACGGGCTGATGCGTAGAATGCCTTTACTGAGTAGTTTTGCGTTAAATCCCGTCTAAATATGTGTGCATAATGGAACGCGAAAGTTTAAAAGTGTATAAAAAAAATTGTAACTTTGACTATTGATTTCTTCGTAATGAAACGGTTCCCAGGTATGATCCAGTACTGACAAATATTCGTGATCATGGACTGAGCGCGTGGCTCTCGGCTTCGTTACGGGTCTTTTTATTGGGTGTGTAATGTATGATATAACAACAAATATCATAACATTTACAAAGTATAATTTGTGATAAAATACTTTTGTTTAATGTAATAACCACAAAGTATAATCAACTTTCGTTGATATAATTTCAAAAGTTATAATTTTAGAATGTATATCAAACTAACTAACTTCGAAAAAACTAACGAAAATCGTTCACCATAAAAATTTAAAAGAATATTATTCTAAACATATAATACTCATTTAATCGAATGTTCGGTTTGTATAATAACTTTTAATATAACAATCAATTTAAATAACATTCTTAAATACTAAATTTAAAATAACCTATCAACAGGTTTTCTTTTTAGCGGGGGGCCTCAGGTCCCTCGACCCCCCCGAGCAGGGAGGACATGCCATCCTGCACCCCCCAGCAAGCAATTGATAAGTTAGTTAAATAAAATTTATTTGAATTGATCTTTATGTAAAGCGAAATATAAGCAATTATTTTATAATCTGAATACATTTATAATAAATGACTAATGACACAGCTTCATTAGTCATTTATTATAAAGTAGTTATTTACCTACCTCCATTTATAGACATACCAATATTTCAATATTTGTTATAAACACTAACGGCGATTGTAGCGACCAATACTGGGTAAAATATATTAAAGCAATTGGTGTAATTTAAACCCAGACTATGTTTTTCATTGCTTTGCGTAGAACAGTATTAACAAAATTAAACAACCCTAAACTGCTTTATTCCCGCAATCAAATTCCCAGGCGGGCTGATTGATTTTTAAAATTGTTCGGGGTATTCCGGCGTCGCAAATCCCAGATTAAACATATTCGGTTGTGTTACACTTGGTTTGTGAGAGCCCTCTGACCTCACTCGATTGGTTCTAAACAGAGGGGAGAAATCCCTGTTGTCATCTTTTATAAAGCTGAAAATGCGAGCGTTTTTGTTTTTGTACGGTTCGGATTTGGGCGGATCACTCCTCGCTCGAAGCTAAATCTGTCAGTGGAAAACTTCGTCGCATAAATCGTAGTGTTAGTAAATGCCACACGGTTTTTTTTTAAACTTCCACAAAAAGTACTATCGCGTGTACACAGTGCACACGGCGTGGGAGGTGTTTCAAATGTTTTCACACTTTATTATTTAACTAATTTAAAAAGCCAATGGAAAATATGTTGTTTTATTTACCATTCAATTTATGAAAATTAAATTAAGTACTGCAGTCATCTGTAGAGCAAAGGCCTCCATCATTGAAATCAAGTCATCGCTATATTTAATGGGTATTGGCTTAATCAGCATGCTTGCCAGAGGGTTATGCATCTAAAAATTCGAAAACACACCTTGCCGAATGGGAATTTAACACGGGAATTTAACCTGGGAATTTCATATATCGATCCAGCGCTTGACCACTCGACCACCGAAGTGTTTCATTATAATCTTACACTATAATTTTCTTTGTATTTTCTTTAAATCTAAATTGATGCGACAGGGGATCGAACCAGGGACCTCAGAGATCGTAATACCATGAAAACTGGTGTACAAACCACTCAACCAAGGAGGTCGTCGGATATGTTCTCCAACTGTGGGAAAATGGGTGCGGTTCTAAGAATGCTGGTGACATTACCTCTTACCTACTAAGAAAAGTAATGCCTTTTTTAAATTAAAGTATTCCTTTTTCTTTCAATACCATTAAATACATACTATACTCACTACTATTATCCACAAAGATTAGTCAGATACTAGGTGAAGAGAACAACAAAAGCAGTGCATGACCACAATCCACGTTTCCCCAAATTTTAGCGTTGAAGGCGTCCGTAGCCGAGCGGATATATGCTCGGGTTGAACGCAAGAAATCGTGATTTAATCGCCTCTGTGGTCATGGCTAAGCTACCGGTCTCAGACCCAGTGGTCCCGGGTTCGATTCCTAGCGGCTGGTCATTTTTGTGTACTTCGTTTGGTTGGTGGTAGGGCTGTTAAGTCCGCCTGGCTAGCTACCACCATCTTATCTAAGTCTGTCGCCATAACAACGATGTTTATAGCATTGTTGTGTTCCCACAGTTTGAGCATGATAACCAGTTCCTCAGTGGTTGAGGATTCCGGGTGAAGCGTGCTTCCACCTTCGGCCTTATCGTCACTTACCATCAGGTGAGATGAAGGCCAAGCCCTTATCCGTTGTAGAATAAAAAAAGAAAAACAAAGATTAAATCCCCATAGCTCCATTAGACTACTGACGTGAACCCACTCCGACACAGTCATTTTAACAGTACTATTTATTAATTTAACCGCACATTAATTTATTTAATGTGCGTAATGTATAATCTTTAAAAAAAGAACTAAAATTACAAATGCTCAGCGTGATAGTTCATACTGTTGGACACAGTATAAATACTAGCTCATATTTATACTGTGTGTTGGATGCAGGTAGGTGCTGTCTTTAGTCCGTTAGTCGCCTGTTACGCCATCCAAGGGAAGAGATGGGTTATAGTATTCATTTAATAATAAACCGCCACCACACTGCAATACCATTAAGGGTGGATTCGACCAAACTGGAATAAGGTCTTATACCTAGATTAAACGCCGAATTTGTATAGACTAATCTCGGAGTAAGTCTTATTCCAGCGTCAATTACAGTAAGTTAAAAGATCATTATCTCGACAACCTATAAAACTGTTTATACCGTTTCTTAAAGCACAAATAGTACTTGCTTCAGTAATGCTTCAGATGCTTAACTAGGTCATAGTTTACTAAAGTGCTTTTTCTTTTTCAGGTACGTTACATTTCATTCAGTGCCATGAAAGTGAAAGTCAATTGTGAACGCGAAGGTTTACAACGACTTCATATTTTATGAACCGCAATCGGCCAGTTCAAGGTATGTTATATAATGCCTTTAAGTATTTTATTGCATGCAACATATAACATACACATACTTATGTCAGCCTGTGGACTTTATAATTACATGTGGTGCGATTATAAAATACTAAAATAGCGTGTGTTAAACTGAGTAAGCAATTTATAAAATCAAGCGAAACGAATAGATTAAATTCTACGGTTTTTTATTTGTTAATAGCATGAAATAATGCTTTAAGTGGTTTTGTTCCTTATTCGATTTATTTATAAAACAAACCTTTATCTGCGTAGATAACGGTCTCACCTCATAAAACAATTTCCAAATTCATTATAATCAAAACATTAAATTATAATGACATGGATGCGTTGTAAAGTAACTAAGCGATAAAGATATAAATAGAAACATACTCTTCAAATTTGTAGTTAGGAAAGCTTAAGACGAAAACTGCAAAGTTAAAATCTTTCAAAGTACTTAAGTAGGTAAGTATCTATACTAAGTTGGCTACATAAGAAAGTATAGCTCTCCTTGTGAGTGGAACAAGTTTAATAACTCCATGACCTATTCTCTCATTAAAATCTTTATGCTTAACTATTCATAACTCGACGACTGCAAAACAAAGGCTTTCATGTCTTTAGTTTCGAGTTTCCGAGAGCGTTTGTTTCAGCCAAGGAGCCCGTGTCAGACGAGACCTCACTCCGTTTTAATTATATTTGAACTAAGCTTCATTAACAGTGGCACATCAATTTTGACAGTTGAATACCAGAAGTGTTGTAAAAGACAAATTGGTTTGCGTTCCAATAGGTATTGGAAATGGAAAAGTTATTGGGTATTGGCGAAAGTCTTAATTTTTCTGCGGTATTTTTGTATGGTACGTGACTGTGCGGGTTTTCGTTATATTTCACTCGAGCATTAATAAAGTAAGTGACGAGATTAGCTTGTAGTACTGATATCGTGATAGTATTTCAAATGCTTGTATTTTGTTTTATTCAGTTTTGTGCATAACTCCCACATCTGGTATCAATGTCACTAAAAAAAACAAAAAAAATCTTACTTTAGTCATAGTTGAATTAATTCACACATTTCGCAGTCCCCGCAAGAATCGGAGCATTGAAAATGAATACAAAAATTTACAAAAAAAATATTTCTTTTTGATTAACACATTTCAAGTTGAATAATAAGAAACTTTTATTGAGATATACTTCCCTACAACACAACAACATTACTTTCAAGTCGAATATATGACCCTGCA
Source organism: Scoparia ambigualis (assembly GCA_963921215.1). Classification (NCBI taxonomy): domain Eukaryota; kingdom Metazoa; phylum Arthropoda; class Insecta; order Lepidoptera; family Crambidae; genus Scoparia; species Scoparia ambigualis. Next base: position 28,644,158 of record OY992503.1, read on the forward strand.
CAACACAAAGAAAAACATTTTCTTTTCTTTGATATAACCTAAGTAAAATTCATGGCGCCCGATTAATTTCACATAGATTGTAAAAGCAAAAGAGATTTTCGAAATTCTTATTCGATTGCACTTCTCACCTGCATCCGCATCTTTTAACACCATAACCATGACGATGGGTCAATAATCATAGAAGCTATATGAATACGGAAATACCGGTTTTACTTCAATTCCAAATCTAAAGGGACCACCTACAGATCACAATTATTAACCGATTTTCAAAACAAAATCGCCTTTTTGTAGCTAAACATACCCTAGGCATAGGCAGTATGAGCGACCTGCAGAATTATCTCGACAACTTAGATTATTTGGCTTAGTAATCAGCGCTTCCAAAACCCAGATTATTAAACAGTCTGCAAAAGGAAAATCTGCGGACGATGTTGCTGTTTACCTGCAAGGAATGCTTCTAGATGAAGTAGAAACTTTCCGGTATCTTGGGAGTCTAGTGCGCAGTGATAATTGTCTCGAGTCAGAGATTTCTACACGGATCGCTAAAGCCGCTGCGGCCTTTGGTGGACCAAACCGACGAGTTTGGAAGTCACATGACCTGAAACTTCACACAAAGCTCGCTGTATACAAAGCAATAATTCTACCTTTGTTGCTTTATGCCTCAGAGACCTGGTGTCTGTCCAAAGGAGACATCAGACGGGCAAATCTTTGGATGAGCTGGCAGGATCGTGTTTCAAATTCGGTGGTTCTACGTCGAACAAAGATGTTTGGAATGGAGTAACTTCTCATGAAAGACCAACTTCGCTGGTGTGGGCACCTTGTTCGCATGGAGTCTACCCGGTTGCCAAAACAAGTGTTTTACTCTGAGCTTAGCTCAGGTAAACGCAAATCGGGAGGTCAGTATCTGCGTTACAGGGACGTCTTGAAACGCCACCTGTCTGCTATTGGCGCGCCTGGTGAGTTGTGGGAGAAGCTTGCCAATCAGAGATCACACTGGTGATCGCTGCTATCAAACTGGGTCTACAAAACTTTGAACGTGCCCGTCATGAAGATCTTGACGCCAAACGGTAGATTCGAAAAACTCGAACCAAGTCCTCTTACAACTATACATATGCTAGTGGGTCTCTTCATTGTGTTTCCTGTAACAGGACTTTCAAAACCAAATTTGGTTTTGCAAGTCACGCTCGCGCCCATGCAAGGGTCCAGGCTAACGCTAACATTAGCTAAGGATGTCGCCGTCGACGGATACATCTGGGAGGACATCATAATCATCAATACCCTAAGACCCTTTTTCACTTTTTCTTAAGTCTGTTTTTTTCCGAAGTATTTAAAATTTAGTAAACAAAAACCCCCCAAAAAATCGATTCCGAAAAAAAATTCCAGAAGATTTTCAAAACTCAAACGCTACATGTGTCTCGATAATTTTAACTCTTGGTACTATTCCCATTTCGATCCTCCCAAATCCTCAGAGCTGTGGCCAAAAATACGTCTCAGGCGATTTGCATCTGATGAACATTTTCAATGGTAAAATATTCCGAGTACAGATATGTTATTAGTTAGTATTTAGTTCATTTAAAATATCTATAAATGAACTAAAATACCGATTATAATAATAAATTAATTAATTAATCGCAGTCTTATAGCGCATATAATATGCTACGTTGTCGAATTGAGCAGCGAGCTTTAATCATATCTCAACTAAGGGTTGTGACTAAGTTCTGTTTTTGTTTGGCTACACGCGTAAACAACATTTAATTAATTTTGTTGATTTTACCTATAAAACAACAGAGTCTTCAATCTCTTTGACGTACAATGTAGTGATTATATAAGCTCTTTGTTTGCAATTTTGTTTTATAATGTACTGTTTGTAATAAACTGCATATGGAATTTAAAAATTATGAAATCGTAGTAATACAGACCTACAGATTCAGATGCTATCTTCAAGCCGTTACAGTTACGCCACATTGGTTGTACGTCTAGCCAATTCCGTATGTTAAACAAGGTCGACTAATCTGTCCTGTTCAGTGTTCACCTCTAAGAGGGCCATTGTCTTATTCATGAGCGTCTATCGCAACAGGAGTTCATTTTGAAGTGCAAATGTAAGTGCCTCACTCTTTTTCCGCCGTAAATTATCCAACAATTTTCTCACCTCTTTAGAGCCCACTTCGGCTCAAATATCACGAATATTAAAAGCAGACCATAACTTTTGAAGTTGAGATATTATGTTCCCCTGCTTTTGTTTTAGCGTTTAGACGAAATCTTCTTGAAACTTCCGTGAGAATTTACCCATAGAAATAAATCATGTTTACCGATTCAAACTAATAATACATGAAGTCCTGTTTTCTGTAAATTTATCGTGGATTTGACTGGATATTTTGTTTTGCATCTAAAGACATCATTGTTCCTCCAACCAATCATCGATTACAATAACCCTATACGACGACATACAAAGACTAAAATTGACTGCAAGCAAACTCTTTGCTACCCCAATACGGCATAAAGGACGGAAACGCCTTGTTCTACTTGCATTTCCTTCACATTAGTGCACGTCTACTAATAATTTATGAGATTAACCATATGTACTGCCAATGATTCGTATATTTATTTATTTATTTATTTTAGGATAGCTAACAGCTTACAATGCAAAAGATAACAACAAAAATAATAACACTAAGCTATTAACAAGCTACCACATTTAAAATTCTTACTTAACTTAACATATTACTCAACAATTTAATCTTAAATAGTAATTTCGGCTTTAAGCGCCTTTTTTATGCAATTGATACTGCCACAAAAAATGTCTATATCAGCATTAGAACTATTTATGTACATACAAGCTCTTACGAGAAAACTTCTCTGTCTATAGTTGGTGTGAGTCGAGGGGATGCTAAATGAATTGTTACGGGGTGCTCGTGTAGGTATTTTAAAAGTGACTTTGCTCAGCAAATCAGGACAAACTAGTGTACTTCTGATTATCTTAACTAAAAGTACAATGTCTGCAATGTTTCGTCTTTGACTAACTGGCAAAAGATGAAACTTAGCGCAGCGTCGTTCATAAGGCATTTTAGGAATTTTTAATTTTTAATATAAATAACGAGTAAATTTTTGTGATTTTTTTTTATAATAACTATATACGAATCATAACGAGGGTTCCAAATAGAACTAGCGTACTCCAGGTGGCTACGGACGTATGCACAGTAAAGAATTTTAATAGTATTCATGTTTGAATAACTTAGATAAACGCATAACAAACCCCAAGGCACGGGATGCCTTATTAATAGAATAAGTTATATGCTTGTCGAATAAAAGTTTAATATCCAGAATAACTCCTAAATCTTTAGCCTCGCGCTGAATCGATAACTTATAGACATATACTGAGCTATAGCAACGATGTCGCATAGTATTTACATACATACTTTTATTCACGACTATTATCCCCGAAGGGTCAGTCAGAGACTAGGCAATGAGGACAAAAGCAGTCCTGTGCCATAGGCTACTTTTCACCAAATAGCGACTGCACTCATGTACTCAGCGTGAAAAGAGGTGAGCCCATCGCCGCTTTATGCTGTTGGATGTATGTGAAGTATTTAGACCGTTAGTCGCCTTTTACTAAACCCAAGGGAAGAGAGGAGGTATTCTTTTAATGAGCCGCTACGCCACACGGTTCATATTTAATTAACATAATAAATCCCAGATAAGCCTACTGGCCTAAATATAGGTCACCTACAAGAATAAAATATTTCTACCTACCTACATTACTTACTTTAATTATTTGGCGTTTTGAGTAGAATTGAAACGTTATGTTATCAATTCTATAATACAAAGTTGGATATTATTTTGTCAATATTTGATTGTAAATTGTGTGGTATTATAATTTACTAGTTAAACATAATAATATGAGTAACAAATAGTATGTAAAAAAATCTTATTTAAAAAAAAAGTTAATTATTATTGTTTTTATATAGTCTTCAGTGTTTGTTCTTATTATTTGTTAGAAAAAACTATGATAAAAAAATATGATATTTTAGTTAAATTTGCTTGTAAATTGTGGTGTCCTACATATAGGACACATATAGTTAGCGGCTCATGAATTTGTAGACGCTTTATAAAACTATTTTGATGATGAGGACGATACCAGAGGTCTTTTCTATTCTTCCACTTTCTGTAAATCCTTATTGACCTTCTAATGAAGATTTATGGAACGGAAAGAATGGTACTTTGAACCATTTTCCGAGAAATATATTGCTTCAACCTGCAGAAATAAATATTCAGAGCGAGGATCCTGTACTCCAGCTAAACATAAGCGTATCTATGCTTGGACAGAACTTAGTAAAAGCACGTGTAAAATGTCTTTCTGTGCAAGGAGCTCTTCAAGATGTCAGATGAACAGTCTTCAAGATGAACAGTCCCATCAAGTGGTTTGGTAACTTTATCAATGACGAAGTTATTTTTTATACTTACTAAAAACAATAATTACACATTCCGTCAAGAAACCAGAGGACATATCAGCCGAAGATATTATGAAATGCTTCATCAATATTCGATATTTTGTTTTTGAGCGGTTATACGTTGCTCCCGTGAAGCAAAATTGTTTTCTTGGGAACTTGTGATGCTCGAAACGAGCTAGTGTATTCTGCTATGCTATGTTGGGATCGATTCGTTTATATTTTCGACACCTTGATGTCAATGAATAGTTTGATTTGGAAGGCAAATACACCAAAATAAGGCCTTCGTTGAATGCAAGGTTTTCAGGATATTCATCTCTCACTAAAAATAATACTGAGTAAGTAGTAGCTGTAAAGCTGTCAAACCATGATACCTTATCATAAAAGACACTGCTGCAAGGAACTTCTTCACAGGAACACCTTTGATGGAGGAGATAATATTATGGCCAAATATGTCTTAAAACTTGAGTTTTTCTGCATGTTACAATGCAACATTTTTACTACCCATTTATTCTACTGTCCTATAGACAGGGTTTTTCCTGAAAGCCTTTTAGATCAGATTTTTTCAGAATTTTTTTCAATGTTATCTAATGCCTACTACATAACTAATAAAGTTCATATTTTTAAGAATATTTAGAAAAAAACAATTGCCGACTTATCTGGGATATAATTTTAACACACTACACACTACTTCCTTAAAGGTATCTTATTTAAAATCTTTATGTAACTTACGGAGAAAGGAATTTTTATTTTTTAACAATTCAATATCAATATTTTAGTAGGAAGCGATTACGTTTTAAGAATGATTTTATTTATTACATTTTTATGTTTATATTCACACGTTGTCACTACTGGACTGTGTCGGCAGAATACGAATAGTGTTTTATGTTGTCATAATAGTGTACAAATTCTAGAATATTATAGTGTAAGTGAATTCCTGAATGAGAAACAATTAATAATTGATTAGTTATCTTATTAATATAATAAATTAGAATTTATAATAATTTAATTAAGTTTAACATATTTTTGCATGCCTAATGGTAAAATATGGCTGAATCAATTTAATTTTTCTGTACCACCAATCATGTACCCATATTTGCATCATCTTTACTCAAGTTATTATGTACGCGTGTACCTACTTGTGTACCAATAACTTGTATTCTTTGTGTACTATGTAATTTCGGGACTATAGAATCAAGGACAAGAAGGATTGCGTGAGTCGTAGCCATAAGGCTTTTAGACGTCAATAATATTGGTGAATATGTGACAGACGCCAACCGACGATCATCCGTGGAATAAATACACTACAAAAATCTCTTAGCGAATTAGTCTTTGCTACTGTAGTTTGAGAAATTTAGTTCTTTATTCTTTTAAAAAATAACGAAAGAAGTATATGGTCCTTCGAGCCGGATATCTAGGAAAACGGGCGACTTTAAAAAAAGATACTACCTATCAGTATTTTGTGGTTTGAAGTACCTAAGTATTTGATAAAATTAGCAATTATTATTAAAACATGTTTTACAACAAGTAGTGTTCTATGAAAATTGGCATTTAGCTTGTGTTACTATTCAAAATGCCGTGCTAATTTACATACAATTCACAAACTATCAAGCGGCAACGATGCAAGTGAAAATGCACGAACTAACCGACCCAATATCAATCAAAAGGGGTGCGTCATGCGTCAGGAAGACACTATTTCACCTAAGCTGTTTACGGCTGTCTTAGAAGACGTCGTGAAATCGCTGGAATGGGACCAAAGCGGGATTAACATAAATGGTGTCTACCTGTCGCATCTTAGGTTCGCAGACGATATTGTATTGTTTGCAGAGTCCCTGGAAGAACTTAAGCTAAGAGAACTTTACGATGCTTCCTTGGCGGTAGGTTTGAAGATGAACATGTCCAAGACGAAGGTGATGACAAACATCTGTAGTTGCCCGATTCCAACCATTGAGGTCGGAGGAGGGCGGCTGGAGGTGGTGGACCACTACGTCTATCTGGGACATGTATTATCTTTTAACAAGGAGCATATAGACAAAGAAATCTCTAGGAGGATACAGCTCGGATGGGCAGCATTTGGCAAACTGGATGATGTCTTCCGGTCAAGAAAGATCCCTCAGTGCCTGAAGACCCGTCTCTATAACCAGTGTGTCTTGCCAACTATGACGTACGGCGCCGAGACATGGACGCTCACTCAGGAGACTGTACACCGAGTACGAGTTGCACAACGTGCCAAGGAACGAGCCATGCTCAGCATCAACTTTCTCGACCGTGTCCGCAATACGGAGATTCGTCGTCGAACTAAAGTCTTCGACGTTGATGACAGGGCGATCAACCTGAAGTGGAGTTGGGCAGGACACCTGGTAAGACGTGGTGATGGCCGATAGAGCAAAACTTTGACGGAGTGGTGGCCAAAATCTAGCCAAAGAAATCGAGGACGTCCGAGGGCACGCTGGGTTGATGACATCGTCAGGGTCACTGGCAGCACCTGGATGAGATCGGCACAGAACAGAAGGGACTGGCATAAATTAAGGGAGGCCTATACCCAGCAGTGGGTGGTTGCGGGCTGATTGGTTGATTGATTGATCACAAACTCATTTATTCAAGTATAGGCTAAAAGCATTTTTCCTATCTAATGAGGAACTCGTTAGCGCAGCGGCTAAAGGGTGAAATAATAATCAGTATATTTGTTGTTTTACCTACTAGAGTTAGAAATTTGACTAAATCACCATACAAATTAAGTGCGTACTCTATTAAGTATGTTTTGCTTGACATAATATGACTTAAGACCAATTATTATCACCACGCCTGCCTCACCTTGCGCGTGCAGGTCGGTGATCACAAACCCAGTTTATACATCAATTAATTTACGATTATTTTCAAGGCAAGGGTGAACAGGGATTATCTAGGCAAGTATGCTACATCCTAGGTTGCATCGTCACTTACCTTCAGGACATGAGATCGCGGTCAAATACTTGCCTATAAAGAATTAAAAAAAAAAATACGGAACAAACTTTGCCCGAACTGGGAATTGCAACTATAGGGCTTCCCTCCGTATACCGGACCGAACGTTTTGTAAACCAACCGCCAAGGCGTCAACAATTAAAATGTTACGTTTATATTGCTCTATGAGGTTCAAAATTCGAGTAGTGGTTCTAACTTTTTTCAAGCGAATGTTTTTGAGTTAGCCAGCGCTTGTTAGTAGCTTAACTACTCGGCAGATAAGTGACGAGAATATCAAACTAACTACGTTGAGTTCGTACTGCAGTGATGTTTTCCGCAACCAAAGAGTTTTCCTGTTTATACGGCAGAGGGGCCAGTAATGCAAAGCACACACTAAGGAGTAGAAAAGCAAACAGATGTTAAGGACACGTTCCCGAAATAGCGTAGCTATTTGAACCCGAATCTGCGTAGCTCGTTTTCGTATGCATAGCTTTACTTGAGTGTTATTTGAATTCAATGTTGTGTCAGCTTTTATGTTTAATGTATCGAAGTAGAGTTTACTTATTTAGTTTTCTAAAACAACAATATTATTATCGATTTTTAAAGGTACACATATTTACCTCTTCCACAATCAATAATCTTGACTCGTAACGTTATTAAACTACTATGATGAAGGCATGATGAAGGCTTCATAAGGCAGCCGCCCGGAATGCGGAAGGTGCGTGGTTCGATTCCCGCCTGAGGTTGTCGTCTTTTTTCAGTGTTTAAAATTTTACTTAAGTATATTTAAGCGTTAATAAAACGCTAAAATATAAAACATTAATACTATGATGAATTTAAATAAACTGTTGTGTTTGTTATACAAATACATTTTGTGTTAGTGACAATTCCTCCAATACTTTATTATTTTGTTACTTGACCGACACGGTCATCATCTAATGATTTGACACAGTATAAACCTACATAATCACTTCTAGGTACCTATTTATTACAATATGTACTAAATTGATACCTAGGTACATATTTATTAGAATTCAGTTTTATTTAAAACTTAAATCGGGTTGTTCCGTATTCATCCGACATGAACTCAAAACAATAATATTTTTTTCCTCACACAGCCCATTTCTATGCCTTACTCATCCTACATTATTAATTACTCAGCCAAAATCTAAATTAACCAGGAGTAAATCAACAAAAATAAAATGAAATCAGCAAAACCCACGGACACCTTTTATGAACATAAATGCATGCATGTAATATTTTCATAAAAAAAAATAGGTATAGCTTGACCACGACCTCTATGCCGCTGCTGTCATACAAGTTAGTACCGCAGCAGCGGTATAGCGGTCGTGGTCAAGCTATAGTAACTGGCGCTATTAGTCTTTGGTCAGACCGTAATAAATTTGATATGGGATAGTAAGGAATTAAAAATTTCAATATTGCTATGGCTGGGTAAGGAATAGAAATAGGCTGAGTAAGGGAAAATTTATTAGTGGGATGAGTTCATGTGCGATGATGATGGATGATACGGAACAACCCCTTTAAATCCAGTTTCACCATTTAAAAGCCTTTGGAAAAGCTCATTAAATGTTTCAATGCACGACAATCTTAAGAAAAACTGTCTCAATCATGGGAAATCCTCAAACAGCCTTAAAACCCAAATTGTTGCATTAAAAATAATGGCTGTATAAAGATGAAGAAAATCAATAAAGCTACGCCAGACGTCTTAGTTTATGGTCGCCATTTCACTATCACTTAACATTTTTGGCTTGCTGACTTCCTAAATATATAGAAGTTTGCTAAACGTTCAGTTGAGGCAGTACTCGTACATTCCTAACATAAGCCCGACACGACAGGATTCTGCGAGTTAACGGCAAAACTTTGGCGTTCACCGGCCATTGTTTTAGATACAGCACACTGCTTATAATGCTTCAAATTCTAATGTCGACATTAGTGTAAGAAACGACACGTTCACACGCCTCAAAGATTTATAATGCTGTTTAATAAGCGATAGTCACGCAAATAATCTAATATAAAATGCTCTTTGGGTACAAAACTCCTAAATTATACTTTAGTTTTCTAAATTACCGACGTTATAGAGAATTTGAAGTGCCATTTATACATGCGTTTTATCTTTGACACCTTTATATTTATATAACTATATGCAAGCGAATGCCAAACTGGCTGTCAATTGTTAAATTTTATAATATACCTTATACGACGCATAAATCACACTAATATTATAATGGCGAAAGTTTGTGAGTGTGTATGTTTGTTACTCTTTCACGTAAAAACTACGGAATAGATTTGGATGAAATTCGGCATACAGATAGTTTATAATCTGGATTAACACATAGTATACTTTTTATCCCGATATTCCCACGGGAACGGGAACCACGCAGGTGAAACCGCGAGCGGCCGCTAGTACTTTCATATTTTCAAATACTTCTTGTAAATTTAATTTTTGCCTTAGTGTTGCACAGTTAAGTACTACTTATGTTATTAAAAGGTATTGGTTTCATTGCTTAATAAAATTAAATAATGTCTGTAGAACTATAAACAAACAGCTGCGCGATCAGCTGACTGTTGCTTTAATTTTATGATTCACACAAAGTCCCTACAAATACTTTAATCTTTTAAGAAGTTCTTGCAATTCTAATATCCGCCTTAATAATTTCATGTCCCTGAATGCAAAGTTATGAGCACGTAAGTAATAATGTAAGAACTGGCACACCCCTGAGACAAACTTCAACCGCTCCACACTGCACTTGGAAAATAAAAGTTTCCGAGTTGGGGGTACGGTATCTAATGAGTAGCTTTAAACTACAGCGTAAGTTAGCTAAGTATATTTTAATCGTGATTATAACTTTCAAGACTCGAAGCGAGACATTGCGTCACTTAGCGTCTTTTACCGTTTATACCATTACGGATGCTCTGAAGAACTCTTTGACCTCATCCCTCCTTCTCCCTTCCTCCATAGGGTACGCGTGCTGCTCTCCGGAGTCACCAATTTACAGTCTCTAATATTCCATCACGCACAGAGAAATTTGGTGACTCGTTTCTTTGTCGCACTTCCAAAAGATGGAATAGTCTACCAGCACACGTATTCCCTCCTACCTATGACATAGGGTCCTTCAAACGAGGCGTGAAGAGGCACTTTGTGGGCCGGCAGAGTAAGGGTGACTGATGCTACGTCTCTTACGTTGCACCAGTTGTCCTCGCGCCTGAACTTTATTTCCACTTAACATCAGGTGGAGTGGGGTCATTTGCCGGGCTTAGTATGTAAAAAAAAAGCGCTAAAATTCAGAAAAAGTATATGAATATTAGGAGCGTTTAACCGTGTCGCGCAGCGGTGAAAGTATACTACCACCCCCTCTCCTCCCTTGGGTGTCGTAAAAGGCGACCAGCGGACTAAAGACTGCACATACATTCCAGCATAGAGCGGCGACGGGCTCGCCACCTGTCACGCTGAGCACGTGCAGTCGCTATTTGGTGAAAAGTGGACTATGGTAGAGGACTGCTTTTGCGGTTCTCATTGCCTAGTCTCTGACTAACCCTTCGGGGATAATAGTCGTGATTATGTGTATGTATGTAGTATATGATGATTTCCCGCGAGCGGAATTTGAATTCACATCTGCTGACAATCTTAGTCAGATCAGAAGAGTCTAATACACCTTTTTCTGGTTTTTATATCTGAATTGTAATAATATACCTACAATAAAAATACAAAAAACTCGTTGCGTGCTAAATAGTACCTGTATAAATAAATATTCTAATGTTCGATATTCAAATAATCATTAAAAAATTAAAAATAATATGTATTTCATTTTTATTTAAATAATAAGTACATACATAACCAATACTATTATCCCCGAAGGGTTAGTCAAAGACTAGGCAATGAGGATAGAAGAAAACTCTCCAAATCACTCTTTAATTCTCTCCAAAAGAAATTAACTTAAAATTCACTAATTCAAAATGTCAAATCGCCAAGATAATAGAACCGGAAATAAAAAAGACTTTTCCAAATTACTTTTTAAATTATTTCCTAATTCGAAGAACACAAAATATTCATATCTAGCCACGGATCTTGATTAAGAACTTAAAAAACTGGAATTATATAGGTAATGAGGATTTCAAAAGGAGGATTTGGCTTAATTGCGAATAAAATGAGGATAGAATTAGACGAGGATGCTCAAATGACGTAAAATTAGCGTCGATCTGAAATGAAATCTTTGCAAGGGTCTTGTTTTTATACGGACTTTCGGTAACTGGGACATTAATGAGCTAATAACCATTTAGAGATATCTAATCTTTCTGCTAGCCTCTTTATAACTTAAGCGATGCTAAAACATATGTTTTAGTGATAATAAGAAATTAATGAACAAAATAAGTTTATCAATAATTAAGGATATGTATGTATTACGATTTGGGTTTATTCCACCCAGTCTGACTGATATCTCAGGATCCACACGACTATTACCTATCTTCGGTAGATAGATATGGGAATAAATTCAGACAAAAAATGCTACAACATTTATGTTGATAAAGGAGCTGTGCGTAAACCGTGTCGCGTGGCGGTGAAAGAATACGACCACCCCTCTCTTCCCTTGGATGTCGTAAAAGGCGACTAACGGACTAAAGACTGCACATACTTTTAACAGCATAGAGCGGCGATAGGCTCACCACCTGTCACGCTAAGCACATGTGCAGGACTATGGTAGAGGACTGTTTTAGCAGTCCTCATTGCTCGGTCTCTGACTAACCCTTCGGGGATAATAGTCGTGATTATATGTATGACGTATGTAAAGGAGCTATGTGGTGGCGGCTCATTAAAAGAATACGACCGACCCATCTCTTCTCCTAGGTGTATTAAAAATACTGAAGACTGCTCATACAACCAACAGCATAAATTGGAAATGTGCTCACCACCGATTAAGCTGAGCACAAGTGCAGTTGCTATTTGGTGAAACGTGGACTGTGGCTGTGCACTGTTTTATGGTCCTCATGCCTAATCTCTGACTAGACTTGGTAGAGTATGTATGTATTCGTAGAATAAAAGAAACATAGAGGCTTCCTAATATTTGCTCTATCATAAAAGTATGAATTATTCATCTTTCTATGACTTGCCGTTCCGATTATCAGTAACGTCCATGAGTCCTGTATCCCTATCAATCGCCAACAACCATCAAATCAGAATCACAGTTCGCCTACTCACAAATTGCACGCGTCGCTGCGAAGGGATACGACGACGACGGATTGATCGCTAAACTGCTCATCAGATCGTACGTGCAAATTAGACTAGACGTACGATTTAAAATCGAGTTCCACACTCTATCGAATTAGCGGCGGTGAGCCGATGCCAATCAACAATCTCACTCGCAACACACGACGCTGTGTGATTGCGCTGTTTACTCACAACTGGTCGTCGGCGTTCGCAAACCTAGTCCCGTAACGTAACGTAACGTGGGTCGTTCTGCTGTGTGCTTACCCTAAAACAAGGTAAATGGCGAATACATTTTGTATGAGCTGTCTCAGCGCTCTCGGGCGCGGTTTAAAAAAAACGTACACACTCATCAAAATTTATTAAAAGGCTCTGTTTGCCGGAGCTCCGCAAATATCGGCTTAATGCGGCGCAGCTTGCCGTGGCTTGCATACGTTCGCACCTTTGCTCCGTACGGTTTCAGACATAGGGTCGGATTTAAAAAGCGGAGGGTGAAAAGGTTTATCCGAATAGGCCGCAGATCAATATGATTCCTGCCTTTTCTGTTATTTACGTACATTGGTGTTTTCCTTTTTTGACGTCACTTCTGCGCGATTTTTGTTTCAGGTTTCCTTTGTTTTTTTAGGCTGAAATGTATTGTCGAGACCCGAATGAATGGTATTTAGTTAGTGTATGTGTTTTTGTGGTAAATAACAAGAAGTTTTATAAAAGCTGCGTTCTTTTGACGGCAGTCAGAACCAACCTATCTATTTTTTTTATCATGGAATGGTAAACACGTAATGGACTTGGAGAAATTTGAAGCCCATAATATGCCCATATAAGGACAAAATATGGGCTTCAAATGTCAAATGAAGCCCATGTCCATATCCATATTTTTTAGCCGATAGACCCGCTGGTGCTAGGTGATGATAAAGTCGATGGTGGAAGCACTCCACTCGGAATCCTCACCTACTGGGGAACTGGCTATCTTATCTCTATCTTTCAACATACAAACTTACAATAATATAATCACGACTATTATCCCCGACGGGTTAGTCAGACTAGGCAATGAGGACAGCAAAAGGAGTCCTAGCGACTGCACATGTGCTCAGCGTGACAGGTGGTGAGCCCATCGCTGTTGGAAGTTGGTATGTGCAGTCTTGAGTCCGTTAGTCGCTTTTTACGACACTCAAGGGAAGAGAAGGGGTGGTAGTATTCTTTCACCGTTACGCGCACGGTTATTCAGTAACATTAATTTATTTAAAGGCGCATATTTTGATAAGATAGGCTGTCACAATGAGCTTGGAAAAAGTATTTTTATTTATTTATTTTTAAATATTTACATTTTAACTTAAAATATGACATTAATTTTTTTTCTGTAGCCCTTCAAAATACTTCACAATAATTTTTTAAAGATTCATAAAAATGACCACGCGCTATTGTTTTTGTGACAATCAAAATACACGCGAAACCCGCGGCAAGACGTCATTATATTCCATTCTCTCGTACGGGTGGCGCGACTCGCGCGACTTCGTTTTATTAATATGTTCATATGAACCAGTGCAGTTATGCCACAGATTACTTAATAATTAATTGTACAAATAGTAAAGTTTTAAAATAAAGCGAGAGCGGCGGCGGGGGCTATCGGATACAATGACGTCACGTCACGTCAGTCGAGTGCCAGCGAACTAAGCGAGGTAGTAGTGTTTAATGCAATTATTTATGTACAATAACTTTGTAAATACTTCTCGTATCGGAGTGAATTAAAAACTATTGGTTTTAGAATAACGACTTCTATAATGGTATAAAGTAAAAATGAACTTTTTTTTCATTTTTCCTAAGTCCATCCAGCCTCGATGCTAAGGCGTGTTCGTGGAAGCCCCAATGACATTCTACGTGTTGTAGCTGATCAAATAAACTGCCCTTTTATGATGCATTGGGTTCGGCTGCACGTGTAGTTTAATTATTATTTTTTTTTACTTAATCATTTTATTTCTTTATTTAATTTATTTTATTTTATTTTTATTATGTTTTGTGATATTATTTTGGTAATTGTATTTGTAATTTTGTATTTCTCGATGCTATATGGACTTAATTATGTCTGAAATAAATGTTTGAATTGAATTTAAATTGAAATTCCTCGAAGGAAGAAGTAAACAATGTTGAACACACGTTAAAAAAATAATCAAGAATCAAGAATCAATATAATTTTTTCAGGTTAGGCCATGTTTCGGATACAGCACTTAAGAAAGTCATTTGTTCTTCTCTAATTGATTTATAAAATAATATCAATATCTGCCGCTCGCTCCATCACCGTACATTTTTTGGGTCCGGCCCTTATGGTCCCAGTCCGGTTTGCCCCCGGCCGGCATGCACTAACATTGAAATTTTTTTTTTATGCCCAACAGTGAGAAGTTTATATATATATATTTTTTTAATACCTACGCTACAGATGTAGATTTCAGTAGTTTGTTATATGAAATTGACTAATAAGAACTGGAGATGATCGCGACAAAGGTTTTTCTATTCGCCTTTCTACAGGATTATTCTACAATCGTAGAAGAATAAAATCTAACTACAAATCCTACAGCCGACTGCCTTTTAATATTCAATTGTTCCAGACAAAATGCAAAAGAGCATCGTATTTCTTTGTTTACCGCGCTGCGAGGCTGAATATCGATAAGTGATTCATCAAAACGCTCCGGGAATGCTGTAAATAAGGGTCGCATGCAAAGATCGATTATTCAACGTCACCCACCAAGTGAATGGAAGATCCACCTTTCGATTACTCCGTAGTCGTATGCATGAACGATTTGAATCATTTTTATCGATGTAAAAAATCAAATTTGGAAGAGACGACGACGTATAAAACAAGTATGCTGATCTAATTTTAGTAATTTTCTTGATATAAGTAGGTATTAAGAGGCCTATTACATCTCGAATGTGATTTTTGCGTAAAATGCCTATTTTCGCATTTTATAGTAATTTTGCAGTTGTATTTATCGTTTTTATCAAAATAGGATAATAAATTTGTGCATATTATTACAAATATCCATTTTGTGAGCATAAGTTGAATTCGGACGGCCGGCGCATCGCATTTTGTAGTAATTTTGCAGTTGTATTTATCGTTTTTATCGAAATAGGATAATAAATTCATTATAAAATCTTTATTCCTCATGAAGTAACAGTTACTCTGGTATAAATTTTGCTTAATAATATTATCGCAGATAGGAGATATTCACAGTTAATTTATAGCAATTTTCGAAGTTTTTTGGTTTAGAAAAAGATTTTATTCCTATATAAAATCAATGATATCTAAAAATTCCGAGGCCACTACGCATTATTCGACTATATAAGAGATTTTTTTTATTTCACTTGTTTTGAACTGTAGTTCAATCGATGAGCTCAAAAAAGTGCCTTCGCGCACTTTATGAAAATCTTTCTCTGCAATTTTGAATTTAATTAAAAAGTTAAGCAAAATTTACAAAAAGCGAGGCCACTAAGCACTATTCCAATAGCTATTCTACACTATTCAATAAGTCATAATTGTTAATGTATTTTCGTTTCTGAGATCCATAACGCCAAAGTTGGCCATTTTACGCAAAAATCACAGTTAAGATGTAATAGGCCTCTTAACCCTATTTATGTGATGGAAGTATTTACCTTATCTAACCTCTGAGTCTTGGAATCGAAATGTCTAAAAATTTTGACAGCATGTGCGATATGGCGGGAATGGAAAAATAAAAAATTGCGTAGCGGTAAAAGAATACTACCATACCCCGTCTCTTCCCTTGGGTGTCGTAAAAGGCGACTAACGGACTAAAGACTGCACATACATCCAACAGCATGTATTGTGGAGTCGCTATTTGATGAAAAGTAGACTATGGGTAGAGGACTACTTTTGCTGTCCTCATTGCCTAAGGGGATAGCACAGAATAAGTAATAGTACACTGAGAGAAATTTCAGTAGCCGGATTACGTAATTTATGTAGCAAAATGATACAGCATGACGATTGTAGCCGGCACCATGTCGCGTACGTAGCTATACATAAGTAGCCGGCTCCACGAATTTTTTCATGGACCGGCATACGTAATTTACTGCTGTGTTGTTTTGCTACTTATAAGTAGCATGCAAACCTCACCTGTCCTGCGGACTGCACTAGCTCAGACTACTTACAGTATGGTATCTCCTACTTATGTAATGGTGTAGAATACGTACTGTACTGACTCAGACTACTTACAGCATGGTCTTTCCTACTTATTTAATGGTGTAGATTACGTACTCTACCGGCTCAGACTACTTACAGCACGGCCTCTCCTACTTATGTAATGGTGTAGAATACGTACTGTACTGACTCAGACTACTTACAGCATGGTCTCTCCTACTTATGTACAGGTGTAGAATACGTACTGTACCGGCTCAGACTACTTACATCATGGTCTCTCCTACTTATGTAATGGTGTAGAATACGTACTATACTGGCTCAGACTACTTACAGCACGGCCTCTCCTACTTAAGTAATGGTGTAGAATACATACTGTACTGACTCAGGCTACTTACAACATGGTCTCTTCTACTTATGTAATGTTGTAGAATACGTACTATACTGACTCAGACTACTTACAGCACGGCCTCTCCTACTTATGTAATGGTGTAGAATACGTACTGTACTGACTCAGGCTACTTACAGCATGGACTCTTCTACTTATGTACAGGTGTAGAATACGTACTGTACCGGCGCAGACTACTTACATCATGGTCTCTCCTACTTATGTAATGGTATAGAATATGTACTGTACTGACTCAGGCTACTTACAGCATGGTCTCTCCTACTTATGTAATGGTGTAAAATACGTACTATACTGGCTCAGACTATTTACAGCACGGCCTCTCCTACTTATGTAATGGTGTAGAATACATACTGTACTGACTCAGGCTACTTACAGCATGGTCTCTCCTACTTATGTAATGGTGTAGAATACGTACTATACTGGCTCAGACTACTTACAGCACGGCCTCTCCTACTTAAGTAATGGTGTAGAATACATACTGTACTGACTCAGGCTACTTACAACATGGTCTCTTCTACTTATGTAATGTTGTAGAATACGTACTATACTGACTCAGACTACTTACAGCACGGCCTCTCCTACTTATGTAATGGTGTAGAATACGTACTGTACTGACTCAGGCTACTTACAGCATGGACTCTTCTACTTATGTACAGGTGTAGAATACGCACTGTACCGGCACAGACTACTTACATCATGGTCTCTCCTACTTATGTAATGGTATAGAATATGTACTGTACTGACTCAGGCTACTTACAGCATGGTCTCTCCTACTTATGTAATGGTGTAGAATACGTACTATACTGGCTCAGACTATTTACAGCACGGCCTCTCCTACTTATGTAATGGTGTAGAATACATACTGTACTGACTCAGGCTACTTACAGCATGGTCTCTCCTACTTATGTAATGGTGTAGAATACGTACTATACTGGCTCAGACTACTTACAGCACGGCCTCTCCTACTTAAGTAATGGTGTAGAATACATACTGTACTGACTCAGGCTACTTACAACATGGTCTCTTCTACTTATGTAATGTTGTAGAATACGTACTATACTGACTCAGACTACTTACAGCACGGCCTCTCCTACTTATGTAATGGTGTAGAATACGTACTGTACTGACTCAGGCTACTTACAGCATGGACTCTTCTACTTATGTACAGGTGTAGAATACGCACTGTACCGGCACAGACTACTTACATCATGGTCTCTCCTACTTATGTAATGGTATAGAATATGTACTGTACTGACTCAGGCTACTTACAGCATGGTCTCTCCTACTTATGTAATGGTGTAGAATACGTACTATACTGGCTCAGACTATTTACAGCACGGCCTCTCCTACTTATGTAATGGTGTAGAATACATACTGTACTGACTCAGGCTACTTACAGCATGGTCTCTCCTACTTATGTAATGGTGTAAAATACGTACTATACTGGCTCAGACTACTTACAGCACGGTCTCTCCTACTTATGTAATGGTGTAGAATACATACTGTACTGACTCAGGCTACTTACAGCATGGTCTCTCCTACTTATGTAATGGTGTAGAATACGTACTACACTGGCTCAGACTATTTACAGCACGGCCTCTCCTACTTATGTAATGGTGTAGAATACGTACTGTACTGACTCAGACTACTTACAGCATGGACTCTCCTACTTATGTACAGGTGTAGAATACGTAGTGTACTGACTCAGACTACTTACAGCATGGTCTCTCCTACTTATGTACAGTAGGGCAAGTCCCAGTGTTTAACCAGCGTAAGCGTTAGCGTAAGACGTAGAGAATGGCCATTGGTTGTGAGGCCTAAGGTTAGGCCTAACAACCAATCACAATGATCATTCCCAACATCTTACGCTTACGCTGGTTAAAAACTGGGACTTGCCTTACTGTATAAAGTAGTAGAAACCATGCTGTAAGTAGTCTGATCTAGTACAGTACGTATACAACGCCTTAACATAATTAAAATCACTGTTGCATGGATACGAGCCAGTATACTACATAAACAACACCTGCGCATAAGTAAAAACACACCTAACTTAAAGTAGGTACACACCATGTAATTGAGTCAGATGCAGTAATTATTAGTAATCATAATAAAATACTTTTGAACCTTTTTTTACATATTTTATTTTAGGTAAGGTAAGCACTTAGAATATTTTATATATTTTTTTAAGTACTTACAAAGGTACTTACATGTCATTAGAGTCATTACACATTGTCAAATTGTTAGAAACTTTTTTCAGGTACAAAATAACAACAGAAAAAAATTACAAACGGCTGTAACGTGCGGCCTTGTTTAGAAATTTGCTCGCGTTTTGTTATAATCTCGCTGGTTACATCTGCTTCACAACCTACTTGTTTTATGTACACATAATTCTATCACAAATTTCTGCACATTAACATTTTTTGAATTGGTTTCCCTTTACGTTTCCTCGCAGGTGAAATATTTATAATGTAGGACAACAACAGAAGACAAACGTTCTTGATAGTTTCCGGGTCGCTTTCTGAAAAAAAATAACAAAAATAATCGTAGGTAAGTATATAATTTTAAATGAATGAGCACTGACAGTTTTATAGAATTTAAAATTTGATATCTTTGTTATTGTCATACCATTTTGAAGTCGGTATTTACTAGGCCTATTTTTAACTGTATGGTTAAAGTTGGTTATGGTAATGAACTAGATAATCGTACCTACTTGATTTTTGTGTGGGCCAAATGAGCCACAAAAAACGAGTCGGTCTGCAACTCGTACCACATGAATTTGGCCAGCGTGGGCCGAGTTATATACGCACAAAATTTTATTATTTTTGATCACTAACTCGTACCACGTAATAATCTCATTGAGATTTAGTACTGTTAACGACAAAAGTGGTTCACGGAATTTTAAAATATTAAAAGCATAGGTAGGATTCTTATAAGTCTACCTACTATATAGACACAAGGGCGTTATGCTAGATTGTCCTTCTGATACGGACAGGTATCAACATCATTAAAAAATCACAGATTCGAAATTTACTTAAATATAAATGTAAAGTAATCAAAAAATCAACGTTAATAATGTTTCATTAATCTAGTAAAATCACAACCGATAATCCAACATTTAGACGCATAAGGCATATCAGTCTTTTAAAAATGGATTAAAATTAGATACTTACTTTATAATACTAGTGGTTCGCCCCGAACTCAGATCTCGTGAAGTCGAACGCAGGCGGCGCGCTACCTAACCAACGTACCTACCTAAAAATATATTATATGAAAAATAAGCTAGCTAACTACTGCAAAACGTAACGCATGTGCCAAATGTAATATTTGGACGTGCCTCTGACTACCCCTCATAGACATCTTTTAGGATTTGAGTGCATAGATATCTAGGATTTCTAAAAAAATATATTTGGACTTGCTTTTGTTTAACTACCTCCCTATCCCTTGTACATCTTCTAGGATCAGAGAAGTACATATAAATCTAGAATTTAAAAAAAATGGACTTGCCTCTGACTACCCCCTTGGTCATCTTCTAGAATCTGAGTACTTACTTACATGGAAATCTCGAAAGATTTCTAAAAATCAAGTTCATAAGTACTTACTTTTAAAAAGACGGCTCTTTAAAACTTTTTAACTGGGTTTTCATATTGAATCATTACAAAGCACTTTTCGTGCTGACGTTACTTGACTTAAACTAAGATAAAAACTCCATACAAAAAAATTGGTACGAGTTAGTGATCGAAAATAATAAAATTTTGTGCGTATATACGCACAAAATTTTCACTCGGACCGCGTGGGCCGAGTTAATAACTCGGCCCACGCGGTCCGAGTTCATGTGGTACGAGTTGCAGACCGACTCCAAAAAACGACTCAAATTAAGTGACACGAACAGAAACTTACCCTAGAAGAGTTGCAGAGTGGTGTTTGTCTCTGCTTTGTATAGCTCGTTTTTTGGCGTACTCTATGATTTCTTCTTTCTTTAGTTCTAGCATAGAGAATAGACTATTCTCTTTCCCAGGGTAGGTACATAGATTTAAAATCTTCTTGGAGCTAAAAAAAACAACATTGTTAACGAAAGTACATAAGTTAAAAAAATTTGCAGCGCTATCTTTGTTCAGTGTTAATTTCCACAAATTTTAAAAATTTTTGATAAGTTAGTTTTCATAATATTTGTAGAATAGATTCTTACCAGGGTGTATCCCTGGGGTTGTTTTAATGCTGGAAAATTGTTGAAGTATTCTGCTATTTCTTGGCTGCTATTATTAATAATTTTCAGTCGGTGATTTCTTGTTTCGGCCCACTTTTCCTCCACAGTCTTCCATGGGTCTACATTATTTTTCAACCACGTGAGATTTTCATCATTGGTTTCCTCTGTGAATGATATAACTCTTGGTTACACATTTTATTTTCTTTATACATATTATAAGGAACAGGATATACTGGTTATAGAATAGTATCAATAGTAAGTAAGTAGGTAGGTAGCTAAAAATGTAATAAGTACCTACCAAAATTGTTATCGTCCTCAGTATGGGTTGGTAAAATATCTGAAGATCGTGATGAAGTTCTGCTGGTTCCAGGAAGATCTCCGTTTTGACGCAATTTTCTCCGTGTGGTTATGTATGTTTCGTATAATTTTCCACTTGCATTTTTCTTGGCAGTTTCTCCTTTACCCGACACATAGGCAAAATAATAAACCACTATACTTTCTTTTGGAAATAGGGAAACAATTTCCGAAGCCAATTTGTAAAACTCTTCAGTTGTAATTTTCTTTGTACTGCATTTATCAATAGTCTGGTTTATCACCAATTGACTCAATTTTCTACGTGCACCTTCTTTTAGTAATCCTCCAGAAGCGTTCCCTTCTTTTGATATGGCTCTCCCATCTAGGCTGGCCTAAAAGCAACATCAGTACAGTATAATTTAATAAACAGGACAAGTGCGAGTCAGACTCGTGCTCCAAAGTATCCGGGGAAATAGAGTTAATAATAATAAATAATGCTGGACATATTTCACCAAGCATCATCTAGCCCCAAAGTAAGCAGAGCTTGTGTTATGGGAACCAGATGACTGATATACTACATACTTAGATAAAATTTTTTTGTAAATACATACATATTATACATAGAAAACACCCAGACCCGGAACAAATATTTGCAGATCATACAAACGTTGGTTCCGCAGCGGTGATTGAACCCACAACCTTCTGCGTCTCAATCGGGCCTTCGCCCACTGCGCTACAGAGGTCGTCAATTGATTGACGACCTCTTGATTGAGCCCAACTGTTTTTTTTAGCATTTGCATTTTGAAATGCAATTGCAAACTCCAATCCAATACAAACAAAGTCATTTAAATTATGAATAGGTAAGAAGGGACATAACTCACATTAGATCTGATGGCAGTTGCTGAGGCAGACCAAGATAATGCATCCTCAGATGACTTTGATTCAGGTTCGGACACTACTTCTATATTATTGTCATCTGATAAGATAGGAATGTATTCATCCGGGTCTTCTACAATCTGAAATAATAAAAATATGAAAATGCAACAAATTAATTCTTTCTTTTAGTGCTCATGTTTCAAACTAGGGCTCTGAGATAGGCTTGAATTGAAACATTGGAAAATGGAACTTCTCAATACTTCTACTAGGCATTCTTGTGTTCATTTTTTTCAGTTCATAGTCACAAATTCGAATTTAATCAGCACAATCATTAGAAAACTACTTTCACACAAGTTAGTTATAAAACTATTATGGTCATACCTGGGTATTTCATTCAAATGTAGGTAGGCAAAAAGTGTAAAGTAGGTACCTAAGTACTTACTGTAAAAGTCAGTTTTTGTGCTGACTGCCGTTCAATAAATCTTTTAATTTTCACACGATCTCCTATTTTGGGTATAAGCTCTTTCAGATCTTCACTGCTCATAAGAGCTAATATATCAGCATCAATGTTGTTTTCTAAATGAAGATAGAAAATTATTAATTAGGATTATTGAATTTCATATGTATTGGATGTGTAGTGAAACAAGAATACTAGTGGTTCACCCCGAACTGAGATCTTGTGATTGTACATTGATACCAAACACAATGATGAATGACTAACCCCTACTTACTTGGTATATTAACCGGGTTCCCTATGCCATATCGAAACACTATTAACAGAAGCATGTTACCCAAATGACGTTTCACTTACATATCGCTTTGCGGAATATTTGTTTAATGTAATGTTCATTATACCGAGCGGTTATTAGCCCGATGGTTCATTACCTCGATAATTTATACTCGACTAGATTGGTCGATGTTTTGCTTAACAATTCTATAATTTATGAATATTTTTCCATAGATTCTACGACACAAGTATTTTATTTTCATTCATCTTGCAATTTTGCAGCAAGTTTATAATTTTGTGAATAATTAAGTCAGTAACATGATGTTCTGATTTTTTTTTGTATTCTCACGAAATAAACTTTTGTAATAAAGTACTTACATTTTTATCACAATTAGGTTTATTCATAAGAAATAAATTTTGTTACCGAAGTGTACTTTTTTGTAAATGCTGCAGTTAAAATCTTAAAAAATGGTGCACGAATTTAGGGGAGTGGGGGATAGAGGGGTGGAGGGAGGGTCTAGGGGTACCCCCCAGTGTCATTCCCACTTACAGGAGATACATAGTTATGGAGATATAAGCATTTGTTCTCATTAAAACTATCCTTAAAATATGTAAAACGTTATTAAAGATGGTTAGGAAGAGGGGAAAAGAGATAGGAGAGGGGGAATCTCCACCGCCCCAACCATCAAGAGCTATAAAACATTTTTTTGTATGGAACTACATTTCTGTTTAATAAAAAAAATAACCTCGAAATTTAAGACAATCGCGAAGCGCAGCGTAGCGAAATTTCTAACCTATCACTTGACCCACAGGAGTAGGGCAGCTATATTTCTGTTGTCTATAAAATAAAAATAAAACACCAAGAATTAAACTTTATAAACATGCTGTATTGCTGTTAACAATAATTCTTCGTATGGGTCTTTTTTCGAAAACTAAGTCTCCTTAGAAAATGCAAATGTGCATTATAATCTCTGATTTTTTTATAACAAAGTGCAATTCTCGTTTTATACAAATTCGTGCACCATTTTTTAAGATCCAAGCCATTGTCTCTACCTACATAACTAATCTGCACTCCGAATTTTCATACAAAAAAGTCTACACTGCAGTTTTTTGTATAAAAATGTGGAGTGCAGAGTTGCAGAGCAGCATTTCACGTGAAATTAGTGTTTATTTTAGATAGGTAGGTAGCAGTTAGCGAAGGGCGAACTTACCGCGAAAAATTCCCACGAGGTGTTGTAATTTTAGATTTGATAAAAATCCAAGATTTATGTGGTTTGCGCTGTCAGTTTCAGAATCTGCACCGACCTCAGCCGAAGACACTTGGCTTGCATCTGTTTCTGCCATCATTTTGTTATTTGGTTTGGTTGTAGGACTAGACTTTTAGTAAAAGTTTTTACACGTCTTGCCCGCGGAAAACACATTCTCAAAAAGGAAGAACGCACGCACGACGCACGCCGACGCCCAGTGTTGCTAACGATGGGCGATTGTTAGTAATTAAAATCGAATTATTCGATTGTTAAAACAATCGAATTTATTCGAATGAAAATCATAGCTAGTCGATTATTAATAATTGCGCAAATGTTATAAAAACAATCGACAGTCGATAGTGTACGAATGAAAATCGTTAAGACTTATTTAATCGCTCAGTGATTGTTAGTAACTACGCGATTGTTACTAGAACAATCGACAACCGAATACATTCGAATGAAAATCATTACTAGTCGATTATTAGTAATAATAACGCAATTGTTATAAAAACAATCGACAGTTAATTGCGTTCGAATGAAAATCGTAATATTCAATATTGTTATTAGGTAAAATACGCGAATGTTCCTAGAGTTAGGTATACCTACTAGGTAGGTTTATGAAATACGAAATAAAGTAGTTTATTTTAAATACTTCCTGGGAAAGTTTTCCTGAATAAGGTTTGATCAAAATAAATGTTTAAATAAAAAATATCTTATTCTACATCAATCGATCGTTAACAAAGTCACGCGCATCGGTATAGGATACCTATATTATGACCACACACACGTACAAATTGCTACCTACAACTACAAACTTAGTGAATGGTACCTACCATGATTGATTGATTGATACATGATTTCAATTAAAGAGAGCAAATTAGCTTTGAAAATCGTTAAAATGTAACTTGTAGTTTTATTAATTTATCTACCTATCTAAATTCAAATAAATATTCATTCGAATATTTTTTAGTAACAATCGATCATCAATTTTTATTCGATTTTTTTAGGTAAGAACGAATAGACAATCAAACACATGATAGATACTAGTACAATTGTATCGATTCATTCAAATATTTTTAGTAACAATTGATCGTCAATTTTTATTCAATTGTTTCTAAGTTAGGACGAATGAATCGACAATCGAATACATGGTAGAACAAATGTCGATTCATTCGATTGTTTTTTTAGTAACAATCGCCCATCGCTAAGTGTTGCCACCTCCGATTTTATCTTTAGCCTTAGACAATAATTTTGGAATTTTTAGGTAGGTACATGTGACTTCGCATTGGTAAATTATTGGCAACACCTTATCTAATTTGGCGGTCACGCACAGCTACTTACACAAGTATTCGGGATACATAAATAGTGGTTCGGCATACTTGTAAGTAGCTAGGAAGGATGCACGAAATGCTATAAATAGGTAGGTACCTACCTATCGTGTGCCACGAACAAGTTTCGTCAAGCAAGAGTGATACGGCCAAGAAAAATAATTGTAGTAAGTACTTACCTACTTACCTCTAAGTAGATAATAAGTAAGTACTTACCTAGTATGTAGGTACCTAATGAAATTACCTAATTATTTTTTAAGTTATTGGAACTCCCAGAGACTCGTGGAGTTTTTTTCATTTGTTTTCATACAAACTTTGCAAATGAAAAACCGAGTGTGTTGAGGACACGTCATTGGCATGGGTTTTTAGTCAGTAATTATTAGGTAGGTAGGTAGGTACCTACTATGAGCCCGCGTGAGCGTGAGCGTGCTCACAGCAAATGGCCATTGTGATTGGTTGCTAAGGCACGCTCGCTAAACACTGGGACTTGCTGCTCGGGTGGTGTTGAGTCTGACAGACCCCCTCGGCTCTCCTCTGGCCGGGGGGCCTGCGTAAGTACCTACATAAATGCATTTTCCTAGCTAACGTGAAAAAAAAGGTTAGGTAGATAGACCAAAAACAAACAATTCACTTTATTACCTACCTATTTGTACGCACCAGGCTCGCTTTTATATCCTTCCTACTTTGATTATATATTCCCTGGATAGAGTGACGCCTTGCAACTCACCGATACGAAACGTGCCAACATTTTTATCCTCGTGTGCACGACCATGCACACAAGCAACGTTATTTTGTTGTTGTAAAAGTCAGTCTTAATGTTTTTGAAGACTTAAATAGGTATAGGTACCTAAGTAGTACAGAAAATAGGTACCTTTATAGGTAAGTAAGTACTTAAGTATTAAGATAATCAGTCTTAATTACTTTTAACAATTTTAATAGCGTTGACGCATTAAAGCTGACAAATTTGGCACCCTTAGGATATGTTACTATTACCACTGTATTAGAAGCACAGCTACAGTAACCCGACTCCTTTGTTAATAAACCCATGCCGCCCGCCACTGCGTAGGTATACGCACAGAAACTCCGTCAAGGGTCAGGTTTGTCAAAACAAACTTCTCAAATATTTTACAAAAGTAAAAGTTTTAATTTGTAATAACAGCATATAATACGTAGGGCATAAAAACGGTCTCAAGGTCAACATGGTATAGTATGAAGTCTTACAGAGCACTCTACTAGGTACTTACAAGAGGGAGAGTCTACCTACATCTGTCGGCAGAGGTGATTACAAGGACCTACCTACCTACCTACCTACCTACCCCAGGACTCAGGAGCGGTAACAACAAGTAACTGCCTACTTGCCTCAGTTTGCAGTGTATAGGTAGGTAAATATAGGTACTAATTATTTATAAAAATGAACAATCTTAAAAATACATCGTAGAATAGGTATAGTCAACGGCACGCTGGGCTACCACGACAGGGTAATCAAATTCAATCAATTATGGTTAAAATAAATTCAGATGTTTGACAGCTTTGTATAACCTGTAGGTAGGTACCTACTGCTGCCTGTTATGAAGGTACATGTAAAACACAAAATGAAACGCAAAAGATTCATCAGAATTGTATGAAACTTTCTGTATTTTATTGAAAAATACAGTGGCCGTAGCGTATGAAAAATTATGAGGTAGGAGTAGGAGGTATATGATGTAGCTAGGTAGGTAGTAGGTACGTATCGTTTTTAGTGCTAATCTGAACTAGGTTTATTGACGTAGGTAGGTACCTACCAGTATGTGCGTGATTTTGCGAATAACTCTGCGCTGGGTTCCCTATTTAATCCCGAAAGCCGTTTTACCGATTATCATTTCAACGAAAACTTTTAACCGATTACTCAATTGAACGATGTCTTATTTGTACATAGCTTTAATTTACCGATGTAACGATTCACTGAAAAAACCAATTACCGAAGTTCATTTCAGCGACCATTCACATAACCGACACATTATTTAACCGATGTAACATTTCACCGAATTATTTTTTTTGTAGCATAGCTTTTAAACTAAAAAAAGGAAAGTACAGCCTTTATACCGTCCTACTGCACGGTATTTGAAATCAAGTCTTCGCTATATAATTGATGGGTACCTATTGGCTTAATTAAAACCCGGCCTATGAACGACAAATTCGAAACGCACTTTGTCCGACATGGAAATTGAAACCGTTACCCCTGGATATCATGCCAAGCACTTGACCACTCGGCCACCGAGATGTCTACCTACATACTTTTAAAATTCGGTGAAATGTTACATCGGTTAAATAATGTGTCGGTTACATGTATGGTCGCTGAAATGAACTTCGGTAATTGGTTTTTCGGTGAATCGTTACATCGATAAATTAAAGCTTCGTATAAAAAAGGCATCGTTCAATTGAGTGATCGGTTAATAGTTTTCGTTGAAATGATAATCGGTAAAACGGCTTTCGGGATTAAATAGGGAACCCGAGCTCGCCGACTCTGCCACTCACTTCCCCGCGTTCCTACCGGGAGGTATCATTGCCCCTCGCAAGTACATGAGTCGGTCGACTGTTACTAAGTAGTAAGGCAGTGCTATTACTGAGTAATTCCTTTTTAAAAACTCAAAAGAAAACCGACTTCAATCTTGTACTTAACTACGTTTCGGAGTATGAGAGACTAACGGATCAAGTGTACCCGGACCCAATATTTCACAAAAATCGTATTTTCAAAGTATAAATAACAGCAAAATTAGAAAAGCAACCTGTTTACATATTATATAAATAACCGAGCGAAGCGTCTCAGTTTCGAGATTGGCCAAAAAATGCTTTTGTTCGTCTGTCTGTTCTCGCCTACATAGGTACCTATAACTTACAGGTCACATTTTTCAACCGATGTGGCGAAAACTGGCACACAAGTTTGTTGATTTATTTATTAATAGGTAGGTACTAACCTACCTAACTACTTATTGTTTGATCGATATATTACAAGTAGCCTGAGTTTTGAGTCGCAGTTTCATTTTTCGTCTATGGCTTTTTGTTTTGTGTATAACGACAGGCCTGATTTGTATGGAGACTCAAAAGTTCTCGGCCGCCCGATTCACAATCGGATATCATACAAATTCGGCCTGACGTTAAACAAAACAAAAAACCAAAGACGAAAAATGAAACTGCGACTCAACACTCAGGCTACTTATAATGCATATCCATTAACCTTATGTTAGTAGGCGGAATACGTATAATGTTAAAACACCGACTCCTTATTTAACGTAGCTATAGTCACATGCTGTAAGTATGCCTCATACTGAAATAATGCTGTCAGCTATCTACAATACGTAGCTATAACTCTTAGTGTATGTAGCTGTCATCTTTATTATAGGTAGGTTGCTAAATGTTTTAGTGTACAGATACTTTGTTACAGACTACTTGTAATACATATCCATCAACCTTATCTAAGTAGACGGAATACGTATAACGTTAAACCACCGACTCCTTATTGAACATAGCTAGCCACATGCTGTAAGTATACCGCACACTGAAAGATTGCTGACAGCTATCTACAATACGTAGCTATAACCCTTAGTGTACGTAGCTGTCATCTTTATAGGTTGCTAATTGTTGTAGTGTACAGATACTTTGTAACAGGCTACTTGTAATACATATCCATCAACCTTATGTAAGTAGGCGGAATACGTATAATGTTAAACCACCAACTCCTTATTGAACGTAGCTAGTCACATGCTGTAAGTATGCCGCATACTCAAATAATGCTGTCAGCTATCTACAATACGTAGCTATAACCCTTAGTGTACGTAGCTGTCATCTTTATTATACGTAGGTTGCTAAATGTTGTAGTGTACAGATACTTTGGAACAGGCTACTTGTAATACATATCCATCAACCTTATGTAAGTAGACGGAATACGTATAATGTTAAACCACCGACTCCTTATTGAACGTAGCTAGTCACATGCAGTAAGTATGCCGCATACTGAAATAATGCTGTCAGCTATCTACAATACGTAGCTTGAACCCTTAGTATACGTAGCTGTCATCTTTATTATAAGTAGGTTGCTAAATGTTGTAGTGTACAGATAATTTGTAACAGACTACTTGTAATACATATCCATCAACCTTATGTAAGTAGGCGGAATACGTATAATGTTAAACCACCGACTCCTTATTGAACGTAGCTAGTCACATGCTGTAAGTATGCCGCACACTCAAATAATGCTGACAGCTATCTACAATACGTAGCTATAAACCCTTAGTGTACGTAGCTGTCATCTTTAATATAAGTAGGTTGCTAAATGTTGTAGTGTACAGATACTTTGGAACAGGCTACTTGTAATACATATCCATCAACCTTATGTAAGTAGACGGAATACGTATAATGTTAAACCACCGACTCCTTATTGAACGTAGCTAGTCACATGCAGTAAGTATACCGCATACTGAAATAATGCTGTCAGCTATCTACAATACGTAGCTTGAACCCTTAGTATACGTAGCTGTCATCTTTATTATAAGTAGGTTGCTAAATGTTGTAGTGTACAGATAATTTGTAACAGACTACTTGTAATACATATCCATCAACCTTATGTAAGTAGGCGGAATACGTATAATATTAAACCACCGACTCCTTATTGAACGTAGCTAGTCACATGCTGTAAGTATGCCGCACACTCAAATAATGCTGACAGCTATCTACAATACGTAGCTATAACCCTTAGTGTACGTAGCTGTCATCTTTAATATAAGTAGGTTGCTAAATGTTGTAGTGTACAGATACTTTGTAACAGGCTACTTGTAATACATACTTATCAACCTTATGTAAGTAGGCGGAATACGTATAATGGTAAACCACCGACTCCTTATTTAACGTAGCTAGTCACATGCTGTAAGTATGTCGCATACTCAAATAATGCTGTCAGATATCTGCAATACGTAGCTATAACCCTTAGTGTACGTAGCTGTCATCTTTATTATAAGTAGGTTGCTAATTGTTGTAGTGTACAGATACTTTGTAACAGGCTACTTGTAATACATACCCATCAACCTTATGTAAGTAGACGGAATACGTATAATGAAAAACCACCGACTCCTTATTTAACGTAGCTAGTCACATGCTGTAAGTATGCCGCATACTCAAATAATGCTGTCAGCTATCTACAATACGTAGCTATAACCCTTAGTGTACGTAGCTGTCATCTTTATTATACGTAGGTTGCTAAATGTTGTAGTGTACAGATACTTTGGAACAGGCTACTTGTAATACATATACATCAACCTTATCTAAGTAGACGGAATACGTATAACGTTAAACCACCGACTCCTTATTGAACGTAGCTAGTCACATGCAGTAAGTATGCCGCATACTGAAATAATGCTGTCAGCTATCTACAATACGTAGCTATAACCCTTAGTATACGTAGCTGTCATCTTTATTATAAGTAGGTTGCTATATGTTGTAGTGTACAGATAATTTGTAACAGACTACTTGTAATACATATCCATCAACCTTATGTAAGTAAGCGGAATACGTATAATGTTAAACCACCGACTCCTTATTGAACGTAGCTAGTCACATGCTGTAAGTATGCCGCATACTGAAATAATGCTGTCAGCTATCTACAATACGTAGCTTTAGTGTACGTGGACAGGTAGATTTTATAAGTCTATAGGTATAATGTGACCGGCTACATGAAATACGTATCTATCAAGTAAAATTTTTTAAGCGTTATTAAAACGCTACAATATAAAACATTAACGTATCTATCAACCTTATGTAAGTAGACGCAATACGTACAGGTTAATTCTAAGTAGCCAGATGCTAAATGTGTACCGCATACTGATATAATGTAGTCGGTTACTTATACTAAGTAGCTAGCCACATTATGCACTAAGTAGCTAGAATAGATATCATGTTGTAAATAAGGCCGCTACTTATAACACGTAGCTATCGACTGCTCCTTAGTATAAAGATGAAATAAGTATGTAACACCATTATAAGTACATTTCTGCAATGCCATTATGGATAATGGACCGGCCTACAAACACGTAAGTAAGATTCACCATTAGTAGATAAACGGAACAATTATTACGTAGCCTACAACGGTAGTAAGTAGTAAATTGCATACACATTACAAAATCGGGTCATGTACGTAGCTTTTTTCTCTCAGTGTACTACGTATCCTGTATTTTTATTATTCTATCCAGAATCCAACTATAATATGACGACTATCCTTACATCTATTTTACCAGCAAGTTACAAGTAGCATTGTTTTGCATCGCTCTGTACCGGTTTGAAGGGCACTAGATCCAATGCAATCACATGGCGCGTGCCCAATACTCTTTGTGTCACAAGCATTCAAGAGCTGCTGTGCTTTTTAGGGGATGTAGGTATGCTCGTTCGCCGGCTCAGTTGATAAAAATAAAGAACCATAGCGAATGCCTTTTGAATAACGGGATAGTTCAGTGTTAGTAGTATAGGTATTATCTTTAACCAACTGCTGTGTGGTCGAGGCTTATTAAAATAATACTGGCAATCTATCTCTTCCCTTGGGTGTCGTAAAAGGCGACAAACGGACTAAATACTGCATACATCCATCAGCATACAGCGGCGATGAGCTCACTACTTAAAACGCTGAACACATGTGCAGTCGTCAATTCGTGAAACCTGGACAGAGAACTTAATAACGGTCTTCATTGCCTATAGTCTGTAACAAGGCAGCTTAAGCCTTGTTGGTTTTCTGACCTCCTTTCCGAATAACGTTCTTTTGTATCTAGTTTTAAATTAAAAATTCAAATATTACTTGCCTAGCTTCTGTTTTTATTGTAAAAAAGTAGTTCAGATACAACTGCTGAGCTAGAATGAGCTCCTTCGAAATATCATAATCTTTCCATTCCACGCACCAAATTACATTTACCTATATACCAGTTTGCAAAATTACTAGAATAGCGAAGTGCAATATAACCAGGCAGTTCCATTCATGTGACATGATAATAATATAATTTATACCTTCACCTAGTCACAAAGCTTAATGTATTACGTTTTATGAGTGCTTCATAATTAAACTTACCTTTTGATTATTGTAATATACCTACTGCTGAACTAGTCATGCGTTTATCTTCATCCAACTCTTCCTCTTCGTGTCACTCCTCCGTCCTGTCGCAACGTGACAAGTCTCTATCTGACGAACATTTAGGGGATAATAGTAGAGAGAGTATGTATTTTTTTTAATGTGACACGTCATAGTGACTACATCCAGCCTGATGGTAAGCAGCCGATGCAGTCCAAAACAACGAGATATCTTTTATCAACTTTAGACGGAAGATTCGAGCGCATAAAATCATGAAGGGAATGAATACGCCACCCTTAAACATTATATGCCCCAGAAAACTTAAATTATTACCAGCTTATCAGTACTACGTTCAGCCCGAGTTTTAATGAAGGTAGGAGTAACGAAGCGTCACATTATATTTAATGAGCCATTAACGAAGGAGCGGCGGGTCGCGGGTTCGATGTTTATTGTGATCCGCGGTAAATAATATGTGGCTTTTTGTTACGTGTCCAAGCGGCATATTCAAAATATGACGAGAAAAAATATAAAAATTCAAATTAAAGTATCTACAGTCAGTTGATTTCTGAAAGTGCTGGGACTGGAAAACATAAAATAATGATAGATATTGCTAGATCTAATGAACTGAAGCAATTGTCATTGCAGCGCAAAAGTTATGGGGTCATCCTCAATTCTGTTTAAACAAAAAAAATCAGGAATCAAAAAACTGTATAAAAATGATGAATCCTCTAACTGTATAACTTCGCTCGGAGCAATCCTACAACTTTTGTGCTAAGTATATTAACTATTTCTCCAAATGGCTAGTTCTAACAATACGTACCATTTTTTTTGTTGGCCGGCACTTTCAGAAAAGGCCCAAAAAAAATGAAGTCCTTTTCAAATGATTGTTATGGTTGAAATGACCAGAATTGTCTGTTAACACTTGTAAACACTACATACATTGAAATTAAATACTTTTTCGGATTACCTCGCCTTTACTAATTTAATAATTAATTCAGCATGGAGTCACGTTGTCTAATCTGATTGATCTTCATTAATATTACAGAGCGTACGTACCTCGAATAAATCTTATCAAAGAAGCGCACAATGGCTTTATGACGTATGTGTGACGCAAACCTGTAACTATTTTAAGACCAACGAAGCTTGAGTATTGATTGGATAACGGAATATATAAATGAATAACAGAAACCAGATTTGACAAAGGTATTGAGTCATTGTTTTACCTAGCAACACATTCACAGTTATACAGTCGTGGTCAACTAATTAGGGACATTCAAGATAGTGAAGAGCAATAACCGGTTATGTACATATAAATATAAAACCCTATTGATTTTTCAGCACCTATTATTTGCATAATTTGGTCCGATTACTATACTATAAATGGCTGTAAATAAGAGAATAATTAAATAGAAAAAAGTATTTAATATCAAAGGTTGAACATGTATTAAATTTTAAGGTATAATTATGTAGCTGGACATTTAATTAAGGACAGTAAAGTATAATGATGAATAGAGTTAAACAAAACGAATAATCTCCAGTATTATAATATTTTTAAAAGCTCCATTTTATTACGTGTAAAATCAGTACCCAGTAGCAAAACCTTTGTTAGTAATTACAGCTTGACACCGATGTGGCATAGACATTATCAGTTTCTGACATGTTTCGATAGGAATGTTTGCCCATGCCTCACAAAAAGCTTGATTAAGTTGATCTAAAGTTGTGGTACAATAAGTTGAAACTTTTTTCTTGATTTCGTGCCAAAGGTGCTCAATTGGGTTGAGGTCCGGGCTATTTGCTGGCCAATCTAGCACCGATACTGACTGACTGGTAAGAAACGACTTGACTGAACGGGCGGTATGTTTCGGGTCGTTATCATGCTGAAACGTCCATATAATAGGGAGATGCTCCTCAGCATAGGGAAGCATAGTTTCCTCCAATATTGTTTTGTATTGATGTTGGTCTAAGTTACCCTGAACTTTTCTCACAGGTCCCACTCCACGTCCAGAAAATGAACCCCAAATTTTAATGTTTCCACCGCCATGTTTCACCTGCTTTTTTGTGAATCTTGGATTCATTTCCGCTTTTACAGGACGCCGTACGTATTGCCTTCCATCTGAAGAAATTAAATTAATCTTGGTCTCGTCAGAGAATAATACATGTTGCCATTGGGCGTAGGTCCAATGTCCATATTTACGTGCAAACGCCAAACGAGCATTTCTATGTTCTTTCTTCAACAACGGTACTTTGCGAGCCACTCTTCCGAACAACCCTGCTTCTACCAGACGTCGTCGAACGGTCCTCGCTGATACACCGGCTCTTTCGTCTGCCCCAAACACTTCGTGTTTAATTAAAATAGAGCCTAGAAACGGATCTTTCTTAGCTAACCTGGTTATCATTCTATCTTCTTGCGGAGTTGTTTTTCTCGATCTTTTTGTCCTGGGCACATTTAAAGCTGTGTTATTGCGCCTGAAATGTTGCACTGCATTGCATACCATAGTTTTTGAACAATTTAAATGTTCTGCTATCCCTCGGTATGACCAACCACGCTCGACAAACTTCATGATAATTGTTCGTAGTGTTGGATCGCAACTTTTATTTTTGCCCATATATCTTCAAAATAATTCTCAAAACTTAAAATTAAAAATCTTTTTTTTTTTTTTTTTTTTTTTACGTGTTACGGGTAAGCGCTTGGCCTTCATCTCACCTGATGGTAAGTGACGACAAGGCCGAAGGTGGAAGCGCGCTTCACCCGGAATCCTCAAGCACTGAGGAACTGGCTATCTTAACTCTTAACTGTCGGAACACAACTATGCTATAAACATCGTTGTTATGGCGACAGACTTAGATAAGATGGTGGTAGCTAGCCAGGCGGACTTAACAACCCTACCACCAACCAAACCGAGCACACAAAGATGTACCCCCCGCTGGGAATCGAACCCGGGACCTCTGGGTCTGAAACCGGTGGCTTAGCCACTAGACCACGGAGGCGGTTAAAAAATAAAATCTGGATTGCCGCCAAAACTACCACAAAACAATAAAAGAAGAAATAAAAAAGTATTGAGATTCAAATTTTGAAAATAGAACGCAATATCTCAGTGTCCCTAATTAAATGGCCAGCCAGCATTCTTTGAACAAATAGCACACTGATAATCTATCAGCTATACTGTAAAGAGGTTTAATGTTTAAGAAGTTGTTATTGTTTGTATAATCGGGCACATCAATGACTAATTATACTTACGTGTAAAAGATATGGAATATTGATAAGACTCGTTGGAAAATAAAAAATAAATTCACAATTTGGCTTAACTAGAGATTGTCCCTAATTAGTTGACCACGACTGTACATAAAACTCTACCAACTTAATGTTTGTTTTAAATACTTAATAGCCGTTTCATTTCTGGCTTATAGGTATACAAGGATGACTTATTAATAAACTTTTATTTTTTTACTTAGGGGGAAACACTACGTGGAGTGGAAGTGGTATGCAAAATTCTCATACAAAACACAGAAAAACGACGTTTCGTAGTCCCCTGTTTCCTCCTTCAGAACTAGACCAATTTTTATTACTTTTTCAGCATCTGTTAAAGAAAGAGATTTTCTATGTCTGTATGTTTGATGTTTTGCATTAAATCATGAGCCTTCAAAATGTAGCAAAATCACTTCGTTTTAAGGCGTCTTCAGAAATAATATGTGGCTGGTTTAAAAAAAATCAAACACACGTACGGACATAGAAAATCTCTTTCTTTAACCAATGCTGCAAAAGTAATAAAAAATGGTCCAGTTCTGAAGGAGGAAACAGGTGACTACGAAACGTCATTTTTCTGTGTTTTTTATGAGAATTTTTCATGCCACTTCGACGTTGTGTTTCCTATTAACCGTGTCACGTAGCGGGCAAAGAATACTACCACCCCCTCTTCCCTTGGGTGTCGTAAAATGCGACTAACGGACTAAAGACTGCACATACAGCCAACAGCTGAGAGCGGTGGGCATATGTGCAGTCGCTATTTGGTGAAAAGTGGACTAATTTTTCATGCCACTTCGACGTTGTGTTTCCTATTAACCGTGTCACGTAGCGGGCAAAGAATACTACCACCCCCTCTTCCCTTGGGTGTCGTAAAATGCGACTAACGGACTAAAGACTGCACATACATCCAACAGCTGAGAGCGGTGGGCATATGTGCAGTCGCTATTTAGTGAAAAGTGGACTATGGCAGTGGATTGCTTTTGCGGTCCTTATTGCCTAGTCTCTGACTAACCCTTTGCGGATAATAGTCGTGATTATATATATATGCATGTATTTCTTTCTAGGTACCTAATTGGTTAAGTAATAAGTACCCACGTAACATTTATCTTACTTCGTGTACAAAAGTAAGCGATGATTGCGGAAATAGACCATCGATGGTTTCTATACACTTTTTAATTACATTTCTCTCTTTTTTCTTATTTAACCTGTATAATAAGAAAAAGATAAAAATAGATCATGCCTTTGATTATTGTCATATAGTTTATAAAAATGTAGAGTTATTTATAAAAGTAGACTACAAGAAAAGAAAAGAAATAATAGCCTTCTATTTACAGAGAAACTATTATTTATTTTCTATTTACGTAACATAAAATTATACTGATATTTTATAAAATGAAGAGTCCTACTCTAGTTTTGTTTCATGAATATACTCGTACTTACGTTAAATCAATAGCAATTACGTATTATTATAGAACCATTATACAGATGTGAAATTGGAATGAGACATGTGGACGCGATTCGGGATATATAATTATGCCATTTGCTGAGCAATTTCATAGTCCCATGACTTTTGTGTTCCAATTTACATAATTATTGTTGGCATAGTATTTCAGTAGTAATCCATTACGGATTGGCACATCGCACCAATCTTTTAATCAAGTAAGATATGTTTTTAATTAAGCAAATGGCGTGTTAAAGCAAACAAGGAAGTAAACAACACAACGAACTTTCGCCCTTATAGTATATTGTTATGAAATGAATACTTTTTAAAAATAATTTTATATTTTTTTCATGATGTCATCTCTCCTGTATCATTGTATTTTATTATTTGTCATGTGAACCTGAATTTAATTTACTTATATCTGTATAAGTAAAAATCAAGTGCTATTAATGTTTCTTTGGGCATTGTACGAGGGGAATGATTTTAACTTGTTGATTGATTTGACAACATCCCCGGTCTAAAGGTTCTGGCGCAGTGCGTCATCTATTCGTCCAACAACGCACGAATACGCTAGATTTATTTCATTTTGTTAATTTTACCCTTCGCCTTTCAGTGACTCAGTTCAGCATATCTTCTTTTTATACTCTACAGGTAAGCACTTGCCCTTCATCTCACCTGTTGGTAAGTAGCGATAAGGCCGATGGTGGAAGCGCGCCTCACCTGGAATCCTTAACCACTGAGGAACGGCTATCTTATTTATTAATTTATTTAAAATTAAAAACACATGCTAGTTTAGAGAAAGCTTCCAATACACTAGCCAGTCACAATAATAATAATAATATTATTATTCCTCCCTTAAAGGCCGGCAACGCATCTGCGATTCCTCTGGTTTTGCGGGTGTCCATGGGCGGCGGTGATTACATTCCATCAGGTGACCCGCCTGCTCCTTTGCCTCCCTCTTTTATAAAAAAAAAAATATATATACAGTATAACATTTTAGCACTGTGTCGCGGTGCGGTGAAAGAATATTACCACCCCCTCTCTTTCCATGGGTGTCGTAAAAGGCGACTAACGGACTATAGACCGCACCTACAACTAACAGCATAGAGCTGCGATGGGCTCACCACCTGTCACCCTAAACACATGTGCAGTCGCTATTTGGTGAAAAGTGGACTATTTGCCTAGTCTCTAACTAACTCCTCAAGGATAATAGTCGTGATTATATGTATGCGTGTATGAACATTTTAATTGGTACAAATTAATTTACATAATGTACCTACCTAATGTCATAATGTTATTGGGTCATAATTTTAACAATTTTTATTACTGTTAATACGTTTTTGTCAATTTCAAACAATAATAACCTTATCAACAATACAATTAAACTAGAATTACATAGATACAACTTATCTCGAAACTGTCGGAACACAACAACGCTATTACCATTGTCGTTATGGCGCCAGACTTTAGATAAGATAGTGGTAGCTAGCCAGGCAGGATTAACAAGCTCTACCACCAAATAAACCAATTACACAAAGATGTATTTCAAAGTGGGAATCGAACCCGGGATCTCTGAGTCTCAGGACGTTAGTTTATCCACTAGACCACATAGTTATTTAACTTGCAAGACCACAACACGAATAGCTCGATAGAGAGAAGTGGATAAATAAATTACTATTATAATAATATTAAATTATTAAAAAACAACTTAAGAGGCTAGGATACATTGTTGTTATTCTATTGTAACAATGGACATGACTACCAAATGAATCGCAATTACCTAGATAATATTGCCTAATCACAGAAAAGATTGCAGTACGTGTGTATTTTTCGTCGCAACCGCGTTAGCCGAATTTTGGATGAGTTCCCTTAAGTCTGATGAGGCAACTACAATCTCGTCAGGGGTGCTCCTCATTACCCCCGCGGTGGGTGAGGGAAACTTGTGGACCTTGCAGCATACCTTAAACAAAATTGTTACACCATCAACATCTAAACTTTTTTTATATACTTACATAGGTATTTATCTCTCCCGCCACCTCAGGAATTTAAAAAAAAAAAGTCCTTTTCACAAACCTTGTCCTAACAATTACGAACACAACCAAAAAAGGTTTAGCCAGATAGGAGCACCTTTTTCAAGTGATCCCCGAACAAACATTCGTGACAATTGATTTTTTTATAGAATTATTCGTCAACTCGCACACTTTAAACTAGCACAGATGTGCTGCGAGATGACACCTTTTGATTTTACCTGTTATTTTAGTTGTCAACTCGCACATACGTACAAAGTATAGTCGAAAAAAAAATTGGAAACAAGAAATTTTGTTTAATTTTGTACTCATAACTCATAACTGTCTGGTATTAAACATTTAAGGATTATAACTTTTTCCAAACCATTTTGTAATTGACTGTACATGACTACCTCAGATTTTATCTGTTATGCTAGTTGACGACACAAATAATAGGTAAAATCAAAAGGTGCCATCTCGCACATCTATGCGAGTTTAAAGCGTGCGAGTTGACGAATAACTCACAACTCTTTAGTTTAATTTCACGCACTGACTTGCTCCCGCTCCCACATCGCATGACTACAGAAACTAAACGCTACGAATTCAGAATTACATAAAAAATTTTTTGGGAAGTTCCTCAATCGTATGTCGTAATCGTAT
This sequence comes from Scoparia ambigualis, assembly GCA_963921215.1. NCBI lineage: Eukaryota > Metazoa > Arthropoda > Insecta > Lepidoptera > Crambidae > Scoparia > Scoparia ambigualis. Next base: position 28,684,419 of record OY992503.1, read on the forward strand.
GTTATGAGTACAACCTTAAAGCCTCGATTGCATCCGGCGATGGACGGATCAAACTTCATGGACCGGCAGTCGTAGATGTGGACGCATATGCCACCTCGGGCCCAGCATGTCGATCCCGGAGATCCTGGTAAATATTAAAATTTTACTTTAAATAAACTATAATTATCATCAGATTATCTCAATTATCTTAGTCAACTTTAAAAATAAATCTACCAAATGGGTTCCGCCGAAACACCAGCGCTGCTGTCGCGTGAGCTGCTGCAGCTTGCGCTGAGGTCCCTACATCAGCGTAGTTGGCTTCACAGTTCACACCAAAGTGTTTTAAGTATTACTTATTTTATTAGATAAACCTTCTTTAACTGTTCTGTGTTCCTAGTGACGCATATCGATACACTACATAAAAGGCACTTTACACTTAATAATGTAAAATTTTGCCATTTTTGTTGCCTTTGTTGTTATTGAACATATAAATATGACTCTTACACCAAAAGTCGTTGATTTTTGTGGTGCATAATATTGAAACATAACGTTTTAAGAAATATTTATCGTTCAAAAGTTAGCTGGTGAATACGTTTCACAAAATCAAACATGTATGTCTTTTATGCCTCATTAAATGACTGCTGCGTTAATACAAGGGATGCTATTTATATATCCGGAAACAATATTAAAAAATAATTATAACATTTAAAAATAGAACTCTTTAGCTAAAGAATACAAATTATTTAATGTAGCTGTCATTTGTTTGTCCTTTGTGGCGTAATTTTGAACATTGCGTGTCTTTATCACCATGGATTTAACTCGTGAAAATGTTCGTGCTATGATTTATTACGCTTTTCGGCGAGGGCTAACTCAAATACAGTGCATCGATTAACTCACTTCGACTTTTGTGGACGAAGCACCATCAAAAACTACTGTGTATCACTGGTTTAGTGAGTTTAATCGTGGGCGGTCTGTGCTCACGGACGAAAATTTAAAGAAGGTCGCCCTAAATCGTGTGTCAAAATATTGATGCTGTGCGGAAACTAAAAATGCAAGATCGTCATGTTACATACCGCGAGATAGAGGCGTCTCTGGGCATTATTATGACGTGTATATATAAAATATTACACGAACATTTAGCTGTAAAAAAATTTGTTCACATTGGATTCCGCACAACTTAAGAATTGACCAAAAACGGGCTCGTGTCGATTGGTGTAAAAAAATGTTACAAAAGTACAATCAGGGTGCGTCAAAAGCTGTCTATAATATCTACACAGGTGATGAATCTTAGATATATGCGTATGATCCTGAAACTAAACAATAATCAACGGTTTGGGTGTTCGAAGATGAGCCGAAACCAACAAAAGTCATTCGTTCAAAAAGCACTTTGAAGCAAATGATCGCTTGTTTTTTTTTTTTACGGGTAACAGGTAAGCGCTTGGCCTTCATCTCACCTGATGGTAAGTGACAATAAGGCCGAAGGTGGAAGCGCGCTTCACCCGGAATCCTTAACCACTGAGGAACTGGCTATCTTATCTCTAACTGTCGGAACACAACTATGCTATAAACATCGTTGTTATGGCGACAGACTTAGATAAGATGGTTGTAGCTAGCCAGGCGGACTTAACAGCCCTACCACCAACCAAACCGAGCACACAAAGATGTACCCCCCGCTGGGAATCGAACCCGGGACCTCTGGGTTTGAAACCGGTGGCTTAGCCGCTATACCACGGCGGCGGTTTTTTTGGTATATTAATTGAACTACAAATTATTTATTAACAAATGCTAGAAACATACTTTTATTATGTTTTTGCGTTACTTAATCATTAGTTATAGAAAATTTTTAATTGCAAACTTAAATGAAGACCTTTCATTTAATAAGACTTATAATAAAAATACGTTAGTTGCTTTAATTCACTCGCAACTCTACTTGATAAGCGCAAATCGCCTGATTTTTTGTTGAAAAGTTACATTGTTGAACGTATATATATACGAGAAAATTAAATAAAACAGTAAACTAAATAATCAAAGTCTATTTAACCTCGGGGCGTACCTATATACTTTAGTTAGTTTATGTTCATAAATGACTTGTAGTCAAACGCACATACACCCTACAATTTTATTTGAGAGTGTCGTTTACGTCCCCAACACTTTGATGATGCCTAATAATGATTGCTTTTACGTCCAAAAATACGAAAAAATCTACATTACATGCCTTGAAATTTGAGGTCGCATTCACCATTGTTTTCAGAATTTGAGAACTTTAAAAATACAGTACGATAGCGAAGAAAAAAGTGAATACGATGTCATTCAAAATTTATTTTGGCCAAAATGGTGATTACACCCTTTGGGCTGTGGTTTATCGGATGTCTTTGTGTTCCGTTTAATTTTGTACGTTGTCTTTGTTTTGTTTATGTTTCTGTTTGTGAAATTAATAATTTTTTTCAACGCACCGTTGGTAGTGTGCGTGTTAAGTATCAACATGACGAATTGCTCCTTCAAAAATTGCTATTTTGCAATACACATAATAAGTCAATTTTATAACCATGTCGCGTAGCGGTGAAAGAATACTACTACCTCCTCTCTCAAACTCAAAATTTCTTTATTCAATAAACTTAAAATAAGCATTTTGAATCGTCTAATTTTATTTGGATGGTTGGGCAAACCCATTCAGGAAGTCTTTTAGCTGTGGAGAAGAACGGGCGCAAGAAACTCAACAGATTTATAATAATAAAGAAGTAACGAAATTTACAAAACATTATGTCGTTACCAAATTATACAATATTCAAATTACTAATTAAGTTATGCTCGTACATGCACTATGTCCTAATGTCTATACATATTTGTCATTTACATAGGTAATCTTCCACGGGTTTTTTTAACATGGGCTTTAAATGTATGAAAACGCATTTCAGTAATATTTAGTAGAAGTTTGTTATAAAACGTTACACATTTACCCAAGAAAAACCTCCTGTTTTATTACCCCCGACGCAAAAAGAAGGGTGTTATAAGTTTGACGTGTCTGTGTGAGTGACTGTCTGTCTATGGCATCATAGCTTTCGAACGGATGAAGCGATTTCAATTTAATTTTTTGTATTAAAAGTGACTTATGTGCGAGTTTTCTTAGACATGTTTTATGAAAATCGGTTGAGCTGTTTAAAAGTTGTGGGGGGTGAAAGTGGGGAAGAATAACCGAATGTCTGCAAATATACTTGAGTATAGGGGAGAGAGGTCTCAAATGAAAGCGCACTGAAAGAGAATATTGATGACTCTTTTAAGAATGAGAAAATTAAGTATGTAACTACCTATTAAAAGTATTTAAGAAAAATTAAATTTAAAATTTAAAAAACCCCGACACAAATACCTAAGTTCCCTATAAAAAGTAAAAAAATAATAAAAAAAACTCAATCTTAAAGTACTTGTGTACGTATTTATAATTCTAAAAAAAATCCGTCACGTTGGGGGACCTCTTGTCCTCTGAGTCTCTAGACTTGGGGTTGTATATGACGCGGACTGCTCTTTTCTGTAGAATAAATACATCGTCAATATTAGCAGCGGAGCCCCACAACAGCAAGCCATAAGACATCACACTATGGATATAACTAAAATAAACTACTCTTGCCGTCTCAACATCAGTTAGAGGCCTTATTTTCTTAACTGCGTATGCAGCTGAACTCAGTCTTCCTGACAAGGTATCAATATGTGGGTCCCATTGTAAGCGTGAATCCAGTTTCCAGAAACACAGTAGAATCTACTAATTCAACTACATTATCGTTCATTTTACATGTAATACAAAATTACATATTATACAAATTAAGTTCCATATCTATAGCATGCTCTGTAATAGTTTAGTTTTGGCGATTGTGAAGTAATCGATTGTATTTGTTGCTTGAGTTCATAATGTTACTATCACATTTTTATTTGTGTGAATCTGTAAATGGTTTGCTGTTTCACATTTTCAGTCTTATACTTTTTCTTATAGAACTGTTGATTCACCTGTGAATATAAAATATAAAATAAAAATAAAATTTTAATTTGTGTGCTGACCTGTCTTACATTAGGTAAAGAAAATTTAACACACTTTGTTTTTGCTGAATTCAGTAATCAATTATTAATAGTGAACCAATGTAATACCTTTGAAATTGCACTATTTACATCGTCAACATTTTCAAGGCCTCTTTTAACATTAAAAGTAAAAGACGTATCATCTGCAAATAGTACAGTCTCACACAAGTTTCTAGCAAAGTAGGCAGGTCATTTATGTAAATCAAAAAAGTAATGGTCCCAATATTGACCCTTGGGGCACGCCTATAGTTATAGGGTGCTCCTGAAGACACAGCACCATTAATTTCGTGGGTGTCGTAAAAGGCGACTAACGTATTAAAGACTGCACACACATCGAACAGCATAGAGCGGCGATGGGCTCACTACCTGTCAAGCTGACCACATGTGCAGTCGCTTTCACCAAGAAAAGTGGGCTATGGCGGAGGACTGCATGCTTTTGCTGTCTTCATTGCCTAGTCTCTTGCTCACCCTTCGGGGATAGCAGTCGTGATTATGATGTATGTAGTTTATATATGATGGAAGGTTTGGTGTATTTTAATCATACTAATATTATAAAGGCGAAAGTTTGTGAGTGTGTATGTTTGTTACTCTTTCACGTAAAAACCACTGAATGGATTTGAATGAAATTCGGCATACAGATAGTTTATAACCTGGATTAACACGTAGGATACTTTTTATCCCGATATTCCCACGGCAACTTGAACCACGCGGGTGAAACCGCGAGCGGCCGCTAGTGTGAAATAATGGTGTATTACTTACCGAGAAGTGCTTGTAAACTAGTGTGAGTGTTGGCAAAAAAAAACAGGGCAACATCACTTTTCAAATTCCCAAGAAGTCCGTGTGAGATCTCAGTAAAGTCCCATATCTTTACTGGAACTCAAGGATTTTGGGTGTAATAACATTTACCATTAAACATCATATTATCACTCATTGTCATCTACTGTACGTTAAGAAAATATTAACTTTTATCTCGTTTACTTGACACTGGCTAATAATTGTGCTAGCTAATACCAATAAATTATTTAAGAAAAAAAAACACATGGATGTACTATGTTATTAATTTATATCTGTTATTAAATATTATAATGCCGATGCTGTTTTTTCAAAATCACTTGATTGCAATCCAATTTCTTGTTTCACTGAACTGGTAAGATTTCATCAAATGAATGCAAATTGTTTCGTGCAGGTAGGCGGCCAAAAAGTACACTATTATAATCTAATTATTTTTTTGGTCAAGAACATTTGTAGATATTCTTATTACGACTAAAATATTTTTATTTTATTTTTATATTTTATTTGGAAAATAATTACTTAATGTTAATCCATAATAATATGTATTTTGTTCCAGATGTATTTTGAACAAATAAATACTTTTACTACTATGTTGTGTTTATTTATTTATCTCTACCCCAATGGTTTTGTGATAATCTTGAATATGATAGAGAATTACTCAATAATCACAAAAAATAATAGTATTTTAGTCGTTAAACAAGATTTTAATAGGAACGCCTACAAAACTTTTTGAGCAAGAAAAATGTTAGCCACCAACCTATTATAGAGGTAGTGACAGTTTAAAATATTATTTTTGTACGGGATTTGGGCCATCTCCATTTCTTTCGAACAAATTACAAATTGAAAAAAACATTCAGTCGAATTGAGAACCTCCTTCCTCCTTTTTTTGAAGTCGGTTAAAAAATGTCGGAAAAAAATTCCACAAGCAGGATTCGGTCCTGCACCATTCTGGCAATGCGGGCCAGGTGCTCTTTCCAGTTAAGCCACCGTGGACTTATCCAGCCCGTCCAAATTAATCAACACTTTTTACTTTTATTAATTTGAAAGCCAAAGGCACCCATTCAATGTCAACAAACTACGTCGTATAATGTTATTATCTTTAAGTTTTCTGTGTGTCAATAAATGTTTCTCTCTCTCTCTCTCATCAACATTCGATCTTAATATCCTACTAATATTATAAACGCGAATGTTTGTATGTATGGATATTTGTTACTCTTTCACGTAAAAACTACTGAATAGATTCGGAAGAAATTCAGCATATAGATAATTCATAACCTGGAATAACACATAGGATACTTTTTATCCCGATATTCCCACGGGAACGGGAACCATGCGGGTGAAACCGCGAGCGGCTGCTTGTTAGTAAATATAGCTACTGTCGCAGTTACTGCAACTTCAGCAGTAGGTACTATACACATATTTTTGGAAAGTTATATGCTTTATTATATCCATTCTTCAATATTAACATAAGTTAGAAACTAAATGAGTGAGGTTCACTAACCACGATGTCAACATATGCGCGGTCTTACATAAAAACACTATTGCATTCATTAGTTAAGTTTTGTCCGCGTCACACAAACGTCATTTTGAATTTGAGCAAAAGAGGCAAATCAATGTTAAATTAAATAAAGCTTAAAAGTTATAAGTAGTAGTTACTTCTAAAAGTAAGATCCTTAAGATCCTATCATACCTTTTTAAACGAACATTTTCTTTTTCATGCAGAACACTTTAACTTTAATATTTGTTTGATTTAACCTACCACTTCCTTTTTATAGACTATCTATGGTATCAGGCCACCAACAATAACTTACTTTAATAAGGTATATAAGGTGACTGAACAATTTAACTTCCGTTTGCGGTGGACATAATGGGTCTATGGGGGCGGATGCAAGACTCGTGCTAGTCTTGTTGAGGCATCAGGTGACAAGAAGACTGGCAGCTACCTCTGCCAGTGTATTATTCTAGCAATACAAAGAGGTATGAAATCGTGTATTTTGTAGATTTGTTCTGTTTTTTTAATTTAATTTTTGTTTATACAGTTAAGTATTAATTAATAAAATTATTGTTTCCTTTTCAATGCAATATTAAAACACTCTGGAAGCTCGAATGTATTTTTATATGTACCAAATACGTTGATTTATTATTATTACCTATTATCATTTTGTACCTCCATGTATACAGTTATAAATGCCATTTAACTTACCTAAAGTGGGTCTACCGCCTAAGGCAGGATTGAATGCTTCTATGTAATGACTAGGTAGTGTAACTTTTTCACAAGTACCAAAAATAACAGTTACTATTGTTATGGTAAAAAATATTTTCTTTAGACACATGGTAAATACTTGAAGCCGTAAAATTTACTGCATCAAGTTTAATGTCAGAATTTTTATTTCAACTGATTAATCGCCGTTTTCTAATTACTGTTTCAGCATTAGACGCAGATAAGGCGCTGCTTGACTTGTTTATAGGTACATGCTTTGTTTTTATACGTGCATTGTTTTTTTAACTATTTAGAATTCTATTATCATTTAAACGGTAAGCTCTTCATTTATTGTGGTGAATATGGTGGCAATGAAAGACTCTTGGTCACCCTATTATGCAGAACCACGAAGCAAAGAGAAAGCATCGGTCTATTGCAAGAACTCTTTAAGTGACCAAAATAAAGATGATCGTGCCATAATTAAAATGCCTCAATACGAGATATATACCAAAAAATACATTTAAAAAGCTAGATTTCGAAATGTTTTACTTTATTCTACTAATATACCAATCTACTAATTTGTAGCACCTTTGTAATACTTATTAAAGGCTTTAACGATAGGAAAACCAACCGCCACATATTTATAGCCATATTGAAAAAATATTCTATAATATATTTATTGCCGTGGGATTATAAAATATGCAAGGACTCGACTGCGTAGCGCCACTTCTGATTTAGGCTGTTTCAATTTAGACTTTTTCGGTTTAGTATTTTTCGCTTTAGCCTTTTCCGTTGTGGTCTTCTCGATCACTCCCAGCCCGCCGAACTGCTCTTGTCGCTTCCAGGGCATCGCAATGTTATCAATGCCGAATGTCTTCCAGTCTCTTACGTTGTACCGATCCCAGACGAAACAGCAGACCTTCAGCTTGTCCTTACACCCTGGCACTTCTGAGACGGATTTGAATCCTTTGCACAGCTTATGGTTGATGCAAATCCCATTAAGCTTCCAACATGGTGTGCTCACCATCGATCCTGGAACATAACACGCGAATTTACTTAACTTAAGCCCTGTCTGTGTACAAGCTACCGAACTCAAACGCAGGCATCAAAGATTTGATTCCCAACAATGTCGGTTCGGTTTGGCTTAGTTTGGATGGTGATAGGACTTATTCTAAGCCAAATGCTCTAATAATAATAGTAGCATTGTTGTAGGTATATCAATAGTTAGAGGTAAGATGCCTGTTTCTTTGTGTTTGTAGTTGTAAAGAAAATCCCAGTGAAGTAACTTCTCTTTTATTACAAGCTTTTAATTAACTTGCAATGTATGTTTGTTTTGGTGGAATCTTGCAACTCAATTTTGAAGCAGATATCTTTAACCGATACGAGTAGGTACTTAAATCTTGCGACAACCTTTTGTATGTATGTAAAAGTTTTAAAGTTATACTTAAAAGTTTTTTTTAGCAAATTTTCAATAAAAGTTTGTTTTTTAAAAAGGTTTTTTACTTTCAATTTATTTTTAATACTACAAATCATTTAGTTACTTAAACGGCGGTATTTCCGGACCGTTACGACTTAGGGATCTTCAAGAAACGAGCCTATTCCTTCCTTAAAGGCCGGCAACGCGCCTGCGATTCCTCTGGTTTTGCGGGTGTCCATGGGCGGCGGTGATTACTTTCCATCAGGTGACCCGCTTGCTCGTTTGCCTCCTTCTGCTATAAAAAAAAAAAAAAAAAACCATACATTAACTTGCGTTAAGATGAGATGTTGGCCAAGCACTTACTATGAAATCTAAGAATAACATACAGACGTCTGGATTTACTCCATACTCTATACTAACCTATTTTTTACACATAGTATCATAGGACGGTTTTCTTGAGCAAGTTACCTTACTCTTACCAGTTATTTCATTATTCTGAACAAATTAGAATGATAATGATGTCTGTAGGATCGAAAAACTACTCACTTCGAGTTTCCGCTGGAATTTCATCCTGGGTTGCCTCCGGGGTTTCGTCCGAGGCTTTGAGCGAAGCCAACGCTGATCGGTAAGCCAGGAACTCCGCCCTTAGATCCTCATATTCTTCATCTTCAGAAAGATCTAGATTGGCGTCATTTTTCAAATCATTAGCCAGTTTGTTCCCCAAATCTGTATTATCTTTTCCTTCGTAGTAGTATTCCTCTTCACATCCGACTAAAAGGAGACTCACTAAATTCAAACCCAAGAATAGCAACAACATTCTTCCAAGAAAATTTTTAAATATATACCAATCCACTTTTACACTGTTTTTATAGGCCGAAATACATAAATTTGTGATAAGCTGCAAAGCCGCAGGATTTATAATCAAATGAAACAAGAAATATTTTCAGTTTGTTTATTTCTCGCTGTAAAATGGAAATGCCTACTGCCAAATCATATTTTATTTAGCCGCCATAAAACGTCAGTATAAAAAGCGTATGTTTCGGGAAAGACCAAAACATGATTCTGTCTATATAAGTATGTACTTATCGGGTATAGGGGGTATAAAGTACGAGTATACGTGTAAGGTATAGTGCGAATAAGGAAAACTTTTGTTATCTGACTGTAGGTTGAATAGTCATAAGTCAGTAATACCGTGAGGTAAGTGACAATACCGCGTAGCTATGAAAGAATCCTACGACCCCCTATCTTCCCTTGGGTGTCATAAAGGCGACTAACGGACTAAAGACTGCACATACATCCAACAACATAGAGCGGCGATGGGCTCAAAACCTGTCACGCTGAGCAAATATGCAGTCGCTATTTGGTAAAAAGTGGACTATGGTAGAGGACTGTTTTTGCTGTCCATATTGCCTATATAGTCTCTGACTTTTATCCCCGGAAGGTTATTCCGGGGATAAAAGTCGTGACTATAATGTATATAGGTATACATATAAAGTGACAATTTAAAACAAAAACACCTTACTTTTACGTCATGAATGACTGTAGAGGAAGATTTCCCGAAATTATTTTTTCTTATTATTTTAATATCCATTCGCTTTATTCCCCAATCTTCTTTTTTTACCAAAATGTGACTAAGGTTAGAATATTATAGAGGACGTTATGTACCTAGAATATTATCTGTATATCCAACTTCAACAAATTTATAATGTAACATTCAAAGAGGCTTATCCGAGTGGGGATATTACGTCAGCTCAATTAAACTTAAACTCCGGCAAAGATAAAAAGCTACGAGTCTGATCGATAACGTAGTTTCTTAACGTCAGCGTTTCAGCTCTGAAAGCATACATTTTAATTGACTTGTATATTATTTATCCAGCTACTCGATATGACGGCGGGAGTTTCGTGTTGCCGTGCATCATTTGTTTAATTACACAAACGTTTTATGTAAGTACTAGCGGCCTGCCAGCGCCTTCGTCCACGCTAACTTAGAAAGACCGTCATAGTTCAGCCATTTAAAAAAAATTATCTACAAAATATAAACAAAAACCATCCTCGGTTAACGCACTATCTTTTAGTGAGAACCGCATAAAAATCCATTGCGTGGTTTAGGAGAATAGTGCGGTGCCACAGACAGAGGAAAACGGCGACTTTACTTTATAATATGTAAAGATAATATACTTATTAGTACCTACGTAAAAAAGGTTACTTGTTCTTGTACACACGGCGGCAGATCAACCTACCCAAAACTGTCAAATTTCTACAATCAATTTTGAACTTTACTGTTTAGTTATAAGTATCAATATTCATTAGAGAAATTTGACAGATTTGGGTAGGTTGATCTGCCGCCGACTGTACATTGCGTTAGCAACACACGCAACTAATAATATGTGGTAGTCAATCAATCGACGCTGTGCATGCATAATTTCAATATTCAATAAAACTACGATATATGTTATACAAGCAAGACATGTAACCAGTAAACGAATAAGGTTATTTTTCTAGAACATATATATAGCTACACCTTTACACATACGTTATAGGTCATATTTTTTTAATTAGAGTAGCATCAGGTGTGCGATTTTCTAACGCTCGATCGTGAACTCGCGTTCACTTCGACCTTCACGTTCGGGGGTCGAAGTGAGCCCAAAAGAATGTGGATTTTATAACTCGCTGTGGATCAAGCATGTCTTCATCAAATCGCTTCCGTCACAAAGTTTACTTTTCATCGGAACGTGTAGGTTGAAGTGGATCGAGCGTTATAGAATCAAAAATTTAGTTACCGAATCCATCAATGCTATGCATCATTTGTTTAACTACACAAATGAAAATTAATTTTCATAACATACTTATATGTAGGTTTCATAAATTATCAAACCTTATAAGCAAGCAAAAAAGGTTACTTTTTCTAGTACATTGCGCACACACAACACACACAGAAAAGAGACAGGTCATCCTTTTGAATTATAGAGGCACCAGTTGCCGAATCAATCGTTTCTACGCTGGGCCGGACGTCGCGTTCGCACTAAAAAGGTTTTGCGCAAACATTTTCCATTCCAAGTACAAAGATTTCGACGTCGAATATCTCCTCTGTCCGACAATTGACGGGCATTGTGGATAAAAAACGGGACGGTCCCTGACGCCAAATTCATTTCCCGAAAACGCTATTCATCGGTTGTAACAAGATAGCTCTCAATCGTCCTAAAAGTTTCCAGACGTTTTAGCACTTTACAGTTTGGTGTGTGATACGTTAAGTTTTATGACTTAATAGGTACTAGCTGAAAGCTGTAATACTTTAGTACTAACTTTGCAGTTAAGTTTTCTCGGGTAAAATTGCATTATTTATGTACTAGTATCAGTTTTCAACAGTTTACTATTAAATTTGAAATCCTCTACATTCTCTCTTTTTAATGTTTCACTTTTTACCGTTTGTGTTATATCATTTCATTACATTAAGTGACTTAAAATCTAAAGAAGTATTAATATAAATAAGGCCGTGGCAGTCAATGACCTCATATAATATCATTGGTGGCAGTCCCAATTTTTAACATTATAATATTTAATCGAAACCGCCCGTGAACATCCGTTTACCGTTATACATTAAAAAATAGCGGCGTCGAAGAATCTTACCTTACGAAGCCAAATGTCATAATTTTTGTATTTACCTACACGTCCTGAGATTTCGTTCCGTTCGCACCCTCAGTGGATAAAAGGTGCCATAAGTCGAAAATGTTGATTGTCCAGTAGAGCCTAAAATCTGATTATTAGGCAATATTTACTTTATTTTTATTCGTAGAAGATATAATCAAACATCAAAAAAATGGAAAGAAAATTGACATTTGTACTATTTTTCATAATTTACTTTAAATAATGGATTCTAAGTATCAAAATTTATGCTACTTTTCCCCAAGAACATCTTAAATGCCTATCAATAGAAATTACCTACCTACGGATTAATATTTATGTTAAAAGGAAAAAAAGCTAAAAATCTTTAAAATTAATTATCAATTATTTTATATCCAGGAAAGTTTTGGATACAATTAAAATTTGTAATATTAATTGTATCCAAAACTATATACGTAACAGATTTGAACAATTATATACTGCCAAGTAAAAAGTAGTTCTAGTAAAGACCGAAGAAACATTTACGAATTTAACTCTAAATATTCGGCAATAGCTTGATAAACTATTTAAAATAAAGTAAAGAGTCTAATAAAATTTTGCTTGCACCTTGTAACAGAAGATTATATAAGTATTCTTAATAAAAACTAGGAAAACCAGCATAAATTGTTAACAAAATCAGGTCTTGGAAGATGTACCTTCTTGCAGTATCTTTTCTTTTAAAAGAATCAAGAGTCAATTATTATTATTTTTACTTTTTATTGAACAGTATTATCTTAAGAATCTCCCTTTTTAGGACTGACTAAAAGAATACGACCAACCCATCTCGTCCCTTGCTTATCGAAAAAGGCGACTAACAGACTAAAAACTACACATACATCCAACAGCATAGAGCGTCGAATAGGCTCACCACCTATCACATTGAGCACATGTGCAGTTGTTAACTGGTGAAACGTGGACGATGGCAGAGAACTGCTTCTGCATTCCTCATTCTCTAGTCTCTGACTAACACTTAGCTAAAGATAAATAGAACAAAAATTAACCTAGAAAAAAATTTACAATATTGTGTAACAAAATCATACTTACAATAAGAAATAAATAAATTATAAAAAACTTAACCTAGACTGACACCGGCAGCGGGGCAAGCTATATCGGTGGTTAGACCTGCAATGTGATGAACTCCGGACAATACGTGCCGTGTCAAGAAGCACTGCTTTTTGTAACTGAGCCGTGATTCAACCTTTTAGCGAGAGCGTCTCTAGATGCTGTTCGAGGCTCTTAGGCATTGTTCAGACCAAACGTATTGACTGCCGCTGACTGTGAGCGCACGTTACGCAGTTTATCGTTTTTCCATATTATAATATTTAACTCTTCAGAAAAACACTTCCGCCAGAGCTTATAATAAGTTTATTTTGTTGCTTATAAGTCCATGTTTCTTTATGGCAATGTACATCAAATTCCGTCCCGGGGTTCTATATTTATTTAAAGTCAAATACTGAGCATTATTGAAACAAGCATGTTATGTAAAACACATGTTTTCTGTTATTTATGACTTAATTATGGTCTTCGTCAATGATTATTTAATCCAAGAAGAGAGCCGGGCTGTTAATATGCTCTTGATGTCTTGCCAGGTTCAAAAACCATTTACAACCATGACATGAGCGCAGCAACCCAAAGTACGGTTCCCTGTTTTACATGAGCAGTAATAATGGTTCCATGCATTTAAACCAGTTTCATCCTCGTATTAAAGCATAGGTGTAATAGAGCTTTGACCTCGTTTATCTAGATTGTATTTTTGCTCGCAAAAGCCACAGATTTGACTCTTCAATGTCAGCGTTATTGAGTTCGGCAACGAGTTGTTGGGGTTCTCGGTAAAGAGATATATTGTTTTAACAACCATAATGTTTTATAAATAAAACCTCACTTATTTATTATAAATAATAATATTATTCGTGCGCCAGGGGAGCCCGATGGCGCTGCGGCAAGCGCGTTCGGCTTGGAATCTTGCCCGCTAAGCAACTTTCGTAATACCGGGTCGCTGAATGGGTGACCAATAAAAAAAATATCTTGAGCTCCTCCGTGCTTCGGAAGGCACGTTAAGCCGTTGGTCGCGGTTGTTGTCGTAAGATGGCAGTCGTTAAAACTCACTAATGCGCATTAGGCTGCGTGGTGGGTTATGGCCCAAAATCTCCACGTGGGAGGCCTGTGCCCAGCAAAGGGACGTTTATAGGCTGATGATGAATAATATTATATCACGGTATCTAGTGAGTAAAATGATTTTATTTGGTTTTTAAGAGTTTCATCTTATGACCTCTGGGATATTTTGTAAAGGCGTCATAATGTAAAAGGTTCATTTTTGGTTGGTGTTTTGAGTCACACTTATTCAATGGCTGACGGAGCTGGGTGTAATTTGCCCACCATTCTTTAAAATTAGCCTTATTTGATTTATTAATGGTTTTTAAGATTCTATTAATGCCCACATTGTCAGATAATTATCAATTCGCAAATCTTTCAAAACTTTAATTAAATCCGCTGGCTTTCCACTCGACATATTCACTCTACTTGCCCTACTCCCGCGCCGATGTATTCAGGTGCACCGAAATACTTCTAGTGGAAGAAAGCAGTAATAGTTCTTATTCCAATTTGTTTGAAGTTTTGAAGAACGTTAACAGTTATACATCTGTTTTATTTTTTTAAGTTTATCTCTTTAGACAAGTCTGTGCATTTATGCTTAAATGTTACCTAGTTAGTACACCAAATAAAAGCGTAATCACACCGACTAAGCAGTGGATTTATTTAATGGATTAAAATCATAATATTAGTTTAGGGGGTCAAACTTGCTCGCGTCCGTAGGTTTACCCTTGAGACCCTACACGTGATCCCTGGGTGGTGCTAAATGAGTGACACTGACTGAGTGGTAGAGCCACGCTGCGTTGCAGCACGCATTGGGTCGGCTCGCCCGGTGTAATACCACCCTCTCACGAATATTCGGCGTGAAATAATGGCACTTGGTGCTGTTGTGTTTCGTCCGACCAGTGAGGGTACCGGAGGCCCCTTCCCCCCCTCCCTCCTCCCAATTCCTATTCCTTCCTTAAACCTATTCCTCCCTTAAGGCCGGCAACGCGTCTGCGATTCCCCTGGTTTTGCGGGTGTCCATGGGCGGCGGTGATTACTCTCCATCAGGTGACCCGCCTGCTCGTTTGCCTCCCTCTTTTATAAAAAAAAAAAATAGTTACTTTTTATATTCTACATTAAATCAGCGAAAAATATAACAACCGGTAATATGCCTTATTCCTCAATTTATTGTTTGCGTATTAACGCATATTCTACTTTTCCATAAGAAAAATTATTATGTAATCAAACTTCATAAAATTCTTCCATATAGTCGTCAATTTTAACAAGAAAAATATAAAAAATAACAGCATGTAACTTGAACCTTACTTTTCAATATTGATAAAATCGACGTTACGACGTAACACAACTTATGCCTTTTTCCACTGGAGGTGCGAGTCACGTAAACGATATTTTGCTTTTATTAGATCCATTTAATATATAATATAGGTCTTTGTATAGGTACTGTATTGCTAATTAACAGCTACTCATATTTTATAGTGCTTTCAATAAGGTGTTAAATTCCCTAGAGAAAGTTGAAAGCAGCTGTACGGAGTGTAACAAACAATGTAGGCAGGTATGTACTTACGTTTTTTAGATTATTGTTGTACCTTAGTAGAACTATTTACTTGCATAGTTTTAATATAATTAATTTTAACTTTTATAGTCGTTACAATAAACGGCACCGGTATTTTCCCTTATCTATATGTCATTAACAAATCTTTGCATTTAATATGCTTTTTACAACAAAAGCTTTAACCATCAGTACGGGGAACCAATAAAGCACAATTTAAAACGCTTCAACGCTTCAGGCTTGGAGTTTAATAAATTTAGTGCCGGAAAATGTATCAACTTCATAAGTTAATTTGCTGATCGATTTAATCTATTAATTAAGTATAAAATATCCGTGCTTCTCTCACAGTCTCACAGGGACTCAGGGACACTATTACCTACGCTCAACAGTCTACATAAGTGATACTTCTAAAGTATCAAAAGGTGTACATTCAAATTCCGTTCGTATACATTTTTACACAATTTTTACTGAGAAATATTGTCTAGTTCGTGCCTTAAAACCCTGTTACACCAAGACGGGACATTTTGTATTTGCGTACACCCCTTGACCTTTCTAGTAATTGAATAGACATGAGACAGCAAACTCTTTTGTTGAGCAAGTTGCAATTTCAAGGCGGCGGTAATGGTTCCCTCTTTGTCATGTCCATTCTTGAGAGGACCCTAGATAGATGGGGGATAGACCCACGTCCAACCACAATGGTAAGTTAGGTAAGGCCCTTATGGCTTTGAGCATAGGGCATGAAATGAAAACAAAGTTTTCGAAAGATGGACCGCTAGCGGTCAGGGTCGGAATTCGGTGACAATAGTTTGTTGAAGGTACTGTAAAAAATGTGTACTGGCCGTTTTTATATCTTACGAACAATTTGGACTTTGTAATTTATACATACAATATGTAAATGAACGAAAGGCAAACCTTTAAAACCGGTGGATGTTAAAAACGGGTAAAATTCCAATGAACCACTTTTTGTTAGAATCCATATTTTTTTTTAATTACTAACTAAATGTAATAACTTAACCTCTTTCTCATCAGTCGGTTAACGAGTTTAATAACATCCTGTGATGCAACTAATAACTTATGTCAAACTTGAATTTGAAACGTAAAATTATAAACAAAAAAAGTGATTGGATTAAGACAAAAAGTGGTTTATTGTATTATACTTACCCGTTTTTAACATCCACCGGTTTGCCGTTCTTTCATTTACATCCACTAATATTATAAACGCGAAAGTTTGTAAGTATGGATATTTGTTACTCTTTCACGTTAAAACTACTGAATGGATTTGGATGAAATTCGGCATACAGATAGTTTATAACCTGCATTAACACATAGGATATTTTTTATCCCGATATTCCCACGGGAACGTATGGATGGATGTTTGTTACTCTTTCATGTAAAAACTACTGAATGGATATGGATGAAATTCGGCTTACAGATAGTTTATAACCTGGATTAACACATAGAACACTTTTTATCACAATATTCCTACTGGATCGGGAACCACGCAGGTGAAACCGCGAGTGGCCGCTTGTACTGTATACTTACCTTCACTTTGAAAACACATTCCATTATATAAGAAACTTAAGACATGGTAACACAAGATACATTTTCACGTTCCATTATAAACATAACATTTAACACCGGTCGTGGTCACGGGCGACTGGTGCAACTCGGTCGAAACGTCGGGTGTAAAAAGGTTTGCGTACAATGCCTTTAATAAATAGTTAGCGTTAATCCTCGTATAAATGTTTTGTTTATAGAGCGTAGGTATATCACGCACACTCGACAGCGCCCGTAAACACCTGTGCAAAAGTCTAGCCTATAAGAAACGAATAGCTGGGCACAAGATTTACTTTACTTTGTTTTTACTTTTATATGATAAATATTATTATTAATGTGCGTTTAACACATTAATATTAACGCATCCCGTTATCTAAAAGGACTGTAGGAGTGGGTTCGCGTCAGAGTCTAACGGAGCTATGGGGAATGAACCACGATTTGTCGCATTCAATCCGAGCATCTATCCGCTCGGCTACCGATGCCTCAAAATAGACAACAGCAAATTAGAAGATTGGACCGTCAGTCGCCACTTTAGCCAGTTTAGCGATTTTTAACGACTGCCACATTGCGACAACAACCAGGATCAACGGTTTTAAGTGCCTTCTGAAGCACGGACAATAATATACTTACTTGTACTTATAAAAATACATACATACATAATCACGACTAAGACCCGAAGGGTTAGTCAGAGATTAGGCAATGATTACCGCAAAAGAAGTCCTCTGCCTTGGTCCACTGTTCACTAAATGGCGACTGCACATTGTGCTCAGCGTGACAGGTGGTGAGCCCATCGCCGCTCAATGCTCTTGGATGTCTCTAATCTATTAGTCCCTTTTACGACACCCAAGGGAAGTGAAGGGATGGTAGTATTCTTTTTTTTTATAAAAAAAACTTTATAAATACATCATTTCGTTATAGAACTATTACAACCAGTCTAGCATTTGAAAGCACACGCCGATATTCACTCGTTACGTAAATGCGTTCCAAAGTCGTGTCCGTGTGTAAGAATCTGCATTGCGTCAACTTATCTGTAGACCGCGACTTTGTTCCTGATAAACTTTATTCTCTGGCTGCTTTGGTCCTCATCGTGGTAGTTTAGTTTGTTTTAGTTTACATTGATGACTACCTGACAATTTTAATGTTCACTTTATTGAATAATGTTGTAGTCTTTTGTAATTCATATGTATTATTTGAGCTCATTACTACCAATTTTACTGAGTGGTAGAGCCAAGCTGCGTTGCAGCACGCATTGGGCCGGCTCGCCCGCCGTAATACCAACCTCTCACGAATATCCGGCGTGAAATAATGGCACCTGGTGCTGTTGTGTTTCGTCCGGCTAGTGAGAGTTCCGGAGGCCCATCTCCCCCTCCCCCTCACAATTCCTATTCCTTCCTTAACCCTATTCCTTTCTTAAAGGTCGGCAACGCATCTGCGACTCCTCTGGTTTCGCGGGTGTCCATGGGCGGCGGTGATTGCTCTCCATCAGGTGACCCGCCTGCTCGTTTGCCTCCTTCTTATATAAAAAACAACCAACCCATCTCATTCCTTGGGTTGATAAAAGCGACTAACGGCTACTAAAGACTGCACTTACATTCAACAGCTCAGAGCGGCGATAGACTCACTACCTATCACGCTGTATCACGCTGAGCACATGTTCAGTTGTCATTTGGTGACATTATTATGTGAACTGTAGCAGTGAACTGCTTTTGCGGTTCTCATTGCTTAGTCTCTGACTTACCCTTCGCATATAATAGTTGTGAGTATATATCTTAGAATAATAACATATAGAAGGTAAGTCCGCGCGCCCATTTTGAAGCACATATGGCTCCAAACGCCGAGTTTTCAATGTGCACTACGGAGTTACAAGCGTACGTGTACCTACGTGTGGCCGAGCGCAAGCAAGTAATCTTCACAAAAGTGTGAATCGGTTTAGTGCTTCACTTTTGACAGAGGGCTTGTATGAAGACTATCTTTCTATGCGTTATTATTCTAAGGTATATATGTATGTATTTGTAACAGAAAGTGTCCTTCTATGATAGAGAGGGCATTTTCTCATATTAATTTGACTCTGTAAAAGAAGGCAGAAATGAAAAGCCCTGGCTGAGTTTTTTTTCCGGCTCTTTTTATTACAGCTATGGCTTCGCGTTTAGCGTTAAGCCAATTTCAAGCGGTATATATTTTTAGTACATTTAGTATTGTACGGTAGATTGAATTAAAATGGTAAATAAGATTGAAATAAAATCTCACAACACGTGCTGTTGCGAAAAGAACACGGGAGAAACTCCTTTCCAACTCTTCCCAGTACAAGATCTACAGCCAGCCCTATTAGACTGACGAACCAATGGCGCTGGGCGGAGTGACTTAAAAAATTCTATATTTTTGTAGCTTTAAATAATTATGTCAGTGGACTGCTTCAGCGGTCCTCATTGCTTACTCTCGGTTACCTATTGGAACGCATAAAGCTTTTCGCCATAAACTGACAATGCATCATGTTCATGACCATAATCATCACTTGCCATATGTCTTTATAGCATAACTTCATAACGCATAAAATAAATAGCCAAAATTTAAAAGGCATAACCTAAGAAAGGCATAATTTCGATAAGCATAAGTAACAAAAGGCATATTTTTGATTTGCGATAATGTTCAGAAGACATAATATTCAATAAGCATACATCCAAAAAGAAAAACTGACAAAATCCCTAACTCTTACAGGATAACAGTTACTTTATTTACCATAATTTCAAAAAGCATACGTTGGTACATTTGATTTAATATACATTTTGATAGTTATAATAATTTAAAGATATCAAACTTATTGATATAATGAGCAAACAAGCGTTCAGCATGCAGGCAAACATGCAGCATGCAAGCAAGCAAGCATGAAGCATGCAGGCAAGCATGCAGCATGCAGGCAAGCATGCAATAGGCATGTTTTCTGTCACGGCTCCGGTGCTGCGAGGCTCCGGCGGTCCCACGCGAGCTTATCGTCGCAGATGGTTTACGCTCACCAGCGCGGCGAGCGTTAAATCCACCTGCTCCTCAGCTCGCGGGCCGCCACGCCCCTCCGCGCGTCCGCGGGCTTGAATTACACGCTAGCGCAAGGCAGACAAGACTACGTGGAGTCGGTTTTGCCGCGATTTATTTCTGTCACTGACTTTTTAAGCACAACCTTACTGTTTAACGTATGTAAGTATGCATCATAGTAACAATAGAAACTCAATTTTTTGGACATTTACAATTATGCTTTAAAAAACTATGACTTTTTTGAACTATGCTTTGTAAGAGTCTAACAAAATTATGAATAATACAATTAAGTTTTATCAAAGTATGCTTAAAAAAAGTATGACTGACAATAATATAGATTTTAATGTTTATTAATATGTATTTCAACGATTCTGCGTTATTATGTGTATGCGTAATAAAAAAATTGCTACAAGTTATTAATTATGCTTTTTGGATTGTATGTCTCAAGATGTATGTCAATTAAAATTATGGCAATAAACTTTCTGCGTTTCAATGTGTCACCCTTACTCTCTGACTAACCCTTTGGGGATAATAGTCGTAAATATACGTATGATAATTGAATAAATTATTGGAAATGGAATTAGAATTAGTGCGCCCTTGCCTCTCTCTGCCGAGCTTGTCAGATTTAAGCCGGGGGAGGAATAGAGTCCCTCATAGCCTCAGAATAATAACTAATGCATAGAAGGAGTGCTATGACATTTGAGTGTGCACTCCGTTTGGTCAAGTCAAGTCAAGTCAAGTCAAAATATATTTATTCAATAAACTCATTCAATAAGTACTTTGAATCGTCCAAATCTTTTTTAACCTACCACCCATTCAGGACATAATTTTTTAACTGTGGCAAAGAATGGGCGCAAGAAACCACAGCGCACAAAAGCAACGACATTTACAAACAACAAAAAAAAAAAAGAATATGTCGTTACCAGGTCAATACAAAATATGAATTTAAAAAATAATAAATGTTGTAATACAAAACTACAATACAAAATAGTAGGTATCAATTAAATAAAGACAATTAGAAACAGCTGTTGGAGTGCTTGGAGCATTTCAGATCCAAGCTGTTTTGTCTTCTGTGTAATCTGACACTTTATAATAAGCTTTTTTATAAAGCTTTTCTTTGATTTTGATTTTAAATTTATTAAGATCTAATTTCTGAATATCATTTGGTACTTTGTTGTAAAATCTTACACACAGACCCTTAAAAGAATTATTTATTTTATGGAGCCTAGTATAAGGTACTGCTAATTTGTTCTTACTTCTAGTGTTTACATTGTGAATATCACTGTTTTTTAAAAACATTTCAGTATTTTTATGAACATAAATCAAATTTTCATAAATGTATTGTGATGCAACTGTCATTATATTTATGTTCTTAAATCTCTCTCTGAGAGAGTCGCCAGCCTTTAGGTTATAGATTGCTCGAATAGCCCTCTTCACCAATTCGAATGGTCACCATTCGAATTACATTTGTATAGGTCGCTTATGAATTCGGTATCATAAATGGTGAACGGTTTTTTTTTCGCTTTACATATGACGTTTTTAGCAACTTATTTTGTCTCTTATCTTTTAATGTTTATGGCCCTTTTGAAAAAATAGGACAACTATACGGGTCTCATTTGGACTCCTTCTATGCTTCAGTTATTATTCTATGCTCATAGCCCACAGGCCATACCCATGACGTCAGTATGTATGTATGTGGCACGTTATTTGTCACAGAACGAACTAATAACAATAAACGAATTTCTTTAAAATAAGTAATTATTTAATATAATATTTACATTAGAGTCTTTTACCGTTTGTACCATGGCGAGTGCTCTGAAGAGCTCTTTGACCTCATCCCTCCTTCTACCTTCCACCATAGGAGTACGCGTGCTGTTCTCCGGAGTCACCAATTTACAGTCTCTAATATTCCATCACGCACAAAGAAATTTGGTGACTCGTTTCTTTGTCGCACCTCCAAAAGATGGAATAGTCCACCAGCACACGTATTCCTTCCTACCTATGACATAGGGTCCTTCAAACGAGGCGTGAAGAAGCACTTTGTGGGCCGGCAGAGTGAGGGTGACTGATGCTACGTCTCTTACGCTGCACCAGTTGTCCTCGCGCCTGGACTTCACTTCTACTTAACATCTGGTGGAGTTATCATAGATCATTTGCCTGGCATAATATAAAAAAAGAGTATTTTACAACAACTACCAAAAGCGCGGTAGCTTAACTGTCAAACTTCGGCAACTAGTGCGGTACGGTGACATTAGGGATGTGCTATTCGATTGATCTAATGTTCATCTGCAAGTTATCTATAAATCGACAAAATTCGTCTCCTTACCTATTTTTATTTTGGACTACCTACCAGCGTTCATTAATTGTGTTAACATTTTTAGTAACATAATGTGTTTCTTTAATTAGCTTATATTTAAGTAACATTTTTGTACTTTGTGTTTAGTTAAATACTGTTGAAACATTGTTGAATAAATAATTAAATAAATCTAACAGTACTTAGATAAATAAAAGTCAAGCACTCCGCACGACTTTAGGCAATGCGTAAAGTTACAAGTTTTTTTTATTAACAATGGATAACAGCTTGACCTTTTCATCTCATCTGATGGTAAGTGACGATAAGGTCGAAGGTGGATGCGCGATTCGCCCGGAATCCTCAACAACTGAGGAACTGGATATCTTGTATCTAAACTGTCCGAACACAGTAGAGATGGTGCGAGCTAGCCAGGCGTACTTAATAATAGCCCAATCAACGGGGCTTTTGTAACCCGAAAAATTCCTCTGCCTCTGAAATTTAGCAGGTGATGAAGTTAGGTAATACAGATTACAGATGTACAATAATCCAACTAAATTTGTTACGAGAAGTAGGTATTTTTACCAAAACATGAAAATCGCTTAAACTCTCTGTGAATATTTCCTCAGGCTGAAATTCTTTCTGTATACGTATGTACTAGTTAGAATAAGTGTGTCAAAGAATTCAACTTTTTTTCCATTTCAGAGAACCCGAAATTTTAACTTTCAACATTTTCCACTATAACTTCCACTGAAAAAATGCTCCGTCCATTTTTATTTTTTAATACGTTTTTATATCATTCAATACACAGCTTTGTTTAGTAATCCAATAAATTTTCCATTTCAAACATATTTTTTTGGTTTTTGCTTAATTACGTATTGTGAAAAATTGCTCCGTCCATTTTTATACCTTTAATAGTCACATTATTTTATATTTAATCAGATTGATCAATAATCCAACAAATTTTCGAACGATTACTACTTTTTACGAAATTATTATGTTCGCTGAATTATCTTGACCGCTCGGAGCTGCTTTGCCCGCACTTGCCAGGCAATTTTTTATCTTACACGCACGGCACAGAGAATACACAACGTTGTACAACGGGGCGCTAAGAAATTAGCTTTTAAAAGAAATATTTATTACTGTTCAATTTAATTAGGCATTGTTCAGACCAAACAGATTATCTATCCGCCGCGGACTGTGAGCGCGCGTTACGCAGTTTATCGTGTTTCCATATATATTTAACTCCTCGTTCACACCGAAAACGAACTATAGGTGTACGCTATTACGTAGTGCGTAGTCGCTGACTCTCGGAGGCCGATTTTTTAACTACGCGTCTATATGCACGGCGGACGCGGATTGGCTACGTAGCCGAACGTAACAGCATGTTAGCACATAATATTATATAAGCAGAAAAGAAGCCACTTACGGTCAAATTTTGGACTGACATCAGTTCAACTGACGGGAAAAACTGATCGTCAGTGGCCACGCCACGCAATACGCTATAGCGTTTTGAAGGCTTGATGTGAACGCATACAGCAGACTGAGTTCACGTTCACACTGGGGCTGACAGTGAGTATACTCATAGTCCGCGGCGCAAAAAAATCCCTATATTTAATAATTCATGCGGTAAAGGGTTAAAAACTTGTTAAACACCGTTCCTTGCACAAATAGTACATAACGGCAACGCCGCCTCATGTGGCTCCGCCGGCCGCTGCGCGAGCGCCCCCCCACGCCGCCGCCGCACCCCTCATCACACCCGCCGCGACGCGACCAGTCGTTTCGTCTTTAGCTTGCTAAGCGCGCCGGCAATGCTTGTACTTAGCTATTATTATTGATATACCTAATAAAAATAATGTGTATAAAATAAGAACATACAGAGGTAGGAACCAAAAGTAGGGCCAATTTAATAGATCACATTTTACATCTGTCAGTCTTTAGTCTTATTAGTTTATTACCGCTTGTCTAACTGAAAGTAAGTAAGTAATAAAGATGACTATAGGTACTTAGGTAGGTAGTTAGGTAGGTACTTACGTTTTTAAAAGGTAGGTACTACAGCTTGTCTAACTACTGTGAAAGTAATTTTAAGATGACTGTAGGTAGGTACGTTTTGTAAAATAAAAAATCTAAACCAAAAAAATAATATTTGTGGTTATACCTACCTAGTCGATTATTGATGTTAGTTACCTACCTGCAGCTTGTTTAGTAATATATCATGATTGTAGCCACGTGTTGTTATATCGAAAAAAATGTAAACCAAATAAAAATAGTGTAAGTAATTACTTAAACATAGGTACCTTTTATTTAGTATTTTATTTAGAAATATCTACCATCTTTAAACTCTTCAAACTCTAATGCCGAGTCTGCACGCTTGGCACTTGCCGCAAACTCCAAACCTCAACAAACGTTTGGATTGATTTGAGGAAAAAACTTCGCCACCCACACGCTTGTGATTGTGAGTGCGTTAGTTGGTTTCATTGATGTAAAAAGCTAGATTAAGACACCGCGAAGCAAGTTTGTGCGCAATCAGGTGTAGTGCATGTCGCCATCCACACGCTTGCGAGTGCGTTAGTTTGTTTCATTGATGTAAAAAGCTAGATTAAGACACCGCGAAGCAAGTTTGTGCGCACTCAGGTGCAGTCCATCCATTGGTTGCATGCACCTCGTTTAGTCGCTTCCGAGCGATTGCGGTGACATGTCCTTAACCGTATCACAAAGAAAAAAAAAGAAAAATGCCTTCTTGTGCACTCAAAAGTTGTTACAATCACTCGAGAAACACAGAAAAAAGTCTAGGTGTAACATTTCATCGGTAAGTACACGAAACACTACTCGTTTTAACTTCAAAATAAAATATTTCCAACATCTACCAGCACGAAACCATATCGCCGCCATTTTTTTAACGCAAATCATAGACTATAAAAACAGACCGCGCAAATGAGTTTCTGCCTATTATGCCTAATTTGGTTTTTGTGAAAAAAATATTTGCTATTATTTTATAATACGCATTAGATCATGAGTATCACGACTGACATTTTGGATTACGTGATATTGTTGTAAAAATATGAATGAAGTAAACCATCTAAGAAAACCCCATATTACCTAATCAAATAACTTTTAGGGCCATAGTAGCCAGATAAGCAACATACACAAAAGACAGGAAGAAAATTCTAAATTTATAAAAAACACCAATCAATTAAGGGATGAATCATATTAGAGCGGACCGGCCCATCCCATAAATATATAGGATTACAAAGTTACATTTGCAGTGAATGAATCAGTGTACCTGTATATTGTTATGTATACTATAAATAATGGAATATCCGGTGTTAGTATTCAAGAAGTAGAAGATAAGTATAGTAAAGGTAAGGTGCGTTGGGGTAAGTTCTGAAGTGGGGGAAGACCGTATTTGTTAAATACATTCCGAATTAGGAGTTATTTTTGTAATCTGGCAAGAAAGCGTGAAACGCCATTTTGTTTTGCCCTGCGTCCCAGTCCATGTTGGTCATTCCGACGCATCAGTTAAGAATTATGCGTGTTTTACTGGAAGTGTCACCATACAGGATAATTTATAAGATCTGGATTTACCCCAGGCATCATTTTGCTGGTTTTCTTGGTGAGTATTAGCTATTTTTGCAAATATTAAATCTTTGAGTAATCAAGATATGTGGTGTGTGTGGTGTATTTTGATATATCTGTTTAAAATGGGCTAAATGGGTTGTAAGCTGAGATCCGGTCTTTCCCCAAGCAGATATTAACAGGTGAAGTGCGGACTAAAATAATCGGATCTTAAACTGGAGTGAAAATGCATGTGGTTGTCAAACTTCAATAGCTAACACTGATAGCTAAGACTGATTAGTAATATAAATAAGCAGTTTAATACAAGTTTGATCAGCAATAAGTTATAAGGTATATTTATATCTCCAACACATTTAAGTATTACCTATCCAATCATCAATCTGGAATTCGAAAAGTTCCGAACACGAAAGTTTGAGAGCCACTGCAATTTGAGATTTGGTATAGTGGGGTAGGATCGGATGCCCGAAACAAAAATAATACTTAAACAACTGTACTTTACTGTTCCACGTGACATTTTTAACAATATAATATTTTTTTAAAGATAATCTTGTAGGACGTATAAGAACGGATATATTCTTTCTATAAACTCTGTGTTTTAAGCCATAATGGCGATTTTAGAAGGTGTCCGGTCTTTACCCATGAACGTCAGATCTTTCCCAAAGTTTTAAAATTCTATTCGTATTTTAAACACCAGAAAAATAGTAGGTGTTTCGTTTATAACTGCATAAAACACATTCTATCTTGTAGCCTGTTTATTAACAATAAATTTTCACTTTAATTTATTGTGCTAACTAATGTAACTCTCGCGAAAAATAGATTTTGCCAACATCTTCCGAATACAACTAAAAACCGTCCGAACTTACCCCAACGCACCTTACCGGTAAGGAAAAAAAGTAGGACTATCTACAAAAAGAAATAAGATGCCATCAAAAACATACTTGTAAAAAAACCAAGTCTCACACGCAACTCAGTTCTTCTACCGTAAAAAGTTGTGAGATCCATGTATGTATGTCTTAACGTAGCCCGTACCAGACTGTTGTAAACAAGCCTTTCCCACCAGGTCACCTTGGCGGGAGGCTCGTTTACAACTTGTTGTAAACAAGCTTCCACTTGGTTTGCCACAGTCCACAGTGTTGACATTTTTAGCGGGATCCTGCTTTATTAGTATTTTTAAGAGTAAAATTTAGGCTACAGCAGGATGTTAAGCATTATCGTAATATTTAGCATATTTGACATATTTTGTTTTATTTTCGAATTTAAATAGCGCTATTGGCATCCCTTCCTTGATATACCTAAGTAGTGAAGGCAATTATTATTATTATTAATTTTATTGATGCGTACAAATTGTACTTAATTATGTTTAATAAATTGTACGTACTTAATTAGATCTATGACACTGTAAAGTAACATTGTTACTTAGAGGGAGAAAAAAGTAAGGCCTCCTGAGTTTCTTGCCAGCTCTTCTCGGTCGAAGGCTCTCCCAAAATCCGAACTGGTGGTAGATTGGTTAGGTAGGTAGACTATGTAGGTAGAGTAGATTATGGTATGTGCCAGCTAGATGTGCATGAAGGGTCATTTACTCCACTTGTACCAGTGGGGTGCTGCAGTTTAGGTACGTTCGGCCGGCGTGTCTCCCAGGAAGGCCGCCTAGGCGTATGACAGTAAAGGTTGCCGCTCGGCTCGCACGCTCCACGTCGCGCGTCGTCGCTTAAGGCCAGGGGCCCGGGTCTGCTAGTTTGCGGGTGGCGTGGTTGAGTCGCGGTTGTGTCGCGTTGTGGTTGTTTGGCACATTTGGTATTCTTAAATGAGTAAGAGAATGCCAAATGTGTCAAGCGGTTGCAGTGCGATCCAGCTGCGATTCAATTGTGCCATTCGTGAATTGGCAGACTTGGGCCCCAGGTATTTCTCTCTCGCGGCTTCTCTCGCTCTCTCGATGGTACGGGACGGGTATAACAGCGAAGCGGCGCGTTTTATAGGTTTTATTGCCTTTAGGTATAGACTTTATAGGATTCTCTGCTAATTTATCTGCGAATTGTTTGTCTTTCGTTGAGTACAAAAATTAAATGTTAAGTATCAGTAGTTTAGTCATAATATTGAAAAACATTACAAAAAGGGGTAATTTTGTTTTTTTTTTTTTTATCGAGTGAAGTACATTGGATCTTGTAACTGAATGAGACTTTGAATAGATTAGATCCTTAACTATGGCCTGGCCGCAGCCGCTGTGCCGCGCCTTGGGTATGCGCGGGTGGTGGGGGGAGTGGGAAGTAAAGAGCATGAACTCACATAAGATTCGTAGTGTCAGACAGTTCTTACGATATCGAAGCACAGTTTATTGAAGCTTTATATTTACGAGTATAATTACATCCAATCCGTTTTTGAATTAAAGAACCAATATAAATGAAATAAATCTTTAATTCTTGGAAATATATGGGGTGACTGCTAGGGGCCGCGGGGGGCTTCGGGGGCTGGTCGGGTCGGGTGTTTTGAACATGACAAAGATGACAAAAAAGGATTACGTGTTTTTTTTCATTTTTAATTAAATAATTCTTGTTGTGAATTTTAATTGGATAGTCTTTGTATTTATTTGAGTATCTAATTTATTTCAAAGCAATAACATAAGAAAACTAAATGAAAAACAATTATTTACAACGCGCGGGCAACGGCCGGCCGGTCGACCGTCTGTTGACCCGTTCGCGTCAGCTGGGCGATAAGTACCTACGTTAATCTGCAATGATACCATTTTTGTCATGTTTAAGACGCTTGACCTGATCGGCCCTTGAAGTTTCTTGCGGTTTCTGGCAGTCACCTTATATAATATAAACTTCGTTTGCTTTTCTTTTCTTAAAAAATTCGGCCACTTTAAAAATGACTGTCTTGATTATCTCGTGATAATGCACGACCCATTTTGGATATTTTATCTCATGTGCGTCTGACACACTAGTTGCCGCCGTGAGCGATGACGGCAGAATAACTAAATGGGGCAAATGTTTCGCCCCCCCGCCTCGCCGCTCGCGTGCCCGGGGCGCGGTGCGGCGGTGGCGGTCAGACTATAATACATACTTTTTTTTCCAGAATTTAAACCATTATTTTCTATGTCTTAGATGGTTTGAAAAACTCAAAGCGCGACCTATCTAGGCTTAACTCGTAATCCCTACGCGCGCGCGTAAACCCTGCGCTCCTGACGGATGTCAAATCGATATCGAGTCAGCTTTGCTTAACGGAATATGAACGCTCGGGTCACGCGATGGGTTTCGGTTTCGCGTGGGGGTCGTTGGAGGGTGAACCTTCTGTACGGAAGTAATATTAGTTATTCTGTGGTTGTACCAAGACGAAAAACGAAACAATTTTAAAACACACAAATTTATTTATTAATTTTTGACGTTTTCTATGCTTAAGTTTTTATAAAAAAAGATATTTGAATGAATAAAAATGTCAACCTTATTGGTTAGGTACTAATGTTTTCCAAAACTCATTTCAACCGTTACTTTATTTTACTTTAAAAACTCAGTTATTTCCAATTTCTATTACTTACCACAATATCAATACGATAATTGGAAATCACATTTAATTTTATTCCTTAAAGTAATAACTTAAGTTAACAATTCATTGTGATTTATCATTCTTCACCTTTGATCCTAAAAAAAACGATAAATTACCTATAAATATTAGCCGTTTGTGTCGCTAGGGGAGAGACACTTGCCCGCTATTTTTGTCTCGTACCAGGATACGTTTGTTTACACAATTCTATGACCACGGCTTAAATTTCGGTTCGACGCGATTCTGTTTCGGCGTGCAGTGGTACTGGGGGTAGCGATGCGCATTTTGTCTGGCACAGACTATAGCTCGTTAGATTAGTTGTTAAGTCTTAACTATAAGTTAGTTAACTGTTTTTTTTATTATTATTATTATTGACGTCAATAAGTGCCTGTAAAGGTTTACATTGAATAAATAATTTGACTTTGACTTTGAATTAAAAAAAAATTTGATCAATTAGCTGGAAAAAAACGCGATTAAATTTATATCATTATTAGCTAGATATGAGCTTTTAAAGATGTAAAAAATACCGCGCTATACGTACATTAATATATACGAACTTGGCTTTTTCCAGTTGTATGTAGGTTGAAGATAGCGGTTTGTGTGTAATGGTGTTTAATTAAGGTAGTGGCAACACAGCGGTTTTTACCGCGCGCCCGCAAACAAAGGTCGTGGAAAGGTCAACCGAAATTTCGTTGAAAACAACCTACCACACTGTTGTAAACGGCTGTTGTAAACGTCGTTTTACAACAGCCGGTTGTCTGGTAGCCCCTTTAATATCATAAAAGCTATAGGTAATTACTGTGAATATGGTAGCGGAAATACCATATTTTGAATAATGACAATACAGTGACTTTAGTTACTGTAAATATTTTTGGGAAAAATGAAATAAATCGCAGTTTTAATACAGTAAGTCTACTTACTGACCTTGTTTTAACGAACGGTTGAATATATAACACTTACTGTGGTTAGGCTAATCCTATTTTTGTCAATAATTGTGATAAAAAAAGTAAAAATAGTGGCATGTAGGTCTTGATTTCAGGATCACGGTACTGTAAAAAAAGTCATAGCACCAGTAACACGACTTACTGTAATTATGACAACGGGGGCAGAACACGTCTCGACATGCCGCCTATTCTATAAAAAAACAGGCCAAAATTGCATTAGTTGTGGCAACTATCGTTGCTACATCGCCACTAAATAACAAAAGGGGGTTAAAGTTGCTCGCGTCCGTAGGTTTACCCTTGGGACCCTACACGTGATCCCTGGGTGGTGCTAAATGAGTAACACTGACTGAGTGGTAGAGCCACGCTGCGTTGCAGCACGCATTGGGCCGGCTCGCCCGGCGTAATACCACCCTCTCACGAATATTTGGCGTGAAATAACGGCACTTGGTGCTGTTGTGTTTCGTCCGACCAGTGAGGGTTCCGAAGGCCCCTTCCCCCCCCCCCCTCCCAATTCCTATTCCTTCCTTAAACCTATTCCTCCCATAAAGGCCGGCAACATATCTGCGATTCCTCTGGTTTTGCGGGTGTCCTTGGGCGGTGGTGATTACTTTCCATCACGTGACCCGCCTGCTCGTTTGCCTCCCTCTTTTATAAAAAAAAAAAAGAAAAAGGTGAAAGTCAAGGCAAAATTTTTATCTCAGAAATAGACAACAGTACGGTCATATGAATTTCATTAAAGATCTCGATGAGAAAGATTTTGGTATATGTCTTCGAATGAGTTCCGAAGCATTCATCGAATTGTTGGATTTGTGTAATAGTCGCAAGGGGATAATATTTCTTCATTTTTCTAAAAGTATTTGAAAGGCTTGATTGCGTGCATCTGATGTCTTCTCGGCGTTGCTC
The DNA here is from genome assembly GCA_963921215.1 of Scoparia ambigualis. Taxonomy (NCBI): domain Eukaryota; kingdom Metazoa; phylum Arthropoda; class Insecta; order Lepidoptera; family Crambidae; genus Scoparia; species Scoparia ambigualis. The sequence continues at coordinate 28,716,009 of OY992503.1, forward strand.
CGAACCGAATCTATGTCTGAGAACACGTCGCGACGTGTTGCGCGTACACGGTGGCACAAAAGCGACTAGACCGACAAATGGTTCGGTGCGCCGCCGTCCACACGATCGAATCTGTTCGGAACGCACCGCGTTCGATGTGCAAGCGTTTCGATCCAGCCGTACCGATACTAATAATAATAATATCCGGCGGATCGTGCGCCACACGATCGAATATGGTTAGTTCGGAGCGCACCATGTTCGTGGTCCGGCCCCAACCAAGTTCGATCGTCTGTGAATACTTTGAGTACGCACAAGTGTGGACGCTTCGCAAGCGCTTGCGGAAAATACCCTTTGATTTGTGACCAAAAACCGACACATGACGCATGACGCTACAAGCGCTTGCAAACCTAAGCAAACCAAGCCAATCGCTCTATACACACGTTTGAATTTGTGACGGCTAGTTGAGGTTTGCCAAGCGTGTGGATGCGGCATAATAACGGTGGCTGGACACCAAACAATAGTGCGTGGCAAAGCAGCTCCGAGCCAGCCGTCAAGTGAAGGTCAACCCTTTAATCTCTTTAGGTAGTAGGTGTCTTTCTAAACATTATTATACGTACCTACCTACTTGTTGACCTTTTTTGCATATAGTACAAGTATCAAACGTTTATTTGAAAAGCATTAGGTAATAAATATTCCTTTTAAAAGCTAATTTCTTAGCGCCCCGTGTTGTACACCGTTGTGTATATTCTCTGTGATGTGCGTATAAGATAAAAAATTGCCTGGCAAGTGCGGGCAAAGCAGCTCCGAGCGGTTAAGATAAATCAGCGAACATAATAATTTCGTAAAAAATAGTAATCGTTCGAAAATTTGTTGGATTATTGATAAATCTGTTTAAATATAAAATAATATGACTATTAAAGTTACAAAAATGGACTGAGCAATTTTTCTCAATACGTTATTAAGCAAAAATCAAAAAAATATGTTTGAAATGGAAAATTTATTGGATTACTAAACAAAGCTGTGTATTGAATGATATAAAAACGTATTAAAAATTAAAAATGGACGGAGCATTTTTTCAGTGGAAGTTATAGTGGAAAATGTTGAAAGTTAAAATTTCGGGTTCTCTGAAATGGAAAAAAAGTTGGATTCTTTGACACACTTATTCTAACTAGTACATACGTACGTATACAGAAAGAATTTCAGCCTGAGAAAATATTCACAGAGAGTTATAAGCGATTTTCATGTTTTGGTAAAAATACCTAACTTCTCGTAACAAATTTTGTTGGATTATTGTACATCTGTAATCTGTATTACCTAACTTCAACACATGCCAAATTTCAGAGGCTGAAGAATTTTTCGGAAGTCTCCATACAACAAATGTCCTCGTTGATTGGACTATAAGCCCTACCACCTATCATACCAAGCACAAAGATGTTCCCCGCTGGGAATTTAACCCGGGACCTCTAGGTCTAATACAGCGGTGACTTACCCAACTAGCAAATTGGTCATGTAAAAGCTGTGCTATGCGATTTTCGGTTATATAACTGTTGAATTGATGTTATTAGACAACTACAACGTTGTGTAACCGTTATTGCTACAACGATTTAGTCCCGTAACTAAATGGTCCACTAAATAAGTTGAGTAAACGTTTTTACGACTACTTTCTTTTTTACTTTCTACTACAACGTCGTATAATGGTGCCTGTGTATAGGTTAGGTAGACGTTTTTACGACTGATTCATACAGCGTCGTATAGTAGTGCCTGTGTATAGGTTAGGTAGACGTTTTTACGACTGATTTATACAACGTCGTATAGTGGTGCCTGTGTATAGGTTAAGTAGACGTTTTTACGACTGATTCATACAACGTCGAATAGTGGTACCTGTGTATAGATTAGGTAGATGTTTTTACGACTGATTCCTACAACGTCGTATAGTGGTGCCTGTGTATAGGTTAGGTAGACAGACGTTTTTACGATTGATTCATACAACGTCGAATAGTGGTGTTAGAGTATAGGTTAAGTGAACGTTTTTACGACTGCTTTATTATATCGTCGTATTATGAAGCCAGGTTGTAGGTCGGATAAATGAAAAAAATATGACACCATGTATAAAGGTTTTATATAAATTAAAGGTTATCTGTTTATGTTTATTATCTCACGGAACTCTAAAATAATTTATCATGGCCGACCATCTTGGTCGCAAGAAACCGCATTATGCGACCTTTTCATTCTATAAATTGATGTATAGAAGTCATTTCTTAACTTAGACAAGATGGCTGCTATTTTAGTATGTAAACAAATTTTAAGCAAATAGTCTACAATAATTTAATTTCAAGAAATTCGAAGGGGCCGTAAAAAATTTCACAACAACACACCTATATTTCACCACAAAACTAAACGTCCCATAAGAAACAGTTGCACTGCACACATTTATCCTTACACTCTGTTCGTGTATAATATTGTTAAGTAAATGTAAAACTAGATAAGTAAATTATAACTTATAAACTATTTAAGTTTTGTATTTGATAACACACTTTTCCAGCAAACATCATAGGAACGAATGAATGGAATGAACTTCAGTTCATTCCATTGTGTACAATAAAAGTCGATGTTAAACACTTAACCGACATAACAGTCATCTTCTAATGTCTATGCAATTGTTATAGGACTTCAGTGGTTCAAAATCAAAATCAAAATCAATATAACTTTATTCAGTAAGCTTAAATTAAGCATTTTGAATCGTCTAAATTTATTTTTTTATGGATGGATGGATAGGCATAGGAACCCACCCACCCACCCCACCCATTCAGGAAGTCTTTTAGCTGTGGAGAAGCACCGGCACAAGAAACTCCACAGTTTTAAAATAATATAGAAGTAACGACATTTACAAAACAACATGTCGTTACCAAATTATACAATCAGATAAAAAGATAATGGATTAAGAAAAAAACAATGTAAATATATTATTATAACCAGGCTGTTTTGTCTTCTAAATATTTCTTGACTGTGTAATAACCTATCCTAAGTAAACAAGATTTTACATGATTCTTAAACTTATCTAAAGGTAAATCTTGTATAGTACTTGGTATTTTATTATAATAGTGTATACCTTGCCCCAAGAAAGAGCCGAGAACCTTTTGTAACCTAAACAGTGGCATTACTAGTTTTGACTTATTTCTAGTATTGAAATTGTGTACATCACCGTGTTTAGAAAAAGTGTTAATATTGCAACGCACAAAAACTATACAATTTTAAATATACTGCGATGCAACAGTAAGAACACCAACTTCCTTATAAATATTTCTCAAAGAAGTTCGCGATCCCAGTCTATAAATGGTTCTTATTGCTCGTTTCTGTAAAAAAATATAGTTTTAACATCTGCCGCTGTTCCCCACAAAAGGACGCCATACGACATGACACTATGAAAATAACTAAAGTAAACAGTCCTAGCAGTTTCAACATCTGTTAGTTGTCTAATTTTTCTAATCGCATATGCTGCTGAACTGAGTTTGCCGGCCAAATTCGATATATGCGGATTCCATTGGAGTTTTGATCCCTAGGAAAACTGTCGAGTCTACCAAATCTAATTTAACACCATTCATTCTAACATCGGTTTGTTCGGTCTTGACATTTGGTAGTATAAATTTAATACATTTCGTTTTTTTAGCGTTTAGCTGTAAATCACTAAACATTCGCACTAAACCAACTGAGTACCTCTGAGAGAGCATTGTTAATATCGTCATAATTATTTTTACATCTAGTCACATTAAAAATGAGTGAAGTATCATCTGCAAACAATACAATATCACAGAAGTTTTCTACAAAGAATAGCAAGTCATTGACATATATCAAAAATAAAAAGGGCCAAGAATTTTGACCCTTGTGGAACTTCCATTTTTACATTAGAACCGGATGACTTAGTTCCATTAATGTCGACAGTTTGTGTTCTAGAACTAAGATACGTATGTATCAAATTACGCGCAAGACCTTTGAGACCATAGTGATTTAACTTCATCACCAGTGTCCGGTGCTCAACGCAATCGAAAGCCTTGGACAAGTCGCAAAAAACTCCAAGAGCGTTCTGAGACTTCTCCCAGGCATCAAATATATGTTTTATTAGAGCTACACCTGCGTCAGTAGTGGAACGACCCTTAGTAAAACCGAATTGCTTACTATGTAAAAGATTATTTAAGTTAAAGTATTCCACTAACTGTTCGAGAATAATTTTTTCATAAATTTTACTAAGTGCTGGTAGTATTGAAATTGGTCGATAGTTACTGGGGTCTTCTTTATTTCCCGATTTAAATATAGGTTTAACCTTACTAAACTTCATAAGATCAGGAAAGATTCCTTTATCAACACACTTATTAAATATGTCAGCAAGATAGGGTGCAATAGAATATATAATATTTTTAATTATCTTTATAGACATGCCCCACAAATCACCTGTGTTTTTCATTTTTAGTAATTTGAAAGTTTTAATAATGTTTTTAGAGTCAATATATTGAAAATTAAAAGAAACATTACATTTGGGTACATGTTGTTCGAGAAAGGCTTGTGCCACCACTGGTGATGAATTTAAATTTGAGGTTGTTACCACAGGTATATTTATAAAGAAATCATCAAAAATGTAAGCAATTTGTGCATCTGAATTGATAAGGTTATCTTTAACTTTTAGAGTAAAAGTATTGTCCCGTGGTTTTAATTTACCAGTTTCACGGTTGATGATATCCCAAGTGGCTTTTATTTTATTATTACATTTTTTAATTTTATCTTTAATAAAGTTAGATTTTGCCAGTGTGCACACTTTCTTATACAATTTAGAGTAATTTTTTACATATTCTGTAAAATTTAAATTTTGATTATATTGTCTTAAATTATATAACTCATACAGTTTATTTCTACTTTTATAAATACCAGTCGTGGCCCAGTCACAGAACTTAAGTTTTTGTGAAAACTTAATTGTTTTAGATGTAAACACTTGATTGTATTCTGTCTTTATTAAATCAAAGAGATTACTATATAGTACATCCGGATCATCATGTATAAAGGGCAAAGTATCGATTTTACAAGCTTCATTGGTTTTAAAACACTCCATTCGCTTTGTTGTAACAGGTTTACATGTTACAGTTTTAGGCGCATCCTTAACATCAAAATCATAGGTCACCTTCAAACCGCAATGGTCAGACGTAAGACTACTAATAACTGACTTAGAGACAGGGTCATAGTCTGTAAAAATATTATCGAGACAGGTGGCCGAATGTGAAGTTATTCTAGTGGGTTCAAGAAATAGATTTCTTAGATTAAAGCATTTAAATAAAGCGAGAAGACGAACACTCCCTGAAGTGTTTTCTAAAATATTTACATTAAAATCCCCACATACTACAACAAATTTATTTTTCAATTTTATTATATTAAGTACATCTTCCATCACGGACTCAAATAAATCAAAATTACCCAATGGGGGCCGGTATACACATACTATTACAAAACTATTGAATTCTACACATGATAGCTCAATGTTACGCTCCTTTGAAAGACATACAATGTCCTTGCGTTCCTTGTATTTAATATTATTAGAGAACCGCCGTGAATAGCTTTGCTTCGTACGTACGCGCTTGCTAGTTGGAAATTATTTACTTGGAATGACTTGTCATGACTTTTTAGCAAATGCTCAGTTACACAAAATATATGAATAGCCTGACTTTTTTCTAAGTCTTTGCCAGCCAAACCCAGAATATTTTGATGTATAATATTAATGTAAGTGGACTTGGCTATTGTCTTCGACCTCAGTTTAAACAAGAGGTAGTCATCTTACTACTAGTTGTAAAGGAAGCATTAGTAGAACTACTAACGATGATATTATTGTCAATAACAGACTTAGTTATACCAGGTATAACTGTATCATTTATTATATCTGAAGTCAAACTAAAATTATTAATAAACTTATTAGTATCAAAAAATAAAATAGTGTCACTATGACGGCATAATAAATTATATAATAATAAATTTAAGTCAAATATGCGTTTATTCTGTTCCCTAGTTAAATTTGTACAATAGGGAAAAGCACTAACTATTAACTTGCAATTTGTATGTAATTGTAATTTCAACAAAATATTTATATTTTCTATGATGTCACGTTTTTTAATTCGTAGGCTGTCACCACATAAATTAATTACATTAGTGGAACTGCTCAATGACTGCTGAGAAACGCTACGTACTATAGCATTCATTGATTGACCTGGGGCACAGATATTCATTACATGTTGGTTTATACTTCCATTCAAAAGCAATCCTAAGCCTTGACCCAATTTATCAGAGAAAATAACTGTATTTCTAATTGGTTTAATTACATTTTTATTGCTTATGTGATTTAAATTATCAGAAGATTTAACTAGCATTTCTGTGCAGGAGGCCAATTCTCATTTTTCGAGATGTAGTCTCGAATCGAGTTTTGATTTCGATCTCTATCTCGACCATAAAATCTCGTTATTAACATTTTGTTCGCGAATCTCCTATTCTCAGCGCTAATCGACTTCGAGTTTGATTCGAATTCGAACTTTATCGAGTGGTAATCCAATTTAGTTTTTCTGAACATCTCGAACTCGACATTTCTCGAAGCAGAGCCGCTCGAATTGCTTCGAGTGGTCGGCAGTGGTCGAGACGTAATTTCGACTACGAGAAGCTAACGAAACGTCAAATAGCGGCGAAATTACGGTGGATATGGAGGAGTTAATTTCCAATTTTGTCGTGGAAGTGACATAAAATATTGAGAGAGCTCGCTCTCTTTTTTTTATAAGGTGTAAGAAAACTTTCCACTCCTTAACTGTATAACGGCTTCCAACATTTGTAGAAGAAGCTGCTTCTGCTGTGGCGTTGGGTATTTTTTGTTGACATTGTGACGTTGTGTGTGTCTTGTGAATACTAAAATGATCGTTTTGTTACCAAACAAGCACACAACCACAAACAAAAAACATAAAATTTATCGACGATACGTCACGTTTTAAACAATACAAGTTTTTTAAGGAAATTAAATTTGATCACAACACATTAAATATAATGATTTTTCGATACTTATTAAAAATTTACTACTACAATTAAAAAGCAAGTTCAATACATTTAAATACCTTTACAGTAAAAATATTTGAGGTACATAGTTGCAACCGGTTTAAAACCGGATGAAACGTGTCAAACGGAACGCATCCCGAATTGATTGCATTAAAAATAATGGCAATATTTATCAAAAAAAACTCGAAGTCTATTTCGATTAGCGCTGAGAATAGGAGATTCGTGAACAAAATGTCGATTATCGAGATAGAAATCGAAATCAAAACTCGATTCGAGACTACATCTCGAAAAATGAGAATTGGGGCCCAGGCCGTTAAAAGACTCGAATTCTAAACAGACAAAAAATTCGATAACCGTCGGTCGAAAACTTTTATGTAACATTTAAAAGTTCTTGACTGACATTTATTTAACTTGTAAATAACAATAATGTCGTTTAATATTGGCCTATTTCGCGTTGTATAAACGTCTACGACACGTTTATATGACCCACTTTATAGAACCAAAAGGAAATGTAAAACGTTTTCTCAACTATTATGCAACGATAATTTGTTACTTGGGTTAGCCACTAGACCACAGAGGCAGTTTTATAAAAATCGTTACTTCTTCAGCCTATAAACCGACCAAGGCTGGGCGTAAAGGTTGCTTCACACATATCAGTGAAGCCACAGTTCCGACACAGTACCGGCACAGTGTTTTTCATACATTCTCTATGAACGCATCCCCACTTGTCAGAGATAATTTTTTTTTTTTTTTTTTTAATTAAAGAGGGAGGCAAACGAGCAGGCGGGTCACGTGATGGAAAGTAATCGCCGCCGCCCATGGACACCCGCAAAACCAGAGGAATCGCAGATGCGTTGCCGGCCTTTATGGGAGGAATAGGTTTAAGGAAGGAATAGGAATTGGGAGGGGGGGGGGAAGGGGCCTCCGGAACCCTCACTGGTCGGACGAAACACAACAGCACCAAGTGCCGTTATTTCACGCCGAATATTCGTGAGAGGGTGGTATTACGCCGGGCGAGCCGGCCCAATGCGTGCTGCAACGCAGCGTGGCTCTACCACTCAGTCAGTGTTACTCATTTAGCACCACCCAGGGATCACGTGTAGGGTCTCAAGGGTAAACCTACGGACGCGAGCAACTTTAACCCCCCAAAATAGATAATGCTCTCAGTGTCAGTGCCGCCACCGGCAAATCACGGACGTATTCATTTTGACAAAATTAACTGAGAATTATGAAAGAATATTTTTCACTGTGCCGGTACTGTGCCGGATCTTCGACTTCACTGAAATGTGTGAATCAACCTTAAGCCTTCTAGAATGGACACATGGACAGCACATGAGCAGATCAGAACACAACTAACCACGGTGACTTAATGCGGGTTAGCGAGTTGGTGGGTAAAAATCTCATTAAGTTATAATAAACCTAGGTATATTTAGAAAAGCTTTGAATGTTACCCATTATATTAACAGTCTTTTGTCCTTTAGCGTACTAGTGGGTAATTATAATTGGATGTCTGTTACAGCATTTGTTTCCATATCAAAAGACAGAACGGGCTTCGCCAGATTAAGTTAATTGACGTAAAATTATAATTGTTTCCTCTGAATACGGAATGTAGTAATAATTAATATTCAGCGCCCCGCAATAAGTGAGTTTCGTCGTGTTTTTAAAAGTGATTGCTTACTGATTTTTCAGCGAATATCCGAAGGACAATTCGATATCAAAGCTTTCTCAGTGCCTTTGAGGTATCTGACAGGATTTTAACCGCAACCCCAGGATCAAAAGGTAAACCAACAACATTACGGTACGGAGGTTGAGCGATAGGCTTCTCAGAGACGATATTGAAACAACTAATCAACGTTATTAAATTTGTGCGCAAGCTGGGCGTGAAGCGGCTTACCTACTGAAACAAAACTATCAACCCTCTATTCCCTTGGGTGTCGTGAAAGGCGACTAACAAAATAAATACTGCACATACCAACTATCACGCTGAGCACATGTGTAGTTATAATTTGTAGTAAGTGGACTGCTTCTGTCCTCATAGCCTAGTCTCTGACTATCCTGTGAATCTATGCATACCTAACAAGGTTCCTAGTCTTGCCATAAATTCTGTACCAATCCCAACTTAAATGAGGGTATTTTAAAATAAATTATATGATGGTAGTACTATTATTAGAAATCATCAAATTAAGTAGGTTTTATACTATTCATATCGATCTAACACATAACTGTGTAAACATGGAGTGTGGTATGCTTGCTGACCAAAAGAACCGGTTCTAGTTTTACGTAATAGTATTACATTTACCGTCACATGTTTACTTCTTTATAACATGATTTATCTCCTCTTGATTTCTAAAATATTTATAATTATCACCTGTCAAATCTACCTTGTATACCATCACCGAGCTTGTCATAAAATCTCTCTTAACGTCACGAAAAGTTCTAGAGGTTACTAACAATTGAATTTCTATTGTGTCTAGTTTTACGCCAGCAGTGCTGAGCTCATATACATTTTCTTTCAATTTTACAATACTGTGGCAATACATCGCAGATATGGCTCTGAAAGCAGCTCAGCTAAAGTGGGATTAGGCTGGTCACGTCTGCCGCATGCCAGAAGTGACCTGGGCCAAGTTGGCAACAAACTGGGAGCCAAACACAACGGCGACGCCGCGGCAGACCGAGAAGAAGATGGCGGGACGAACTCGATGCATTTCACCAAAATTGGATAGAGTTGGCTCACGACCGCGATCAGTGGAAGAAATGGAGGGAGGCCTTTGCCCAGCAGTGGGACAGTGAGGGCTAATATAATAATACTATCTTACGACAAAAGATGCAACTGTGACTTTTCTTGTTACAACCGAAATAATACGCGAATGTCTGGCATGTCTGCAGGTCATAACTAAAGACAATATAACTCGGGATTCTACAGAGGAACTATGGCTATCTTGGTCTCTAGCTGTCGCAACACAAACGCAACTATCGTTGTTATGGTGACAGACATGTTTAAAGTCCCCCTAATTTTAATTATACCAATTTAAAGTTTCAAGTCTCATCAAAACCTAAACGTTTCATAATAGTTATAATTTTTAAACAAACAGTAGATTAAGTAGCACCGTCTGATATAATAGAGAGATTATATTAGACAGCTTATGATTAATGAATCTTGTTTTACTCAAACCTTATGCAAACTGAGTGTTGGTCCCAAAATAACAGATGATTAAGATATCCTTGTTAATCCTGTGCTAAAGTAATATCCCACTGTATTAACGGCTATTTATGCGGTTGACGTTCGTTCAAATGCGAGCTTTATTAACCACTAGCGTCACGCCCGCAACTTTAACCGCCTCTGTGGTCTAGTGCCTAAACCTCCGGTTTTAGATTCAGATGTCCCAGGTTCCATTCCCAGCGGGGGGTATATCTTTGTGTACTTAGTTTGGAATAACCGTGCCGCATAGCGGTGTAAGAATACTACCACCTCGTCTCTTCCCTTGGGTATCGTAAAAGGTGACTAACGGACTAAAGACTGCAACAAACAGCTTAGAGCGCCGATGGGCTCACCACCTGTCACGCTGAGCACATGTGCGTAGCTATATTTGGTGAAAAGTGGACTACGGCAGAGGACTGCTTTTGCGGTCCTCATTGCCTAGTCTCTGACTAACCCTTCGGGGATAAAAGTCGTGATTATATGTATGTATGTAGGTACTTATAGTTTGGTTAACCAAAACTTTAGTTGATGGAAAAGCTTGTTATGTCCGCCTTGCTAGGTAGCTAGTACCACCATTTTATATAAAGTCAGGTGCCATAGCAACAATGCTAATAGTATTAGGATAAAATGTTTACTAGAAAAAAAATCAACCAGTCTCAGGAAGCTCGACTGGGATTCGAACCCACGACCTTTGGATTGCCGGTCCACTGCTCTCGAATCCCACTCGAGCTTCCTGAGACTGGTTGATTTTTTTCTAGTAAACATTTTATCCTATATCTATATAGCATTGTGAATGCAAAATTTCAACAATAAAGCTAATAGTATTGTTGTGTTACGAGATAAGACAGCCAGTTCGTCTGTGAGGTGAGGTGAGGTGAGTTGAGGATTCCGGGTGAAGTGAGCTTCCACGTTTGTTTATACATGTTAATCCGTTAACAGTTATTATAACCATTATAACAAGTTTTAATGAAACAAGGTATGGTGATATCACGGAGGAAGTATAAAGAGTGATAAGTACATACTTAAATACATAGAATAATAACGCGTAGAAAGCGAGAAGACGCACTATAAATGAGGCCAGTAAAACCAAGCCTTACTGGCTTGGTACCGAAACGGCCAGCGTCAGTACTAATAATCTAAACTTATCTATCTATCAACAGTTCCAATTTCCTTAAATTTGGGGCAAATCTGATTCCTCTAACAACATTACTTGTACACTTGTGTGCGTGTCGCCGAGATAGTACGCGTAACTTACTCCTACATTCATTTTTTTCTTGCCTCACGCCATGACAGTTTTCTAATACGAGACTATTGTTCTATACGTTAATATTCTATGCTTACATACATAATCATATTCACAACTATTATCCCCGAACATTAGTAAAGCAGGTAATGAGTACCGTAAAAGCAGTCCACGTTTCACCAAATGATAACTGCACATGTGCTCAGCGTGACAGGCGATGAGCCCATCGCCGCTCTATGCTGTTGGATGTATGTGCAGTTTTTGGTCCGTTACCTTTACGACACCCAAGGCATAGTAGAATAAAACAAGTACGCTGACTTGGCCCCCGAGCGAGCGATAATTGCCTAAAGGTTGATTCACACATTATATCAGTGAGGTCGCGTCAGTCGCGAAGTTCCGTCACCGTGTCCGCTCTGTTCAGTATCAGTGCTAGTGTTGCGTCAGTGATTCAATTCACACATGTCAGTACTGCTTCAGTGAAAACGTGTCCGTCGTCAAGTATCGTCCTCCATTTTACGACTTGCCGGCGTCAATGATCCGACAAAAAATATCGTTGTCAACGAATACCGTCCGTGATTGCCGGTGCCGGCACTGACACAGAGAGCACTGTGTCGTCACTGACACTGATAAGTGGGGATACGTTCATAGAGAGTGTATGACAGAATATTTTTCACTGTGCCAGTACTGTGCCGGAACTGTGACTTCACTGATATGTGCGAATTGACCTTAAACAGTAGGGCTGTCGCTTTACGAGCGGCAGCGGCGGGCGCAGCGACGAAACACGCAGGTGTGCGCGGCATTACATACGGCCGCGTGCGACTGGTATCGTTAGCATCAATCAACTCGTCAGTGTGTGCGTGCGTGGCTCGGCCGCGCTCACATATAAGCCGCGCTCGGTCCGTATGTATGAAGATAACATACTTCTTTTATTCTACTATGCCCATGGGGATGGGTCGGTAATAGTATTCTATTAATAATCCGCTACCAGCACAGCACAGCTGAAGGGTGATATCAACCAATATTGCCCGGCGCTGGCGTTGGGATCGGTCGACAACCACGATATCAGGAGGGCGATCACGCCAAATAATCACAACCAAACCACCACTCAACCTCAGCCGTTAGACCTTACAGTGCTATCGCGTTTGACACACGCGATGACGTTATACGCTTCAGTTGTGGTTTGGTTGTGATTATTAAGCGTGATAACCCCTTAGGTTTGTTAGCGACTATAATCCTGGCCGTGATGATAGAGCGATCCCAATAAAGAGTTCCTAGATAATTTTGAGAATAATTTGATGATAGGGAAAGTACCTTTTATCCAATTATCTAAAGCTGCAAAAGAAAGGGAGTGAATAAAAGCCCATTCTAAGTTTGTTGTTAATTCTTCTTAGTAACTACGTGAATTCCCCGTCGTAAAATTACGAACCAATAGCGTAGAGTTATTTATAAGAGCTTAAATGTTAACTAAAATTAATGAATAATTATTAATTTTATAGCACACTGGTTTATTGTCAATTCAAAATGGCGGGGAACGAAGCCCCACGTATACACACAACAGATACACAACATTTAGATTACTTACTGAATTTTAAATTTTGATTTCATATTGTTATTAAAAGCTGTACACGAAAGCAGCGATTAAAATATTCCTAGAAATATTCACCAAAGGATAATAATATGGGTCATTCAACGCTGATAATTACGGAATTCTGATGCTTTTCTGTAGGTATGTACTCGTATTTCAGTGGCTATTTCCATGTTTTATGGGTTACATAGCAGAAGTTTACTATAGTTATGATTTTGGACAGCGAATATTTTAAATATACTTAATCCATAATATAGAATGAAATAACCGTTTCGCGTGGCGGTGAAATAGTACCTACTACCACCCCCTCTCTTTCCTTAGGTGTCGTAAAAGGCGACTAACGCACTAAAGTCACAAAATAAATAATAGTGCTAAAGACTGCATATACATGTCACGCTGAGCACATGTGCAGTCGCAAAATTCGGTGAAAAGTGGAATATGGTAGAGGACTGCTTTTGCTGTCCTTATGCCTAGTCTTTGACTAACCCTTCGGGGATTATAGTCGAGGTTATATGTAGGTATGTATGTACATATATCCATGTTTAAAAGACTCTACGATTAAGTAATTTTTTTAAATACTTTATATGAGATCATGTTTATTAAATTAAAACTGTTTTAGCGGGACCTAACACGATTAATTTTGTAAGTAAGTACATATCTACTTAGTGCTTGACGTTTCGGCCGCGATGCTGTGGCCAGTAAGTAGATTGTACTTACTTACAAAATTAATCGTGTTAGGTCCCGTTAAAACAGTTTTAATGCAATGCAACGCAATAGTTTAAAGCCTTATGTTTATTAAAGTTTAATATAGTTAAGTAATAATATTTTTCATGCTGCGTATGGCAGCAGTTTGTCGGAATAGAACCTGTGGATTTGAGATTGCGGTCTAACCACTACACCATAGATACGGTAATTTTACAAAAATTCACGCCAACCCGCGTCGGGCCAGCGTGGTGGGTAATAGCCCATTCTCCCCATTTGCTGTAATAGGCTAGTTGACTAAATTTCAAAATAATACTAAAACGATACCTGATTACCTATTTTATCCTAAAAATACATTATTTTTCAAAAAATCAATCATTTACAATATTTATTTTGGGTTTTTATATTCTGATTTAAATTTACTGCCATGCTAAATAGTTTCGTTCGAGGCTTGTTCTATAGAAATGCGAGGCGTGACGTCACGGCTTTTGATTTCCGTTTAAGTTATATGACTGAATGCGTATTATTGTTGATTTTTTTTTAAAATATTATTAATCCCAATTTTTTATAATGAATATTTTAGATATTTTGTTTCTATAAATCATAATTGATCATTAGAAACGCAAATCCACCCGATTTATTCTTAGTGGACATACGAGTAAGCCTATTGTCCGTGTGGAACGCCCGTCCCCAGCAGAGGGACGTATAAAGGCTGTAGATTCATTCATTCATACAATCACGCCTGTCACCACCGAAGGGTTAGTCAGAGACTAGGCAATGAGGACAGCAAAAGCAGTCCTCTGCCATAGTCCACTTTTTACCAAATAGTGACTGCAGGTGCTCAGCGTAACTGGTGGTGAGCCCATCGCCGCTCTATGCTGTTGGAAGTAAGTGCAATCTTTAGTCCGTTAGTCGCCTTTTACGACTCCCAAGGAAAGAGAGGGGGTGGTAGTATTCTTTTACCGCTACGCGACGCGTTTGTAGGCTGGTTGATGAACTTACTTTTTTAGCTATACTAGCTCAAAGTCTAGCGGTGGTCTAAGCAGATGTGTGTCAGACGGAGATGCGCAATTTTCATAGCTAAGTAATAGTGTTCAACCTTTCGTTATCTTTGAGTTTTTTTTATTATTTTTTATTGGCAACGGGTAAGCGCTTGGCCTTCATCTCACCTGATGGTAAGTGACGATAAGGCCGAAGGTGGAAGCGCGCTTCACCCGGAATACTCAACCACTGAGGAACTGGCTATCTTAACTCAAACTGTCGGAACACAACAATGCTATAAACATCGTTGTTATGGCGACGGACTTAGATAAGATGGTGGTAGCTAGCCAGGCGGACTCCGAGCACACAAAGATGTACCCCCCCCCCCCTGGAAATCGAACCTGGGATCTCTGGGTTTGAAACCGGTAGCTTAGCCACTAGACCACAGAGGCGGTTAAAAAATTTGAGCGTTTTATATCGCAAATAATCAAAATATTACGCTAAGTAGTGATCTACATTTAGGTCGTGTTTTGTGGCTTGCTCTAATGAAGGTGAGCGCAGTAGACGAGCAAGCTGAAAGGTTCTCCAGGCAGAGGTAAACTAATTTGGCACGCATTCAAATTAGTGCTATTGGACGAAGGAGTATTGCGCCTCGGGAGATTCGGCCAGATTTATTTCGGCGGAACACGGTAAAGGTCGATGTAATCAGTTGTAATAAGGCCGTTGCGAGTTAAGGTTACGCTTAACGATAGCTACGGTTAGTTACGGTGTACGTGGTACAAGGATACTACGCGCAAATCATACTAAGTAAGTAAAGTACTATATAGGGCAGTAATAGGTTGTACTTTACTTACACTGCAGACAAAGGCTTCCATGATTGAAATTAAGTCATCGCTACAATAGGCTTGTGTCCACTAAGAATAAATCGGGTGGATTGGCGTTTTTTATGATCAATTATGAATTATAGAAACAAAATATCTAAAATATTCATTATAAAAAATTGGGATTATTAATACTTATTTATAAAGAAAAAAATCGACAATGATACGCATTCAGTCATATTAGGACATTAAACGGAAATCAAAAGCCGTGACGTCACGCCGTGCCTAATGTCATTTTATTGTTCGAAACCGATGTTTGGCACGGCGTGACGTCGTCATTCACTCAACATGGCGGTCATAAGCGTGTTTGCGGTAAATTTAAATCGGAATATGAAAATGCAAAATAAATATTGTAAATGATCGATTTTTTGAAAAATAATGTATTTATAGGATAAAATAGGTAAATATTATTATTGTATAAATATGATTTAGAAAATTTAGTCAACTAGCCTATTGATTGGCATTGGCTTAATAATTCACCACGGGGTCCTTAGGGTCCCGGAGCTCCCCCCCCCCCCCCCCCTTACAATTCCTATTCCTTCCTTAACCCTATTCCTTAAAGGCCGGCCTCGCGCCTGCGATTACTCTGGTTTTGCAGTCCATGGGCGGCGGTGATTATAAACGCGAAAGTTTGTAAGTATGGATGGATGTTTGTTACTCTTTCACGTAAAAACTACTAAATGAATTTGGATGGAATTCGGCATACAGATAGTTTATAACCTGGATTAACACATAGGATACTCTTTATCCGGATATTCCCACGGGAACAGGAACCACGCGGGTGAAACCGCGAGCGGCCGTTAGTTGTTTATATAATTTTAACGAAAATTTTGTTGCGAACAAAATAATTACAAATTAAAAAAGGCAGTGTCGAAATATTTTCACGAGCAGGATTCGAACCCGCCCCCTCCTTCTGCGCCAGGTGGTCTTTCCAGTTGACCTACCGTGGAACTGATCCAGCCCGCCGAAATTAAACGACACCATCTTTATTAGTTCACTCTGTTTTAATCAAGGAACTTATTATAAGCTCCTTGGTTATAATTAAGACATATTTGTAAATAATTTAATAATGAATAAAAGTAATTATTTAACACATTTTTTTTAACAATGAAACTCACCACTGCATTGCAATAAATCTGTGATGGTGTCAGTAGTTAATCACATAAAGCAGGTGTGAATTTTGATCCGCTGACGAGCCTTCTCTCACCGCAATTTATTACGAGTGCTATTTTGACACCGAACATTTTCGATCAGTGTTTCATTGTAACTACCACTAATTGTGCAAAAACTATTTTATTCTTTAGCGTATGTTTCGTCATTTTGTATTAACTAATATATGTATAATTGGCTTTATTATTATTGACTATTATTGAGCTTATGCCAGCGGCTTCAATCGCGTAAATTTTTGGCAGGACAAAGCAGCTTAACCATCTTATGCTTCATCTATCTGTATTTCAAAATTCATCAAAGTCGTTTAAACGGTGTAAACGTGAATGCGCAAGAAACAAAAGACTCACTCTCGCTTTTTAAATATTAGTTATGATTTAAAAGTCACACTGCCGCTGTCGGTATCATTTCATAGCCAATACCAGATAGACGTAGACGCAAAAAAGGAACGACACGAGAACAAGTCTCTTTAGTTTCAGAAACACGTCCGCAATTTATAGCTGGAAAAATCTAAATTATTGCCAGCACCTATACCCCGGGGTTATTGGAATAGCACTACAAACTATACATTTTAATGAAACTTCCAGAATTCGAGAGTGTACCTTCAGGATCGGCGAAAATGGATTTTTAAAAGCCCGCCATTGGGAATTTCTCTGGCCATTGTTTGGTCTGCGTTTTGTAATAAACCTTTTGTTACTCATTTTTTTGTAAGGTCTCCTTTAATGTTGTCATACAACCGCCGTTGTCTTGTGATTAAATCAACAGTGTCAGACCCAGAGGTCGATAACCGGGTTTGATTCTTAACATTATTATGCTTGGTTTGCAGGTGGCTGGGCTTGTTTTAAATTCGCTTGGCTAGCTACCACTTTTCATACGTATAATCACGACTATTATCTCCGAAGGGTTAGTCAGTGACTAGGCAATGAGTGCACTCACTAAAGACCGTCCATGGACGGTCTTTAGACCACAAAAGCAGTCCTCTACCGTAGTCCCTTTTCACCAATTAGCGACTGCAGATGTGCTCAGCGTGACAGCTGGTGATGAGCCCATCGCCGCTCTATGCTGTTGGATGTATGTGCAGTTTTTAGTCCGTTAGTCGCTTCTTACGACACCCAAGGGAAGAGATGGGGTGGTAGTATTCTTTCACCGCGACACGGTTATACCACTTTTCAATTAGTAAAAAAGGGTAAGACCCTGCGAAAGGTTCTAATCTAAACGCACACCCCAAAAGACAATGGCCATCTTGGCCCTGTTTTCTTTCGAGACTGCATAAACACAAATCGTATTGGCAAAAATAGCTCAAATTTCACGAAATCTAACCATGCTATCATAGTTTCCCTTTAAAGTCAGGAAAAAATATAATACTAAGTTTTATTTTCCTATGGTAGTAACCAATTCTAGGTTTTTGAACGCACTTTGCCACTCAAAACTTTTCGTTCCGCCTCTTAACTGTTAACGTTAAATATATAAACTAATTTGATGTTTATAAAACTATATTGTAGTTCTCCATAAGTGGCCTCTACAAAAGGCGGGAAAAGGCGTGATGTATCAAGTTATCTAAACTTGATAACCAGTATCATCTAGATTAAATCATGACTATTTTTAGGTTTTAACCGCCTTTATGGTACATTATTTCGACCACCGGTCTTAGACCCTGGAGTCCCTGCTGCCATTCCCAGCGTGTACATATTTGTGTAACCGTGTAGGGCAGCGGTGAAAGAATACTACCATCCCCTCTCTTCCCATGGGTGTCCCAAAAGGCGACTAACGGACTAAAGACTGCACATACATCCAACAGCTTAGAGCGGCGATGGGTTCACCACCTATCACGCTGAGCACATGTGCAGTCGCTATTTGGTGAAAAGTGGACTATGGTAGAGGACTGCTTTTACTGTCCTCATTGCCTATAGTCTCTGACTAACCCTTCGGGTATAATAGTCGTTATTATATCTATGTACATTATTTGTGCTGGTTTTGGATGGTTGCTGGTTTCAAGTGCACATGGCTGGACCACCGTCTTATCTAAACATATCGCTATAAATTATTCTTACCTACTAGAATTCTTGTATTCCGACAGTTACACGTAAGATGTAGATAGAGAGGAATCCAGGTAATAATGCACGCTTACCATCGGCCTCATTATCACCTAATATCAGACCAGATGAAGGCCAAGTGCTTATCCGGCAACTGATATCCGTCGCTTGGCAAGCTTTTGCTATCCTGG
The DNA here is from genome assembly GCA_963921215.1 of Scoparia ambigualis. NCBI lineage: Eukaryota > Metazoa > Arthropoda > Insecta > Lepidoptera > Crambidae > Scoparia > Scoparia ambigualis. The sequence continues at coordinate 28,735,038 of OY992503.1, forward strand.
TTCTGGCATTGGCATGAGCGTGCCAGTAACTGGCGTCAGCATAAGCTCTGTCAAGCGCTAGACATAATGTCTAAATTCCTATCATCAAACAACGTGACTCGTCAAAGTAAAGTACATTTTATTATAACCGTGCGCCTTTCGCATACCTTTCGAGGTTAATGCCGGTATTAACCTTATTAATACAGAAACAAGAACAAAAATTGTCCTCACCTTAAAAATACACATTAAATCTATCCTTCCAGAAAAAATAAATTACGAACCCGCATTACTTTAACATACATTAAAGATGTTGTCAGCCCATTTTAATATTTGGTAAGCCTCTTTTTACCACACGCCATGAAAAGAATGAATGATATACGAAAGCGAAAATAATATAAATGTGAAGAGAATCGCGGCTGTTTTTATGGGCTGTAAGATGTGATTCCACCAGAGCTGTGCAAGTAGTAAAACGCTGAGCGAGATCAAAGCTAAGCTACCAAACCATTTAACAATCAAAATTGTCTATTTACACCAAGTATCATGTGCTTCATACATACATACATATACAATGTGATAGAACTGGTACTCTAACCTGTTAAGGCTAAGTACTACATCTAAATTCATTGAAAAAAAAATAATATGGACTTGAAAAAAAGTGATTTTAAATCACAAAATAATTAGTAAGTAATGATTTTTTCTCACCAAAATAATGTCAAACATACGAAACAAAGTAGTTTATTAGTTAGCCAGTGTCATTAGCTACCGTTTACCATTTTTTTCATGTTTCTCAAACGTATGAAACCTTTGATATCGCATAAACTAAAAATGGTCATAAATTATAGGGGGAGGGAGTAGGACCCCCCATATTATTTTTTTTGTCGATGAATTTAGATGTAGTGCTTAGCCTTAACGGGTTAGATGTAACACCCCTATTACATTGTATATAATCACGACTATTATAGCCGAAGGGTTAGTCAGAGACTAGGCAATGAGGACAGCAAAAGCAGTCCTCTACCCATAGTCCACTTTTCACCAAATAGCGACTGCACATGTGCACAGCGTAACAGGTGGTGAGCCCATCGCTGCTCTATGCTGTTGCCGTTGGATGTATGTGCAGTCTTTAGTCCATTAGTCGCCTTTTACGACACCCATAAAACAACAGATAGATTGATTATTATTAATTTAAGCTGTTAGTCAGCTCTACTTCATATTTTAGATAGCTATAGGTACCATCCACACATTCCTAGCACTCATCCTTAGCAGGCATCCTTAACTTTACACGAATCGCGGGATTTATATAACAAATAACATACTGGCACCTACACAATGTACACACTCTTTATACCCTTAGGATTAATCTTTTCTGTTGGATATATGTGCAGTCTTTAGTCCGTTAGTCGCCTTTACTGACACCCATTGCAAAAGGGTCGGTAGCATTTTTTAATGAGCCGCTACCACACAGCTTTCAATGTGTAAAAAAACTTAACTTCATTTTAATCAATATTTATAATCTACGTAATGAAAATCCAACGATCGCATTGGTGGGATATCAGACACATCCCTCGCTAATCAGCTTAGCACATCTGTGGTGGAAACACAGCCTTATGCTGATGAGGGCACAATGTGGTCCCTAATTTTACACCTGGATTGTCGGAGCCGAGGCTTATTTGACGTTTTTGTTTACGAAGCTATTCAATTATGCGGGTACGTCAACCTGTCCAACATTTAAAGGCATGTTTTTTTACGTTACACAAGACTGAATTTTTAACAATTAGTAGAATGATGTATGATTTGACTGTTAATAAAGAATCACCATCAGATTTTTTAGGGATTTTAAACTAATAAATTTAATAACTATTTAACTCTTAGATGTTATAACAGTAGATTTTAAGGATCAAGATTACAAAGCTCTTCCTGTAATATCTAAAGTAAAGAAATAATAAATCCGTTAATTGACTACTCGCCCACAATACCTATACTCAAACATCATCCTATCCTACTAATATTATAAACGCGAAAGTTTCTAAGTATGGATGGATGTTTGTTACTCTTTCACGTAAAAACTACTAAATGGATTTGGATGAAATTCGGCATACAGATTGTTTGTAACCTAGATTAACACATAGGATGCTTTTTATCCTGATATTCTTACGGGAACGGGAACCACGCGGGTGAAACCGCGAGCGGCCGCTAGTATTATTATAGTCCAATGTTGTGCTTTATTTATTTATTTGTTTAATACTTCCTACACGATCAATAGCACATAAGAATACTGAAAAATTAAATATGAAACATTCCAATTTAGATAAAAAAGACTGAGCCCACTCACGAATTCCTAAAACAACCATAATTGTAAAATTGCTTCATATATTCAGTACCTACCATAAAAACACAATTTTAATTAAAACAGGCACCGTAAACGGGTTTCTGTAGCTACGTTGTTTTCTGGGAAAGTGAGAAATAATAAAAAAGATCCGAAAATTGTTATACCTACGATAAGATAATATCTGCAATACAAATTTCTGTAAGATACACTTTTGGAAACGCCAAAATGAGTTATATCGTGTGGAGATATAGAAAATTTACGAGTTACTGCGACTACTAAAATATTCGATATACCGACAGCCAGCGTTGCTGGCACGCTTTCAAATTTTAAAACCTACAACTGCGTTAGCCAAACGCCGGCGTCGCGGACATTAGATCGAGATACAGCCTCGATGCCATCTGGTTTAGTATCCCTAGCGGTGAATAATTCGTACAACACTCAATAAAAGCGGAAAGAAATCACACAGAGTCCTTGGGTCGCGTAATAAATCGCCCGATAGGCAGGTTAATTAGGCAATTTCTTGAAATGGCCTCGCGTAAATCGGAATGGCCCGTTCCCCTGCTTGGAATAAAACGATTTTCCTTAAAACAAATGAATTGTTAACAGGGTTAGCCGATAGTGATCGTAATGTAAGCGGCCGCATACAACGGGCTGTCCGGATGGGGTCTATCTTGACGGCTTGTTATTCATCAGAGTGAAGGAGTACTAGGGTATGAGGCAAGGGCACGCGAAATTGATGACCATTAGGATCTAGCTACGTAACCTCATCTGCGTTCGGATATGTATCACTTTTTCTCTGTAGATACACTGTTACACTATAATGGAAAGTGTTCTTCTATGGTAGGAAAATCATTTTGTAAATTTTATTTAACTTTGTAAAATCCAAAATGAGGTCTTAATCCAACAATACAATATTTAAATTACTTCCCCTACGTGGGATGCTCTGTATATTTACGGCTAAAATCGTTAAATCTATTGCTAAAATATTGGTGCAACTATTCTGTAATACCTAACCTATTGCTTGCCAAACCTTCACATGATACATGAATCTTCTTAGTTTTATTTGAAACTTTTATATTATTATTTTATCATGACTTTTAGGGTCGGTGGATACAGGGAGACGACCGGTATAATGAAGTGTTTCATTTCAAACCTCACTTTATCATAAACACTAAGCTTATAGATAATCGGTTTAGCGAGAAATGAATTATATAGTGTCCTGATAAGCCAATTGCACCTCACTGCCGGACATCAGCCATGCTTAATATCATGCAGATTATTCTATTAGCTGGCCGAGCCGTAACGCCGGTCCATGCATATGATTTCCTATTAAAATGAACAACGTATTTGACGATATTATCAGATTAATTTAGTTATGGTGTTCAACTAAAGATTTGTTGCTAAATGTTTTGAAACACAAGTAGACAAATTATGTCATTACAGATCAACAAAAATGAAGGATATCGTTGGTCCACTTTGTTGGAGGCCTGCTTGAACTCCGTCTCGTTATTAATGTTTCCCGTTTATTGATTGAGTACATACATTCTTAATAATCAAATGAAACCTCTTTTGCGTTAATATGATTCGTAGATCTATATCGTTGAATAAATGCACGCATCCGCCCTTCGTAACATAAAAATAGTCATTCCATGATGGTTGGGAAAGGGGGGTAAAATGTCGATAAAATTGACATACCCCAACGTCTCCGATACCGCTGACCAGACACTTTGTAAATATATCTTACATCGTTTTAAATATTGACGTTAAAAAGGTTATTCGGCGGCAAGAACAGAAAATTACGATAGATTATTTTGACATAATACCTTTCAGATTATTTGATAAATAGATTAAATTGTGAAAATATCACCCTTAAAAATTCGAATGGAGTATCTACTGTATCCATATCACTAGATTGCAATAGTGCAATAAAAGTTAAAAGGTTAAAATATGCCTATAAAGGCGAGGAGTATATATTTTATAGCACCTTTGCACATCCGGTATAGACTAGCGGACCGCCCGCGACTTCATTCGCAAGAACACCCGTATCCCGCAATGGTACAGTCACGAGTAAAAATATGTAAACAATTGTAGCTTTTAATACAATGGAATAAGAGTCAAAGTATATACATGTTGGTGCTCGTGACTTTACCTATATATTACACGATATCAGTAACGACATAAGGCTCCTGAAATAACTGCTACTTTTCACGACCTGCATCGCATTTATCTCAAGTTATGTACTGTATCAAACACCGCTATGTATGGTTACATAAAAATAGGAACATAAAACTCAAACTGGTTCACGAATTCCGTTCAACAGCCCTTAAGCGTAATTGTCAGAGGTGTTCACAAAGAAAAAGCGGCTGTTCGAAAGGAAAAGCAATTAGCCGGACGCAAGTAGCTAAATGTATTGTAGCGTTCATTTAGCGAATTAGCATACGGTTCGGCGGCGGAATGCGCAACTACCATGGCCATAGTTGTGCGAATACAGAAGGTCACAACACACTAATTTCAGTAACGGAACAACGATTTTGACACTGTGTCATGTTTAACACCGTTTGTTCTACTAGTGTTACTACATACATTTATTTGAGGAGGCAGAGTGATAGGACGGGCTTACACAAAATATCCAAATGGGTCGACGTGCTACTGCGAGGGAGGAGGGATATCTCTGCAGGCTTCACTAAAATAAGATCAGATAAGATACTACACACATCACGCCTCAGTGGCCCGAGTGGTCAAGCGCTCAGCTCGATATCAGGAGGTACCGGTTTCAATTCCCAGCGCGCATTCTTCGACGATTAACGGACCAACGAAGTTTCGGATGCGCCTAGAGCAGTGGTTCTCTTAACCTTTTAGTCATGAGGGACCATTTGACAAAATTACCACCACCCAGAAGGTTTAGAGATAATGAGTAAATAAATGTAAATAAATACCTAAACTTTAGGTATTTATTCGCATTTATATACTAAAGGGTTCTATCTTTAAATAAACAAAACACGCATAAAATTATTCAAAGCCGACAATTTACAGATTTTACTGAAATTTTTGTGATTGCATACTCTTTACTAACTTCTAAATCGTTGATTCTGAACCCTTCTGAGTTCTTATCTTATTTATTATTGAGATGCTTCCAGAAACCACCAGTGGCCCGCTGGCCACCGGTTACGAACCACTAGTCTAGAGAGTAAGGTCCCAGGTGGGATGAAGACCAAGCGCCACTTCTTCGTAAATAAAAAAGAAATCGACCAATTTCGCCAACGCGACGCTAATTTATCATGCGGCGCGACGAAAAGTAACATTCACACCAATTACAAGCTCGCACGAAATTGATGGTGACAAATATTGTTGGCATCACAAAAGGCACTCCTGAGTTCAGCGAGATCTCCTCAATGACACTCGCGAATTGTGTTCGACGGGGCGGCCCGCTTGGATACTTATTGTCGGGGCGGAGGCGTCCGTTGTAAAGAATTAAATGATCGTTTATTCGGACCGAAAACGTTATCAAATTAATTCGCGACGCTGCGTATTCATTTCATACAACTGGAGGCCAATTAGTGTACAATAGACATTGTATGATATCCTACATTGTATACTTTGAAAAAGTTTCAAGATGTTTTGATAACGAACGTACATTACTCTAACGACTTTAATCTCATATGGGTTAGTCAGAGACTAGGCAAAGAAGACCGCAAAATCAATCCTCGGCCATCTTCGATCAACAATACTAGATGTCAGGTCGGCGCTAAAAATATGTCTCGGCAAATAACAGCGCACTTGAGAAGTGAGCTCTTATTTTCTTTAATTTGCTTGAAACTTACGTATTTATGAGTTGCAAAAATAATGCCCGAAAGAGCAATATAACGGCAGGCCGGAGTGTCTTACTTTCGTTAAGTACATGTAGAATACAAATAATATTAAATTTTGAACACAAAAAATTACCGATTTTAACCCATGCTACAAATGTTTGGCCAACGTTAACCAATAGACGCGCCAACAGAACAGTGGATACTAGAAGCTTTGTGCTTAGAAGATTTGTGACTTTATTACTGGGTCCATGGTTGTAATTAGTTTGAACTTAAAACTGTTTTTTATCTTTTGTTCGTTAGTAAAGAAGAGCTGTTTATGTACGAGTACCTATAATATTCACGTGGACAGAATTTAGCTTTGATTTTGTACATGACGCGTTATCTAGTTGGTATTGTTGATCGAAGTCGGCCATAGTCCACGTTTCACCATATCACAACAGCACACGGTGTTCAGCGTGCTAGTTGGTGAGCCCATCGCCGCCATCGTCTTTAGTCCGTTAGTCGCTTTCACGACACCCAAGGGTGGATATGAGTTGGTAGTATTCTTTTAATGGCGGTTCATTTAGAGAATACTACCAATCCATCTCTCACCACACAGCTATGTGTATTTTTATGATCAAGGGCGTCGCCAGCCGATGGGCAGATATAAATGAAGGAGGCGATTGTAATAAGAACGGTACAAATTCCCAATGTGTAAACTCCACGACCTCTTTACTGTACGTACATAGAGGCGTGCCTAAGGTTTCAGAGTAGGGCAACATTATTTTCTTGTGATTTTTAACAGTTTATTACTTACAGTTAATCGTGTCCCACTGGGCGGGTCAACAGGCATAAGACCAGCTCGATTGAGACGCTTTCATCACTACATATTGGTTGCTTGTTTATCTTGTGAACTAGCGACCCTTGGCCAATATTACAAGCTTTCATTTGACTTCCCCTCTCAAGTAACAAATTATCGTTGCATAATAGTTGAGAAAACGTTTTACATTTCCTTTTGGTTCTATAAAGTGGGTCATATAAACGTGTCGTAGACGTTTATACAACGCGAAATAGGCCCATATTAAACGACATTATTGTTATTAACAAGTTAAATAAACGTCAGTCAACAACTTTTAAATGTTACATAAAAGTTTTCGACCGACTGTTATCGAACCACTGAAGTCCTATAACAATTGCATAGACATTAGAAGATGACTGTAATGTCGGTTAAGTGTTTAACATTGACTTTTACTGTACACATTCAGTTCATTCCATTCATTCGTTCCTGTGATGTTTGCTGGAAAAGTGCGTGTTAGCAAATACAAAATTTAAACGGATTATAAGTTCTAATTGATGGTTAAACAAATTTACCTGAAGTGAAGTTTGACCGTAATTGTACGAGACGTTGCATCCGAAGAGATTTATATTCACAAGGTAGTCCACTCTTCAATGTACCAGGCATACAACACATATTAAGAGCTATCTAAAAGAAATTTTATTAAAAAAAACATAAAACGTTACCCATAGTATATAATACACAGGCGCCATCTAGTGAATACCAACCGAGTGCACGAGTTTGTCACCCGCGCTGTCATCGTCATTCACTTTTAGAGCTTTTTTGCAAAATTAATTTATATGGGGCCAGCATGTAAGGGAAGGGAGGGATCTTTATATAAATCTCTTCGGATGCAACGTCTCGTACAATTACGGTCAAACTTCACTAAGTTTGTTTGTTTAACCATCAATTGTACTTCGACGTTGCATCCTCGAGATTTATATTCACAAGGTAGATGTTTAGAACACAAATTTTGCGAAATAATTTAAGTACCTATAAGATTTAATTCAACTATTATAATTGAGTATTTACGAGTATAACCGATTAAATATAATAAGGTACCATATTAGTACAAACCAGTATGATATATTATAATATTATTTATTACTAGAAATTAATCAATGTAAATAGCCGCTGCAAAGCATTATCGTCATTCTCAATGGTAAGGGGCCGATTGTAAAACAGTGCAAACACCAGAGAATTACCAGTCCATCCTGCAGTTATTGAAAGGCCTTTTCTGTTTGCTGCCGAGGTGGACGTGGACGCGTGTCTTACACGTGTGTGCTGAGAATAAAGAAGTGTCAATACCGCGGTTAAATAGGGTGTTTTTAAACTAACGACTTAATGTAGAACTAGTTGCATTATGAATAGGCTTCAGGTGAGCAATAACCTTTCCGTTCTAGGTTTATCTCTGTAAACTTTAGTCATCTTTAGTTTATCTAAGTAGGACAGTAATGTTTTTGCAGGGCAGATCTCAATCTTATTTAGAAAAAATGGTATAAATAAACAAGGCGGTCGGCGCCCTGGAGCAGATGTTTTAATTAAATCATCCACAATGGTTTCGACATAGTTATTATTTATTTTTAAATTAGAAATTCGAAGATAACGTCTGTACTCGTTGTGCGGTTGACAATGCGAGCAGAGTTACTATTTTTTTTTAGTAATAAACTCCAGAGCAAGTTCCTCATGTGATCGATTACAAACTTTGAATCTCACGTCTCCGAATATTTTGGATAACTAGGTTTAGTCCTGTAAATACCTTTAAAAAATCGAACAACTAAATCAGCTTCACTACAACGTTTGCCCTAAATAGCTAGAGCAGAACGATGCATATTTAATGAACTACAACCAATTTTTGCTGTTAACAGTTAACCGTAAGGAATTTTGATAGAATTGGAAGTGGGGAGTTATAGAAATCAACTTTATAAATATCACAATAACTCCACCATTTCGTAAAGCGACATTGTATTGTTTTAGTGAGGATGTAGACAATGAGGAAATCATTACCTCGATGGTTTCATTACATAACGATTGTCTTTGAAATGCTTTTCTGATAATTTGTATGCTACCAGGATAAGTTTCTTGCAAAGGGGGTGCTGGGTCCTGAAAGGTGATAATAACATATCGTCACTTGGGCCGAAGTATATTGGTGGTAAGCTACTGAGGTAAGTAGGGGATACCAGGGTTGACTCGGCCAATACGATAGGACTAGTACACCAGTGGCTTCGTCGTTAATTATTTTCCTGAAGCATTTTAATATGAGCGAGAAAGGGGGAAAAGCATAAAAATAAAATATATTCCAATTTAAGGTGAATGCATCTATGTCAAAGGTGTAGGGGTCTTGTTGCCATGAGACGTATTTATTGCATTTATAATTTTGGTAAGTAGCAAAGAGATCTTTAAGAGGTGTCCCCAACGAATGAACAATTTTTTCGAACACAGGTGCCGACATTTGCCATTCTGTATCGATATTCATACGCCGTGACTCCTTATCCGCCTCAAAGTTATCTTTAGATTTTATGTAGGATGCAAAGACAAATATTTTGCGTTTCTCGCACCATTGCCATAGACGACAAGTGATATTATTTAAAGGAACTTATTGTACTCCACCCATTCTATTGATATTTATTTGTTCAAGAATGCGCTTTCGTTTTCCTATTGGCAATTGCAAACATATTTTCTGAATTTAATTCAGAACCGAGAAATTTTCTAGTCTTTTGTGGTTCCAAGTTACTCTTTTTGAAGTTTTTATCAAAGCCTAGATTTTGTAATAAACAAACAGTTTCGAGAACAAAACTTTTACATTCTTTATAAGAATGGGCAAGGCACAAGATCTAAATATATTAGAATTAAAAAACCTCTGTTTCTAAGATAAATCCGGTAGATAGACCGGTTTCATGAGTTTCGTAAAGACATAATAAGGTGCTGAACTAAGTCCAAATGGTAGGCACTAAAATTTATACGTATTACTTTTGTGTCCCAAAAATTTGAACCTTAAATACTTTTTGTAGTTTTCATTAATAGGAACTAAAGAAAAAATACGCGTCTTTGATATCAACATTGGCCATATAACTGTCTTGGAACAATAATTTGCTTGCTGTGCGTATGTCCTCCATTTTAAAGTGGTATGAGGCGACAGCTTTATTCTATGATTTTAGGTTCAAGATAAATCTGGACGATCCATCACTTTTAGGTGTTAAGAATATGGGAGAAATAAATTGGTCTTTGACATCCTCTCATATGCATATTACTCCTGACTGGCACAAGTCAGATATAGCTGTGATTAACTTACTTATTTCAGCCGAAGAAAAGTTAGGAGTGATAGGTTCAGTAGCTTGCTTTACAGTATTATTAATTGATATTTTGTAACCCGTAACGTACTGTCAGACTACCGGGTAATTTGCAATTGAACACCATGTGTCAACAAAAAAAAAATTTATACGACCAGCGTGTAAGGTTACCTTGTTTGTTATTTACGCAACATCGGTCTGTATGACGGTCTCACTGCTGTCGTGGTGTGATAGCGGGCGGACGTCGGTGCTTGCGCTGATCGCCTCCGAGGTGGATACGGGAATCTTTGATTGCTCCCACCCGGCCTGGCAACCCATGACCTTGTTGCTTGGATGGGTATTGCCACTTTCCCTGCTGGGCGACGTAGTTCTTAGTGAAGTTGACGGTCCAATGTTGTTAGTATTCCGTATTTGCAAACCAGATTTTTCAGCGGCCTTAGCAGCTTCTATCTTTTCTCCCAAATTTTCTCCAAAAGAGTGTGCGTCTCTTTTAACATCTTGTGTCATTGACAAGAATTTTTTATCAAGAGTAGGCAGGTAGTGTAAGCATTTTCCTATTCTTGGTATTTTCATAATGTAAATGCAGCATAATTTGGCCAACTTCAAAGAGGTATCAAAGTTGTTGCTAACAGTTCTTTTTATTATCTTTGTTCATACCATCTATGAGGATTTCCCTAGCGTTTAGAGACCTCTTCTGGTATTTTGGGTCCCAATGGTACCTCCTTCACTTTAGAAACTCCAAGAACGTCAAGAAAATCCGACGATATTGGATTTACAACTGGCAACTCCTCTGCTGCGCTTGGATTATTACGACTAGGTATCCCTAGCGTCCTGGATGGTCTGGGTAAGATCCGGACTGTGTACTTGTGCTACGGTCATGACAGATCGTAAGTCTTTTTCAATATGAGATTTATATATGTCCGTTATTTACGGTTCTTTATTGAAATCGGAGTCACTAAGCCTTGTGGTAGGCGAGAGGCCTCGCGCAAACGAAGTCATTTGAAAGGAATGATCAAAGAATAGAATTGCCGTAATCGCGTCACAGCATAGAGTAGGTACCCGTAATATCGATCGTAATCGCGTCACGATACTAGATTTCATATTAGCACTGACCGTAATCACGTCACGGTACTACATAAAGGTAGGTACCCGTAATATCGATCGTAATCGCGTCACGATACTAGATTTCATATTAGCACTGACCGTAATCACGTCACGGTACTACATAAAGGTAGGTACCCGTAATATCGATCATAATCGCGTCACGATACTAGATTTCATATTAGCACTGGCTGTAATCACGTCACGGTACTACATAAGGGTAGGTACCCGTAATATCGATCATAATCGCGTCACGATACTAGATTTCATATTAGCACTGGCTGTAATCACGTCACGGTACTACATAAGGGTAGGTACCCGTAATATCGATCGTAATCGCGTCACGATACTAGATTTCATATTAGCACTGACCGTAATCACGTCACGGTACTACATAAAGGTAGGTACCCGTAATATCGATCGTAATCGCGTCACGATACTAGATTTCATATTAGCACTGGCTGTAATCACGTCACGGTACTACATAAGTGTGCAGTATGTAAGGCGGACTGTAAGATTTTGTAGAAATGACTTGCACACAAAAAACACTCCAATAAAAAGATTAGTAAAAAATAAAATAGAATGTAGGTACTGCCTCGCGCAAACGAAGCGTCATTTGGAAGGAATGACCGAGGAATATAATTGCCGTAATCGCGTCACAGCATAGGGTAGGTACCCGTAATATCGATCGTAATCTCGTCATGATACTATATTTCTTATTAGCACTGACAGTAATCACATCACGGTAATACATAAATGTGCAGTATGTAAGGCGGCACTGTAGGATTTTGTAGAAAATAATTGCATACGAAAAAACGCTCCAATAAAAAGATTAGTAAAAAAATAAAATAGGATGTAGGTAACTACTGCCTCGCGCAAACAAAGAGTCATTTGGAAGGAATGACCGAAGAATAGAATTACCGTAATCGCGTCACAGCATAGGGTATGTACCCCTAATATCGATCGTAATCTCGTCACGATACTAGATTTCATACTAGCACTGACCGTAATCACTTCACGGTACTACTTATGTGTTTTTCACTTTTTATTATTATTTAAAAAAGCTAAACGTCTTATGTATTCTTGAAAATCGATAAATAGTGAAAAAGTCAAAAAATGTGGGTAACCACAAAGGCACTAGCGAAAGTATTAATCGAAATTAAGAAGGAAACGTACTATGAAATATATTTCAATAACGTTTCTACTTTGAATGTCTCACTAAGAGGTTCTGAGTCGTATATTCGCTAACGAATCACATAGTTTTTTATAAAATCGTTTGTCTTTGTAATTTAATCATAACATCGACAAAATGTAATATTTAAAACACTGACTGACCTGATTTACTTGACGATCGTCGTTTACGCAGTTTTTCCACATGCGTATATAAAGATTATCCATGCTTCCTTTTGCACATAGTTTTTTACTACACAAAACACTTTTAGGGTAACGATGTGCGGATGCCCGAACACGAAAAGCGAATGACGATGACAGCGCGGGTGACAAACTCGTGCACTCGGTTGGTATTCACTAGATGGCGCCTGTGTATATACTATGGGTAACGTTTTATGTTTTTTTTAATAAAATTTCTTTTAGATAGCTCTTAATATGTGTTGAATGCCTGGTACATTGAAGAGTGGACTACCTTGTGAATATAAATCTCGAGGATGCAACGTCGAAGTACAATTTACTTAACTAGTTTTACATTTACTTTAACAATATTATACACGAACAGAGTGTAAGGATAAATGTGTGCAGTGCACCTAGTTCTTATGGGACGTTTAGTTTTGTGGTGAAATATAGGTGTGTTATTGTGAAATTTTTTACGCCCCCTTCGAATTCCTTGAAATTAAATTATTGTAGACTATTGCTTACATTAATTTGTTTACATACTAAAATAGCAGCCATCTTGTCTAAGTTAAGAAACGACTTCTATACATCAATTATAGAATGAAAAGGTCGCATAACGACGTTGTATAAATCAGTCGTAAAAACGTCTACCAAACCTATACACAGGCACTACTATACGACCCTGTATGAATCAGTCGTAAAAACGTCTACCTAACCTATACACAGGCACCACTATACGACGTTATATAAATCAGTCGTATAAACGTCTACCTAACCTATACACAGGCACCACTATACAATGTTGTATAATACGTCTACTTAACCTTTAATTTTGTACCACTATACGACGTTGTATAAAGTAGTCGTAAAAACGTTTACTCAACTTATTTAGTGGACCATTTAGTTACGGGACTAAATCGTTGTGGGAATAACGGTTACACAACGTTGTAGTTGTCTAATAACATCAATTCAACAGTTATATAACCGAAAGTCGTATAACACAGTTTTTATATGACCAATTTGCTAGTTGGGCTGTGTGTATGTGTGGGACAAATTTTGCAACTAAATTTAAGACCAGTTCTCCTCAACCGATTGAGCTGAAATTTGGTACACTTATGTAAGTACGATGACAATGCAATGTTATGGTACCATTGAGCTAGTCTGATGATGGAGTCTGGAGGTGACCATAGGAACTTCTAAACGAAACGGCGGAAACTCATCGAGTTTGGGTTTGTTGGATTTGTCTTTTCGAGCACTTTAGTGCTAGATGACTTTAAATCCAATACTAAAAAGTAAAAAATAAATAGGAAATAAAAAATCTTTTTAAGAAACAAGCTTTTATTTACAGGCGCTAAAAAAAATATACTTTTACTATCAACTTAAAACGTCGTTATACGATTTAAACGTGTAAATAAAAAGGTAAATTAAATAACTTAAAGTGATTAATTAAAAATTTTTTCAATCTAAGTATAAATACGAGTACTTACATGATCACGCGACAACCTTTTAAATCATAGAAATTGTGTAACGACGTTATAAGTTGATAGCAAAAGTTTATTTTATTCATTATTTTTTAATTCCCCCTTTATTTGGGTAAAAGAGAGGGGGTAAGTTTGTATGAAACTCCGTCAGTTTTGAAGCTTAATCGATAAAAATTGTGACGTTACAATCGCATGCCGCGTACAGCCAGTACTCGTACACCATATAATCCTAAAACCTGTAGATTATAAAACAGGTGCTGCTAGACTAAATAAATAAATATGCTAATATTAGCAAAAAATTTAAACATCAATAGAGTAAACCATTAATGTGAATTTATCCCTTTAAACTTTCAAGCTTCCAACCCCGACGTCGAAACATAGTAACATCAAGCAATTCTGTCTTTTATTAGGTTAAACTTTTAAGTTGAACTTTCAAACGTTAACAAAATTGCCAACTTCAGCTGCGTCATTATCTGCAGGAACTAGCTTGACCAAACACGCGTTCACTTTTATTGGCAGACTTTAAAGTTATTGTCGGGCGAACAATTGTTGTTCAATGATGTAACAAATGTATGACAATTATATCTTAATGTACACTAGAAGGTCGCATTATACGATGAGGTTAATTATCTAACGATAACACAGCATATATCTTGTTTATATAATATTATAAAGCTGAAGAGTTTGTTTGCTTGAACACGCTAATCTCAGGAACTACTGGTCCGATTTGAAAAATTCTCACAGTGTTAGATAGCCCATTTATCGAGGAAGGCTATATAGGCTATAATTTGTTTAGGTACGTGTACGTTTAGTAACTCGTGCGAAGGCGGGGCGGGTCGCTAGTGTATGTATAAAAGGGAAACTACTAGTTATCTCATACATACAAAGGTACTCGTACGTACATAATACTCTCACGACTTCCAACCCCTGAAGGTTATAGTCAGAGACTAGGCAATAAGGATCGCAAAATCAGTCCTCTGCCTTAGTCCACGTTCTACAGGGTCTAACAAAATCAATAAGCGAACATTTATGGGTGGTATCTATACATCATTCTGAATACAATGACAAAAATGGGCTCCAGTTTTATAGTGATTTTTTAAAGTTATGTTTTCTAACAAACTAAATCAATTAAAATAATGCACATCATGAAACATGCTGTACCTTTACTAACACGCATGCAAGCCTCAATAAAAAGATAGCTAAGTGTGCTCCGAGTTTAGTGTGCATGCTCGGCTAGCTTTGTGTGCGTGTAGTACAACAGCTGTACGTGTTTGGAAAGGGTGCATGTTTTGCATGCATTGCATGTTTTGTCGCATTTTACGACACCCAAGATACGCTGATGGCTTGGTAGTACTTTTTCTATGAGTCGCCACCACCAAGCTCATAAACCGAAAACAAACAGAACATGATAAAAAAGTTAAACTATAAAATACCAAACCGGCATACGTGCCAAAGCTCCCAACACCTTTGTCTGACGACAGTATCCACGATTTACCACAAACCACGCGCATGAATATTTGATTCGGCAAGTTCCCAAAAGTTAAATGGATGCAATCAAAGTTGTACCTTTACAGGTACGCACCGCGCCCGTAATGACTCTTTTCAAACATCATATGTTATTTATGGTTGAACCTTACCGTAGTGAAACTCTACTAAAACACAATACGTGTCATAACTCTCTGAAGTGGTGTGAATGTCACTGCGTTCGGCTCGCAACATCGCGTTCGTTAAGGCTGTGGTGTATGGACCTAGAATTTGATCCATCAAATTTGTATGCAACACTAATTTTATGTATTTGAACAGCATTTCTGAGTAGTTGGGGAATTCGGGTGAAGTGCACTTCTAATGTTAAGGCTTATCCATTCTTCAGTGCTTATGTACATCTTGAAGTACCTAAGTATTTTATAATAAATTTAAATTTTGTGATTAAAAATTGCCCAATTGAGTACGATGTGAATCAATGCTGTCTCTCTGGGAAGCCCTTTGCAGCTAAGAGTGGTGGCATATAAAAGACTTAAAGTCTATCGTTTTTTGATGTGATTTGCATCTGTTGTATGTCTTTGTGTCACACATTAACAGGAGCTTGCTTTATATTTTTTACGGCAATATTCCTTTTTAAAGCCCTATATTTTATGGTTTAAAATCGCATACTGACTCATTTGGAATGCTCACGCTTTATATCCGCAATACCCACTTACTAATTAGGAAATGTCAGGAATTTGATGGCAACAAGCTTCAAATTTTACAAGGAGTTCTTTAAAAGGTGTAGACATCCGATAAGAAAGGATATTTAAAAACTCCTTCGGGATCACTGAACATGGGTGTCCGTATACAGACAAAGTCGCCAAAGGTCGGTAGTTTATAAAATATTCAAAGTACGGTAACAGACACGCTTGTTCAAAGTGTCATCTATGTTTCGGGTTGTTCCGTAACTGTCTGTTAGTCTATTCATGTACATCCCAAACTCTACGCTGTATAATTTACATACAACAAAACTTACAATCAGCTTCTGCTAAACTTCAAAGTTATGGATATTCCTAAAAATTTTATAAACACAGAGGTTAAATCGTTCTCACTTTCAGTATTGGAATCGAAATGTCAAAAAATTATGACAGTCGGTGCGTCATAATTTTTTTTGGCGGGAATTGGAAGTTGGCGGAAATGGAAAAAAAATCGAACGCAGAGTATGTTAAATTTTGCGTTCACGTTGCATAAACTTTATCAAAGAACCTAAATCATCGAACTTGTTCATACTAAAGTAGTCTGTAAGTGTATCAATACACGGTACAAAGACAAATAGAGAGCGCGTTTTAACGGAATAGCGAGTTTTGTAGGTGCGTCCGTATTTGGACACTTGGGGCCTGACAGGTTAAATCATCACTTTGCGGTCGGCCTTTTGTTGGTTATATTGCATACTACAAAGTTATATAATAAAAACCTAAATTTAATATTTTCTGTGCTTTACGTAATAATATGCTACAGTATACTAAAGTATATGCTACAGTATAACAAAGTAGCTTAAGTTGCGCGATCGCAACCGCTAATGCTCTAGCCGCTGTGCCAACAAGCTCCGAAATAGCATCAATTACTTTAACATTTTACTCGTTCGCTAATGGAGTTTCCATATTAGTTTAAAGTTTTGTTTTCACTCATAGATACATCAGACACTAGGCAATGATAACAGCAAAAGCAGTCCTCTACCATAGTCCACTTTTCACCAAATAGCGACTGCACATGTGCTTAGCGTGACAGGTGGTGAGCCCATCGCACCTCTATGCTGTTAGAAGTTTGTGCAGTCTTTAGTCCGTTAGTCGCCTTTTACGACACCCAAGGTAAGAGAGGGGGTGGTAGTATTCTTTCACCGCTATGCAAAACACGGTTCATTCACGTTTCACTCTTTACCTTTATGAGACTATCCATAGTAAATAAATTAAATAAATAAATAAACTTTCCTACACTCACACCAATTATCTAGCCCAAAAGAAACTTCGTTATGAAACTCGTTAAATGGTTACTAAGTACGTACGAAACGTATTTAAAATACTTAAATACATACTAATTATACATAGAAAACACCCAGACCCGAGACAATTTAGAAAAACAATAATTTCTAAATTGACCTGAGCGGGGATCGGACCCGGGACCTCAGAGATGGCGACACCATGGAAACCACTCGACCAAGGAGGTCGTCAAATGTATGGAAGATAATTATTTTAAATGTAGTACTTAATTAAACGAGAGTTTTTTTCATTTCAGCTTGTGGCGTTAGCGTAAACCTTAGAAAACAATATAAAGTTTAAAATTATTTGTTGCTATGGTGTTCTTTTCAAAGAAGTTTTTAATATTTGTATCATGCGATCTTGCATTACCCTCGTCGTTAAAATAAGCGCATCGCATGAGCAATTCACACAATTAACTTTAGTCAAAAGCCAGAACACAAAAGACAAACAAAAATGCAGTTTTCTCCGTTGCCCAAACAAGAAAATACAAAAGATAAACAGAATATCGCGTGGCTTCTATCCCAGAAAACAAACGTATTTAGCCAAGTAATTCCAGTCGCTGTGCCCAGAACGCGTCGCTGCAATCTGCCAAGAAACAAAGTCGTGACATAAAACAAGGGCATTGTTCTTATCTAGGGCCAAAGAAATGTTTCGTTGGCCAACTTTGAAGGCGGGGATAGAATGGAAAAGATTTCGGATTGATATGTGCATTGAAACGGTCTGTATTGGATAGCGTTGAATTGCTATTTCCTTGGCAACGTCTAATTATTTAATAAAGACACAAAGCATTATTCAGCTGAAACTTAAAATGGACAACGTTGTTTTTAGAAGACCCCATGTCTGTTTATAATTAACTTGAAAATTAACCGTGTCATGTAGCGTCTCTTCTCTTGGGTATCGTAAAAGGCGACTAACGGACTAAAGACTGCACGCACATACATTCATCAGCATACAGCGGCGATGGGTTTCCCACCTGTCACGCTAAACACATGTGCAGTCGCTATTTGGTGAATATGGATAATGAGGACAGTAAAAGCAGTCCTCTACCATAGTAGAGGACTGCTTTTACTGTCCTCATTGCCCCTCCCTATCTACCGACCCCGATAGATAGGGTATCGCAACTGGAACTACGGGTCCGGTTGTGTTTTCAGGGGTACTACGGGGTTCCGGTTCAAGCCCCCCGCTGGTTGTGCCTTGAGCGGCGCCTCCGGCGGGATCCGGACGTGGGTTGGACTCGTAGTGGCTCGTGGTTAGCTGTAGAGCTTGGGAATGTTCGTTTGTCCTGGTATTGTCTGCCAGGACTGCGGGGCCTAGTAGCGGTCTCTGAGGGGCCAGAAGCGAAAAGTCCTGCGGGGAACGTGAGTTTCCCTTATAGTTAGCAGGTGTCCGGTGGTTCTTATTGGACATTGGTGTTGACATCTCCGGTACTAGTCTGGAGAACTAGTAGATGCGGCCCCCTAGATGCCGTAGCCTCCGGTCCAGCCAGCCGCGTAGGACGTGGGAACTGGCTAGGCGCCTGGATGGGTTCCGAAAAGTGAGTGTGTTTACTACTCCGCTACCAAGGTGGACACTTGGGAGTCGACTTTAGAGTCGACGACTCTAGCAGTGGCAACTACGAGTTGTGCCCTTCGTGCAACGAGAAGTGAGCGAGCTCGACAGCTCCGGTTACCTATCTGGACAATAGGGAGTGAACTACACGTGTTCACGGGGAGACTCTCCCGAGACACTAGTCTTATGAGTACCGAATGAAGAGCGCGCTGCGGCGGGCACTGATTTGGCGTCAAGACCTAACGCAGATGGTCTCCTGCGCGAGTGTTCTACTGGCACAGGGACGTCTGGCACTTCTTGCAATAACCTAACGGTTGGTCTCGAGGTGCCAGTACAAATAAAACTTAGTGATGTAAGGAGAGGGGATGTCCTCATTGCCTAGTCTCTGAAAAACTCTTAGGGAATAATAGTGGTGATTAAAATATGTATATACATACATATTGTACATACAATTGTCAGATAACATTTATTTGTATTTGTGTACGGTCGTACAGTATAGTACTAAATGTTATTAAAACGTTATATAAGTAACTAGCGGCACGCCTTCGTCCTTCGTCCACGCTAACTAAGAAACACCGCCATTTGTACAAAATATTTATAAATTATACAAAAACAAGCTTTATAATTATTTAAATTATTTTAAAAAAAACTAACCCACCAACCCGCTAATGGGTTATTGCCCAACCTCCCCATGTGATGTTGCCCATGTGGGAAGGCCTGTGACCAGCTGTGGGACGTTTATATGCTGATGATGATAAAAAACTATAGTTCTTTATCAATCTCTCTATCAGTAAAATCGCGTAAAAATCCATTGCTTGCGTTTAGAAGAAGAAAGGGGAGCCATCACAGAAACAGGAAAATGGCGGCTTTGCTTTTTAATATGTAATGATGGTGATGTATGAAAGTCATGGCATTATGATTCCATCTTGTAATTCTCAGTTGTCTTTGTTCCAGGTAAAAATGCTATATCACCCTAGCTACATCATCTGCTACATCAGAATAAAACTCATCACACTGCTGGCATAATAAGGATTAGTTATTCTGCTGAGATCCAACTGCGCGGTGAGTGAAAAAGTATATACCAAAATACCGGAGACTCCAACTCGAATAATAAGGACTTCGAATCATCGTCCAACTCCTTTTTAACCTACCACCCATTCTGGACTTCATTTTTTAATTGTGGTAAAGAACGGACGCAAAAAACCACAGCGCACAGAAACAACGACATTTACAAAAAAAAATGTTACCAGGTCATAAAATACAATATATGAATTATAAATAATGCAATACAATGTATCAAATTAATTAAAGACAATTAGAAACAGCTGTTGGAGTACAGTCACAAGCACCAATATGTATACACTTTGACTCTTATTCCATTGTTTTAAGAGTTACAATTGTTTACAGTTTTTTGCTCGTGACTTTACTTAGAGCATTTCAGACCCAAGCTGTTTTGTCTTCTGTGTAATCTGACACTTTATACAATATATTACTTAAATATGACATCAGCTCTGCCCCTCCCCCCATAAAAAAACCTACTCCTTCCTCAGAGATCCTCTCTCCCGCATCTGCGACTTCTCTGGTTTTGCGGCGTGTCCATGGGCGGCGATTACTTTCCACCAGGTGAAACGCCAGATCGTTTGCCTCCATTTTACATTTTAAAAAAAACTTGACCACTAACACTCAAATAATTTTTTTACCATTAGTCCTTTAGGTGTACTGGCCTACTTCGATTTTGGCTGAATTCCGTTTAGTACACAATAAAGCATGCCGTAATATAAAGAAGAAGTTATCTGTAACTGGTTGTAAAAGACCAAGCGACTATTTATATTATTCACACAAATCGGTCCTATTACGAACAAAGTATGTACTAATCGTAAAAAAATAACAAAAGGCACTTATACCGTGGTTGGGAGATGAACGAAAAATATAAACGACATAAAATAAGTATCACAATATATTCCGATGTTCTCGTTAGCATCATTATCGCTCATTTCTCACGGTCCAACTTTTATATGGAAAAATTTGGTAAAATTTATCTTATTTCTCTTTAAGTTAGAATACAAATTCTTGGCTTCCAATTAGGTGGCTCGGAAATGGCTTTCCGAGTTTTCTTACAAAGCTATATTTGGATGAGTGATTATTCTTACTTATACGTCGTTTGAAGTGGTTTTGGTTTTCAAAAAAAAGTACTAAACAAAACTTTCGTTATAAACTTATCATGTTCATACGTGTTGTCCGTGGGGAAATAATTATACCTTGTACATACTTATTTTGCGAATACACTTATCCGTAATCCTCGATAAAAAAGGATTTGTCTCAAGTGGTACTCGAGTATCCTTCCGTAATCCGGACGACAGTTTTCCTTCTAAGCTACTAAGACATTGGTTTCTCTGCTGGATTTATTATCTGCTTGTTATAAGCTATAAGCCAATATTTGTTTCATAAATATTTAGTTATTTAGTACACCTTGAACATCCGGAATAAAATCGGTCAACATTAATTTTTTTACCTAACTAAGGAGTTGCCATTATCCCTGTCTAGTTTGAAATGAACATAATAGCTGCATTTAATTCTTAGTAGCTGTATGGACAATTGTACATGTAAGAGATTTTATCGTAAGTATAATCAATTAATACATTTCTCACTCTCACACTAATTATCTAGAGCAAGAGCTACTTTTGAAACTTGCTTTTAATGGATAAAATGTTTACTAGAAAAAAATCAACAGTCTCAAGAAAGCTCGAATGGGATTCGAACCCATGACCTTTAGATTGCCGGTCCTCTGCTCTAACCGCTAAGCTACCTACATTTTATTCTATATCTTTAAAGCATTGTGAATGCAAAATTTCAATAATAAAGATATTGCTTTTAATTATATCTAGATTACTGATAAGCTTATTTAGGTACTTGAAAATATAAATAGATTTTTAACACAAGAACAAACAGCATCTCTGAGGAGATTGGGTCATTACCCACCATACCGGCCATATGCCGAGCAGTGGGGTTGTAGTAGTAGTCTTAATACTTTCTGATATTTCATGATGAGTCAGTCATTCAGTTTATACGTGAGTGGTACTCCTATTTCGTTCACATGCCCTCGTATATAGATTATTCTTTTATCTGTTATCCCTTAGTGTCTTTGTGAGGAAAAAGCTTGTTCATCACAGCCCAATTTACTTAAACAATCGGTATGTTGCCGTGTCCGAGCTTTCGTTTTTCTCGTATTTGTATATTGTTCTGAAACCGCCAATGTTGCCTTATAAATACAATAGGTACGTGTGACAAAATACCAATTTGTTTTTTTTACACGTTCATTGTATTCGAAAAGTGTATAGATATTATCTGAAATGGGTTTTTGACCGTTTTATTGATAACCGAAATTATCATTATGAAAAATTATATTATGCATTAGTACAAATGTGTTGCACAAAAGATCCTAATGGGTCGACTTGCTACTGCGAGAAGGAGACTTCTGCAGACCCCACCAAGTTAAGAAAAGATATTACAAAATGTTAATTATTACTTTGTATGCATATAATCACGGCTATTTATCCCCGAGGGTTTAGTCAGAGACTAGACAAAGAGGACAGCAAAAGCAGTCCTCTATCATAGTCCACTTTTCACCAAATAGCGACTGCACTGCTTTTGGATGTTTGTGCAGTTTTAAGTCCATTAGTCGCCTTTTATGACACCCAAGGGAAGAGAGGGGGTGGTAGTATCTAATCTTTCACCGCTACACGACACGGTTTCTTCCTTTGTAAAAACGAAAAAAAAAAATCTGTTATAGGTACCTACTTGTTACTATTTTTGACGCATATCTCTCTCTCTGCCCTGATTGTACCAAATGTGTCAGAATCCCTGCCTTTATCAGCTCTTAGTTCCTTTTCCTTAACATAAATAATGGTATATTGAAGTTGTGCACTCAGTGTTGCTATATCTTTACCTGTATTCACAGATGCTAAAAAGAACATTAACGCTGAACAATGTCATGAACGTGCAATGTATATACAAAGACGTGGTAATAAAAATATGAATGTGACATCACAGGCAACATAGCCTCCAGTATGCAACAATGCAAGGCAAACGCTAAATCCGAATTGGCACAGCAAAACAAAGAAATGTAGCTTTTTTAAAGATTATGAACTCTAAAGTCGCTTAAAGAAGATCGAGTATTCAGTGTTCTTCTGTGTCATGTTTCATTTGTTTCTTGGTGCTAACGAATATTGGTTATTATCGTTGGTGCATTTAGTTTTAAAAGCATTCGCAACAAAACAACTTACGCAGATCATAAAGCTAATGCTATATAATATCGATGATGTCTTCCTGGAGATTTAAACAAAATGGTTGGTGTTGTCATTAGACGTAAATTACTCCAAGAAGTGTATATTTAAGTGCTTAAATGTTCATACTGCTTCTGCTCGAGTAGGTAAGTTAAGAAACTTTGAGAAAAAGTGGGTTAACTTTAAGAAGTGTATATTTTAAGTGTTTAAGTGTTCGTACTGCTTGTGATAGTGTAAGTTGGAAAAAACGGGTTCAAGTATAGGCGCCTAAAAAAACGTACTTACGGCTAGGAAAAGTTAAAATATCACGCTCTTAGAATTCATTTTTAAAGTAGTAAACAGTAAAATTAAAATCAGCAAAAATTTTGAAATATTGTTGAAGCTTTATTCTGTAGGATATACCCGATGGAAACAGGGTTTGATAAAGTTGGCTTGATATAATAAATTCCCAAGGTTACATATTTTTGTGTCATTTTATCTTCTTTTCTGGGTTTTATTCTTAAAATAAGTGATTTGATATTATGAGTCATTTACCAAAATTAATTTCATAGATACCTTGAGGGATTATAACCGATCAATTTTTTATTACATCCATCAATTTTTTAAAATATAAAACGCGATTATTCGCTCCGCTTCGCTGTTATACCCGTCCCTTACCGTCGTACCGTCGAGCGAGCGAGAGAGAATTAATTGTTCCTGATGTTATCGTAAGATGGCGGTCGTAAACACTTGCCAACCTGCATTGTGCCATGTGTGTTTGTCTGTCTATGTCACTCTTGGGAACCTCTGAGCGAATGACGTGAGGATGCGTCTCTTTCCTAACATATTCGCGAAAACGACAAGATTTGTGGTGAGTCGGTGGCATTAAACCTTTTACGATTGTTAACTTAGAAAGTTTCTGATAGCGTTAAGCGGAAGCCAGCTGAAACATTTCATAATAATAATTATTATCGTTCCCAGTGCTTCAACTGTTGGTCCGAGGCTTCAACCTTATTTGCATTCAAGCGACAACCGAGCTGGGGCGAATTTGTTCAATAGTTGTTGTAAAACGTAGTTCCCTCTAATCATAGTCAAAGAAACTAAGTTCCCGTGCACCTGTAGTGTGGTAAACTCAATTATGCTCCCGACACATCCGACGACGCTCCGTGTTACCGCAATGTTGTGGGTTGCCTACATTCCGTTAAAAGCTCGTTGCAAACGCAAGTTTGCTCATCTACATGTACTTATAGGTAACCCTACAGTTTAAGGTGGGCATTCACGGTAGCGCAATCGCGTCAAATATCACGATATACATCCAAAGTTTGATCATGTGTGTGAAACCCGTTTGGACTGATGTAAAACTCTGGATTTCCATTCGCGCCGAAATCCACCGCTCTGGGCCGTGGCGTCGCGCCGCGGTTGCTCGTGAATGCCCGAACCCACATCCATTTTGAACTCATATCAAACGTCTTTCGGCCCTGTCAAACACGTAAATGAAAGAAAATTGGAGTGATCGTGAATGGGATATATTTTTGGCGTCCATCCATTTGACTTAAGTCGTTTGGAGTCAAATGGCGCTTCAGTGAATGTCCACCTTAAGACAAGTATTTAGAAGAGCTTGATGGCGTGGCGCAGCGGTTTAGGTGCTCGGTAAGCGATCATCGCAAAGCCGGGTCGCTGAATAGGTGACTAAATTATTATTATTATATAATCTTTATTGCACAGAGAAAAAAAAAAACAAAAGGCAGACTTTAATGCGAAATGGCATTCTCTACCAGTAACCTTAGGGCTAGGCAGAAAGAATTGTATAGACGATGCAATACACAATCGTGATTGTGAACTAACAAATAAACTACACAAATCAACTAATATAGGTAAATATTATACAATAAATATCATTACACAATAAATTTAAGATTAACTACATGAACATACTTAAATAAGATTAGGTGATAGAAAACTCTTACGCGGATGATGAAGTCTCTTGGAGAAGCATATTGCAGATCCTTTTCTTAAATACAAATTTTCTCGGGGCCCGTCTAACTTCTTCAGGGAGAGCGATCCGTAAGAGGATGGCCTGAACCGTAAAGGAATTGGCCACGAAACCTGAATGGTGAAGGGAAGTGGCAAGAAGAAGATTGTTTAATGAGCGAAGGTGCCGGACATGAAAGAAACTGAGAAGAAGGAAACAAATATTTAAATAGGTAGGAGAGTGAGGATCGTTTAGAATTTGGAATAAAGTTGAGAGAATCCTGGACTTACGACGCTGCGGGATGGTCAGCCATTTCAGTAAATTATAAATATCACGAGCTACTCCGCTCTTCGAAAGGTGGTACGTAAAGCCGTTGGTTCCGACTATTTTCATAAAACGGCAGTCGTTAAAACCCACTAACCTCCATTGGGCCAGCGTGGTAGGTTATGGCTCGATCTCCCCACGTGCTGTTGTACATGTTGGAAGCCTGTGCCTATATAGCAATGGGACGTTGATAGGCTGATGATGGGCTTTGGAGGAAAAGATTTGCTGTTATAAAAGACGATGGAAAGGATCATCTGCTTCTATGTTCGTAGGAATAGACCTTGATTCGTCAAGATCGCGGGATGAGGGTTTTTAGCGGACTGTTTCACAGGCTAGTGTAGAAAATACAAAGATACAAGGATGAAATGATGTAATAGGAGTATTCTCCCTTTAGACGCATAAAACCATATACGCGAAACACCATCTTTACCCAAAACATCTAATTGTCTCAACTGAAATACCTATATTTCATTTAGTCTAAGTATGCAGTTGGCTCTTTCGGAGACCATTATAAGTCATTGTTTTCTAAACTTTACCCCTACACTACACATTAAAATTAAATACTTTTTACTGATGATCTAGGATTTATTGATTACAAATTATTATTATTTTATTTTATTTTATCCTGACGTCTTGAACCGTTCACAGAGCCCGTTGTCAATTATTTTTACTAGTAGAATGCAAGTTAAATTTAATCATGAGATAACCAAGACTTCAGTCTCACTGTGATCTGGGACGCTGTAGAGTGTTCGAAATGCTAGGATAACATACATAATTATAACCACGACTATTATCCCCGAAGGGTTGGTCAGAGACTAGGCAATGAGGACAGAAAAAGCAATCCTCTGCCACAGTTCACGTTTCAACAAATAGCGCCTGCACATGTGCTCAGCGTGACAGGTGGTAAGCCCATCACCGCTCTATGCTGTTGGATGTATTTGCAGTCTTTAGTCAGTTAGTCGCCTTTTGACACCCAAGGGAAGAGAGGGGGTGGTAGTATTCTTTCACCGCTGCGCGATACGTTTAACGTCAGGATAAAATAAAATAATAATATGTAATTAATAAAAAATAAACACGATTCAATCATTAAAAAAAGTGTTTCAAGTTACGACGTAGGTATACGTTACGGTTCCTACAAATAAAACAGTAACAAAGAGATATTCGTTAGCTATTTACACTTTTTGTGCTTGAACGTACTTTAATAACCATAAATTCCAGCCACAACAGGCTTCCGTAATAGTTAATGGAGCTTTAGCATCTTCGAACATAATCGTCGGGTCGTAAATTGAACATTTTTACGATACCTGCGCTTGTTACAGTGTTGTATCAGCTAAAATGGTTTACAGTATACTTGGCGTCGTGTAGGGATAACCCTAATAACCTTAAGTCATCCGTTTTACTGAGATCACGGGGCAATTAGTTCCGCCCGAGGCTCAGGTACTTCACTTTATAATGGAGTGGTGGGAGTACTTAATAAAGCTTTGATCCCTAACGAGTTGTTTTTTACAACGCTTATTTTTGTCACTACCGCAAAGCTGTATGTAATGCCTTTTCTTCACCTGGTAGTGATGATAAAGGTCGACTACTACTGATAAACTGGCTAACATTATCTTTATCTGACGGAACACTACAAATTAACATTGCTGTTGTTGCGAAGAAATTAGATAAAAATGGTAGATAGTAAGAGATACAGAAAACAAATACATATAGTCACGACTATCATCCCCGAAAGGCTAGTCCGAGACTAGGCAATGAAGACAGCAAAAACAGTCCTCTGTATAGTCCACTTTGATCTCCAATCCAATCGGAGCCCATTGCCTCTCTAAGCTGATGTGCTGCTGATATTCAAGTATAGGCGACTAAAAATACATACTTAATGTTGAATGTATGTGCAGTCTTTAGTCCGTCAAAAAATAAGCCCTACCACCAACTAAACCCAAAATTAGGCTTACCGTTACATTACAGTTGCTTATAGCTTATAGCTATTATACAGGTAATAACGATATTAATTTAATTTTAAACCGACGCCACGGTCGCTTGTGGAGTACCTACGCGGGGAATTTTCAAATTGAACTCGTGTTCGGACTTAACGAGAGTACAATTCGTTCAATTGTTTTGGAACGCTAAACCTCTTCGCGTTAGTCAGTAAATATTTCAACAGAAATACCCTTCTATTTCTTATTATTAAAGAATTAATGAAACTTGGTAATGGAATATTACGTAACGAATGTCGAACACCTCAATTCCCCAGCATTAAAATAACCTCTGAACGCTTCTGATCCCCCTGTCAAGGGTCATTAAGAAAAATACAAACACATTTATAAAATTGTTTATTATTCTTGTCGTACAAGATTTGATCATAATAAATTTTATATATGATCAGAGCATAAAAGTGAATGCGATAGACCTTTACATAATTCTAGTTCATCTTTGTGTAAAGATTTTGAAATTCAAATCATTGAAATTATTACCCTCGTTGACGCAGCAGATAGCGCGTACGCCATCGTAAAGTTATGCGACTTTAGCAAAGATGCGTTACAGGATGGGTGACTATATTAGTAGATGATCCGAGTATACAACGACCTTCACCGAGCCGGTTAATGGATGAAAAGTATTTTATATCAAATTTAATGTGTTAAAAATATATTCCGAGTGGGTTGGCTGAAAAATTTTAGTCCAGTATATGATTAATTAAATATATAATTATTTTTTTTATAAACATTGCACTTGTTTCAATAATAGATAAATTACATAGGTACCAATCGAAAGTATGAAGCCTATAGAATATGCAAACGTTAGGTTGACTATTTTTTCCTGTCATAACATTGGGTACGCAGGTGTAAACAGGCAAGTCAATATTAGTAATTTGCAACCGTCTGGTTAAATAAATAAAATGTATGTTTATATAAAGATAAGCTCATTACAAACACACACACACACTAAACCAGGGCAATGTAAAAAAAAAATTAAATTAATCATTAAAGGTACTGGACTGAAATTTTTCAGCCAACCCTCTCGCGATATATTATTTAACATAATAAATTTGATATAAAATACTTTTCATCCATTAACCTTCCCGGTGAATGTCGTTCTATACACGGATCTTATACTATATTACAATATCTCCAGCTTATAAATGTGTTTCGGATATGATTTAAATAATGGACCCGATGATTTTTGTAAGATACATACACACATACATAAACTCACGCTTATTTCCCATGGGGCTAGGCAGAGACTATGGATCGCCATCTGCTACAATCCTTGCACACTTCCTTCGCTTCATTCAAATCCATCAGCTTTTCATGCACGTCCGGCGGTTTTTGTAAGATGGTAATAGGTAGGTACCAGTGACGAAGGTTCCATACAACTCGATTCCCACCGGCTTCCCTTCAGAAGTTTAGAACATAACCACTCTGTACTTGAATTGAGAAATGGCACAATCAGTAATTAAAAAAGTAAATATATAAAAGAAACATTACAAATTGCCTACACTATGGACATTAAATCAACAAAATTTGCTTTTTAACAACATATTGCTTTAAAATAAGCCGCAGGCGCGATCGGCTTTTAGGCAGTTAAACTTCCATACAAAATAAACGTCATGACGTCACATAAAGGTCAATAAACCCACCCGCGTATTAGCAGCCGGTAAGCCGTCTTTATCCGAGTTACTTGATAGAGACAGTTATACAATTTGCGTACGCGTGAGCGGGACGGAGGAATATCGCTTTCGGTTTGTGTTCTGTTGACAGATAATTTGACGTAATTGCAATTCATCATTGAATGCATGACTGTGTTTTATTAGTATTTGAATTTATTAGTTAGTTTCACCTATTATAATGATTAGTATTGTAGTTGGACTTTGTTTATTTGTGTTGTGTGTAGAAAGTAGTTACGAAGACGTACGTTGTAATTAGGTATTTGCGGTAAGTAGATATTGTAATAAGTTGAAATTACGTATTTAAAGTAAGTAGATTTGCAAAGTAATCGGTAGAATTGTAAGATATCGGCATTAATAGCTTTAGATTCTTCCCGGCTTTAATGATAATGTCTTAGCGCACTTTGTTAGAAAGAATAGACGAATAGCTTTAGAGTATAAGTAGTATTATTAGTACTTAGTCGATTAAGTTTTGTTTAATTTACATCATATCATCATTTCACCACAAACGGCTTTTATCAAAGCCACTTCTATTATGCTTGCAAGACACTGTTTCAATATCTCAGTGCTTACACGTATAGTAAAAGTGGACTGAAGATACATCTGCCTATACAAGACTGAAGCCAGGATGCCAATCACAGATTTTCGGTAAGGACTCAAGACCGCCCGCGCTTGGAGTAGGTAAGCATTTTTTTTTGCTCCGGCTTACCTCTCTCAATATTTCACGCTTCGCCACTGGTAGGTACCAAACCAAATTCCTATCTGCCTGATTATTTCACATCAATAACACAGTATAAATATAAGCTAAAGCAGTACGGAAGCTCGGCCTGTTTCTTGTTTTATATAACTACGCGCCAATTGAGCGTTAGGGTTTTCCTCTTGTTTTTGTAAAACTGAAAAGGTTTTTGTTTAGTTAGCGCTGTATCTCAGCTAGTTAGCGCTTTTTTGAGATAACTAGCAAAGCATAAGGGTTGTCACTTTTAATTTTAAAACAATAAAAAACTAATAAGTTAAAGATGGCGGCTACTTTCCTCATTCTATTATCGGATTCATTATCGGAAACCACACAGATCTCCTGATATCGATTTTTAAAGCAATCGGTCGAATAACTAAATAGTTCATGATGGAGGCTATTTTGTCTCATACTAATAACGGAGTCGTTGTCAGAAACCACACAGATCCCTAGATATCGATTTTCAAAGCAATCGGTTGAATAACTAATAAGTTAAAGATGGCTGCTACTTTCCTCATTCTATTATCAGATTCATTGTCGGAAACCACACTGATCCCCTGATATCGATTTTTAAAGCAATCGGTCGAATAACTAAAGAGTTCAAGATGGAGGCTATTTTGTCTCATACTAATAACGGAGTCGTTGTCAGAAACCACACAGATCCCCAGATATCGATTTTCAAAGCAATCGGTTAAATAACTAAAAAATTCAATTTGGCGGCTACTTTTTCTCATTCTAATAACGAATTCATTGTCAGAAACCACACAGATCCTCAGATCGATTTTTAAAGCAAAGTTTATTAACGAAGTATCAATTCTTATTATTTTTCACCATTAAAATAACGCGCGCTCAAAAAATACACTTAAGTAAGTACGGAAACTATCACCTAAACAACCAAACGATTCATTTAAAAGAAAAAGCTTTTTATTTAGTAATAATAAATAATTCTTACCTTTCAACATCAGCAGGAAGTTTAAAAAACGAAAGCTCCGGTTTTGAAGCAGCCGAGTTCAAGCAGCCGTAATACTACGCAATACACTAGTGGCATTTTTAAAAATCGCGCGCATACAGCACACGCAATACACAACAGTGAACACTTGTTTTCGACGCGATACGCTGCGTATCATACGCGATAGCACTGCGATGTCCGCTTAGGGTGTAAAGACGTGCGTCTGTGGGCGTGCGTCGTTTCCAGCGTTTGTACGTAGCTTCCTTACTGCTTTAGCTCATATTTATACTGTGTCAATAATCTATGTGAAAAGGCCAGAACCCAGCAGTGGGACGTTTCTAAGATAAATGAGTTGATTAAAATTCAATTCAATCAATTGTACGGTTACCGCTTAAAAAGAGATATCACATTTTAGATCAATTTGTGACTACCTACTACGGTTTAACTCTTCACAACTTTAAACGTCCAATAAATTTCTATCGAAATCTGTATACCGAAGTTCACAATTCTAATAATGATTACTACTAAGTATTTAGTGGTGTAGTAAACACAGATTGTTCCTCGGCATCATCTGTGGACCGCAAAGGGTCGCTGGGTCGCTGATAAACCGAGCTTGGTATTATGGTATTTCATGTTGTGTCCCCATCGACACGACGAACACGCCATCATCTATATTAATTAAAATAAATTGCCCTAATGTTTGTACGCGAATAACTTGAGAAAGGCTGCAACAGTTTGTCTATTTTTTTTATTGTGTTCGTAATTGTCAGGACAACATACATACATACATACATATAACCACGACTATTATCCCCGAAGGGTTAGTCAGAGACTAGGAAATCAGGACAGCCAAAAGCAGTCCTCTACCATAGTCTACTTTTCACCAAATAGCGACTGCACATGTGCTTAGCGTGACAGGCGGTGAGCCCATCGTCACTCTATGCTTTTGGATGTATGTGCAGTATTTAGTTCATTAGTCGCCTTTTACGACACCAAAATATTGTTTTTCGATATTCATTACGGGATCTGGGTATACTCGTAGACGAAGTCGCGGCCGCCGGACCGCTAGTTATTAATATTTATATACCACTAACACAGGCAAGCATTTATTTATTATGATTCACAAATCAGGTGACAGGCATGTAGTGAAAAGCTTACAGAGCTGGACTTAGTAAATGAATACTACCGACCCATCTCTACCCTCGGGAGTCGTAAAAGGCGACTAACGGACTAAAGACTGCATATACATCTAACAGCAAAGAGCTGTGATAATAATTAACTAACGATATTAATTGACTAAGTGTGAGGCCAGAATAAGCCAGGCTATATGGACGGACGACATCACCAAGCTTATGGGGAAGAACTGGTTGAAAAAAGCCCAAGACCGAAAAAGATAGGGTGCATACGAGGAGGCCTATACTCAGCAGTGGGTTACCATGGGCTGACGAAGAAGAAAAAGTGGCCAGAATTTAAATAAACTAATAAAATTAAATGTCAACAATGGCAACGTCTGAATAAGAAATTGAAAAAATCATAAAATGTAATAATTACTATAATTACAGTTACAATAATTCTGTTTCACCCAAAAAATTTCTCAGGTGGGACAACCACCAGTGAAATTTTGTAATAGGGATTTCCTGTCCAATTTTTTAAGCTTTTCTTTGTCTCTATATAAACTTTCTCTAAACTCTTATTCCTCCTGCCCTGGTCCCATTCTACTTGGAGTCAGAACATGGTCAGAACAAAATCTATTTTTCTTCCATTCTTCTCTATTATTTGTCATTTGTACAGTCACTCCTTTTTCATTTATGTGAACCCATCCATCTTCTCTTTAGTCTTCTTGTCCACTTACATCCAACAACACTTAAATTCATTAGTTTTTAGTTACATGCGTTTCATCCTTTTTCGTCAAATGCCCATACCAAGACAAACGATTTAGGTACCTTGATTTTTTTTTGTCTCTGGTGCAACTTTAAAACCTCCTCTGACATATTCATTTTTACTTTATTAATTCTTGTTACTTCACACATTCGCATCATCCATCGTATTAATTTTATTAAAATTACCTTCATCATAAATACCTATAAAATTCAATTTCGATTTTTCGAGAATTTCAGTAAGCGATGCAGGCAAAGAGAAATACTTAATCTGGAATTCACGTCACCGTTCGATTACAGACCAAAACGTTTCTGTACAAATCAATTTCTATTTTCGAAGGAATGTGGTTATGAAA
This sequence comes from Scoparia ambigualis, assembly GCA_963921215.1. NCBI lineage: Eukaryota > Metazoa > Arthropoda > Insecta > Lepidoptera > Crambidae > Scoparia > Scoparia ambigualis. The sequence goes on from OY992503.1 coordinate 28,768,367, forward strand.
TTTTCGTATAACTTAATTTAGTTTTCGATTTAGGTATAAACGCGAATACTGTTTACAATATTGTATAAAAAATATCTACTATATTATTCTGTGGTTTTTTATTATTATTAGATCGTCAGGATTGTATCAAACGGAAAGCTGAGGCCTTTGCTTACCCGTATTAATTATTCGATTATTTATGATTCCATGGACGCTTTTGACACCAAGATGAGCAAATACAGTATACACATATATTCTTTTTAGAGAAGAAAAGGTAAGTACATAACACAAACCTTTTTTAGATTACTCGTCCTTTACTCCGCCAGAGACATTCGAATGATTTGCGGGCGTCTATCTCACACTAAAAATAAATAGGCCACCGTTATAAAGACGGGTCAGATACGAGGAACTGTGGGGCCTTTATGTGATTTCCTTGAAAATTGCGCCAATAGATGGCCTGATTCCATTAGCCGCTCTCGGACCATTTTCGGGGCCAACCCGACGGCCTTCGAGGCCAATGTGATTTTTTACTGCTTTATCTCGATAATGAATTGATCGGTAGACCGATGTTCCGGCGTATTAAGAGATGATAAGCCGATCACTTCCCCTTTCAGGCCTTTTTATTTCATATAAAGTGCTACTCGAATGTTGATCATTTTTTTGTTATTATTGTATTTACTTAAGAGTTTTGGGTTAGCACGTGGTTTGCACAGTGTATGACATTATCCTGTCTTATTTAGCCTTCAATAGTTCTTATTGTAGTTGCTGCTTTGCCTCTTAAATACTGCTAATTTGCTTACTCAATACTGGGTTATCCATTTCTCAGCACGGGACGCTCCTCTACTTGAAATATAAAACTGTCAACACGAAAGTGCGTGTCGTCTTCAACTATTGAACATCAACTGAAAGCAGCGCCTGCGCAGGGATTGCATCAACAGTCTATAGTACGTCATGATTTCGTTTCGTGTCGTGGATCGACGACTCGAATTTGTTTCTTCAATCTCGGCCATTAAATTTCGATTTCTTGTCTTCTCACAATACGATGGAACAGGAAAATACAAAAAAACGATTTCGAACATAAATCCTTTATTGGTATTTTCCTTTACAGTTCTCTGGGTATTGGTCGTGAACATTCATGATACTACGTCTTTTGCAGCCATTAACCACCCTAAAGACTCTCAATACCTAAATCTGCCCATTTTCCTAAAATCCATATGTTATATATTTGTTAACAAAAATACCGGTTCACAACTAAACTTCTTGCATTTACCGGTACCAAATCTATCCTGGTATAAATTGAACTAGGTACTTACACTGGTGCCGGAAAATGGCGATATTCCAATTCGTGGCTGCCACAAAATATCACACTTAACCTAGTTACTCACCTATTTGAGGAAAATTAAAACCTTTTGACCCGCACTGAAATATTTCTGAACTACTCTCTCGAAGCTCGAAGCGAATCAGAAAATGCGATTTGAGGTACGATTGCAAACGCGGACAAGCGGGCTTTGCCAACAAAATATTGAATTTATCCGAGGGGCTGGTTGTTAAGGAACTTTCGTTCGCCCGGGATGTCATCTGTCTCGGTAAATTGCTGCGACAATGGAATTTATGCAGCCACAACAAGACATGATTTATACGGCTAATTTACTTTTAGTTGGTAACAAGACGCTGCGAACGTGAGCCTGGCTGTGAATTAGGGAGTTAACTAAATACGATTAAATTACAAGAATAGTTTATTGTACACAAAATACTGGTACTACAACATTGTCTCTGTCCTTTAAGTGATACATATTATTATGTTACCGTCAATCTGCATAATCCGGTATTCTATACAATACCTAGGCAATGTACAGAATACCTAAAACGTGTAGGTAATGTATGTAATATATTTATTTTATACTTTGCCTAGGTATTTTAAACAATACCGAATGCGCATCCGGTAATGTGTGAAAAGGCAATACCTACTTAATATTCTTACAAAATTATCTTGTTCCTTGAGTTTTTTATGCTTATCACGTAATACTTACCTAAGTAGGTACTTGTAAGCAGATTACATTGTGTTACTTTTAGACAGAATAATTTTTAGTTGCACTTTAATGTGATTTTACTGTACTAATAGAGAGATACACTTAGTTGCTTTTTTGAAGATAATTTACAAGAATTATTTATTGATTATATAAAAGTTTATTATGACTAAAATGTTTACATGTCTAAAATGTCTAATATTCTCTTGCATAGGCCCTAGTAACTAAAAATTAAATAAATACCTTTTTAATAAAGAATCTTTTTAAGAAGCACCCTAATTGTTAACAATAAATTTACATATAATCACGACTATTATCCCTGAATGGTTAGTCAGAGACTAAGCAATGAGGACCGCAAAAGCATGTCCTCTGCTATAGTCCACTTTTCACCAAATAGAGACTGCACATGTGCTCAGCGTGGCAGGTGAGCCCATCGGCGCTCTATGATGCTGGATGTATGTGCAGTCTTTAGTCTGTTAGTCGTTTTTTACGACACTTAAGGGAAGAGAGGGGTGGTAGTATTCTTTCACCGCTACGCGACACTTTTACATGTGATACATACATTGAGGTACAATAAACTAGAGAAGACACCGCGAAGCAAGTTTGTGCTCAACTAAGGTGCAGCCGCAAGGTCCACAATCGCTTGAATCACGCGCAATCACTGAGGCGTTTGCGGCCCATGGGCTGCACCCTTAGATTAAAACAAAAAGGGAAGATACGGCATTAGCGTCTCGTGAGTGAGCCGCCAAAATTAGGCCTAAAGGCACAATTTCACTTCAGTCACAATTTGCCGAGCGAACAGGCTACATCGCACTATTGCAGATATTCTACTGTGTGAAAAAGAGAAAGACGCTACTCCGCAGTGGCGTCGGAATCGGTCGTACGTACTCGTCTGTTGCGAAGCGACCGAGACGTCAACGCGCTACTCGCTGACTCCCTTGCGCTGGCGTTGAAACTTACCGCTTTGTCTCGCTCGCTCGATTTACACTTAATTATAGGTGTGTGTTATATGTGGGTTTAATTATAATTAACAAATCTTAGTTAAAAGTAGTCTAGATAATTTATGTTAATGTATCTTGTTATGTTCTCAATAATTAATTACTGTAGTGGTTTTGATTCAAATCATTAAATATTATATTGGAATTCATATTACCTAATTAAATAGTCACTTTGTTAATTTTACAACATAAATACAATTGTTCCCGATGTTTTAAAGCCCTATAAATAGTTTTGTTAATAGAAAACAATCATTTTGATTTGTACTGAATGTCCAACGGCTCGATGACGTCACTTTGTCACTAATGTTCGTGTCCGCCTATAAAAGCGAGAGCTCGGACCTTGTGGATGCAGTCTTTGCCGAGCCGTCGAACCGAGCAGAACAAAAAGTTAAGTACTTGTGCCTTACTTATTAATTTTACCATTTTTATGATTTGTCGCTATGAGATTGTGTATTATATTGTGTATTGTACTTAGTAATTATATACTTAATGTATTTGTGCCATATGTACATTAGGAAGATAATTGTACTTTAGCAAATAGTAACACTTAGAGATTTGTTAATAAATAATTGTTCTTTGTTACTTTGATCTTATTTTTAAAGCTCCCTACTTTTATTCACCGTAATAATCAATTTTAACGTTTTAGTCGCTTTCTGATTTCATGGTAATTTTATAGGGTTTAATCTAACATCAGAAGTGGGATGAACAGCATACTAATGTATGTTTTTTTATAGGCATCTACAATTCACTCCTGAAATGGAGCACGCCGTTCTTCAAGGGCTACTTACCGCCATCAAAGAAGCACTGACCAGTAACCAGCGGCAGGACGACGTGGCGCTCCCGATATTCGACCCCTAGAACAGATCTCTGGAGATTTGCCTGGGCCTAGTAATAACAAGCGTTTTAAGCTAAACCCGAAAGCTGAGGAAACACCTCAAGAAAAAAAATGCTTTACATGTGGTGAAAAAGGCCATTTTCGCTATCAATGTATTAAATCTCAGGAAAAAATTTCGTTACCCCACAATATAAAAAATTGTACCATTTGTAAGAAAATAGGGCATGATGCAACGACTTGCTTCTTTAAACGTGCAAACTCTGAAAAACAACAATCTAATGCTAACAGTAATCTATGACTAGATGGATTTGTTCTCTCTCATATTAATACCTTTTCTGTAACTAATCTTATACCCACAAAGGTTACCATTCGTAACATTCCAGTTAACTCTCTTGTTGACACTGGAGCAAATTGTAGCATCATACGGGAATCCGTTGCTAAACGATTAAATTGTAAATTTTTCCCATTCTTGATGATTATAAATGGAATAGGTAACGGTAAAATAGAAACGATTGCAACTATTACAGTACCGGTTAAATTTGAAGAAATTTGTATAGATCTAGATTTACAAGTAGTTCGTGATAATGATTTTCCGTATGATCTTCTTATTGGTAGGAATGTGGTTAGGCACAGCGATGTTCAAATAATAGTAGACTCTAAAGGTTGTAAATTAGCATTTAAAGAGCTATCTTCCGCTGTTGCAACTATAAACCTCGCTCATGACAATTCGTACGATCCTAGTAAAGAACTCAAATCATATATACTGAATTTAGACCTCAATTTGCAGGAGAGTATCATTAAAATATTTCAGAAGTACCCAAACGTTTTGCCTACTCCTAGTCATATAGGTAATGTTCAGACGGGCCTGTTGAATCTGCGATTGAAACATGATCAAGTGGTTAATTACAGACCCTATAGGTTAGCCCCTATAGAAAGACAGAAGATAGCTAACATAATTCAAAATTTACTTGACCAGCAAATCATCCGTGAAAGTCACTCACCATATGCAAGCCCGGTTTTGCTCGTAAAGAAAAAAGGGGGCGACGATCGATTATGCATTGACTATCGTGCCTTAAATAAAATAGTAGAAAAAGATAGGTACCCGTTGCCATTAATAGACGATCAAATCGATCGTTTAGGTAGCGCAAAATACTTTATATCTATCGATATGAAAAACGGTTTTCACCAAATCCCCGTTGCTCCGGACTCAATAAAACTTACGGCATTTGTAACACCCGATGGACATTACGAGTTTCTGAAAATGCCATTTGGTATTTGTAATGGTCCAGCTGTTTTCCAACGGGCTATCACAAAAGCTGTACAAAAATTAAATTTTTTACTTACTTACATTGATGATTTGCTAATTCCATTTACTACTACTGAGGAGGGACTGTCATATTTAGAACTTACAATAAAAGCACTTTCTGAAGCCGGATTCACCATAAACTTAAGCAAATGTAAATTTTTTGTTAACGAAATTCAGTATTTAGGTCGGCTTATTTCTCAAGATGGAGTAAGACCTAGTGATGACAAAGTTCAAGCGTTAGTTAATTCACCTAAACCCCGAACTGTAAAGCAAGTGCGACAATTTATGGGTCTTGCCAGTTATTTCCGCAAATTTATACCTGAATTTGCCCCCCGTACCGCTTGTATAACAAACTTAACTAGAAAGGATGCAAAATGGGAATGGGGATCTGAACAAGAGATAGCTCGTAATTATATAATACAATGTTTAACATCTCAGCCTCTATTAGTTATTTATAATCCAAATTTACAGACGGAATTACATACAGATGCTAGTTCATTAGGGTACGGTGCTATTCTACTGCAAAAAGACTCCAATAATGTCAATAAAGTTATCTCATATTTTAGCAAACGCACCACGCCGATTGAATCTAGATACAGTTCATATGATCTGGAAACGCTAGCTATATACAATTCCTTAAAACATTTTCGAGTTTATTTATTAGGTAATAAATTTAAAATCATAACTGATTGTAATGCTGTTAAGTCTACGGCAAACAAAAAGGATTTATCTCCTCGAGTAGCACGTTGGTGGACATATTTTCAGGACTTTGATTTTGAGATAGTCTATAGGAAGGGCAAATACATTAGTCACGTGGACTTTCTAAGCCGTAATCCCATAGAAGCATCTTCTCCTATGAAACTAAATGTACCTCATAGTTCAATAAATCTAATTATAAATGACTCTCAATCGTGGCTTGAAACAGCACAACAGAATGATACAGAAACCCTTTCCCTAATTCAACGAGCTGAGGTAGGTGACCTAGATGAAAACCAGTATGTCGTATTAAATAATTTGTTGTATTATAAGGCTTCTCCAAATGATTCACCTAAATTGTTTGCTCCCAAAAATTGTCGGATTACAATTTTGAGATTATTTCACGATGATAATTGTCACGTAGGTTTTTATAAAACAGTAGACAAAATTAAAGAAAATTTTTGGTTTCCATCTATGGCAGCATTTGTAAAAAAGTACCTATACCATTGCCTTGTCTGTATAGAGCGTAAGGGTCACTCTGGACCAAAAGAAGGAATGTTACACCCAATATATAAGTCAGCAGTACCTTTCCACACTATTCACTTGGATTGTACAGGACCTTTCCCACAATCACCAGAAGGATATAAATATATATTACTAGTTATTGATGGCTTTACTAAATTTTGTATATTGAAAAAGCTTAAAACTTTAAGCGCTGCTGAATTAGTACCCATAATCCGAGAAACAATTACTCTATTTGGTACTCCCTCACTTATAGTCACTGACCGCGGCACTAACTTTAGTTCCAATTTAGTTCGAACATTATTTCGTGACCTAGAAATAGAACACCACATGATAGCGACAGGGACACCACGAGGTAACGGTCAAGCAGAGAGATATGTTGCGACCATGACCAATATGCTGGTAACCAAATGTGGCAATGTGTCAGATTGGCCGAACGAGCTATGGAAAGTGCAATTATCCATAAATACCACCATCCAAAAATCCACCGGTTTTTCCCCTATTAGATTGCTAATTGGTAGTAACGCAAATATACCCAGTGTTCAAGCTCGCCTTAATGAAATTTACGGTAATCATGTTGCGCAAAACGATTTTGATATCCAAGCTGATCGAGAGATCGCCCACAACCGTCTAAGGTCAGTAGCTCAAAAATTTAAAGAACGATTTGATTCGGTACGGAAAAATAAAAAAATATACCATGTTGGGGATATCGTTTATGTCTATCAAGATCACAGACGTCATGAAAAACTAAAACCTAAATTTAGAGGGCCATACGAAATTATCGAAATTTTGAATAATGATCGTTATAGTTTGCGTGGCAGAGGTCAAAGGAATCTAGTCATTTCTAAAGACAAGTTAAGGTATTGGCCAGGAGAATGGGTCTTTGACGATGCTGTTGTTGAAGATGCTATTTAAGTCTCTTAATAAATCTACTTTTAAACGTCTACTTAATAAATTATTGTGCCTGTGGTTTATGCCTGTGGCTGTGCCTGTGGCTGTGCCTGTGGCTGTGCCTGTGGCTGTGCCTGTGGCTGTGCCTGTGGCTGTGCCTGTGGCTGTGCCTGTGGCTGTGCCTGTGGCTGTGCCTGTGGCTGTGCCTGTGGCTGTGCCTGTGGTTTATGCCTGTGGCTGTGCCTGTGGCTGTGCCTGTGGCTGTGCCTGTGGCTGTGGCTGTGCCTGTGGCTGTGCCTGTGGCTTGTGCCTGTGGCTGTGCCTATGACTTGTACCTGTGGCTGTGCCTGTGGTATTGTTTATAGTTATGCCCATTGATGTACATAATTTAAGGATAGTTTTAGATTGTTTTTTTTAAATTATGATGAATGACATGATTCTTTATAAATTATTATTTATACTTCGAGAACGAAGTACATGTCAGTATGGCCGTGTTATATGTGGGTTTAATTATAATTAACAAATCTTAGTTAAAAGTAGTCTAGATAATTTATGTTAATGTATCTTGTTATGTTCTCAATAATTAATTACTGTAGTGGTTTTGATTCAAATCATTAAATATTATATTGGAATTCATATTACCTAATTAAATAGTCACTTTGTTAATTTTACAACATAAATACAATTGTTCCCGATGTTTTAAAGCCCTATAAATAGTTTTGTTAATAGAAAACAATCATTTTGATTTGTACTGAATGTCCAACGGCTCGATGACGTCACTTTGTCACTAATGTTCGTGTCCGCCTATAAAAGCGAGAGCTCGGACCTTGTGGATGCAGTCTTGCCGAGCCGTCGAACCGAGCAGAACAAAAAGTTAAGTACTTGTGCCTTACTTATTAATTTTACCATTTTTATGATTTGTCGCTATGAGATTGTGTATTATATTGTGTATTGTACTTAGTAATTATATACTTAATGTATTTGTGCCATATGTACATTAGGAAGATAATTGTACTTTAGCAAATAGTAACACTTAGAGATTTGTTAATAAATAATTGTTCTTTGTTACTTTGATCTTATTTTTAAAGCTCCCTACTTTTATTCACCGTAATAATCAATTTTAACGTTTTAGTCGCTTTCTGATTTCATGGTAATTTTATAGGGTTTAATCTAACATGTGCATGTGTGAGTGGTGTTTGCTTATGTAGTTGCGTAGGACTATATTTTGAATGACTACAAGTAGGAGCATGCCGTATCTTCCCTTTTTGTTTTAATCTAAGGCTGCACCTTAGTACGCACAAATTTGCTTCGCGGTGTCTTTTCTAGTTTACTGTACCTCAATGGATAGGTACCCTACTCGTACTTAACTATTTATTTGTGTGAGTAAAGGATGTGTGTCAGGACAGAATATTAGCAAATTGAAAGTTGTGGTGTCTGCTTACCTCTAGGGGAATGGGCGTTATGTATACTTATTATGTAATTATTGATTTTCATTAAGTTTAACTTTATTATTATCGTTTTTTGATATCATTTCTGTGATATCGTTCGTATTTGCTGGCTTCAGTATTTCCTTCTTATATAAATCTTGCCAAATAACTAAAGATGTACTAATTTGCAGGAAACGTAAGAAAACAAAAAAAGCAAATATCTTTTAATATACATAATTCGCGTTATTTTATTATTATAATTTATATACTTCTTTTATTAATCATATCAATACATTGCCACTTCAAACGGCCGCCATCTTGAAATGAAATCGAACAATTTCTTGAACAGCGGACCCAAAGGACGGTTTTATTTTTAAAAACGATACCTTTCAGGCAGCATCTCCTTAAACTTTTGTTACTTAGAGGGAGAAAAAATTAAGGGCCCCTGAGTTTCTAGCCAGCTTCTTCTCAGTCGAAGGCTCTCCCAAAATCCGAAATGGCGGTAGTTTAGTTAGGTAGGTAGGTAGTTAAGTTAGACATTTAACTACTGTTAGTTAACTTTTTTTTATGTACGGTATGTAAATGAACGAAAGGCAAACCTTAAAACCGGTAGATGTTAAAAACGGGTATAATACAATGAACCACTTATTGTTTTAATTCAATAACTTTTTTGTTTATTTTTTTGTGTTAATTTTACTAAATGTATTAATAACTTAACTTCTTTCTTATTTTAATAACAAAATTTTATAACTTAACCTCTTTCTCATCAGTCGATAGAGGCCTAGGCCTCTGTGATTTTTGCGAAAAATGCCCATTTTTGCATTTTGTTGTAATTTTGCAGTTGTTTTTCGTTTTTATCGAAATAGTATAATAAAATCATGCTTAATATTACAAATATCCACTCTGCGATGATAAGCTGAGTTCGGACGGCCGGCGCATCGTATTTTAAAATAATTTTACAGTTGTATTTATCGTTTTTATCGAAATAGGATGACGACCTCCTTGTTCGACTGGTTTGTACACCGGTTTTCATGGTGTCGCCATCTCTGATTTCCCGCGTTCGATCCCCGGTCGGGACAATTTAGAAATTATTGTTTTTCTAAATTGTCTCGGGTCAGGGTGGTTTCTATGTATAACAAGTATGTATTTAAGTATTTTAAGTATGTTTACCCGTTGTCTAGTAACCATTTAACGGTTTCATAGCGAAGCTTCTCTTGGGCTAGATAATTGGTGTGAGTGTAGGAAATTTTATTTATTTATTTATATATTCATTAAAAAATCTTTTTTCATTGTGGTGGCCTGCGTCGCCACATAATTTATAATCCTCACGTATTGGTTAAAGAGTTTGTAAGCGCATTCCTAAACGCGTGTAGATCCGATAAAGATATGACACGGCATCCTCCCTCCAACATCTACGTAGTTATTATTGTGTAAATAGTCTTGTAAGGTTTAGATAATAAGTTAGTCTCAATGTAGTCACTGTAAAAATACAACATCACTTTAAGAGACGCAGTCATTATTTACCATCGCCATGGAACTCCCTCCATCACTACCTCGCACTCGCCGGACGGAACACTAGTGACCCGCTCAAGCAACAAGCAACCTTCCAACGGAGTAAAAAGAACACTTGAGTCATTTGGAATATTTACCTCAACCATGGCAGCAACATCTATTCAGCGACGAACACAACAAAATCTTCAAAATAAAATCACTGCGCCGAGCCACCTCGAGCTGCGACTACATTATTTAACATCATTCTTGGCTCTCACAACTCACAACTTTGGCTTCCTTTCCGTCACATCGTATTAAGAACGTTTCATCAACCAAGGCAAAGAAATAAGGTACCCAAGAAAACAATGCGAACAAAACAGAATATACTAACGATTTCATAACTGTACACATTATGTCATAAATTGTGCGGCGCGCAGCGGACGCTCAAGAATATCCGACGAAGCAGTTTTCGCCGTTTGCTCTACGCTTGCGTAAGGTCAAGATCACGGCATTAATGACTATGCTGCCACACGGAATTAATTTTGTACAGAGTTGTGGATTTTTCTATAGAAAGAATCCAAAGGAAAATAGCATAAATGTATACAACGAGTATTCACCCGTTTAATCGCCTCACTTTTACCGACTGACAAAGTGGTTTGAGGTATTATAGTTATTTATAATTACGGGAAGAGATATTTAGAAGCATTATTTTACCAGTCGATTGTTTTATTTTTATATTTTATATGACAATTACGGATGAAGAGTAATTTACTTAAATGCTACTAGCTACCTCCAGTGCGAATTGATTTCTCCGGTTATGTGACAAAGAACCAAGGAATACGCCAGTCTGAGGATAAATATGAAGTTATAATGAAGTTCTACTCAAAATGAAGATATTCAACAAGTTTAAAATACTTTGATTGTGCAATAAAAATACAGTAGAATAAATAAGCACAAAAATGAATGTTAGGGTAACTAATGTAACAATAAGATTTTAGTCAATTTTAATTTATTTTTTTTGAATTGGTACGTATTTCCTTATATATTGAATGCAACGTGTATTATCTCTATGTAATGTTTAATCTTAGCCAATTCTAATTTTATTTTATTTTTTTATTTCTGATTATTAAGTTTAATAGTTCAATTAATTAATGTGTCTATTGTAAGAATAAGCGTTATTTTAAGTTGTACTTATGTAATTTAAAATTTAATTGTGTGTATAATATAATCTTGGTATAACGTGATGAAAAAAATATTAGTAAAAATATTAGGATGTCGAGAGGAATTTTATACATTTTAAAGAAAAATCAAGTTTCTTTTATAAATTATACGTGTAATCGATCGTTTTTTAAAAGGTACTTATAAGATGATAAGTATTTTGTTCATATATCGAAGAATACAAGGAAACAGCTCCCTTAGCAGCATTCAGCAAGCCAGCCAACCTTAACACGTTCGCTGCCAACGCGGTCAGTGCTGACCGACAGTAAATTTTCCCTTATGGCCAAGCAAAAATCTGAGTTTTATTAAAATTTTGTCCAATTTTTTTTTGAATTAGATACTCATATTTAATGCTTATATGTATATTAATATTAACAAAAGTGAATTTGAGTCATTCGTTCCGGAGATATTAACGTCGACCAGCACTGACCGACGCGGCCTAAACGGAAAGAAGCATTTTTTATCTTGGCGTTGAATGTGTTAAGGTCCCATCGCAGCAACGTATCGCTTCCTGGTTCCTCGGCATCACTCGACGGCCAAAAAGGACCGTCGCACCTCTCCACACGTCTCGACTCACCGCAGACGTGGTAGCAGACGCTCGTCTCGACTCACCGTAGACTGGAGAACGCTCGTATTGTCAACGAAGACTTGAGCACGCTCATCACGACTTAACGTGGATTAGAGCACCACTGGCATCTCCAAGCTGAAGAACTGATGAATTTTTTTTCATTCCATTTTTCTAGAGGGGGAGTACTGTGGCGGCCTGCGTCGCCACATAATTTATAATCCTCACGTATTGGTTAAAGAGTTTGTTAGCGCATTCCTAAACGCGTGTAGATCCGATAAAGATATGACACGGCATCCTCCCTCCAACATCTACGTAGTTATTATTGTGTAAATAGTCTTGTAAGGTTTAGATAATAAGTTAGTCACAATGTAGTCACTGTAAATATACAACATCACTTTAAGAGACGCAGTCATTATTTACCATCGCCATGGAACTCCCTCCATCACTACCTCGCACTCGCCCGACGGAACATTCATCATAAAGTAACGATTATTCTGGTATACATTTTGCTTAATAATATTATCGTAGATAGAAAAAAATCACAGTTAACTTAAAGCGATTTACGATTTTTTTTGGTTTAGAATAATATTTTTTTTCTATATAAAATCAATGATATCTAAAAATTCCGACGCCGCTACGAACTGAACGACTACTTATGAGATAATATTCTATTTTTTTTATTTAATTTGTTCAGAACAGTAGTTCAATGTAGGAGCTCAAAAAAGAGCCTTCGCGCATTTATGAAAATCTTTCTCTGCAATTTTGGGTTTAATTAAAAGGTTAAGCAAAATTTACAAAAAGCGAGGCCGCTACGCACTATTCCAATAGCTATTCTCCACTATTCAATAAGTCAAAATTGTTAATGTATTGTTGTTTCTGAAATCCATAACGCCAAAATTGAAATTGAAAAATGAACAATCAACATCGAAAAATTTGAAAACACACTTTGTCCGACCTGGGAATTGACCTCCGGATATCAAGCCGAGCGCTACACCAGTCGGTCACCGAGGCGTTATAAAAATTTAAGATTTATGTTATACTTATTTAGTTTTGAGGATTCTTGTTTTTACAGTTGTCTCTTGTCGAATTTCATTAGGCACTGTGCCTTTAAGAGCGCCTTCACATCAGCAGTTTGATTCTCTAAGTTGAAGCCTTGGTAGCAGCGGCTGCCGCAGCGCTGAGAATTGACTCTGTCTCTTTCATATTCATAGAATTGGAAAGAGACAGCAGATCACAGCCATGCGCGCAGCGTCTATGTCACATGAATGTGTCTATGTGTCGCTTAGAGAATCGCATAGCAGGCGACTTAGCAGTGCACTTAAATAAAAGAGAGCCGCGCGGCTGTGCTGTAGTAGGTATAAAACGCGCCGCAGCCGCGCTTCTAAGTCGCTTGATGTGAAGGCGCTCTAATACTTATTGTTTACGTCTGTGATCCCATGGGGCCGTAGCAAGGGGCAGTGTAGAACAGACAAACATTGTCACTTCCGCCATCTATCAACTAACGCGTGAACTGCCGGTGTCAGTGCCTCAATTCGTTATCCGACTCGAAAACCGTTTGAAGGAAATTTTAATAAATAATTGTTATTATAACAATCAATTGTACGTAAATGATAAAAAAATAGAAACCTTTACCTAATTGAAGTAATTTAATTTAATAAATCGCCCTACTCGCCTCTTCCAATTGCAGTGCCCGACAGGGTCCATGATGTACTTAAAATTCTTATAACACCTTTCTGTAACACATGGATAGCAATAAATATTGAGTATTGACAATAAAAAAAAGTTTATTTAGCTGTGTTATTGCAATGAAGTCCACTAAAGTTTAAAATTTTAATATCTTAGCTAAATAAACGCTTAACCCTCTAAACACTGTAGTACCATGTCATACCAGCTAGCTCGGACCGATCGCACTCATGCAAATTGGTTTTAAAAACCCGCACGATTTTTTTCAATTTTCTTTAAACCGAACCTTCTAAGTTTTCTCAGTACCTATACGGCTTAAGTAACTTTAAGTTTGTAACTTTAAGTTAATCTTACCCTTAATCCAGTTACGTTATAAAGGCAAAAATCAGCCAACAGCAAACTTTCTGACTTCACAAGCCGGGCATTGATCGTGCGTACTAGTGAAAGGAAGGCCCTGACGTAGTTAGGTAATAACATTTCTGGCCGATGCAATTTGTCACACTTTGTAGTCCTTTTGTCACTTTTTACAACGGTCTAGGATAAAGAAAATGTATTTTACCTTAAAAGCCACCTCAAAGTTACACTCAAAATTATCTACGAGTGAACCCTGTGTTGAATTTGAGATATAGTAGCATTAAAAAGTCTGTGACTATCCTTATCTACTAAACAACGCTTTGTTTTTTGTTTATTTTATGTTCTTTCCGTAATGAAATTTTTGTTGAATAATTTTAAAACATGTTATGTTTCCTTTTCCAAGAAAACATCATCCGTGGAAATTACGGATCTGTATCAGTTGGTCTAAAACGCAACTGGTCTAAATAGCAACTGGTCTAAAACGCAACTGGTCTACTGGTCTAAATTGCAACTGGTCCAAATCGAAACTGGTCTAATACGCAACTGGTCTAAAACGCAACTTTTGTCGGCGACCAGCTATTTAGACCATGTGCATTTAAGACGAATTGATAATATGACAGAAGACGAAATAATTTTGCCACGAGTTGCTTCATAGACCGATTACGTAGGTATTCAACTATCTGCTGCCCAAATGATTTCATCATCATCATCATGAGTCATCATGCCGTAGACCACTTGCGTTTTTGACCATTTGATACTAACCCGAAATTGCTTTTTTTATATTTATATTCATTTATAACTTTGCATAGTATTTATTTATTTGTTATTTTGACATCGAAATAATTTTCGGCCTTGGGTGTTTTTTTCTATGTTTTAGTATCCGAAATAACAGGCACATTTAAACATTATTTAAATGACTCTAAGGAAAGTGACAATGTTAGTTTAAAAACTTAAATCAGTACATTAGTTTTCAAAATTTGCGCGAACTCTACAGACAATTTGTTTAGATCATGTTACGTCCATTTATCATATTTTAATTTCATTAGAAATAACAAGTTACCGCATACGTAACAAAACTGACTGAAAACGGATCGCAACGAAGAAAAATATCGTAGGAGTTTAGCGAGATGAAGAAATCAAAGGATTATCTCTGATCTGGGGGGAGTTTTCGGAAAGTATCATGAACCGATATCGTGACGGGAATTCGTTGGGCTAAACTTCCACTGCCGAGTGAGAGCTTGTGCCGATAGTCGGCGAGTGAATTGCAAAACGTCTCAAAAGATTATTGAAGTTAAAATTAGTAATTAGTTGCGGTGGGACGATCTTATCATTTAATAGATACCTTTGCAACATCGTATTTTGTTACAATGCTTAATGTAGACCGATAGACGTAAAATACACGTTTCGAAGTATTTTTACCTAAATTATTAATATTCTATCTTTTCTGTACATAGCTACAAACATTTTAACAATACCGAATCGTTTTAAAACATAATAAAATGAGCCTGAAAATGACTGATAAATGAACCCTTCATGTAGAATAGCTAATTATTACAAAAAATGTCGACAGAGAAATCAATGACGCGGTAGCTCTATTAGGAGAGCTGTCACTTGTAGCAAAAGGTCATCTTTCACTTTAGGCACGTAATCTTTTTCAAGCACTTTTTGCGATATAAATTACAGCATTTTGAACGCCTAATACCAATATAAAAATAAGGAAAACCACCTACTTCTCTCTCTCTTCGATGATATCGCTGCATGAACTGACAATTGCCACTAGGACAGCCTGGAGACACAAGCGCCCTACATTCCATTATCTCAACGTTCGCTATAGGAAGCAATAAATCATAGCCAAGATGAGGTCCCGGGTACTTTGTAAACGTCTAAATTATAAACTCGTCTCACACGAGCACTTAGTCTTGCTTGATACAGTCATTGATGGATCACTTCGAACTCCTATAGTTGTCATATGAACGGCAAATAGATACAGCTATGTATTGCCTCGAGGAGAAGCGAGGGGTGAATTTAATATTATACTGCATGAAATGAAAACATTAGATGATAATGTTGTTTTGATAACTCGATGCTTGGCCGATTTGGGTAAGAAAAGACAAAAACTTTTAACACCCGAGACGTTTCGACCGAGTTTCACAGTAGTTTTAATGAAATGCGAAAATCGTAAAGTGTATAAGTATGTAGCTATTTTTGTTATTTTTTACTAGTTTACGCCATTTTTTTATTGTGAAAAGGAAGCAAACGTGCAGGCGTGTCACCTGATGAACAGTAATCACCGCCGCCTATGGACAGACACCCGCAAAACCAGTGGAGTCCCAGATGCGTTGCCTGCTTTGAGGAATTGTGAGGGGGGAGGAGAGAGACTTCCGGTACTTTTACTCACCGGACGAAACCCAACAACAGCGAGTGCAATTTATTGACGGCCCAATGCGTGCTGCAACGCAGCGTGGCTCTACCACTCATGCAGTCTTTAGTCCGTTAGTCGCCTCTTACAACACCCAAGGGAAGAGAGGGGGTGGTAGTATTCTTTTACCGCTCTGCGACATGGTTAACGGTGAACTGGTAACAGCTCATCTAATTTAGCTTATTTAACGCTTACGTATCTGAAGTTCAGAAAACAAGAGCAGCAAACAGCTTTGTCACTCTTCCCTTCCTTTCTCTTCATTTTTGTCAATTAGAATTCCGAGACACCGACAAATTCAATACTGTGCTCGCTGATTTTTCTTATATACCTACAAAAATAAGTTATGAATTCGAACCCGAGACTGGCAAATTTATTGTCAAAATCGTCAGCCACTACACTATCTGGCCGTCCCTTGCATTAATATTTTGTAAAACATACCGTTTTCGCGAATGCAACTTTGCAATTTTGTAACTTTGTAGTTCATACCAAATTGTATGCGCATAATTTTCACAAACGCTATCTCAAGTAAATTGAAGTTTACAGCTCTACCCGGTGTAACAGTAAAACTTAACGGCTGAGTGGATCCTTGCAAATTCTACAAGCCATTTTTGTTTGTCATTTATGCACAACAACAAGAAGTATCTTTTACCTCTCAAACCCCAAGCGGTCGCATGAGACCGCACCTACAAAGACACACTTGACTTTGAACCGTGTTGTCATAGACTTACAGACTACTTTAGTATGAACAAGGTCGATTATTTCGGTTCTGTGGTACATTTTATGTATCGTGATTGCAAAATATCGCACAGTCTATGCTCGATTCTGTCAAATTCGACGTTGACAGTTGCGCCAATTTCTGTGTCTGAAAATTTCCACGAGTGAGTAGTTAAATGATTTTTTTCATTATATTTACGATGTCTTTTTAATTATAAGCGATTATTATCCCCTTTTAGTCTAAATAAAAGCACTGTACTATGTTAATGTACATTATATTTCCGTACCTTAAAAAGTAGAAATATATATAACGTTAACAACATAAGCGCGCTTCACCTGGAATCATCAATTACTGAGAAACTGACTATTTATCTCATAGATAGACAGACTTAGATAGGATAGTGGTAGATAGCCAGGAGGAGTTAACAAGCTCTAATCAAGTACACAAAGATGTATTATATGATGGGAATATGTAATATTCCCAGCATAGTGAGTCCAGCCTAGCGTAGTGCAGCTATTAAGTCATTAAGCCTGGACAAAGATGTGCTAATATGCAAAGTAAGTCCAGCCTAACATAGCCCAGCAAGTCTGGATCTTTGCGTACTTGGTTAGAGTTTGTTAACTCAGCCTGGCTATCTACCACCGTCCTACCTTAGTCTGGATAGCCAGTTCCTCAGTAGTTGATGATTCCGGTTGAAGCGTGCTTCTACCTTGGCCTTACGTCACTTACATTTAAAAGACCAAGTGCAGGTAGGTATTTATGTTTATATATTTAGAATCTATTTAGAAATTGTTATAATAAATATATAAATATACAAGTATGTAAATAACTTATATATTCTAATAACGTATTTTTATACAGTTGCATTCCAAAACCAACAGAGAATACGATAACCGTAGCGACTAGGATGATCCATCGATCATGCCACTACCACCTAGTAACATTTGCAGACAAACACAGAAGGTAATGCAACCACCTAAAACATTCAAAAATAATATAACCGAAGAAGCAGGTCGTGACTAATGGAGTCGAATGTAACCCGACTAAGTTTAATTTCACACCGATTTCTCGTTTGATTGATCACCAGCGGTATTACAATGGGAATAAGCTACGAATCATTAAGCTCTCATTTCTCGCGGGCTCCGGACGATTATCGCTCATTCTGCAGACGGTAGCGCGAAATTCTTCAATTCACTGAATGGCGCGATATCAAATAGTGCTGGCGAAACATCGAAAAGCAAAGTCGCTGGAGGCCCTTGAAAAAATACAGAAATTGTGTCTATATCGACACGTTTTCTTCTGAATTTAGGTCTTCCCTCACTTGGAGACTGGACTGTGGTACATACGGGTGTATGATGCGGGTTGGTGAATAATATAAATCGACAGTCCCGTAGAATAACGTCATACCTGCAAGATATGACTTGGGGGTTAAAGTTACTCGCGTCCGTAGGTTTACCCTTGAGACCCTACACATGACCCCTGGGTGGTGCTAAATGAGTGACACTGACTGACTGGTAGAGCCACGCTGCGTTGCAGCACGCTTTGAGCCGGCTCACCCGGCTCTTACGAATATCCGGCGTGAAATAATGGCACTTGGTGCTGTTGTGTTTCATCCGGCCAGTGAGAGTTCCGGAGGCCCCTTCCCCCCCACACAATTCCTATTCCTTCGTTTATCCTATTCCTTTCTTAAAGGTCGGCAACGCATCTGCGACTCCTATGGTTTGGTTTTATGGCGGGTGTCCATGGGCGGCGGTGATTGCTCTCCATCAGGTGACCCACCTGCTCGTTTGCCTCCTTCTTGTAAATAAAAAAATATAGTAATTATCTACCTATTACTATACAACTGTTGTATCGCAGATATGACGTTTTTATTTTTTTATTCTACAACGGGTAAGCGCTTGGCCTTCATATCACTTGATGCTAAGTGACGATAAGGCCGACTGTGGAAGCGCGCTTCACCCGGAATCCTCAACCACTGGGGAACTGGCTCTGTCGAAACACAAAAGTGCTATATACATTGTTGTTATGGCGACAGACTTAGATAAGATGGTGGTAGCTAGCCAGGCGGACTTAACAGCTCTGCCACTCTCAGAAATCGGACCCGGGACCTCTGGGTCTGAGACCGATGGCTTAGCTACTACTACTACTAGAACTACACCACAAAGGCGGTTAGAATTCGGCTTCTTATTAAAATAATGCAACCAACTCATCTTTTTCTTAGGGTCTCGTAAAAGGCGACTAACAAACTAAACACTGCACATACATTCAAGCCAAAGTTTAGAATAGCCAGGCGGACTTAACAAGCCCTTCCACCAACCATGGATGAGTATTAAAGTCTCTTTACGCTGCCGTATCATTTAAATGAACAAAACACTGCGTGGACAAATAGCTCATCAAGCAGATTTCTAACACCTATATCATAATTATCCATGGACCGAATTATACGCGTATAACGTACCCTGTACGTTGCAGTGTCATTTCAATAAATAAAACACTATCGACACTTAACCCGTCGAACGGCACCGCCGAACGCGACAGTGTAAAACTTTTTCCAAAGTTACAGTGCGCGCAGACTTTATACTTTATTCATTGTGCTGGAAGTGCCACTGCAGCTTTAGCTCCCGTGTCCGCTGGTACGGATGCCAATATCAAAGTGAGCTCTGCATTATTGACCGAGATATAGATCGAGTGCAGCCAATTGTTCCGCTCGGCACAATGAGCACGGAATGTCCATACGGAGTTTCCGATAGGAAAGATATTACACCGAAAGCTTTGTGTGAACATATTCAAAGTAGATTCGAGACAGATCAGACAATTCTTCAATTGTACTGATTCATGATACCATACTAATGAATTACACATTACTGTTGATTTAAAAGCACTAAGGTCAGACCCGTAACTAACTCATATGGATAAGCTCATCCGCTAACTATATTTTGTCTTAATAACTAGAAGGATCAACATTTTTGTTTTGAATGGAAAAATCTAATAATATTAATTCGAAAGGACACTCTGATCCGATATGATAATAAAAATAGCGTTAAAAGATTTTTTTATACACAAAAGCAATTGATAACATGCATGCAAGATTAGACGCATTAATGAAATTCCGTCTATTTTCAAGAATCGGTTGTAATCGTATGAACATGACCATAGAACAGTTTATTTATTCCGTGAACATGATCATTTCCGTTCGCTAGTACGCTCCAATTCCGATCGAATGAACCTTTCAAGGAACTTTATAGATCATTACTATTCCTATCTAAAAACATAAAAGAGAGTTATTAACAGCGACAGAATGGAAATCGTAAAACAAATTATCTACTGGGGCGGGAACCGATGACACCCAGTTCTCACACTATGATTTCAATTAAATTTCGAAAAAAATCGGAAAACGAGCAGGCGGGTCACGTGACGGATAATAATCACCGCCGTCCATGGGCACCCTCAAAACCAGAGGAGTCGCAGATGCGTTGCAGGCCTTGAAGAAGGAGTAGGATCTTTTTAGGGTTCCGTAGCCAAACCGCAAAAAACGGAACCCTTAAGGATTCGTCATGTCTGTCTGTCCGTCCGTATGTCACAGCCACTTCTTTCCGAAACTATAAGAACTGTACTGTTGAAACTTGATAAGTAGATGTATTCTGTGAACCGCATTAAGATTTTTAAACAAAAATATAAAAAAAACAATAAATTTTGGGGGTTTCCCATACTTAGAACTGAAACTCAATTTTTTTTTTCATCTATGGTGTGGGGTATTTATGGATAGGTCTTCAAATATGATATTGAGGTTTCTAATATTATTTTTTTTTAAACTGAATAGTTTGCGCGAGAGACACTTCCAAAGGGTATAATGTGTGTTCCCTCCCCTGTAACTTCTAAAAAAAAATGATAAAACTAAAAAAAATATATGATGTACATTACCATTCAAATTTCCACCGAAAATTGGTTTGAACGAGATCTAGAAAGTAGTTTTTTTAATACGTCATAAATTAATTAATTTAAAAAAATACACTATTATTAAAACATCGATCAAAGTTACAACGAACTACAAGAAGTTGTATATGATGTTGCTTGCTGCTACGGAACCCTTCATGGGCGAGTCCGACTCACACTAGGCCGGGTTCTTTTTTAAATGAACGAGGCAAGCATTTGACCACCAACCTGCTTGGTGAGCAGGATGTAGTGTAGGGTGTTACATGCTTACCCAGGAGATACCTATTCACTCTTGAAAAAACCTTTGAGGAAGGAGTAGGAATTGTGAGAGGAGAGGGGGAGAGAATATTCCGCGTCGCGTAGCGGTGAAAGAAATGACTAAGCGACAACTCGGACACTTTAAATTCGGACACAGTGTCCGAATTGTCTCAATTTAATTTTATTATTTTTTCGGTTTCAATTCGGACACCAACAAAAATAGCTGCTTGTACAGTCAATACTCCCCTCTCTACCCTTGGGTGTCGTAAAAGGCGACTAACGGACTAAAGACTGCACTTATTAAAGTTACTCACGTCCGTAGGTTTACCCTTGAGACCCTACACGTGACCCACGAGAGCCACGCTGCGTTGCAGCACGCATTGGGCCGGTTCGCCCGGCGTAATACCACCCTCTCACGAATATCCGGCGTGAAATAACGGCACTTAGTGCTGTTGTGTTTCCATCACCCCCCCCCCCCTCCAAAAATTCCTATTCCTTCCTCCTTGCGGGTGTCCATGGGCGGCGGTGATTACTCTCCATCAGGTGACCCGCCTGCACGTTGCCTCCTTCTTTTATAAAAAAAAACGTATATCCATCAGTATAGAGCGGCGATGGGCTCACCACCTGTCACGCTCACATGTGCAGTCGCTATTTGGTGAAAAGTGGACTATGATAGAGAACTGCTTTTGCTGTCCTCATTGCCTAGTCTCTGACTAACCCTTCGGGGATAATAGTCGTCATTATAAGTATGTGTGATATTCCGTGTGAGGGTGGCGAGCCGGCCCTATTCGTGCTGTACCGCATCGTTGGCTCTATCACTCATAATGATTTCAATGATAGAGTCCTTGGCTTAACAGTTAGAAAATATTGCTATTTACTACTTACTTAATTTCCAAATCACATGTATTACAGTCCGATTCAAATAGAATGTCGTCCGTGAAGTAAGTCACAAGTCGCGTCGCAGTAGCGAATTTTAAGTGTCACCCCCGCCCGCTAGCAGACCGCAACCCGCGGTCGCCCTCCCGCCGCTCGGCACCTGCGCACTGCGGCACTCGCAGCTAAATTCACAACCGCCATCCTAATTAAATCGAACTGTACTCAAACCGATGGTTTAGTCTAGGAATGACTGATTCGCAGAATGACTACGTAGTCTATTGTTAACCGATTCGTGGAATGTACAATTCTATAAATGACTGATTCTAGTAATGACCGATTCTACAAATGACTGATTCTACAAAAGACCGATTCTACAATTGACTGATTCTACAAATAACTGATTTTAGAGTTTATGAACAATAGTGATTTGATAAGGAATTTGAAAAATAAAATGCAATGTAAGAAATAACGAATCATTTATTTCAAACATTTTTCACAATAATCAATGACGCTAACCTGCTAACAATTTTTATAAAGAAAAATAGTTCTTGTATTACAATGTCTCATACTACATTTTGTAGCGCAAAATCAAAGATGTAATCAGAGTGATTGTTGCTATGGCACTGTTAAATACTACGGAGCTAGTAATGAAAACAAATTACAAGATCTCGTTCACATAATTACATAATGTCTAACCGTAATTACGTACGGAACTGAAAACCATTAAGGGCGTAAGTACCTAAATTGAGGAACCGTCGACGCAACTTTTTCCCGGTTAATAACATATTATATTATATTAGATCCGGGAATAGGGAAGTCGGCACCAGGTTTTACGATAGGCGATAACAATACGTTACAACGTGGGTACGTGGGTAGGCCTTAATCTCACGCGCGGACCCGGATAAGCCTCTGTCGCGCGTATTAGATATTTTATAGGCGTTCTCATATAACATAGTGCGATGCAATGCAACTGAATGCGGATTCGCATAATCTATACTATTTTATGACTAAGTTTTAAATATTAATAATAATATTGATGGCATAATTACATTCTTATGTGCTCAATCATACTGTAGCCTAAATTAAATAATAAAAAAAAACAAAAATGTTACTTAGTATCTGCGAGTATACTTACCTTCAAATGACAAACGGATTTTGTTAATACAGTCGACAAATATTAAGGGAATCAATTGTTTTTATAACTTTAACCACAATTATAGCTTTGATGACATTTTACACGAAAATGAATATTTAGTTTAATTCGAAGAATTCTAGGTATATACAGAGCACTACAAGTCCACTTTTAAATTTTAAATCTATCTTGTCCATCCAAAGGTTGCCTGGAAGAAATCACTTTTAGTGATAAGACCGTGTACGTCAACTTAATATGTAATTATTTTTTTTGTCAAAATGTTTTCTTTTTGTGGTGTACCATAAAGTATATTTATCTTATCTTACCTTATCTTATAAATGAGCTGTGTGGTAGCAGAAAATACTACTAACCATCTCTTCTCTTGAGTGTCGACGAGGGCGACTAACGGACTAAACACTACACATACAACAGCATTTAGCATATGTCAGTGTGCAGTAGTCATTTGGTGTAGCGTGGAATGTGACAGTGCTCATTGCCTGGTTTCCGGCAAACCCTTCGATATTCGTTAGTGTAAGTGTGTACCTACCAACGTAAAAAAATTCAAAACAGAATATCAAAACATCGCAAATCACACAACAGGACGAGCTTCCCGTTCTTACCGATCGAAGGTTTCAATAAACCTCACGCATGTTTCTCTTTTGTTTCAGGAGATAGAATGGAAAATGCGAGAGGTGACCAATGACAGCATGTGCCCGCCGCGAGCGTTGACCCCGCCGGCCAGGGGTCGCGCGCCATCCGCGGCGGCGGGGCCCCCCCGCGCCCCCTTCGCGCCGCCGCAGCCCACAATGCCATATTTTTTAGAAAACTTCACGCTTATTAGGCTATGTCTACAATCCCTACGGGTTATATACAACCACGCATCAACGCCAAGAGTGCGCGCGAACCTTAATTTTTCAAAGCGTCCGCTAGTCAAATTAAAAACCAACGTTGCAAGCTTTCGAACTAGGACAGTGTGTTGTGTTAAATCGTTGTTAGTGAAAGCGTTAGTGCAATTATTCGTTGTTGCCAAGTGGGTTGTGTGCGGGTGGCGGGGGCGGTCGTGGCGCGGCGGCGGGCGGGCGCGGGCGCTGCTGGTGCTGTGGCTGAGCGGATTCGGCTCATACAGTGAGGGGCGGAGGGACAACGACTTGCACATTGGCGGCATTTTTCCCATGGAGGGAGAGGGGGGATGGCAGGGCGGCCAAGCCTGCAAGCCTGCTGCTGAGCTTGCGCTGGCTGACGTCAACGCGCGATCAGATTTATTGTCCGGCTTCAAATTACTGCTGCACAGCAATGATAGCAAGGTAATTTGTTATTTTTCTTACACCACGTTGGAAACTAATAAGCGTCGCTATTAAAACGCAATTTTCCGAACATTAACTAATTAAAACACTTCATAAAAATCTACTCGAATTTATTTTACAATTATGTAGCAGTTTTAGAGAAGACGCTCTGTGACCACACCAGTAGAGTTATAGAAAATCAAGATAAAATAATATGGACTGTAAATGCTGTCATTAAAGTTTACGCGTGATATTTCATACAAATTGTTTAAAGACTAATAGGAAAATGATTCAGATTAAAGAGGGAGAGCGTTAATTATACGACACATGTATCCATTAACACATAAAACGCTACGAAAAATAACCCGTAAAAAATAATACCGTGTACATGTTCAGAATGTTATATCGTGGGGCTAATTTACAAATTTAGATCACGTACCTAATTACATTTAGGTGCGTAAAACTTCGCCGCTCCGAAATTCGCCACGAAATGCCAATTATAATTTCAATCAGCGTAATGTGCATAACATGTCGGCACTGCAGGGTGACAAGCACCTAATCCATTTAGTTTGCAAATCAAGCGGAGACACCCGATAATTAACAAAAAGGTACCCACCGAACCGCCTGACGATAGAAGCCGGCCATATAAAGTACGACCTTTTTATCCCGGATGGGTTAAGCAGAGACTAGGCAATAAGGACCACAAAAGTAGTCCTCGGCCTAAGTCCACTTTTACCAAGTAGCGACTGCACATGTGCTCAGCGTGACAAATGAGCCCATCGCCGCTATATTCCATTGGATGTATGTGCAATCTTTGGTCCTTTAGTCGCGTTTTAGGACACCCAAGGTAAGACGAGAGGTGATGGTAGTATTTTTAATGAGCCGCTACAAGACACGGCTCCTATTTTAACCCCCGACGCGAAAAGAGGAGTGTTATAAGTTTGACGTGTCTGTGTGTGTGTGTCTGTCTGTCTGTGGCATCACAGCTCCCATACGGATGAAGATTTCAATTTAGTTTTTTTTTTGTATACTTATGTGCGAGTGTTCCTAGATATGTTTGATAAAAATCGGTTGAGCTATTTAAAAGTTGTGGGGGGTGAAAGTGGAGAAGAATGACCGAATGTCTGCAAATATACTCTAGTGGGGCCTCAAATGAAAGCGCACAGAAAGAGAATATTGATGACTCTTTTGAGAATGAGAAAATTAAGTATGTACCTATAAAAAGTAGAAAAAAAAAATTAAATCAAAAAAACCCACGACACAAAAACCTAAGTTCCCTTAATAAAGTAAAAAAAACTCAATCTCAAAGTACCTAAGTATGTATTAATAATTTTAAAAACATATGTCACGTTGGAGGACCGCTGCAAACCTAACAGTTTAATTACAAATAGTATACTTATGAAAAAAATCGTAGGTAATAAATAATTTGGAGCGGTCCCCCAACGCGACGTATTGTTTTTTGAATTATTAATACATACTTAGATACTTTGAGATTGAGTTTTTTTTACTAGGTAAAATGCTTTACGCACACACCGATACCTGGAGTGACCTGGAGGGTTATGTAGGACTCTCCTCCGACTCCCCCGCCCAGTCAGATAATCTCAATGTGGGAAAGGGGAATTTAAAAACCTACTATTATAGACAGATTCCAGCGCCGCGCTGTGCGCATTATCGGCAATGCAGAGGTCACTAACACCCTCGAGCCTTTGCAATTGCGTAGAGATATTGCGGCACTCAGCGTCTTTTATCGTTTATACCATGGCGAGTGCTCTGAAGAACTCTTTGACCTCATCGCTCCTTCTCCTTTCCTCCATAGGAGTACGCGTGCTGTTCTCCGGAGTCACCAATTTACAGTCTCTATAATATTCCATCACGCACAAAGAAATTTGGTGACTTGTTTCTTTGTCGCACCTCCAAAAGATGCAATAGTCTACCAGGACACGTATTCTCTCCTACCTATGATATAGGGTCTTTCAAACGAGGCGTGAAGAGGCACTTTGTGGGCTGGCAGAGTGAGGGTGACTGATGCTACGTATTACGCTGCACCAGTTGTCCTCGCGCCTGGACTTCACTTTCACTTAACTTCAGGTGGGGTGGGGTCATTCGCCGAGCTTTGTGTAAAAAAAATCATCCCTTCTATGCCATGGGGACGGATCGGGACCACGAACGGCAAGCACCGAGTTCTATCCCCGAAAGTAAAGTAAAGTAATAGAAAGTGTCTCAATGCTGCGCAAAGGCATTCATTAAAATCAAATCTTAGCTACAATCAATTTAATCAACACGCTATCCAAAAGTGAATGGTCGTTCACACCTTTCGAAGGGTTATGCATCGAAAGATATACATACATACATTCATAATCAGGACTATTATCCCCGAAGGGTTAGTCAGAGACTAGGCAATGAGGACAGCAAAAGCAGCCCTCTACCATAGTCCACTTTTCACCAAATAGCGACTGCACGTGCTCAGCGTGCCAGATGGTAAGCCCATCGCCGCTCTATATACTTTTGGATGAATGTGCAGTCTTTAGTCCGTTAGTCGCATTTTACGACACACAAGGGAAGAGAGGGGGTGGTAATATTCTTTCACCACTACGCAACACGGTTGAGTGAAATGAACGCAAAAAATTAGTGAAGGAATTGTAATAAAAATTGTACATATACATACACACACCGAAACATTTTTATATATATACATATATATATGTACTCTGTCTGTCTATTCTTTCATACACGTCATAGATGCGCGGGACTTTGTAAACACAACAGAGTGTATATATATATATATATATACTCTCTCGACTTCGTAAACACAACAGCGTATAGGTTAGAACACGCACGGCTTGCTAAATACATACGTTCTGATATTGTAATATTAAAATATGATTTGTTTTTGAATTTATTAAAATTATGACGCGTACACTTGCTAAACACACAAAATGTGGAGATTATAATGCGTATGACTTGGTTAGCACAATAATAAAGAGAGGTTATAGTGCGTACTTGCTAAAAAATACAAAAGCATTTATTATTATCTGTATATAATCTCTACTTACCTAACTCCATCAGCAATATCCGGAACTTGTGCATGCAGAAACACTGTCAGGATTCATTATTATTATTATTTTTTATTATTTTTTATTTACAAAAAACCTGTATACACTCAACAAAAATAATCGTCGCTACACCACACTGTTCAATGCGAAATAGAAATGAAAATATCTGGCTTGCTTTCTATAAGAGAAAGAGAGACAGACAGAGAAACATGCGACGCCGCACAGCTTACAATAGCTTACTATAGCAAAAAGTGTCGTGACAACTTTTCGTAAGAATTTTTTCCGTCTAGCCCCCTTTCACAACGCGCGATAAGGAACTTCGTTCCAAAAACATAATACACTTTACCCAACCGGGAATTGAACCCGCTTTACTAATCTGCCACCGAGGCCGGCCATAAATCCAGATGAACCAAAATCATAGGCTTATCATATTGCAGCCGAGTGGGCCTGACGTTCGATTCAATTACCGACAATTTATGAACGGCTCACGGAAGAAAATTTTATTTGATAGAATTTCCGATTGAGTCGTGTCTAGGGTTACCAGGCCATGCCGGACTGTCCGGCTGGATTTGTCCGGTTTTTTTTACATTCGTGTCCGTTATAGTAGTCCTGCCTGTAAGGCTTTTGTTAGGCGGATGGTCATCGTGCCTGCCCTCGTCAATAGATGCAGCGAAAGCGAGTTCCGCCACTACCTTACACCGGCACGCAAAACTCGTAATTCCAATATAAAAATTAATAAAAGAATATTTTTTTTAGACACATTAAAAATTCTATTAATTGAGCACTGATCAGTGCGCAGCCGCAGTTGAATGGTCAATGGCAAAATGTCCAGCTAAATATGAATCTTTGTCCGGCTTTTCTACTGCCTGCCAACCCTAGTCGCGTCGCCGGCATCGGTCCGCTCCGGCCGATTTCCCATTATTATCGATTGATATTCCGCGATGCTCCGTGACGATTTGACGATTCCATTCGATATGACAACGGTAACGCGACGATTGTCGGCCGAATAGCTGGAAGGGGCAAGGTAACACAATTGAACTGGAACTGTACTGATAAGTAACCGCTGTAAAATGTTATTACGACTCGCGATGAGGTTTGAAGGCAATTTGCGACTGAAAATGGAATCTGGGTCGGTGTATTTCGGGATTTCTTAAATGCTTTTAAGAGAAAATTGTACACTCACAGAGATGATTGATGTTATGGAATTCGTGTTTTTTGTCATTTTTATACTTTGTAGCGTTTAGTCTACATAAAAATTGATCTAGTGGCAGAGCGCTCGGCTTGATATCTGGAGGTACTGGATTCTATTCCCCGGCAGGGCCAAGGGTGTTTTGTTAACTTTCAAGGCATAGCTCTGTTGTGATCACCAAGCCCGCATTTGTAAACGTAGAAAAAACCAATTGGCTACTTGATAGTTTTCGAAAAAGTATTTAAAAAAATACATACAAAAATACAATAAACATTATTTTTCTTCATTAATATTAAATTTCGTGCGAAAACGTTTGGTCACGTGACATTTGGCCCTGTGACGTCACACCTCAATAAACAAACAATTTTTTCTTGAAACCTGACAGATAGTTTTTGTTTATTTTGTGAGATGTGACGTCAAACGGAGCTCAATCATGGCCGACCGTGTATCGGGTCTTGTAATCCACAGATAAAAAATCGCAAATTTGTTTGTTAAAATATAATATTTACAAGTTATTTTACTTAAAAAAAACTATTCGATAATTATCGTTAAATTATAAAGTACCTTAACCGATATATTTCATATTTTATTGTATTTAATCATATTCAACTCAGTTTCTCAACAGTTAAGCAAAGGCCTTCCCCAAACCCTCCCATACGACTCGATCCCTAGAGCTCCTGTTCACGTCAAGATCGTCTTTCCAACGCTTTTTTGGCCGACCCCTAAGCCGCCGTCCTGTCGCTGAAAGGCAATCAGATTTAACTTGTAATCCCGGTATCCAGATCGTAGCCAATTATACCAAAACAATCCCATACAAAAAACAAATGGTGATGGCCGACAGGTCAACAGCTTGATGTAGGTCATTAGTAAACGTCCCACTGTTGAGCACAGGCCTTTCACATGGACAACAACACAAGCAGAGATTTGACTATATACAGGGTCTAACAATATCAATAAGCGAACGTTTAAGGGGATCATCTATACATCACACTAAGCATGTTCACTAAATTTGGTTCAAAACCAAAGGCTCGTTACCGAGATAATAAACAAAACATTATCATAATTCACCAAAAAATACACCCCTTCCTAACCCGTACAGCTGTACAACACGCACACAAAGATAACCGAACATGCACACTAAACTCGGAGCACACTGAGCTATCTTTTTACTGACGCTTGCGTGCGTTAGTAAAGATACAGCATGTTTCATGATGTGCATTATTTTAATTGACTTAGTTTGTTATAAAACCTAACTTTGAAAAATCACTATAAAATTGGAGCCCATTTGTTGCCATTGTATTCAGAATTATGTAATGATACCGCCCTTACGTTCGCTTATTGATTTTGTTAAATCCTGTATATAACTCACAACTCTAACCCAATGCTATGTTTGGTGGGTTTGTTAGAAAATTAAAAAACATTTGAAAAGTACTGTTTTTTTTTTGACTCGTTATTGTGACTACTCATCCTGCCTGATGGTAAGCAGCCCATGCGGTCCAAAATAACGAGAGCGCTCCTCACCGTGGAACAGCACGGTAACAAGCGCATTCATTCATGACGGCCTGCATAAATGCCGTTTCAAGACCCGGGACTATAGGAGCTGGGAAACGTATGCGCCGGCAAAGAATTCCAAAACAGGTATGATGGTGGTTCCTAAGACCAGCACGTGTAGTTCGGGAGAGAAAAGGAGAGGGCTGGATTAGATCAAAAAGTTCTTCAGAACACTTTCCGTAGTAATTCCGGTAGACGACACTGACAGAAGCAATGCAGCTAGAAGTCTTGTATATGTGAACACGGCTTTAATAGAAGTTAAATTATTTATTATTTAGCCTTATCATTACAAGCTGTGTGCATAGAGGCTCTATTAAAGAATAGGTACTACCAACCCCTCTCTTCCCTTGGGTGTCGTTAAAGGCGACTAACGGACTAAAGACTGCATAGACAACCAACAGCAAAGAGCGGCGGCGATGGGCTCACGGTTTATTCGCAAATTGTCAAATTCGCAAATTGTCAAGTTTTTAGAATTTCTAGTACTTTAGGTTTAACAATAATTAAAGTCAACTAATTAATAGGTAGAAAATATGCCTATTTAT
This sequence comes from Scoparia ambigualis, assembly GCA_963921215.1. NCBI lineage: Eukaryota > Metazoa > Arthropoda > Insecta > Lepidoptera > Crambidae > Scoparia > Scoparia ambigualis. The sequence continues at coordinate 28,799,313 of OY992503.1, forward strand.
TAGTTGACTTTAATTATTAGTAACCCTAAAGAACTAGAAATTCTGAAAAATTGACAATTTGCGAATTTGACAATTTGCGAATGAATCGGGCTCACCACCTATCATGCTGAGCACATGTGCAGTTGTATATTGGTGAAACATGGGCTATGGCAGAGATTGCTTCTGCGGTGCTCATTGCCTAGTCTCGGACTAACCCTTTGTGGATAATAGTCGTGAATATATGTATATATATATTTACAGGATTTTTTTTATTTGTGCACTTATTTTTTTATATCATTCAGTAACGTTACCCTCAAACCCCAGCGGTGTCATGAGACCGCAACTACAAAAACACACTTGACTTTGTACCCTGTCTTCATAGACTTACAGACTACTTTAGTATGAACAAGTTTGGTTATTTCGGTTCTGTGGTACATCTTATGCATTGTTATCGCAAAATATCGCATAGTCTATGCTCGATTCTGTCAAATTTGACGTTGACAGTTGCGCCAAAAATTGTGTCAAAAAATGTCCAAGACTGAGGGGACATCATTTTCATCTTATTTAAATTTTATTATTATTCATTATTTATTTAATTTGTCCGGCACAATAAAAAATAACTCGTGGAAACCGGGCGAACGAAAGGTCATGTGTAACGTAAAGGCACATGAGTAAAGAAACGGTTTTCTTTACTCATGTGGTAAAGGTAACCTAACCTAGGTATCCTGTGGTATCGTAATGTGTCAGAGTTCAATTGCGCGGTCCCGGTCGACTGACCATGATTAACGGTATTTTTGTGGATACGTTTGATCAATTTTAGTTTCTTTATTATACACAAAAAAAAAACTTAATCTGTAGCTCTAGATTAAGACACTCTATAATTTTAAGAAAAGTGCACAGATAAAAAAATCCTGTATAATTCGTATCATCAAGCAACCTAAAACAGTAGTGACCATACTAGCTAATACCACTACCGCGTAAATGTTTCTGCATAAACTCATTACATCATACATAGCCGACGGCGGATCCTCTTCCTAAGAACTCTCCACCAATTTCCCCACTTTAAGTCCACTTAGGTACTTACTCCTCTTCTTATTTAAATCCCGGGAGAAAAGGGAAATTTGCTTCTAAGTTAAACGAACAGAAACCTCCTCCATCGAAAGAAACAATTTTCTGCTGAGCAAATTTTATACCCTATATACTCGAAGTAATATAATATACCTTCTGTTGTTACGAAGATGCGCATGATTTTAATTAATTCTAACTGTTGTTGGATTGTTCCGAAATAAAATATTATGTTTCTAATTAGAATTTCCATAGAAAGAGGGATAGCTCGTAATTGTGGGGTATATTTAATTGAAATGCGGGTGTCTAAAACGTTAATTTATACAGTTTTTTTTCATTTTTAGAATAGAAATGGAAAATATCGGTGTGATTTTGTTTTTTGATCATGTCCGAAATGACAGACAGGCAGAATCATGGATGTCCATGGGTACATACATACATACATATAATCACAAATATATCCCCGAAGGGTTAGTCAGAGACCGCAAAAGCAGTCCTCTACCATTAGTCCACTTTTCACCAAATAGCGACTACACATGTGCTCAGCGTGACAGGTGGTGAGCCCATCGCCGCTCTATGCTGTTGGTAGTATGTGCAGTCTTTAGTCCGTTAGTTACTTTTTACGACACCCAAGGGAAGATATAGGGTGGTAGTATTCTTTCACCGCTACGCGTCACGGTTAGGTATTGACTTATAGTAGTACAGTTTATGAACTGCACTTTATCCATTAATTTAATAAATAACATATTTTTTATAGAAACTAAGTCTAATGTTTTATATTTTAGCGTTTTATTAACGCTTAAATATACTGAAGCAAAATTTTAAACACTGAAAAAAGACGACCACCTCAGGCGGGTATCGAATTTCGACGGTTGAAAGCCAGACCTCGGTAGCCAAGTGGTTAAGGCGGCCGCCCGGAATGCGGAAGGTGCGTGGTTCGAAACTAAGTCTTTTGAGAGTTGGTTTGTGATACACCACCGCTAAGGTCTAGTGGTTTGATAACTGATCTCAGACTCAGTAGACTTTCACCAAGTCTACTCTAGTCTAAAGCTAGTTATTTCGAAGTAAATATATAACTCTTTAGACTCTAAATACCAATATTTTAAAGAGACGGAAATGTTTCGCCCTTTCAAATTAAGTTACCTCTAGTTAAAGTGGATTTTAGAATCGACGCTATTGTAAGTCAAACGGAATGGAGGACGTCACTTTGGCCTATTAGCAAGTTGAAATTATCAGGCGTTTTTCACAATACTATATTAATTACTAGGGCCACATTCGATAGAGAAACGTAAAAAACGGAACATAAAAAAAAATGTCTGCCTCAGGCGAAAATCGATTCCGCGTCCTCAGTAATCCGGGCGGAAAGCAATTATTTGAGCGTTTTTCAACGCAAATAATCAAATATTACGAATCTTTAAAGCAGTCTTATCCTAATCTGAATGTTTAAAATAGGTACTGTGAAATATTTTCGTTCAGATCTCTGAGAATGTACATTCTAAGAGGTTTGTTAAGACACTGTTGCCATAAAAACAAAGTCTAGAGTGTTAAAAAATCCTGCGGTGGCGGAGTGGTCAACCCAGCCACCCGGATTGCGGAAGACGCGGGTTCGATTCCCGCCTGAGGTAGACATTTTTTACATTGTTTCGTTATCTTCGATCAATAATATTTTTAAAAATATTGTAATATTATTGACAATTATTTGTGCAAATATCTATTGTCACTGGGATTTTTACTTTCTCTTATGAGAGATTCATTAGAAACCACTAACAATTAGGTATGTCATTAATAATTATAATGCAAGCAGAAAAGAAGATGTAAAGCGTTCATATGAGCATAACAATTATAGTGCAGGAATTGTGGAAAACTGGTAATTAATGATTTTACAGTCCCTCTGAAAATAAGATTAAGAAAAATTCTCATAAAGATTTTAATTACAAGAAAAAACTCATTAGTCTTTTTTAAACTAGCCGGAACGATTTCATTTAAGCCGAAACACTAATAAACCTTAGTCTACCTCATTAAATTACAGCTTTTTAATTTTGGAGTTCTAACTTATAGCCAGCTTTATTTATATCTAAAATGTAGAGCATTCTGTTAAGGCTAGGTGTTAGTGAAAAATTAAAATAACACGTTCTTAGAATTACTTTTTGAAGTAGTAAACAATAAAATTAAAATCTGCGAAAATTATGAAATATTGTTGAGGCTTTATTCTGTGAAATACACCCGATGGAAACACGATTTTATAAAGTTGGCTCGATAGAATAAATTCACAAAGTTACATATTTTTTTGTCATTTTATCTTCTTTTCCAGGTTTTATTCTTAAAATAAGTGATTTGATATTATGAGTCATTTACCAAAATGAAGCTTGTAAATAACTTGAGTTATTATAACCGATGGTTTTTTATTTTTTACATCTATCAATTTTTTAAAATATAAAACGCGAATATTTGCGCCGCTTCGCTGGTATATCCGTCCCTTACCGTTGTACGGTCGAGAGAACGCTCGAAATACCTCCCCTTAAATTTAAAAACTGTTTTACATACATACCTACACATAATAAAGACTATTATCCCCGAAGGGTTAATCAGAGAGGCAATGAGGACAGCAAAAGCAGTCCTCTACCATAGTTCACTTTTCACTAAATAGCGACAGCACATGTGTTCAGCGTGACAGGTGGTGAGCCCATCGCTGCTCTATGGTGTTGGAAGTATGTGCAGTCTTTAGTCCGTTAGTCGCCTTTTACGACACCCAAGGGAAGGGAGGGGGTGGTAGTATTCTTTCACCGCCACGCGACACAGTTACTGAACTGGAAACTGTTTTAACTAAATACTAACTAAATTAGTACAATACTATAACAGATTATGAGTCATAGTATTTTGATTAAAAAATGTTTGTTTTGTTACCCTAATAATTATACGATTTTGTTACCTACTTAGATTAAATAAAATTAGATTGCACTACCTGTCATTGTCAATGTCTCTATGATTTTATTATTTTAATTCCTCTAAAGAAAACTTAGTATTTATTTATTTAGGTATATATTATAATATGTAAATATGTATATAATACGTTTAAGCATATATAAATATATAAGTAAGTATATGTATGATTTATGTACAAGTTAAATCTATATAAACACCATGACTGCCCTTTCAATATTAACTGTTTCTTCTATCCAGTCCAACATGGTTGCCTGGAAGAAATTGCTGTTTAGCGATAAGGCCGCCAATTGTATGTACTATGTTTTTGTCCTTTTGTATGTTTTCTGTGGTGTACAATAAAGCATATTTTATCTTATCTTTATCTTTAGATTGTACTAATTAAGTGATATATTTACTAGTTCCTCATTGTTCAAGCACTGGGCTTTAATGTATTCATCAGAGCTACAATGTAAATACAGGCGATATAAACTTAAAGGAAACAGTTGTCTGTATAGGGCAACGTATATTTTTAGAGTGACAAGCAAAAGGTAAATAAGCAAACCATTGACATGATAGATATTAAAAATTAAGCGATCTAGAACTTCGCAACTAACCACAAATTAATATCTTAAAACGGTTTTATGCTCACACCTGCATAAAAGGCTTTGTGCTCACACTGCTACTTTGCTGCTACTTTGCTAGATGCTACTTTGTAAAACTCTAATCAAAGAATAATAAATAAATAAATAAATAAATAAAAAAAGACAGTATTATTTGTTCAATCTGTACCAGCTCGTTTCGTTTCTTATAGCGCATTAGGTACACCAACGGCGTCGCATTTCGTTATGATTTACAGCACATATCGACGGCGGAAATTTCAAATGTCGTAAGGGACAAACCCCTACTTTACTGTAGGACAAAAAAACAAACTTCAACTTTTAAAAATGTCATAACTTATTAATTTTTCGTGCTATTGTGGTGTTTGTTGGATAGTTTTTTTTTTAAATTGTTTTATCTTTTCTATAGTAAATGTTAAATCTAAATATCTCAAGCAATTAAAAAGTTGATGTCCCTTACACACTGCAAATTTAGAAGAACTGTCCGTTATGATACGGAAAAAAATACTTTTATGAGATAAATGTCCCTTACGCCCTAACTGTAATGGAAACAGTATTGTTATAAATACCCAAAGATTTTGACAATGTCACAGTAAAATGTTGTAAAGCTAATAAAAAAATTATAATAATGATGTAAGTAACAGCAACGGCAGAAATAAAATTAGAATTTACAGAAAATAGTCCTCATTACAGAATAATTATTACTGGCATGGTAATCTCTGGGATCAGTTTGTTATCTATAGTATAAGAAATTTTATGTCTGATAGCAATAAAAATTAAGTAATTAGCAAATGTTATATAAGTCATTTAAAATCGCAGTGATAGTTGTTAGTAGTCGCCTTCTACGACTCCCACGAGAAGATAGGGTAGTCTAAGATCCGAGTATACAACGACCTTTACCTGGCCGGTTAATGGATGAAAAGTATTTTATATCAAATTTAATAAGTTAAAAAATATATTGCGTGTGGGCTGGCTGAAAAAATTTAGTCCATTATATGATTAATTAAATATTTAAAAATTATTTTCATTAAACATGCACTGGTTTTTATTATAGATAAATTACATAGGTATTAGGTACCAATCGAAAGTATAAAGCCTATAGAATATGCAAACGTTAGGTTGACTATTTTTTTCCCGTCATAACTATTTGTAGGCAGGTGTTAACAGGTAAGTCAATATTAGTAATTTGCAACCGTCTGGTTAATAAATAAAAAAAATATAAATAAAGATAATCTCATGACAAACACACACACACACCAAACGAGAATAATGTTAGTTTTTTTTATGTTAAATTAATCATTATAGGTACTGGACTGAAATTTTGCAGCCAACCCACTCGCGATATATTTTTTAACATATTAAATTTGATATAAAATACTTTTCATCCATTAATCGGCCCGGTGAAGGTCGTTCTATACTCGGATCTTAGACTACCCTATCTTGCCGTGGGAGTCGTAGAAGGCGACTGAGAAATCAACCCCGATGATGGGTAGTACCACCGTCATACTGCGATCGCCAGCGCACCTGCCAAGCGTGGCCATTACGGCAACTTTCTCCTCAATGAATGACAGCACCAAACTCCGGTCCCTAGTCCCCGGTGGCCCCACTCGCCCTAGCTACGGTAGCGGCCAAGGCAGTGACGGGGCAGGGGGTGCTAAGAATCTCCGGCAGAGACCTGGCTACCGCCGACAACGAACTTTGGCCCTGGCAACTTACAACACACGTACACTGCGGACCGACGAGAAGGTTTCCGAACTGGAGGAAGAATTGAGAAAGATATGATGGGACATCGTGGTATTATCTGAGGTCCGAAGAGAGGGGAGGACTCTTGAAGACTGGAAACTTGCTCTATTTCCAGGAGGGCGAACATCTGTCCTAGGATGGTGTCGCGTTTATCGTTCACAGCTCTCTCGTGAACAACGTTGTCAAGACCGGAAGTGTGTCGTCGAGGGTAGCGTACCTCATACTTAGAATAACCAAACGGTATTCGTTAAAGGTTATACAGGTATACGCTCCGACTACGGCACACCCCGATATTTAGATGGAGGCTACGTATGAGGACATCTTTAGAGCCATACAAGTCTCCAAAACTTATTACACCGTTGTCATTAGACATTAACGCAAAATAAGGCAAACGAAGCGGCGATGAGCTGAAAGTGGGTCGATTTGGAGTTGGAATTCGGAACCACCGGGGCCAACTGCCGGCAGACTTTCTGGAAAGGGAGGGACTCTTCATGATGAACTCGTTTTTTAAGAAAGCTAAACACAACAAGTGTACCTGGCTAAGTCCCGATGGTGCAACAAAAAATGAGATCGACTTCATCACGTCGACGAGGAAGCAAATATTCAATGATGTCTCTGTGATCAACGCGTTCAAAACTCGCAGTGATCACCGGTTGGTAAGATGCACAATAAACATCAATATAAAGCTGGAAAGACGTCGATTGATGAAGTTTACGCTCCGTCCTGCACCCATCCAAATCCAAACCCTGAAAGCTTCCAGCTGGAACTGCAAAATTGCTTCGAATGGCTGAAGGATTGCGAAGACGTGAACGGTTACAACAACAGGTTTGTGAAAACTGTCCATGCGGTTGGGTCTAAGTTCTTCAAAACTGGAAGAGGTCGAGAAGTTCTATGGACAGCTATACACATCAACGCGCCCATCTGTACAAAGCTTAGCTACAGACCCCCTAGAGCTTTAACCGCCTCCGTGGTCTAGTGGCTAAGCCACCGGTTTCAGACCCAGAGGTCCCCGGTTCGATTCCCAGCGGGGGTACATCTTTGTGTGCTCGGTTTGGTTGGTGGTAGGGCTGTTGAGTCCGCCTGGCTAGCTACCACCATCTTATCTAAGTCTGTCGCCATAACAACGATGTTTATAGCATAGTTGTGTTCCGACATTTAGAGATAAGATAGCCAGTTCCTCAATGGTTGAGGATTCCGGGTGAAGCGCGCTTCCACCTTCGGCCTTATCGTCACTTTTCATCAGGTGAGATGAGGGCCAAGCGCTTACCCGTTACCCGTAAAAAAAAAGCTAACCCGACACTACACCGAAGATATCCCGGACATCAGCCTGTACGAGATTGGTATGGATCTCAATCAGCTGAGGAACAGCGAGGCATTGGGAGCTGACGGAATTACGGCTGACATTCAAAAAGCAGGCGGAAGAACAGTACTCGCAGCTCTTCAGAGACTATTTAATTCCGTCGTACTCGGAGGTAGAACGCCAGAAGCGTGGCATGAAAGTGTGGTTATGTTATTCTTTAAGAAGAACAACAAGACCGTACTGAGGATGTACAGACTAATTTAAATGTCGTTAAACGCGCTTAGTAACTATCAATTCATTTTCTGCCTTTCGTTTAATTGTAGTAAGTATTATTTTTTTCTGTATTTTTACAGTTCTAAATTACTTACAACTACAGAAACCCTGCATTACTTAGTTAGATTTATAGATGTAACGGACAAACATGTAATATTCGTTCTTCTTACGACAAAGTATATCAAAATATATTTTTATACCCAATGTCGTAAGGGACTTTGTGTAAAATCTCGTCGATACTTACGCCAAATTGTATTCTTAGTTTCACATTATTACTTTCCAAATTTTGTTGTAAAGGCATTATATTTTTTTGTGTAAACCTTACGACGTACATTATTGTCACATAAAGATCCTTACAACGTTCAGGAAACCTCAAAAATGATTACGATGACAAAATATGCCCTATACAACTTGAGATTTTAATATTTTTGTCACATATTACAAAGTGATAATCGCCGTAACTTCTAAACTGTAAGAGATAACAAAATTTGAAATAGACAGATCGATAGAGAATTAAATTTTGAGTATAATGGTGCATCAAGTGTACTTCCGAGAAAATGTCCCTTACGACATTTAAAATTTCCACCGTCGATATCATGTAAGCATGAAAACTTGTGACACAAAGAGGAAAGTTTATCAAAGGGGAACACTAGCAGTATCATTCACCTATGGAGAAAACGAGCTTGGAGCATAAAATTACATAAGTACACACGGCGTCAGATCAACCTACCCAAAACTGTCAAATTTCTACAATCAATTTTGAACTTTATAGTTTGGTTCTAAGGATCAATATTCATTGGAGAAATTTGACAGTTTAGGGTAGGTTGATCTGACGCTGTGTGTACATACAAAGATTCGCGACTATTATCCCCAAAGAGTTAGTCAGAGACTAGGCAATGTGAACCGCAGAAGCAGTCCTCTGCCTTAGTCCACTTTTCACCAAATAGCGACTGCACATGTGCTCAGCGTGATAGGTGGTGGGCCCATCGTCGCACTATGCTGTTGGATGTATGTGGAGTCTTAAGTTCTTTATTATTGAAATTTTTGCATTCACAATGCTATATTTACTATTCTCGAATGGGATTCGAACCCATGACCTTTGGATTGCCGGTCCACTGCTCTAACCGCTAAGCTACCGAGACCCCAGAATACTTGTTGAATTTTTTATAGTATAGTTTATGATTTACGCTGCGAGTCAGCGGTATTACGTTACTGTGACCTTTACCCTCACAGTCGAAAGAAATACCATCGCCAGTATTTAACAATCGATAAAGACGTAATAAAATTGCTTTATCTTTATTATTGAAATTTTTGCATTTACAATTATATGTAGCTATAGGATAAAATGTTTACTAGAAAAAAACAATCAGTCTCAGGAAAGCTCCAATAGGATTCGAACTCATGACCTTTGGATTACCGGCCCACTGCTCTAACCGCTAAGCTACCGAGACCCCAAGAGACTCGTTGAATTTTTCCTAGTAGTTTGTGATTTACGCTGCAAGCCAGCTGTATTACGTCACCTAATCTATCTTCACAGTCGAAAGAAAAACTATTGCAAGTATTTAACAATCAACAAAAACGTAATTGCTTATAAATATCTTTATTATTGATATTTTTGCATTTACAATGCTTTAAATAGATATAGAATAAAAAGTTTACTACATTTTTTTTTTGGTAGACTGTGAGGGTAAACTTCACAGTGACGTAATACCGCTGGCTTGCAGCGTAAATCACCAACTTCTAGAAAAAAATAAACGAGTCTTCTGGAGTCTGGGTAGCTTTGCGGTTAGATCAGTGGACCGGCAATCCAAAGGTCATGGGTTCGAATCCCATTCGAGCTTTCCTGAGACTTGTTTTTTTCTAGTAAACAGTTTAGTCCTTTAGTCGCCTTTACGACGCCCACGAGAAGAGAGGGGTTGGTACCTAGTATTTTTTCAGTGAGGCGCTACACACATGGCAAGCATAAAATGAGGTTCGGAATAATTCTTTTTAATACAGTAAAAGTCGGCCAAATTAAATAATAAAGCCACAAAAACGTTTGCGTAATGTTATACCGCCAAATCATATATCTCTCGTTTTTTAACCTAAAGTAGATTTTATCGCGTTTTCACATTGTGTTTTCATTGTCGTTCGCATACGTGACTTTTTGTCAAATCACGTATTTCCATAGCCCTTTGAGGGCGAACCGCGTAAAGAAATATTGTGGGTACGAGTTATGTTATGTTACGTTCGCGGCAATGTTTATTTTAGTAAATTCAGGGAATATGTCAAATCGCAATTTACTCATTTGCATAGATAAATGTTATTACTCTCTGAAAAAAAATCAAGAAAATACTTGAAGGCGTTTATTTATTTATAGTTATTTATTAAAACGTATGTAGATATTGTGTTTATTTTATTTCAAAAGAACTCGGTAAATCATTACCTAATATAAAATAAAGTCGCCGTTTTTTTGTGTCTGTGGCTCAGCTTTATTCATCTGAACCACGCAATGGCTCTTTAGGCGGTTTTCACTTTTTTATGTAAGACGGAGGCAAACGAGCAGGCGGGTCACCCTGATGGAGAGCAATCACCGCCGCCCATGGACACTTGCAAAACCAGAGGAGTCGCAGATGCGTTGCCGACCTTTAAAAAAGGAATAGGATTAAGGAAGGAATAGGAATTGTGAGGGGGGGGGGGAGGGGCCTCCGGAACTCTCACTGGCCGAACGAAACACTACAGCACAAGTGCCATTATTTCACGCCGGATATTCGTGAGAGGGTGGTATTACCCCGGGCGAGCCGGCACTATGCGTGCTCCAACGGAGCGTGCACCACCCAGGGGTCACGTGTAGGGTCTCTAGGGTAAACCTACGGACGCGAGTAACTTTAACCCCCCTTACAGAAAGAGCGTTAACTGAGTATGGTTTTTGTTCATAATTTGTTGATATTTTGTACAAAATGGCTGAGCTATGACTGGTGTTTCTAAGTTGGCGTAGACGGAGGCGCGGGCTGGCCGCTAGATATTAAAAAGACTTTGCGGCCACGTGAACAGCGATACGGCCAAATAAATCGTCCCAACCACCGTTACGATTCACATACAGTCGACATCAAACTATAAAGACTATTTTCGCTAATAATCCCTAATTTTCCCGTCAGTTCAAACTTAAAAATATTTTTGCTTACTGATTTTTTTCATCTTACAGTAAAAAGAAAAGTAGAAAAAGTAGCTGTCAGTAAAATAAATTTAAGTAAGTATTCACTTTTAATATTGCCACCGCCTGCTATTGAGCAGCACTTGAGAACGACTCTACCGATTAGGCTTATTTCTTTTTCGTTGTGCTCGTAATTTTTTTAACAAGGTTTGTTTCAAAAAGAAATATTGGAAAATCCACGGGAAAAGACGCATTTTATTGTAGCTTTATTAATAAATAAAAAATGTACGTCCCCTCTCCTTATATCACTAAGTTATTTGTACTGGCACCTCGAGACCAACCGTTAGGTTATGCAAGAAGTGCCAGACGTGCCTGCGCCAGTAAACTAATCGCGCAGGAGACTATCTGCTTTAGGTCTTGACGCCAAATCAGTGCCCGCCGAAGCGCGCTCTTCATTCGGTACTCATAAGACTAGTGTATCTCGGGAGAGTTTCCCCCTAAACACGTGTAGTTCACTGCCTATGGTCCTGATAGGTAACCGGAGTCAAGCTCGCTCACTTCTCGTCTCGTTGCACGAAGGGCACAACTCGCAGTTGCCACTGCTAGGGTCGTCGACTCTAAAGTCGACTCCTAAGTGTCCACCTTGGTAGCGGAGTAGTAAGCACACTCACTTCTCGGAACCCATCCGGGCGCCTAGCCAGTTCCCACGTCCTACGCGGCTGGCTGGACTGGAGGCTACGGCATCTGGGAGGCCGCCTCTACTAGTTATCCAGACTAATACCGGAGATGTCAACACCAATGTCTAATGAGAACCACCGGACAAAGCTGCCAACTATAAGGGAAACTGACGTTCCCGCAGGACCTTTCGTTTCTGGCCCCACAGAGACCGCTACTAGGCCCCGCTCGCTGTGCGCGAGTTTGGAAGTCCTGGCACACAATACCAGGACAAACCAACATTCCCAAACTCTACAGTTAACCACGAGCCACTACGAGTCCAACCCACGTCCGGATCCCGCCGGAGGCGCGCGTCAAAGCACAACCAGCGGGGGGCTGAATGTACAATGATGAATACCTATGAATGTACATCCCCTCTCCTTAATTCACTTAGTTTTATTTGTACTGGCACCTCGAGACCAACCGTTAGGTTATGCAAGAAGTGCCAGAAATCCCTGCGCCAGTAGAACACTCGGGCAGGAGACCATCTGGGTTAGGTCTTGACGCCAAATCAGTGCCCGCCGAAGCGCGCTCTTCGTTCGGTACTCATAAGACTAGTGTCTTGGGAGGATTTCCCCGTGAACACGTGTAGTTCACTGCCTATTGTCCAGATAGGTAGCCGGAGCTGTCGAGCTCGCTCACTTCTCGTTGCACGAAGGGCACAACTCGCAGTTGCCACTGCTAGGGTCGTCGACTCTAAAGTCGACTCCCAAGTGTCCACCTTGGTAGCGGAGTAGTAAGCACACTCACTTCTCGGAACCCATCCGGGAGCCTAGCCAGTTCCCACGTCCTACGCGGCTGGCTGGACCGGAGACCTACGGCATCTAGGAGGCCGTCTCTACTAGTTATCCAGACTAGTACCGGAGATGTCAACACCAATGTCCAATGAAAACCACCGGACAAAGCTGCCAACTATAAGGGAAAATCACGTTCCCCGCAGGACTTTTCGCTTCTGGCCCCTCAGAGACCGCTACTAGGCCCCGCTCGCTGTGCACGAGTTTGGAAGTCCTGGCACACAATACCAGGACAAACGAACATTCCCAAGCTCTACAGCTAACCACATGCCAATACGAGTCCAACCCATGTCCGGATCCCGCCGGAGGCGCCTGGTTAAAGGCACGACCAGCGGGGGGCTAGAACCAGAACCCCGTAGTACCTCTGAAAACACAACCGGACCCGTAGTTCCAGTTGCGATACCCTATCTATTGAGGTCAGTAGATAGGGACAATACTGGACATAAATGTACAATCGAAGAACATTCCGGCCGACCACTTTCCGACGAAATTCGCTTGCACATGATCTACGCGCACGCTAATAGCTGCGTCCACACTAGCCGAGAGAAAGTGAAAGTGAAACTACTTAGTAGATTGAAATGAAATACTATTTACGGATTAACTCGCGTTTAATTTTACTTCATTACGTAGTTTTTTAGTTTCCGGACTTTTCTAACCCGTGTCCGTGGTCACAGGAAAACTGTCTCCCTGTAAAGGGTTACCCTCTAGTAAAAACTGGGCCCTGATTCTGTTTCGCAATCTATAGATTCCACACCTAAACCTTACCGCGCACAAACGTCAAACGCATACGTTTATGGGAAGATATCGTAACTTTTTAAGGAATTAACGTGGTTTTGAAACAAGGGATCGTTATAGAATAAGGGCCCTGTCTTATGTAGTAAAATTAAACGCGAGTTAATCTGTAAAAAGTGTTTCATTGCGCTCGTTTAAACCTTAGAAAACAATAATTAGCAAATGTGTTATATTTTGTGGCTCCTGGTCACCGTTATAATAATTTTTAAATTCACGTTAACGAAAGCTCGTTTCGCTAACGCAGCGCTGTTGTTTTTAACGCTGCTATTTCGTTTCAGCGAGCGTTACTGTGAGCCGTTGTGATTAGCATTTCGCTGAGCTGCTATTTTTTTGTCAGCTGTAGTTACTGTGGCTTTATCAAGAGAAAAATGAAATTGAATTTGTTGACGAACAGTAAATAATGTTAACGATGAATGAACAGACGAAATATTTGAACGGGGTTTAACACACCAACTTAGAAAAGATTTTGATACTCGACTTTACGACCGAGTTGCACCAGTCATGTTCACGGATTGACTGCTGTCGCGATGTTATGTGTAGGGTATATTTACGAGTAGTTGTGTCTTAAACCTCGTTTAAATAGTTTGTTTATAATGGAACGCGCCTAAAAGTGTGTGGTGAAATGTGGTGAAGTAAGGGTTAGTCAGAGACTAGGCAATGAGGACAGCAAAAGCAGTCCTCTACCATAGTCTACTTTTGACTAAATAGCGGCTGTACATGTGCTTAGCGTGACAGTCGGTGAGCCCATCGCCACTCTATGCTGTTGGATGTAATGGCAGTATTTAGTCTGTTAGTCGCCTTTTACGACACCCAAGGGAAGAGGGGGTGGTTTTATTCTTTTACCGCTACCCTACACGGTATAACAGTTTGTGCAGGAGTTTAACTATATTTGGCACGATTGGTTGCGGTACCACTTTCAAAAAGCTTTCCTGTGTACGTACTTTTTTTTTACTTACTTCCCGTAAGAACATTCTGTTTAATAGCACATTCTGTATAATTAGATAGAGAATGTACTAAGGAAGTGCTATGCTGAGCTTTTTGTAGCTGTGTGCTCATTTATTTTTATTAGAGGTAAGCAGACTGTGTAAAATGCAGATTTCTTAGTAAACTTCATTATCTTAAAGCTCTATACTTCAGCTCCATACACTTACTGTAGTAAGTTATACGACAAATAGATTGATTGTTTATTTCGGCCGTCGCAATAACATCTTTAGGCTATATTTTCCAAGTTGTCAAATAAAAAAAACCTTTTTAATATTTTCATGGACGTTATAATAATTTTATTGAGTAAAGATCAAGGAGCATATACCTAATCTGGAGAGCGCACGAGCTGCCGATTTACGGTCCGAGTGAGTTGAGTGAGTTCATCAGGCTGACATACGTAGACAGACGCTATCAATATGTCACCCATATGGGTGACAACGGGTGACCATCATAATAAAATTTCCTAAAGACATAATAATAATTATAATAAAACTGTTGCTAATGATAAATAAGGATAGAAAATATAAAACTTAGATTGAAACGAGGTGCGCCCTCGGTTCCTCACATTAGAACACATGCGACCACACAATATAAGAAAGTAATGTTACTTCTTGATGTCTTAAAATAACTATAATGTAAGATTTAGAGTAATAAAACACAAAGAATCTTTAGAAACATTTGTTTTTTAATTAGCTTTTATGAGCTTTGCCTTAATTCCTCAGCACCCGACGACGCCTTGCTGTTCTTAAGGTGTTTGAGAGCCATTAGTAAGCATACCATACATGCTGATGTCTTCTTCACAATACATTTATGAAAATTTTAATTTATGTTCATAAAAATAATGAAATGTTTTAAAAAACAGTGATATTCACAATGTAAACACTAGAAGTAAGAACAAATTAGCAGTACCTTATACTAGGCTCCATAAAATAAATAATTCTTTTAAGGTTCTGTGTGTAAGATTTTACAACAAAGTACCAAATGATATTCAGACATTAGATCTTAATAAGTTTAAAATCAAAATAAAAGAAAAGCTTTATAAAAAAGCTTATTATAAAGTGTCAGATTACACAGAAGACAAAACAGCTTGGATCTGAAATGTTCCAAGCACTTCAACAGCTATTTCTAGTTTTCTTTATCTAATTGTATTGTAGTT
This sequence comes from Scoparia ambigualis, assembly GCA_963921215.1. Lineage (NCBI taxonomy): Eukaryota > Metazoa > Arthropoda > Insecta > Lepidoptera > Crambidae > Scoparia > Scoparia ambigualis. The sequence continues at coordinate 28,814,785 of OY992503.1, forward strand.
TTGTTTGCATCATTTATTATTTTTTACATTCATATTTTGTATTGACCTCGTAACGACATATTCTTTTTTTTGTTTGTAAATGTCGTTGCTTTTGTGAGCTGTGGTTTCCTGCGCCCATTCTTTGCCACAGTTAAAAAATTATGTCCTGAATGGGTGGTAGGTTTAAAAAGATTTGGACGATTCAAAGTACTTACTATTTGAGTTTATTCAATAAATATATTTTGACTTTGACTTTGACTTCGATATATACGGGGTTATTCTTAGCTCTTTGTTCCGTAGATAAGCTCTGTAGTTAGATATGTGTTTCAGTTAGCTGCGGGGATGTGTAAAGCTGTCCATAGAATTTCTCGACCTCTTCCACAACTTCGGACCTGGACGTAACAGTTGTGCTTTCTGTTCTCATTTGAAGTACTATTTGTATATTATTCAAATTACAAATACAAATTATGTAACGTTACTCTCACTAGGAAAATGAATGGCGCAAAAGAATGAAAATTGACTAAATTTCAAAGGCAATTATGCCAAATAAAATGCTGCCATGTATAAGTATGCCATTGTAAATTCGGTTATATAATATACATTTAGCCAACCAATTATTATACTAAACAATGTTTATGCGTTAAATATGTTCGATTAAAATAATATGTGCCAAGTGAAATTCGAAGCAACGAAATTCTGCCAGAGGGAACCCCGAAGAAATACCGTCTCCCGCGTACGATTCACTTATGTAAAATGAAGCGCTCACTTTTTATTCATCTTTAATAGAGATACGACCAAATAACGAAAAATAATGTTTGTAAACAAATCAACATGATAGAAAATCTGCCAATGTGACTTAAATGTATAAAAGTACCTAATGTCATAGTCATAGTCCAGATTATTATTATTATTTTTTTATTTTTTTCAGTATTATCCTCTTTATTCAACATAATTCTTATTTAAAATATAATCTTAAGTAAAATTTGAAATTAATTAATTAATTAATTTTTAATTAATTTTATTTTAATTTTAAATTTTTATTATTATTCTCTTTATTTAACATTATTCTTAAGTTTAATTTTTTACAATATTTTATATATTTACAATATAAAATATTATAAAAAACTTAACCTAGGTTGCCACCGGCAGCGGGGAAAGACCCAAGCTATCGGTGGTTAGGGCTGCAGAGTGAGGAACCTCCTGACAATACGTGCCGTGTCAAGGACTACTGCCTTTTGCATCTGACCCTTGACCCAACCTTTCAGCGAGAGCCTCTCTAGGTGTTGATCGAGGCTCTTCGCTATAAGGCCGTGTGCCGAAACGACTATCGGTACAATAATGGTTGAATCCACATCCCACATGGCGGTAACCTCGTGAGCCAAGTCAAGGTACTTACTGAGCTTGTCCTTCTCGGCTTTCACGAGGTTCTCGTCATGAGGTATGGTGATATCAACCAATATTGCTTGGCGCTGAGATCGGTCGATCACCACGATATCAGGCTTATTAGCGACAATAGTCCTGTCCGTGATGATAGAGCGATCCCAGTAGAGCGTTGCATGACCATTTTCGAGAACTGGCGCAGGTGCGTACTTATAGTACGGCACCTCTGATTCAACAAGGCCATATCGAAGAGCAAGTTGCTGGTGAATTATTCTGGCTACTTGGTTGTGTCTGTGCAAATACTCTCCGTTAGCAAGATGAGAACAACCGGAAATAATATGTCGGAGTGATTCTCCAGGACGGCGGCATGCCCGACAGATGTCGACCGTACCGTCCTTCATAATATATTTCCGGTAGTTATTCGTCTTGATAACTTCATCTTCAATGGCACAGACAAAACCTTCGGTTTCCCCAAAGAGGTCACCGAAACGTAGCCAGTTCACCGAGGCAGGCAAATCTACATCAGGCCCAGTTAGAGCCCGATAGTAGCGCCCGTGTAGCACCTTGCTCTTCCATATGTCCTTGCGATCGAGAGTGCTTAGCACCACTGGTTTGCGCCAGTTTTCTGTTGCCAAGGAGAGCGGCGTGAAGTGTCTATCAATTGCCACGACATCCAAATGCATCCCGCACTCACTGTTAAGGAAATAATCCCTGAGACTGCACACCTCACGGTTATGTAGGTCCTTGGCATTTAAAAAGCCGCGACCCCCACATCTCCGCGGGATGTACAGCCTCATAATAGATGAGCGCGGGTGTAGCAGTCTGGAAGTCGTGAGCATTTGACGGACTCTTCTATCCAAGGCGTCCAATTCGGTCTGAGTCCATCTTAGTATGCCAAAGGAGTATGTGAGCAGAGGCATAACCCAGCCATTAAAAACACGCGTCTTATTGCCCCCCGATAAAAGACTGTTAAGTACTTTTCTCAGGCGGCAAAAGAATCGCTGCCGTAATGACTGTTTTATGTCCCCATCCTCAACACCCAAAGACTGTGACATACCAAGATATTTATATGTTTCAACTTCGGAGAGAGATCTGAAGTTTATCGTTTCGGAGAGTTGTAAATTGGTTGAATTTACTACTCTCCCACGCTGTACATGCATAACCGCACACTTATCCACACCAAACTCCATCTTGATGGCACTGCTGAAAGTCTCAGTAATTTTCAGCAGTTTTACCAAGTCTTGGCGGTTTGGTGCGAATAACTTGAGGTCATCCATGTACAACAAATGCGACATAACTTCACCCCCTCTCCGCAGTCGACAGCCTAACCTTGAATTTCTCAATAAAATACTGAGAGAATTCAAAGCTAGGCAAAACCATAAAGGACTCAGACTGTCGCCCTGGAATATGCCACGCTCTATCCTTATAAGATCCTGCGTGGCAAAAACACTATCTCGACATCCTGGTTGACGCAAGACCGTAGTCCACTGCCGCATACATGACATCAAAAAGGATTTTAAAGTTATATCAATTTTATATAACTCTAAAATCCTCACCCACCATGTATGCGGCACCGAATCATAGGCCTTCTTATAGTCAATCCAGGCTGTGGAGAGAGTCCCTCTGCCACGCCGAACCTTCTGGCATATGGTCATGTCAATGAGGAGAAGCTCCTTAGTACCACGGGACCCAACCCTACATCCATTCTGAGTCACGTCCAAAATATTATTTGCAACAATGTGCGAGTTAATTTTTGTTCTCAGAATGGATGTAAGGAGCTTGTATAAAGTAGGTAAGCACGTGATGGGTCTATAATTTTTCGGTTCCGTGGTACTACCTGATTTATGGAGCAGAAAAGTGACACCAGTAGTCAACAAACTTGGGAGTGAGCCGAGCTCTATGGCTTCTTGGAATTGTGTTGCCAGTAACTCGTGTGAACATCGAAACCATTTGATCCAGAAGTTGTGCAATCCGTCCAGTCCTGGGCATTTCCAATTTTGGGCCGTACGGATTGCACAACTTACGTCATCTGTACTAATATTAATAGGCTGCATGGTCTCGATAGGTTCACACGCCTCACTGACAACACTCATCCATTCACCTTCCGTGTGCTCGACGGGCACCGACCAAATGTTGCGCCAGAAATTATTCATGGCATCAACATCCGGTAGCTGCCCGTCGCTCACACGTTGATCAGCTCCTTCCCAACGTCTGTATACTTTTCTTTCGTCACTTTGAAAGAGGCGATTTTGTTGGTATCGTTCCACACGCACTCTGTAGCGACGTATACGGTTTGCCCACGCATAGACTTTTTGCTTCAGAAAGTCAATACGTTCCGTCACACAAGCCATATAGCTTTCCGGTCGGACATCAGTCCCGACAAAGGCTTGTGTGACGAATCGCATGACGCGAGGCCGATTATTGCCATTTCTGAAGCAAATTAGCTTTGCAATGAGTGTCCTGAACCTATTGATACGCCCCTCGATCCTCAATTGCCAAGCAGGGGCAGTCCCGGTTCGCCGCGGTACTCGGTCAGAATCCTGGAATATGACACGAGCAACGCGACACACCGCGATGGCCCCACAATAAAGGATCGAGTGGGTATCAATTAAATTTTCACTGGTTCCAAGATAAGGAACCAGTAAATCGTTCAAGGCACTCATTAACGCCAAATTATGTCTATTCGTGGGCAAACAAAGTATACGCGGCCTAGAGTTACGCGTGTCACGATACTGTAGAATGGCATCGTTCAAAGCGCTCCTCATTTGCTCATTCGCCTGTGTACTTACATTCGTATTTATGAAATCTTCATCATCGGGTACCGGATCTACTCGCGCCACCGAAACCGGCGTCAGGGCCGGTGATTGTGGGGCAGGGCGATCCTGCACCGAAGAAGAAGCCGCACAAATACGCAGTGACTCCAGGCGTAGCCGATCAAGTGCTGACTGATCCAGCAAGTTGTTACGCTGGATCACCCGCACTTGATCCGACAATCGTTGGGCAGACACGTCGATGGTCGGTTCAATGGCCTGAAACAAAGATAGCATCCTAACACGATACGCAGTGAGGTTAGTTCCTCCCTCTGTTGCCCTGTAGTAGGCGCGCATGCAGTTCTCATTTATAGTCTGAGTCCATCGCATGCGGCGCACTACACCACCGGTAGCGGGGGTCGTACGCGGGGCAGATTGCCCCACTGATCCCAAGCGTGCCGGCAGCGGTGGTCGTCCACGTCGCGCAGGTCGTTGTGGCGGCGGAGACGGCGATCGCCCGCTCACGCTGCTCTACTCGTCTCTGGTGAAATCATCAGACGAGGAGCTGGAGGTCGGCGGAGCAGGCGATGATGGAGGGCGTGCGCTTCGTTTGGCTCTTGTTTGCATCAAATAATCATTTTCTCTTCATCGTGTTGACGTGGAAACGTCACAAATTTTCTATGATGTTTTTTTTTATTATTATTATTATTTTTTATTATTATTATATTTTATGAATTGAATTTGATAGTTGAATAATTTTGAATTGTTATTTAAATTGAATTATTTTGAATTGTTATTTATTACAGATAGGATATTAAAATTGTATTGTGAGTAGTTACGAGTAATTAATCGTTTAAGCTTGTGCAATTGATAACAAGATTATTAAAATTAAAATTGAATTGTAATCATGTATTTAGTTAAGTATGTTAAATGAAATCATTTTTAAAATATTAAATTATAATTGTATTAAATATAAGTAGGTAAAAAATTATATCATAATTTATTAATTAGTAAGAAAAAATTAAATTTTTAACCTCATTTTTTGCAGTGCCCCTACGGGGCTCATGTTTGGGTTTCTTGCATGTATAAGTTTAAGACCTAAAATGTATCACTTGACGCAATAAACGTTATCTATCTATCTATCAAAAAGGTTCTCACGGCTTTCTCAAGCGGTATCTCACTCGGACCGCGTTTCTCTCCTGAGCAAGTGATTTCTGTAATACAACTTATGACACATAATAATAAGATTCATTTATCAACAAAAGTCAAATTTCCCGTACGCTCTCCAGATTAGGTATAAGCTCCTTGGTAAAGATACGATAAAAGCTGAATTTTAAAATGACAAATGAAAATGTTCCTTATAGTCCCTACAGATAAATAAGAAAATTATATGTATTTTGCGACTAACTTAGGGACCGGAATTACTTAGGTGTCTGATATTACACATCAATTTTAAAAACGAGCTGTCATTCCCTTCTTCCTTCTGGTTCTAGAAGCAACGTTTACATTTATTTAGTTAGTACTGTTCCATGATATCTGATACAGATGAAAGCTTTTATCGCCGGTGAAAACGTAAAAATATTTTAGATATTTCGCACTGAAATTTTCAATGTGTAATACACAACCATTTACGTTCTGTATTACACATTGAAAATTTTAGTGAGGGGATAACTTTTTCCTAAACACGATTGGAAACATTTTTCTCTATTGAAAAAAAATCCTGAAGCTCTAAAATTTCATATAAATGCACATTACGACCGTGTTTTACAATAATAAATCCTATAAAATCATAACTTTTCGATTTCTTTATTGATTTGGATTTCCAAAGAACTAAACATTTTTATTAACTTTTTGATAAAAATGTGAACGGCGCTTACGCATTACCGCAGACCCCGCACCGCGCAACACCCGCGCAACACCCAAATTTTCGCTGACCGCCTAACCACAGAATAAATAATAGTGCCTAACCCCCTTAACGAAGAAAAGAAAACGAAAAAGCCACAAAGCAATTCATAATCATCTCATCATAATTAGAATGATGGGTAAAGGTTGCTTGACACTGAAGTCACAGTTCCGATACAGTACCGGCAGTGCGAAATTTTCTTTTAGACATTCTCTATGAACGTTGTCAAACCGAATACGTCCGTGATTTGCCGGTGGCGGCACTGACACTGAGAGCACTAACACGACAAGTGGGGATGCGTTCATAGATAATGTACCTATAAAAATGACTGTGCCGGTACTGTGTCGGAACTGTGACTTCACCGATATGTGTGAAGCAACCTTAATGGTATAGGTTAGGTACTCACCACACTTGCTAAATGCTAGTTGGTAATCACAAACCAGGGCTGTGTATCAAAAACTCCAAAACATTTACTAGACGGTAATTGAAGTTAGAAGACTTTACAATAATTGTCAAAACATAGTAAAGACACAAGCCTATTACACTTCAGCGAGACATTGGAAAGAAGTTATATCATACTTCACCAACTTATATTAATATTACTTTACAGAGAACCAATTTCAACATGTTGCTCCCACCAGTAATATGTTGCGGCGTAAAATAATATTTATCTTCGGGAACATATCGTGGCAAAATGATTAATTGCTTATTCTTGACGTGTAGTTCATAATGGTTCGTGCGGATTGAATAACATGTGTTTGCTTGTAACATGAACTATTAATATACTGGAGTACGAGTAAATACTAATTTCATTTTTTGAATAGGTATAGTTGTGTTTTGATAAAGATAAACTATGTAGGTTTTCCTTTAGGCGATCACCAAATTAGCACCCGAGAGTACTGTTCTTTTAAGAGTCATGTCAAGAGTCACCGATTGAACACCATCACATCGTTTATTACAGACAAAACATTATCTCTCAGCCATCTGAGAGACAATTGCGATGATTGGTGCTGAACCGTCACGATTTCGATTTTTTCTCTTGTCAGTGCTACGATTATCATCGCTCCGAACGAGGCGCCCGTCTGTCAGACTGATATTAACTATTACTTCTTGTTCCTTCTAGTGCGAGCCAGGCCTAGGAGCGAGCGTGATGTACAACCTACTGTACAACCCGCCACAGAAGCTGCTGCTGCTAGCCGGATGCTCCACCGTCTGCACCACCGTCGCGGAGGCAGCCAAGATGTGGAACCTTATGGTCGTAAGTACATTATTCATCTTCTTGTAATAATAAGAGCGGGATCGCGTAGCAGCTCTTAAAAAGAAAACTATAACCCCCTCTCTTCCCTTGGGTGTCGTAAAAGACGACTAACGGTCTAAAAAATGCACATACATCCAACAGCAGAAAGCGGCGAAGGGCTCACCATTTGTCACGCTGAGCACATGTGCAGTTTGTAACTTGGTGACGCGTGGACTATGGCAGTGGACTAACTACTGCCTAGTCTCTGACTAACCCTGTGGGGATAATAGACGTGAATCTACGGATGTAAAGTAAAGAGTTCAGGAATGGTCTGCCATGTCCGTGGCGGAGAAGGTGATACTATAGGTTTTGTAGGAATTATGCTCGTGGTTTTTTTTCTCCAACATTGATTTTTTGCCGAGTTCTGCTGTATTTGTGAAGACTCCTAAATTCTCATAAACATACATTGAGTGTTTAAATATTGCGCTCAAAATATGCTGCTAGGTCGATGCAGCAGTCGGCTTTAGAAGTAGCTTAACACTTTAACACCTTCGGGACGATCGCGCTTTTTGCAACCAATATAATACGAACGCAGTTAGTATCACATGGTACTAAAATATCAAGCGGCTTCTGAGGCCGACAGTACTTTGCTTGCAATTCAAAGTGTTGTTTCTGTTTATTTTGTACAGTTATTCGTGCTCATGTAGCGTGCTCTTTTACTCGGTTCACTTTGTATCGTGTACATAAATGCAAGCTCTATTCAGAACATGGACGTCGACAGCGTTATGGGTATTTCCCTCACAGAAATATGAATACGGACAAGAGAGTTTCTGTTGAATATTTGGTTGGTGTAGACACACGTAAAACATACATACTTAATTAAACGGAATAGCACTGATATGTTCTGACGACCTCCTTGGTCGAGTGGTTTGTACACCGGTTTTCGTGGTGTCGCTATCTCTGAGGTCCCGGGTTCGATCCCCGGTCGGGTCAATTTAGAAATTATTGTTTTTCTAAATTGTCTCGGGTCTGGGTGTTTTCTATGTATAATAAGTATGTATTTAAGTATTTTAAGTATGTTTATCCGTTGTCTAGTAACCGCATTTATCGAGTTTCTTCGAAGCTTCTCTTGGGTTAAATAATTGGTGTAGAAAAGTTTTATTTATTTATGTAGTACTAGTAGTACTAGTTTAGTGTGAGGAGCACTCGCAGGAACATTGGTCACTGCTTATCATCGTGCAAATTGTATACAGCTATAAACTCTGACGTCAGTTAGGTACGGCCGCTGTTGGTGCGAGTACTTCGACAGATGTTGATATTGTGTTTTTTAATAAAGATTAAGTATTTAATTTAATTTCGAATCTCCAAGGGACATAAACCCACGAGATTTTTGCTGAGGGTCGACATTGTAAAAAAAAAAAAAATTTAATGTTTTAAAAAAAACCTATGCTTACTTTATTATCCAGTGCAGCTCAATACATACGCAGACTTTACTTTACTTTATAGTTTCGTGTTATCTGTCCTTCAATCATGTCCAATGAAACGTTTTCAAAAATTATGAGTTTTTTTTTTTTTAATTTTATTAGAGAATTAGAAAGTAATCACCACCGCCCATGGACACCCGCAAAACCAGAGGAATCGCAGATGCGTTGCCGGCTTTTAAGGAAGGAATAGGAATTGTAAGGGGTGGGGGGAGTGCCTCCGGCCTAAAATTTACTTTAATTTCATACATTCACCACACGTCCACTTCCCACTTACAAGGCAAGAGACAACAGCGAAATCTGCTACGATCTTTAATTTCAACAGAGCGTAATAATATAAATTATCGTCTTGCGTAGCGATGATATAATTCTACCACCCACTCTCTTCCTTCACTTGGGTGTCGTAAAAGGCGACCAACGGACCAAAGTTCTTAGCGACTAAAGACTGCACATACATCCAACAGCATAGAGCGGCGAGGAGCTCACCTTCTTTTTCTTCTTCCCCTTTTGTCTCTGTTCCGTAGGGCGTAGTGTGCGATGTTGATGGAGGGTGGTTCCATGGCGATGGTTAATGACGACTGCGTCCTTAGAGTGATGTTGTATATTAACAGTGACTACATTGTGACTAACTTATTATCTAAACCTTACAAGACTATTTATACAATAATAACTACGTAGATGTTGGAGGGATGATGCCGTGTCATATCTTTATCGGATCTGCACGCGTTTAGGAATGTGCTTACAAACTCTTTAACCGATACGTGATGATAATAAATTATGTGGCGACTCTGGCCGCCACATCTCTATATTCACTTAGAACTCAATTTTTTCGTTTTTAAATAAGTAAAGACTAGGATGTAGTAACAACATTAGTTTTTTTAGCTACCAACTACGATATAATATGTTATATGAAATAGGGGTCCTTATATATATACATAAATACATACTTTATGTACCTATATAGAGGAATCTCGTTTCAAAGTTGTCAAAAACGTTAAACTTTTCGGTGAACCCTTCGTACGGTAATTTAGACAAGAATGGCTCCTTACACGTACATTATAATTTTAATTACAAACATTTTACATAAAATTTATCTCGTTAATGGGGTGCTTACGTTTTAATAGTGTTGTGATGTCGCTGATAAAATACTTTACCGCCATAATTTAGGTTTTAAATCAAGTTACACATTACAGCTCTGGTATATTTCCACGCAAACTCATTGCATAACTACGTAATAGTTATTTGGATTAAGCGATCCTGTTAGATTAAATTAATATTTTGACTAAGTAAGTAGTATCATGATAATTAGTTATCAGGCATTGAAAATTACTTAGACAAACAGCGTCCTACCTTTATTATCGTTTTAAGTATTTTAAACAATTGTTGTTTGTGAGGAGCTCGATGGCGCAGCGGCTAGCGCGTTCGGCTTGCGATCTTGCCCGCTAAGCAACTTTCGCAATGCTAGGTCGCTGGATGGGTGACCAAATTCGACATCTCGCTCCTCCGTGCTTCGGAAGGCATGTTAAGTCTTTGGTCCCGGTTGTTGTCGTATGATGACAGTCGTTAAAACCCACCAACCCGCATTGGGCCAGCGTGGTGGATTATGGCCCAATATCCTCACGTGCTATTGTTCACGTGGGAGGCCTGTGCCCAGCAGTGGGACGTTTATAGGCTGATGATGATGAAACAATTGTCGTTAAACTATAAAATTAAAATAATCTGGAAACAGAATTTATCTATCTATAATTGCCACGAATGTATATTTTGTCACTTCAAAACGGGTTGGCTAATTCTTTCTTGTTATTATGTAATTTTCAGGACAAGAAAATTTTACCGTGTAGCGTAGCGGTGAAAGAATACTACCACCTTATTTTTTCCCTTGGGTGTCGTACAAGGCGACTAACGGACTAAAGACTGCACATATCCAACAGCATAGAGCGGCGATGGGCTCACCACGCCGAGCACCTGTCACGCCGAGCACATGTGCAGTCGCTATATGGTGAAAAGTGGACTATGGTAGAGGACTGCTTTTGCTGTCGTCATTGCCTAGTGTCTGATGTATATATAGAGTGAAAACAAAACTTTAAACTAACTAAATAAGGCTGAACACCTGTCACGCTGAGCACATGTGCAGTCGCTATTTGGTGAAAAGTGGAATAAGGTAGAAGAATGATTTTGCGGTCCTCATTTCCTAATTTCTGACTAACCCTTCGGGGATAATAGTCGTCATTATATATGTATGTATATAATAACTTACTACTAACCTTAGCCATAGATGTTATTTGTCTGTAAATCTTCCTAGAAATAAATAAATAAAAATAAATAAATAAATGTATGTAGAAAATTTTTGGAAATTCTTCTCGGGATACGGGGATGGGAGACCGTCATACCAATTTGCGGGCGGGCCCCCAGTTCAATGATAAAAAGCTGTGTGATGGCGGCTCATTATTAAAAGAATACTATCAACTTAACTCTTTATTGGGTGTTTAATGTTAAAGTTAAAAGCGACTAACTTATTGAATTGACGCTGTAAAAGAAAGTCAGAAGAGAAATGCCCTTGCTGAGTTTCTTGCCGGTTCTTCTCAGTGCAAGGCTCCCGCCGCATATTTAGGACTTACGATCCGATCGCATAGCGAGATTTGATGGCATAGCACTTATGAAGTGCTCAATTTTTGTAGCCTAAATAGAATAAATATTTTGAATTTTTGAAGACTAACAACCAACAACATAAAGCGGCGATGGGATGACCGCACCACTGTTCACGATGAGCACATGAGCACAAATGCATCACCACCTGTCACGCTGAGCACATGTGCAGTTTTCATCAGATAAAACGTGGACTTTGGCAGTGCACTGCTTTTGCGATCCTGATCGCCTAGTCTCTGATTAACACTTAGGGGTTAAGAGTCATATGTGTATGTAGTAAAGTAATGTAAAGCCAATAAACTGTCCCACTACTGATCAAAAGCCTCTACATACATATAATCACGACTATTATCCCCGAAGGGTTAGTCAGAGACTAGGCAATGAGGATATCCACTCTCCTTAATTCACTAAGTTTTATTTGTACTGGCACCTCGAGACCAACCGTTAGGTTATGCAAGAAGTGCCAGACGTCCCTGCGCCAGTACACTACTTGCGCAGGAGGCCATCTGCGTTAGGTCTTGACGCCAAAGTGACCGCCGAAGCGCGCTCTTCATTCGGTACTCATAAGACTAGTATCTCGGGAGAGTCTCCCCGTGAACACGTGTAGTTCACTGTCTAGCACGCTCACTTCTCGTTGCACGAAGGGCACAACTCGCAGTTGCCACTGCTCGGGTCGTCGACTCTAAAGTCAACTCCCAAGTGTCCACCTTGGTAGCGGAGTAGTAAGCACACTCACTTCTCGGAACCCATCCTGGAGCCTAGCCAGTTCCCACGTCCTACGCGGCTGGCTGGACCGGAGACCTACGGCATCTAGGAGGCCGTCTCTACTAGTTATCCAGACTAGTACCGGAGATGTCAACACCAATGTCCAATGAAAACCACCGGACAAAGCTGCCAACTATAAGGGAAACTCACGTTCCCCGCAGGACTTTTCGCTTCTGGCCCCTCAGAGACCGCTACTAGGCCCTGCTCGCTGTGCACGAGTTTGGAAGTCCTGGCACACAATACCAGGACAAACGAACATTCCCAAGCTCTACAGCTAACCACATGCCACTACGAGTCCAACCCACGTCCGGATCCCGCCGGAGGCGCCGGTCAAGACAACTAGCGGGGGGCATGAACTGGAACCCCGTAGTATCCCTGAGAAACAGCCGGACCCGTAGTTTCAGCTGCGATACCCTATCTATAGGGGTCGGTAGATAGGGACAGTAATGAGGACAGTAAAAGCAGTCCTCTGACATATTCCACAATAGCGACTTCACATGTGCTTAGCGTGACAGGTGGTGAGCCCATCGCCGCTCTATGCAGTTGGAAGTATGTGTAGTTTTTAGTCCGTTAGTCGCCTTTTACGACACCCAAGGGAAGAGAGAGGGTGGTAGTATTCTTTCACCGCCACGCGACACTGTTAGGCCTCTATTAACGATGACTTGTTTGCAGAGCTTGTTCAATCATAATAATGCTATAATTATACATTTCTTTATCATTTGAGCAGGAAGTGTTGGTGAAACAAATGGGTCTATATTGGCTCACCTAAAGTTCTTTACCCGAAATTGTTCTTCATACCGATATGTAATCCGAATGATAACTCTTCCTAAAATATTTCTTCAAGAAGTTTTCATTCCAACAATTTGTAATACAGTCACCAGCGTTAAGATGTGACTATCGACGGCCTGCAATAATATCTGATCATTGGTGGTGGTGAAACGCATTCATATACATATTTAGATATAATTTGCCTTCCAGCGATGATCAGGTATTTTTGCATCATCACATCTTAATGCTGGTGGCTGTACTACAAATTGTACGAATGAAAACTTTAGAAAGAAAATTTTTAGGAAGACTGGTACCTACTACCGACAATGTTCATAACACTCATGTTTCCGAAAATTCTAATTAATAATATCACTAATGTAAATATATTTAAACTCAATATAATAGTAATATAATAAGGATAATAGGGTAAAAGACGATTATGTTGAGAAAATATAGGAAATCAAAAAATAGTATAACAGATGTTTATGGCTACTGCCATTATGAAGTTTAATGATTTGGAATTATGAACATTAGAAACAGAGTAGTTAGGAATTGTGATTTTTAGGACGAAAAATGTTACAATGAACATTTTGGAACTTCCGATTATTGGAGTGGAAAATTTAGGTGAACTTTGGCGCACCCGTAAAAAAATGACTTATTATTTTTACTGGCATAAAGTTCAATGAAATGAAAAATTGCAAGAGAGAGTTAAAACAATTCGAGTACCTAGCTTCGTTTATATAACATTCCTGTATTTTTATCACAGCTCACTGTACTTCATCATACTCAATATACGACCCTTTTTTTAGTTCTCAGCTGCATTCAGTTCTTTGGAAAAATTCCGAACGCGAATTGCGAGTCTCCTCTCTACGGTGTGCCATTTCGATTGGAAATCCTTTTTTAATTGAACTAGTATATCGTAAAAAATCATTTATACGTGTTCTATTCATTGGAATATCAACGCATTCATTTAGAAGTCAATTATGAAAACATATCAGGTATATATATGCACAGTACTACAGCATATTAAATAAGCCATGAAAAAATAGCGAAGCTGATATACAATATTTACAAGTATTTCGATAAGCATATATCTATACTAATATTATATAGCTGAAGAGTTTGTTTGCTTGTACGCGCTAATCTCAGGAACTACTGGTCCGATTTAAAAAATCTTTCAGTGTTAGATAGCCCATTTATCGAGGAAGGTTATAGGCTATTTATCGAGGAAGGTTATAGGCTATAATATGTGTAGGTACGGGTACGGGTAAATTCGTGCGAAGCCGGGGCGGGTCGCTTGTTTTTTTGTAAAACGATTAAATTTTTACCCATTAACGCCCAAATGAAAATCATGAAAAATTTTACTAATCTAATTTTTAATATCCTTATAAAAATACTTAAGTTAACATACAATAAATAAAGAAAATCAAGAAAATACATGGAAGTTGTGTTTTTAGGGGTGTACTAAGTTTAGTACAATGGGCACTCAAGAGTGATATTGAGCGAAGCATCCTCTATCAAAGCACAGCGTTTTTAGGCACTTATCACATCCTGTTTTAACACGGTTAGAACACACAACACATCTAAGTTGGTTTGGTATTTTTTGAGGGTTATGGCCATTATTTTTTCTTTCTTCTCCAACCATTGTAGACGATGACTGCCTAGTTTTATTGTTCTTTTTATTGTTAATATATGTGCGTGCAAGTTCCTTTTTCTTTCTAAAAATCTGTTTTTTGACATAAACTCTGAAAGTAGTAGCATACCGAGGTCGTCATCTAAGCTCCAATATGATCTTTCACTAGGTAATTTATGGTATCCAGCAGTAATTATAAGTATCTATCCTCAGGAATTTTCGAAGTTCCTCTTAGGTAAAGACTTTAACGTGCCTATTGTTTTGTCCAGCATATAATGTGCTTTGAGTTGCGGTAAGCTCTAGCACCTCATTGTCAAAAGGGGACTCGAAGACTTTCACAGGAGTCGTACCTTTTAGGGTTTCCGAAACATTAGCACGTCGTTCTTCAAAAGATATTTGATATGGAGTAGACCGAGAAACGGAGTAAATAGGCACACATTTTCTCCAAGTTGGCAACTCAGCGTTAGTTTCAAGTCTTCTTCTCTTTGGAACATTTCGTGAAGTAGATGACGCGAATATTGTGAGAGGTTCATCGTCATCATTGCTCCATTCATCTTCGCCGGCAGTGGTATGTCTGCGAGGGACAACTTCTATATTACCAGGAACACCTTGAGGCAATTCATTTACATACAAGTCGTCGTCTCCACCTTCCTCTTCGTCAGTGTTAACGTCTGGATTAGGTGGCAGGATAAATAATTAATAAACATGTCGTAATCGTAGATAGCATCATCATCACTATCTTGGCTAATAACGTCATATATAGCTTCTTGTAAACCAAAATAGTTTATTCCTTGTGTAAATGTACGTCGGTTAGCCATTTTATAATACTTGAAGTGGTTTTCTTCTAAAAAACCAAATAATACGAGTAAGAACTGCAACTTAAAAGCATAAAAACAAATAAAAATGTATTCAATATACAATCTTATGTCACAAATCAAACGCCCATTGTACTAAAGTTAGTACAGCAGCATTGTATGTATTATAGCATGAACAACTTTATAAAAATTTAATTTTTTTATATACTTTATATTAGATTAGGATGCTATAGAGTAAACTAGAAACCTTATTAAAAATTTCTATAGCCAAATCTTGTATAATAAAATAATCAAGTACTCGCCGACCTACACGACAAAACAAATAGCACAAAATGGGGATTACCCTCATATTATTTTACAAATGGCGTTTTGTTCTAGCTATAAGCTTATTGCGTAGACTTTTGTTGACCGGTTGAAAAAGTTGCTAGAGTGAAATAGTACAGCGGGCGTTAATGGGTTAATTACGTCACTTTTTTGCGGCCGATAGCCGGAGGTCCAGGGTTGATATCGCAGGTCTGGTCAAGTGTGTTTAAATTTTTTCAATGCATAGCCCGAGTTTGTGATCACCAACCTGCATTGGGACTTCTTGGCGGGAAAGTGTAGCGTCATGTCTGCAGTTTTGTTTTATTTTCTATAATTTGTATTTTGTTGAATATTAATGTGAAATAATGCTGGATTATTTAGTGGTCGTGAACGCGCATGAGTGTTTGCAAATAAAACAGTGCAACATCACTTTTCAAATTCTCTCAAGAAGTCCGTGTGAGACCTCAATAAAGTCCCACAGCTTTATTGAGTCTCGAGGGGTTTGGGGGAAAATCATTTACCATTATACGTTCATTATTACTCTTTATCATCCACTTAATGTAAAGAAAATAATAATTACTATTAAAAACTTGACACTGGCTAAATGTGCTGATCGCACGAAGCCATTATTTTAGAAAAAAAAACCCGCATTGGACAAGCGTGGTGATAAAGCCAATGTCCATCAATTGTATCAAAGTTTTGATATCAATGATGGCGGCCTTTGCCCAGCAATGAGAGGAGCTCGATGGCGCAGCGGCTAGCGCGTTCGGCTTGTGATCTTGCCCGCTAAGCGACTTTCGCAATGCCGGGTCAATACAATTTAGTTAAATTGGTACTTTATAAGATCTTTATAATAAACACTAAGAGTAAATAAAAGTAAGTTTACTTCAAATGATAGTATTGTGATTAAGTTCACTTCCTAAAGTTAGAGGATATTGAATAAATCAGGCATCTTTTAATAAACTTGAGAAGTGATGTACTGTCAAGGCAGTCAGTACAATTTAGTTGAATTGGTGATTTGTGAGATCTGTATAATAAATACTAAGAGTAAATAAAAGTAATTTTACCTTTATTATCGCAATGCCGGGTCGCCTGATGGGTGAAATTCAAAACATCTGGAGCTCCTCCGTGCTTCGGAAAACACGTTAAGCCGTTGGTCCCGGTTGTTGTCGTAAGATGGCAGTCGTTAAACCCACCAAGCCGCATTGGGCCAGCGTGGTGGGTTATAGCCCAATATGCGCCCACATGCTATTGTCCACGTTGGAGCCTGATTGCCTATGCTCAGCAGTGGGACGTTTATAGGCTGACGATGATGATAATGATGAGACAATATTATCATCATTGTATTATAAGCCTATAAGCTTCCCATTGCTGGACATAGGCTTCAGTCGTGGACAATAGCACGTGGGCATATTGGGCTATAACCCACAACGCTGGCTCAACTTCGGCGTTTGCGGTTTAACGACTGCTATCTTACGATAACAACCAGGACGGCTTAACGTATCTTCCGAAGCACGGAGCCGCACAAGATGTATTTAATTTGGTCACCCATCTAATAACCCGGCATTGCAAAAGTTGCTTAACGATGATCGTAAACTGAACGCCTTAACCGCTAGCTGCGCCATAGAGTTTTTTTTTTATAATAGAAGGAGGCAAACGATCAGGCGGGTCACCTGATGGAGAGTAATCTCCGCCGCCCATGGACACCCGTAACACCAGAGAAATTGCAGATGCGTTGACAGCCTTTAAGGAAGGAATAGGTTTTAGGATGGAATAGGAATGTGAGGGGGAGGGGAGGGCCTCAGAAACCCTCACTGCCCGGACGAAACGCAACAGCACCCTCTCACTAATACTTCACGCCGGATACTAGTGAGAGGGTGGTATTACGCCGGGCGAGACGGCCCAATGCGTGCTGCAACGCAGCGTGGCTCTACGACTCAGTCAGTGTCACTCATTTAGCACCGCCCAGGGGTCACGTGTAGGGTCTCAAGATTTAAACCTATACGGACGCGAGTAACTTTAACCCCCAATCCTTACAAGTTCCTCAACACAAGACAATATGCCTACATACATACATACATTTTATCACGACTATTATCAGAGGGGTGTCACTCCGCAGTTTAGGTACGTTCGGCCGGCGCGCCTCCCAGGCAGGCGTGTTGCACTAAAGGTTGCCGCTCGGCTCGCAGGCTCCATACGTCGCGCGTCGCAATCGTACTAAAATATATCCATGAGTGGAAACCCTACGCTAGCGCGCGCTCCTGACGTCAAATCGGTATCGAGTCAGCGTTGCTTAACGGAATATGAACGCTCGGGTCACACGATAAATCAGTTTCACGTGAAAGTCGTTAGAGAGTGAACCTTCTGTACGGTAGCACTATTAGTTATTCTGTGCTATTATCCCCGAAGGGTTAGTCAGAGACTAGGCAATGAGGACAGCAAAAGCAGTCTTCTACCATAGTCCACGTTTTACCAAATACCGACTGCACATGTGCTCAGCGTGACAGGTGGTGAGCCCATCGTCGCTCTATGCTGGTGGATCTAAGTGCAGTCTTTAGTCCGTT
Organism: Scoparia ambigualis; assembly: GCA_963921215.1. Lineage (NCBI taxonomy): Eukaryota > Metazoa > Arthropoda > Insecta > Lepidoptera > Crambidae > Scoparia > Scoparia ambigualis. The sequence continues at coordinate 28,833,009 of OY992503.1, forward strand.
AGTCGCCTTTTACGACACCCAAGTTATGAGGGGGTGGTAGTATTATTTCACCGCTAAAAGACACGAATACACGGACATGTCTATAACCTATACATTTTTTTTTAAATTTAAAATTGTTTTTCTCTAGCTCTGTTACGGAGCATCGTCGCCGGCCCTGTCGGACCGCGCGCGCTTTCCCACCCTGTTCCGGACGCACCCGTCGGCGACTGTACACAACCCGACCAGGATCAAGCTGATGCAGAAGTTTGGGTGGTCCCGCATCGCCATACTCCAGCAGGCCGAGGAAGTTTTTATATCGGTAAGTCAATTTTTAATGTTATTAGCCTAAATAAACGCGCCAGCAGATCAACCTATATAAAGGCGACTGCTAGAAACCGCAAGAAACTTCAAGGGCTGGTCAGGTCAAGTGTTTTAAACATGACAAAAAAGAAATTTGTGTTTTTTTCATTCTTAATTAAATAATTCATTTTGTGAATTTTAATTAAATAGTCTTTGGGTATCTAATTTATTTTAAAGCAATAACATAAGAAAAATAAAATTTAAAACAGTTAAAAATAACGATTATTTACAACGCGCAGCGGCCGGTTGTTGACCCAACCGTCTATTGACCCGTCCGCGTCAGCCGGGCGATAAATACCTACGTTAGTCTGCAATAAGACCCCATTTATTTTCCTATTACGAAATGTGCATATTTTTCTTATGTTTTTGGTTTTAATTAAATAAGATACTCAAAGACTTTTCAATTAAAATTCGCAAAATGAATTATTTAATTAAAAATGAAAAAAGCACGAATTTCTTTTTTGTCATTTTTCATGTTTAAAGCACTTTACCTAACCAGCCCTTGAAGTTTCTTGCGGTTTCTAGCAGTCGCCTTATATAACTATAAAATTTCTAAAATTGATATTGACCCTTTTATATAAAATATAGAGGGCTCTAAATTTACTGTCGCGACATTTTGTGGTAGGTTTGATTTGCTGCGGCGTCTGTAAATGTATGTTTGTTTAACCTCTTGTCTTGTCCCGGAGGTTACTAACAATTGAATTTCTATTGGCATAGTCTACCGCTAGCGCTCAAATACTCATTAACCCCTCAAACCCCAAGCGGTCGCATGAGACCGCACCTACAAAAACACACTTGACTTTGTACCGTATTTTCATAGACTTACAGACTACTTTAGTATGAACAAGTTTGGTTGTTTCGGTTCTGTGGTTCATCCTATGTATTGTTATTGCACAATATTGCAAAGTCTATGCGCTTCATTCTGTCTAATTTGACGTTGACAGTTACTGTCAAAAAAGTGTAAAAAAATCCAAGAGTGAGTGGTATGGTGAATTATGCGGATGAAGTGAGTTCGATTCCCACCTGAGGTACTTAGTAGTTTTTCCAACGTTTCGCTATTGATAAGTCAACTTACCGTGTCGCGTAACGGTGAAAGATTACTACCACCCCCTCCTCCCCCCTCCACTAGTATACAAGCGGCCGCTCGCGGTTGCACCCGCGTGGTTCCCGTTCCCGTAGGAATATCGGGATAAAAAGTATCCTATGTGTTAATCCAGGTTATAAACTATCTGTTTGCCGAATTTCATCCAAATCCATTCAATAGTTTTTACGTGAAAGAGTAACAAATATCATACTTACAAACTTTCGCGTTTATAATATTAGTAGTATAGTATAGTATAGTATATAATTATATGGTATGTATATAGTATATATATGGTACATATATAAGCCAACTGAATAAAGACCGAAGCCAAAGTCTTTTGGCAAAAATGAGTAAACATAACATAACTTATGCAAATTTTACGCAATTTTTGTTGCGAACAAACGATCATTCGTAGTGTTGAGAAAATATGTGCCCTCTATGACATTTATTTATTTGTTTAATTAAATTTAATGTTTAAATAATACCGAATCAGGCACGATACTCGTACCTACCAACTATGTTTTTGTGGTAGTTGGTAGTGAAGAGTGAGTAATAACTGGATTATTTAGATTTTTTTTTCATTATTAGAATCCGATATTTTGATGTCGATGTTCTTAAGCAGACAACCGATCTAGCCTCATTCTTCGTCACTTCACTCGACGCTCGACGCTCAACGTAGGTACAGTCAAGGAATTTAATTTCCAACCCACCTAAGGTTCAAATTTGTATAGCAAATTGTCACCATAAGAGCTACCTAGAGCACGACGTTACTTTGACATATCGCATGCATTGTTTTATGTTAGTAACTAGGCAACAGATTAACTGACTACGTTCACATGGTGAAATAAGTCGAGGATGGCGAACTGTGTCTCTACTCACATTTATCCGACGTGTTATCTCATGAATCCCTATTCCTTTTTGGTGTAACTGCACTATTTTGAACTCTTAATAGTTCGCGGTTAGCGGCAACATTTTATTTTTCAAATTAATGTAAAAATTATTTTATAATTTTCTCAGAACTTTAACTAATTATTGTTCTGAGATAATTTTCTCGATTGACACTGACACAGTCATTTTCGTAATTTGAAAAGCAAATGATAACTTTTCGCAAAGAGGTTATCTGTAATGTGAAGTGACAAATAAGACGTATTGACTTTTCAATACTATCACTGAAATAGAATTTTCGACCTAAATGCATTGCAAATGTCTAACGACATTTCAACGAAATGGGTAGGGAATTAAATTCCTTGACTGTACCATTGTTTTCTAATATTTTCAAAACCTGTAAATTTATGAAAGCTGTACTTTTAACACTCAACTTCGACAATTTGGTTGCTTAGAGCGAAATTTTCTTATCTCTTCCCAACTTTGTTGTTCAGATTGCGTCGCTGTATATCACAATCGTATGTACAAATAGTAAAAATACAGAACTGATATATTTATGTTAAAAAAAGGCTTGTTGTGAGACCAAAATAAATCAACGTGAAAGTTTAAACTACATTTAGTATTTAACTCTTTGAAACTATCTGATAAATTGATTTCATTTATTTCTAATAATAATAATAATAATAAATGTAGAACGACGAAACAAATTTGTAAACAAAAGTATTTGCAGCTCTAAATCTTTTTCTATGTAAGTATACTTTTGCTATTACAATGCAAGCTCCAATTGTAAAACTACAATTTTACATAAACGCGTCCGCTGATAGAATATTGCACAAAGATGGAAGATAAGTACAGCGCCAGCACAAGTTTGCACAAGAAATAAGAAAGTAATTGTGTCAGCTCTGAATCAAGGATGTGTGCACTCCAGTAGTGCAGCGCGTCTTGCCTCCCGTTTCATAACCAAAGTAGAGCGCACTCCTTGGCTTAATAACCTACGGCATAGTTACAAGATATGTGAAATTTTTATAAACTCGTAACACTGAGCACACTCCGTGCCAGAAAATAGCATGTTAAAAATATAATGTAGTCTTTTATTGGTGGATAACTTTAGAGCTGTTTGCGATACAGGAATTTACTTTTCGATCCTATAGCATTAAAAAGGTTTCTTAAATAAGTCTAGATTAAACTAACATTGACGTACAAAATAAATATAAACAACTTGTAAAAAACCTATTATAGCTTTTTCTTAGATTTCGGTTTGGCTATTGCAACGTGACCCGATCGGCTTTCCCTGTGCAAATTAACGAAAACTCTCAATCAGAACTAAAAACTCGTTTAAATATCTAAAATTAGCATCGACACGTTAAAACAAAATCTGCCAACCGTTTCTTTGCCCGACTCATTTTTGCCGATGTAAGTAAACGAAGCACAAAATTGCTCCCGAAGTTTACCCAAGAAATAAGGAAGTAACTTCGGCGGAGTTGAGCAACGACAAAATTCAAATTACTGCCTTTATTCCCTTTGCACCCGTGACGGCAGATTTACACTTGACAAAAATGAGATCGTGCAGGTTAATATTAGATTACACACGAATAATTTGTGCATTGGGCCCGCGTGGTGGGTTAGGACCCAATCTTGCCATGTGCTTTTGTCCATGTGGGGAGGGAGACCTGTGCCCAGCAGTGGGAAGTTTACAGGCTGGTGATAAAACTGTGAGGTTGTTGAGTTGAGCATCAGAATTACGACCCTGCTGCGGTGAGCGGATTCTTTAACCATTCCGCGTTATTATACTACGGAAGTCTCGTCTGGTCATAGAAAAGACGCAATGGACATTGCATCCGCTCCCCGCTCCGTTCACAGCGGCAAGGTAGTGGCACAGTCGTTCCTACTGTCTAAGGCCTGAGATCTCGCAGTAATTCCAAATAGCGTAAACTGGTTGTCGTTAGAGCGATATATTTTATTTTCAAAAGAGAAACTGGAAAATCCGTTTAGTCCAGCAATATTATTCTATAAATATAATTCCATTCATCCTTGAAGTGAAATATTCCGCTTTGACGTCTGTATTCTGTATCACACAGCGGACGTCTCTCTTTATTCGTTGTGTTATCTTTACATAGCGTTACGCTTCGATAATTCAACATGTAGAGTATTATCGTACAGTGATAATACGGGCGATATTATAAAATTGTGAGTTTGTTGAGTTGAGCGTTAGAATTACGGCCCGGCCACGGTCTTGCCGCTGTGAGCGGATTCTTCAACCATTCCGCGTTTACTACGGAAGTCTCAGTCTGCTCATAGAAAGGACGCAATGGACATTGCATCCGCTCCCCACTTAAAAAAAAAGCGTAAACTGGATGTAATTAGAGCGATATATTTTATTTTCAAGAGAAGAAACTATCAAATCCGTTTAGTCCAGTCATGTTATTCTATAAATTTAATTCCATTCATCCGTGAAGTGACTCCGCTTTGACGTCTGTATTCTGTATCACACAGCGGATGGCTCCCTTTTTCGTTGTGTTATATTAACATAGCATTACGCTTCGATAATTCAACCTGTGGAGTATCGTAGTAATAATACGGGCGATATTATACAATTGTGAGCTTGTTGAGTTGAGCATCAGAATTACAGCCCGGTTACGGACCTGCCGCTTTGAGCGGGTTCTTTAACCATTCCGCGTTATACTACGGAAGTCTCAGTCTGGTCATAGAAAAGACGCAATGGACATTGCATCCGCTCCCCGCTCCGTTCACAGCAGCAAGGTAGCGGCACAGTCGTCTGTCAAAAGCCTTAGATTTCGCAGTAGGCCCAAAAAACGTAAACTAGATGTCATTAGAGCGATATATTTTATTTTCAAGAGTATGTTCAAACCGGTAAGGTCTAGCCATATTATTCTCTAAATTTAATTCCATTTATCTGTGAAGTGACATATTCCGCTTTGACGTCTGTATTCTGTATCACACAGCGGACGTCTCCCTTTATTCGTTGTGTTATCTTTACATAGCGTTACGCTTCGATAATTCAACCTGTGGAGTATCGAACAGTGATAATACGAGCGATATGGGGCGGCGTGATTATATCGGGGCGCATTCAGCGTCGCGTGACTCAAATCGTTCGAAAGATAGATACTTATTGTTGTAGATACGATGGCTACATACTTATTCGTATCGGCTTCGAGTGGAGTATGACACGCTAGTCATTGTCTGCCGATTGACAAACGGTTGTCGCGATTGGCCTTGCCTTCGTTCGTTGAATGGTCGATTTTAGATTCCACTGTATTGGAAGGCTGTCGAGCGTATTATCGGATATTACGACGCGTATTTTACAACGCGAAGGCGATGCCGATTGATAGAAAAATGAGGAGATTATATTTAAATCGGAATGAGATTTGAATAGTAAGTTGGAATATAAGTTTTTCTTTCAGAAAAGCTCAGGTACTTTTATTAATAAGATTGGAGTTTTTTAAATTGGCATGGGAATTTAGAATTTAACGTTAAGAATTAAGTACGGTGAAATTCATTATAATGCTTGACTGGTGACTGACGGAGTGACAGATATTTTGATGCAATTTTTTATTTTCACTAATAATCACCGCAGGGAAAGAAACATTGCAGATTAGTATCTGCAATGCTCTAAATGTTATTCTCAAAACTGAATTGCAACGATGATAACAGAATAAAAATTCTTTAGTTAATTTTTTTCCTCAAGCCATCACTCTATCAAGATATCTTTAGCGGCCACGCAAATAATATAAGACAGGTACAAACTATAAGATATTTCATTAATATTTAATTAAACACACACAAACACAAACCTGTGCCTTTCTTGTCCTACGATCAGTATAGAAGCCTAATAAAATTTAGGACCTTCATAAAAACCTAATTCGCTCCACATTCTATTTCTGTTTCATAAAAAAAATACTTATTTTTGTATGCGGAAATACAGTAGTTATGAGACCTTTCCAAAATATGGAGTGTGCCACGAGTGTGCAAAGACATATGAGTATATTTTCCGTTTCAATGTAAACATTGGTGTGTGCAATATTATTTTTAGCCTACGAAAGAGCTTCCGACGAACAACATAAACTTCGCTCCAATATTTCTCTACCACTACGTTTTCTGTCGTATTTATTTACTTGACCTCGTGGTTAATGAAAAGTCCACATTGAAACAAAGTATTGAGTAACTACTTGAAGCCGAAGGGAGAATAATGTGAAACAGTTTCATATTTAATTATATAAGTGTGAACAACACAAACTTCCAAGTCGAAATTTTTAAAAACTAATTAGCCAATTTTGATGAAACTTTGCATGCTGAAGAAAAACACAGGGATCTAAATAATTTGATGAAAACATTTAAAAAAATGTTTATTTAACTGAGTTATTGCGATTTTTAACTTTCTATAGTGGACTTTAAATCGCAATGACTCAGCTAAAAAAAGGTTTTTTTTAAATGTTTTAACGAACTATTTCGATCCCTGTGTTTTACTTTAGCATGCAAAGTTTCATCAAAATTGGCTAATTAGTTTTTAAAAATTTCGACTTGGAAGTTTGTGTTGTTCACACTTATATAATTAAATATGAAACTGTTTCACATTATTCTCCCTTCGGCTTCAAGTAGTTACTCAATACTTTGTTTCAATGTGGACTTTTCATTAACCACGAGGTCAAGTAAATAAATACGACAGAAAACGTAGTGGTAGAGAATTATTGGATGCGTAAACCCTCACCACTCACTCTTGGATTTTTTTTGACACTTTTTTGACAGTAACTGTCAACGTCAAATTAGACAGAATGGAGCATAGACTATGCGATATTGTGCGATAACAATACATAAGATGAACCACAGAACCGAAATAACCAAACTTGTTCATACTAAAGTAGTCTGTAAGTCTATGAAAACACGGTACAAAGTCAAGTGTGTTTTTGTAGGTGCGGTCTCATGCGACCGCTTGGGGTTTGAGGGGTTAATTAGATTTCTTCTGAGTGGTAGAGACACGCTGCGTTGCAGTGTAGCACGAATTGAGCCAGCTTGCAAGGCGTTATACCCTATATACCCCCTCGTCAGTGGCAAGGACTTCTAGAGCTAGATATCAATGGAAATTCTATTGTGTCTGGTATTTCAACAGGTGACCTGATGTTCTCTTACGGAATATCGGCGTGAAACAATAGTACTCATTACTTAAGTAATATTTTAAACACTGAAAAAAGACGACAACCTCAGGCGGGAATCGAACCACGCACCTTCCGCATTCCGGGCGGCTGCCTTAACCAATTGGCTACCGAGGTCTGGCTTTCAACCGTCGAAATTTGTCAGTGCTTGATGCTTATATTTTAGTCAACATTGCGAATTGGAAGGTGCGTGGTTCGATTCTCGCCTGAGGTTGTCGTCTTTTTTCAGTGTTTAAAATTTTACTTAAGTATATTTAAGCGTTAATATACTTAAGTTATATAATAACGCTAAAATATAAAACATTAGTACTCATTGCTGTTGTGTTTCATCCGGTGAGTGAAGGTGCCAGAGGCCCATCTCTCCCCTCCCCCTTCACAATTCCTACTCTTTCCTCAAGGATCCTACTCTTAAGGTTCGATGGGACTGATATATTTTCAAAAACAAAAGTCTTTAAAGCTAGGTGTTAGTGGAAAATCAACTTAACACGATCTTAGAATTAATTTTTGAAATAGTAAACAATAAAATTAAAATCTGCGAAAATTATGAAATATTGTTGAGGCTTTATTCTGTGAAATATACCCGATGGAAACACGATTTGATAGAGTTGGCTTGATATAATAAATTCACAAAGTTACATATTTTTGTGTCATTTTATCATCTTTTCTAGGTTTTATTTTAAAATAAGAGATTTGATACCTCAATGAAGTTCATATATAACTTGAGGTATTATAACCGATCGTTTTTTTTTTATTACATCTATCAATTTTTTAAAGTATAAACGCGATTTTTCGTGCCGCTTCACTGTTACAGTTATACCCGTCTCTTACCCTCGGCGTCGTACCGTCGAGAGAGCGAGAGAGAAGCGCTCGATATACCTCCCCTTAAATTAAATGTAGAGTAAAAAAAGGATCCTACTCCTCAAGGCCAGCAACGAATCTGTGGCTCCTCAGGTTTTGCCGGTGTTTGGTATGTGAACGATGACGTGGAATTAAGGAGTAGGTAAGTGCAGAGATGACGGCTGATAGAGGAGAACGAAAGATAAAGACATGTTGTAGCGACCTTACCTTGTGGGAAAAGTTTAGGAAGATAACATTGAAATTGATGGTAAAGATTAAAGGAGTTAAAGAGATTAAGGTTTTTTTGGCACTTTAAAATTCCGAAGAAATGTAGGCTGATTTTTGAGTGTTAGAGCCACGCTGCGTTGCAGCACGCATTGGGCCGGCTCGCCCGGCGTAATACCACCCTCTCACGAATATCCGGCGTGAAATAACGGCACTTGGTGCTGTTGTGTATCGTCCGGCCAGTCAGGGTTCCGGAGGCCCATCCCCCTCTCCTCACAATTCCTATTCCTTCCTTAACCCTATTCCTTCCATAAAGGCCGGCAAGGCGCCTGCGATTCCTGTGGTTTTGTTTCCATGGTTTCCAGGTTTCGGTATCCATGGGCGGCGGTGATTACTCTCCATCAGGTGACCCGCCTGCTTGTTTGCCTCCTTGTACTATAAAAAAGGCATTTTACAATTATTCATTTCATTTGGATCTAATCGTATTTATTTTACCCTGAAGTTTCGAACATTTTGCAAGGTCCGTGGTCACAAAAAGATTGAGGTATTGGTCGTCTCAAATTAACCTTATCTTGCAGATCTTGTACTGAAATTTGAATAACGTGTCGGTATTGTATCGGTGATGGCATCCCAGGCAGGTGTAGAAATGCAACCACAATATTCTCTGTTGTAGTAATACAAACACAAGTAGAACGGTATAAAGTTCAACGTGCAATGTTCGTTAAAACTTTTGAAATCATTAAAAGCACATTAGCTTGCTTGTAGGAGGAATAGTGATCTTTTTGTGCAATGAACGTTAAGCGAGTTTCACAGCTCCGGTCACCTTATTCGAAATTAGTTATGGACCAGACCTTAAGGGTGTCCTGCACGAAATTGTGAAAAATACGTTTTTTGAAATCATTTGTACTATGCGCTGAATTAGTAAAATACATTAAACGAACTTATTTAGATTAGCCCGATCATTGCACAAGGTCATGGCCTTGTTAAAATTTGAAACAAATTCTATAAACAATAACAAACAATACATATATGTAATGACTCCTAAAAACACATTTTTTCGACAACTTTCTTAATTTTACGAAATAATTCATACATGAAAATCTTTGTATTGATATTCCGTAGGGCACCTTCATTAAAAAGTAAATTTAATTTCTTTAAAAAGTAAATTTTAATTTTTAACATCATCGCGTGAGGGTTTTCATATTTCGCAGAACAAAAACATTGCTCTAATTAAATTACTAGGTCTGAAACTTCAAAGCAGAATTGTTCTAATTATAAATATGAATATGATTGATTTTGTTTTGAAGTTCATTATGAGACTTATGTCAGTTTATGCGATCGCGCGGCACCCCCGTAAGTGGTCGTCTCATATTTATTTATTTTATTTTCGCTTAAATCACTGGTCACGATTAGACCAAACCTACCATGACTCTGATGATTGGTAGTGGTGCCGCGAAATTAGCTAAAGGTTTTTTTTACGATTTTTTCCTTAGCCTATGTTGTCATACTGTTGAGGTAAGACCTCCATGTTCTACTATGTATCCCTTTTCTGAGTCGACTATAATTGCTGTCTGTGGTGCGTCCAGATCTTTAGATGCTTTTTCTTTACATTTCTTTGTTTTTATGTTTTTTTGCGTAATCTTAAAATGTACGCAGTCAGTATACCTGAGAATGTGAAATTAAACTATTCTGTGCAACCGGCTGTAAATGTTGAATGGAGTTAGCAATTTTTTTATTGAAGTTCAAACTAAAACTGCGTACCTCCCTCGGGTTGCAGTAGCAAGCTTTTGTACACAAAATGATAAATTGTTCCGACTATTGTTCAAAAACCACAAATGGGAAAAAATAATACGCAAATAAAAAGTATGAAGAATCGCGTATGATGACACATTACTGTGGCTACGGATTTCTCCCTCTCTGGTTACATTGTTGTAGTTGAAGTGTTTGTAGTGGCTTTAATGCCTACTGCGAGTTCTCAGCTCACTCATCGATTGGATCAAAGTTAACTAAAATAAGTATAAATTGACTGATGCCAATCAATAAAATTTTAAAACGAGATTCTTGCATAGAAGTTGTATGGGTTCACTATTGAAAAGATAATTATAGTCATTGGTGTAAAGAGCTGTAACGTAATGTAGTTGGACTTTTAAGATTTTGAAATGTCAACATTTCAATTTGTGTGTGATCAACAGCAGAACGAAGCAGCGCTAACTGGTGACGAACTAAAGAAGGCATCTTTTATGTGTCAGTAATCAAGGTATCTATTGCGAATTTTTTTCAAGTTTAATCAAATGCCAAAGATCTGTAATATTCACGCCTTCTTCTAAAACTACGACTTCTACTACGTCACGTAGCCACCGTGCTACGAAGAGTTTTACCGTTCATGTATTACCGTAGTTGTACGAGTGGCGGCTATTCGTAGCATACTAAGAGTTATTACACAACAATTATCAGTATGGCAAATGTTGGAAGTATTATTGGCCATAAAACATAATGACTTAATGATTGTTGTTTCACCGTACACGTATACGAAAATAGGATAGTTATTATAAACACACGCCGGTTGAATACAATTTTACTGAGTTTATTAATGTTTATGAATTTAAGTACTGTATTCTGGCAAATAAACTTTTTTACCCACTTGCTTACTAAACTAAAGCTCCTCAAATAAAACAGCTTTAACCTATCTCATTTTTTCCTCTTTGCAATACCCTTGAACTGCAAAAGCTGGGGATCAGGAAGGATGAAGGCAAGGTTATTAATAAACTCGAGGGAAGTCGTTCATAACTGCAGCTTGTGGTTTTGATAAATATTTTGTTTTAATAACAAAAATGAAATTAGGACTGTATTATGTGGCCATGCGTTACAAAAAAGCTTCAAAACCTATTATAACATAATTATGCCTCACAGTTCGGTTACACATAACTAAAAGATAACAAAAATAACGAAAAGTTAAAAAAAAAACGATATAATAGTAATATAATTACGAATACACATAACTACTTTTAAAAAACAGCGACTACAGATATTTTTAAAATTGTTAAGAATGGCTACTTTTTATAAATTATACTATAAATTATAATAGGTAACTATAAAAAAAAGTGTCCAGCATTGAACTGATATCGGCTGATTATGATAATAATGTATATTATAAAAATACGTGTAAACCTATAAGAACGCCAAAGTTTTTACACGAGCCTACCTAAAAAAATGCTTCCTTCAAATCCGACCGATTTAATCCACGTGATAAAATTCAAAGGTCGGAAATTTAAGGGCCCTCGAAGAGCACTGCTTACTTGATTCAATTGCCTCTATCGTCCTCTTTCGACTTATATGGAAATAGCTGTATTTATTCAAGTCGTTCGTTGACATTGCCGATTTATACCACAGAAAAAGGTTTACCAAATTTTCAAACTGAATTGTGGATGCTCTCCACTTGTATACTTCACCATTTTTGTAAATATTTTATGAAATTACTCGGTTACTAAGGAATTTTAGAAAGGTCGAAAATGTTGTTTGTTGTTGATACCTACCGTATCTTAATGCCTCGCCTTATAAATTTATTTCCCGGGCGAGCAGTCAAAAATAATGAGTGTCTTCTCCATTACATCTAATATAAAAGTGAAGTAGCTAAATGTAATTTGGGTTGTTAACATCGAAATATATTGCCAAATAGCAAAGAATATTTACAATTTCCTCTTTGGTTTCAAATAGACTTTTTTTGGATATAAGTACCTACTTTAATACATTTTCAGTGGTATACGGGGTAATCGGTCTGTAGAGAGAAATCAAAAACTTTAAGAGACATGGAAATCTGTTCTTGGGAACCATGGCATCGATTTAATTTTTAATGAAATTGGCATTTTTTTTTGTTAACTCTCTTACTTATCCGGAAATCGAACCCGGTCAATATCTCTGGTAAACAATGTTATAAAATTTCTGGAAGTATATTCGTTGTTATTGTTGATGGTGTGAATAATAAGTCACAAGAAACACATTTTTAATGGAATGTTGTTTAACTAATAGAAATAAAAACCCAAAATCAGATAAATATTTTTTTAAGTAAATGTTCAAAATGCCATTTTTGGGTTTTGTTTCGTGTTTTGTATTAAGATGTTTTCTAAGGCTATTGTTAAATGTTCTACAGTGGCGTTATTTGATTGAACAAAATTAATCTCTCTCAACCTGTACTGGCCAAAGCCCTAACTATAGTAGATTGGGATATTTGTCCAGTAAAAGGCCAGTGGACTGTATAAAAGGCTGGTGTATTCGTAAGACTGTACAGATCGACCCGACAATGAAATCGTCCGCGGTATGTTTGACGTGCGCCCGAGTGGCTCGTAAGACGTCGTAACGAAGATTGCTGTGTTCGCCGCGGTGAGCGGCGCGCTGCTTTAAGCCCGCATTGCCCCCCCCGCGCCTCTTCTGTGACTGTGGAGTTGTGGACTCGGTCTGTGCGGCCCTGTTCTGACCACAACCTTATGCGAAATAGTCGAGTGGCGTGATATGAGGCGATCTCGCGGGCCATTTGATGGTCTGTACTAACCCAGTTATGTTTAAAATGATTGTAATTGCGAAAGCTTTTGACGATGCGACTTTATGTGCTTACACAAGATTTCATAGCAAAATTTCTTAACAAAAACAGGATCAACGAACACGACGTGTGATTACTTACAGATTTTTACCAGGTTTTTTTTAAATCTACATTTTATTAATGGACTTTTTTTTTTAGAAAACATGCCAGTCCCATCGTACCTTATAAACTTGGATTTCCCGGTTATGTATGAGAGTAAATAAAATTGAATGCCATTTCCATTTAATCTAAAATCGACGCCACGGTTCTTAGGAACCATGGCTGGATGGCCCCATCAAATGACCCACGAGACCGCCTCATATCACGCCGCTCGACTATTTCGCATGGAGTTAAGAGATATTGATTTTTTAAAACAAATTACGCCACCGTAGAAGATTTAACAGCAGCCTTAGAGAATATCTTAACAAAAAAATACGAAACGCATAATTGCATTTGTTACCCAACAGAATTAATCTACGCATGCTGGAAAATGACTACCATTTATTTTAAAAAATATATCTAATTTTGGGGTTTTCTTTCAATTATCAAACAAAATTTCATTTAAAAAGCCACAAAGAGGCTTTTTCACATTCACACTATCAACAATAACAACGAATATACCTCCAGAATTTTATAATATTGTTTACAGATATATATTTACCGGGTTCAATTCCCGGTTATGTATGAGAATTAACAAAAAAAAAGTTTAAAGCTATTTTCATTAAATCTAAAATCGATATGGTTCGTAAGACGGATTTCCAGATCTCTTAAAGTTTTTGATTTCTCCCTACTGACCCATTTGGATTGATCCGCCCTGTATACAATGGCGGCAATTTATATACCACTGAAAAGTGCAATTACTCTCGATTTAAGCACTGTTTTGTGTAGACATTTTCGATGCGTCTAAAGCGAGCTGTATCTAAAGTATAATTTATCGAATGCTAAGTAAGAATGATGAAATAATAAATTTATCAAGAGCTGCATTAAAAATATACTCCGCATTTGTAGTCGACAGCCGTAGTGCAACTACGGCTGTCGAAATAAGTAGCTGTGGCAGGGAGACAGATAAAGTCGCGCTGCAAGGATTCCTTTTTTCACTTCCAACTTCATCTAATAATGAGAAGAAAACACACCGCAACGAATTTATAATTCATAAATACAGTTTCTGTGAGTTGAAAACGCCTATTTATAGAGCTCCCATAACGAGAGTGCATTCTAGCCGGGCTGAATGCGGCGGGCCTTTCACGCCGGATTCAATGTAATTAGTGCGCCGGTTTTTTCTGCATAAGTGGGATGCAAACGTTTCAGCGCTCGCTGGCGAAATATTTTTCACGCGACTCATGTGGTGACAACTAGCTGGGGGAAAAATGAGAATAACAACGACCTCCGTTCTTGTGAGAGACATTACGCTCTGAGATTTATTTGCTGTGTTTGCCGATCGGGATTTATTATTGCATTCTCACGGTTTGCGAGCTCATGTACATATGTATTTTTAGCAACGGATTTTTTATAACCACTAATAAGATAACGATAAGATTATCAAGGAATTAACTTTGTGTAACTTAACGGCAAAAGCTTTCTATTCAGTACCCTTTCCATAACAGTGAATGTCACTTGCTTTTATATTTAGTTTTCCGGTTTTTTCTAAGTAAGTGAAGTGCAAACGTTTCAGCGCTCGTTGGCGAAATATTTTTCACGCAGCTCATGTGGTGACAACTAACTGGGGGAAAATTAAAGAATAACAACGATCTCCATTCTTGTGAGAGACAGTACGGCCTGAGATTTAGTTGCTGCGTTTGCGAGTTTACTTAAGTACATTGTTACAACGGATTATTTATGACCACTAATAGAATAACTATAAGAATAACGAGAAATCAACTTTGTGTTACTGTCATGTTCATAAGAAAGTTGAGTACAATGAATGTCACTTGCTTTTATATTTAGTTCGCCGGTTTTTTCTGCGTAAGTGAAATGCAAACGTTTCAGCGCTCGCTGGCGAAATATTTTTCACGCAGCTCATGTGGCGACAACTAACTGGGGCAAAATGAGAGAATAACAACGACCTCCGTTCTTGTGAGAGACAGTACGCTCTGAGATTTAGTTGCTGCGTTTGCGAGTTTACATAGATACTTTGTTACAACGGATTATTTATGGTCACTAATAAGATAACCATAAGAATAACGAGGAATTTATAAGAAAGTTGAGTACTTTTTTATAATAAATGAACATGCTTTTGGCCACATTCTTATCCGTAGGATTAAGAAGTGGCCGACGATGGAGTGAGCTTGCCCAGAAGCAGCCTATTCACTCAGGCTTTAAAGATGTTGGGGCTATATGCACTCGGGAACACAGACGCCGGCAGGGAATTCCACCACCTTGGCTGTACGCATTATGAATGAAGACGAATAGCGCTTGGTGCGTATTCATGAGTGGAATATCAACCAAGTAAGGGTGGTAATCCGCCGTACGTCTGGACTCCCGATGGTATAAAGGAGACGGTGGAATGAGCTCATGTAGCTCAACAGCACACTCTCCGATGTATCTGTAAAATACCGACAAGCAAGCAACTGAGCGACGGTGAGCGAGACTGTGAAGTTTGGTTTTCACAAGCTTATCGTCACCTATAAGTTTACTGGCTCGCGTTCCACCGAATTGAGCGCGGCAAGTTGATATTTTGCTGAGCCGTCCCAAAGGTGGTAGCAATACTCCATGTACGACCCGACTTGTGCTTTATATAGAGTTAGAAGCTGTCCCGGCGTGAAATATCGCTTAACTTTATTTAGAACACCCAGCTTTTTGGCCGCAGTTTTAGCCTTGACTTCGATTTTGATGCATGAAGTTGACCTGCAATCTCAACTTCGGCGAGGAGATCGAAGTTGTCGGTAATTGGTACATTTACACCCCGGAAAGTAGGAGCCAGGTTAAAAGGACTTCTTTTGGTCGAGAACAAACACGCTTGCATTTTGGTGGCGTTAAAACTGACCAAATTGTTGTCACCCCATTGGGTGGGAGACAAGACTCAAAGTCAACTTTGTCCGCTCAACCATGGCTTCTCTTAAGGAACGAACTTCCTATCCGCCGACCCTTGCGCTAGGTAGATACCTCTTTGTGACCGTGCTGTCGTCTGCATACCCAACAATGCTGAGCTTGAGCAGATCGTTAATATGCAACAGGAAAAGGGTAGCAGGGAGAACGGAACCCTGAAGAACCCCCGCATCAATAGCCATGAGGCCAGAGGAACAGTCTTCAATGTGTAGGGGTTCACCTTCAATGATAATGTCACTTTCGGAATAACTTATTTATTTTCCACTATTTTAAACACAGTACACTTAATACGTTGTTCTCCAACCGTGTTCCCAACAGAAAAAAGCCCAACCAACCTCGAGACTCGCCTTTTATATCTTTACCCCCCGCTTGACACATTTTTTCCTCTCTTCTCCCGCCACGCGCGGAGTTGCCATCCCAAAAAACTAAAGCTTACCAAGACATCGTTTCGAGATTGGTTTAACAATTTCACATAATAATTATAGTTACATGAATTGAGTATTATTAATAATTATAGAAATGAATTTTGAAAACAGATTTTACTTTAGCTGTGATAACTATAATTTACTTTAAAGTCGCTCAATTGGTTAAAACATTATCTAGGTAATACCATTTTTAATAAAATTACAATATTTTACTGAAAATAGGTCTCAAAATTAGTAACACCTTACACTCGTCCATCCTGATAGCGTGTATGGTCCCCATGCACGTATCGGGTGAAACCTTACACTTGGCTGGACAACATTAAATAATAAGAACTAAAATTAATCATATCATATTTTATACAACACATGTTATCAAAAACAAAAATAAAATATATACTTTATTATTTAATTCGTAATTGATCTGTTATCGCAGCTAACAAAAATACAGTATAATTTTCCAACTTTTAAAACTTTATTTTTCCAATTTCATCAAATTTTAATGTTGCTATTAATTTCTTTATAACCTTTTATCATGAATCAACTATTTTTATAACAAAGATTACAGCTATTTACTTTAATAATTCAACATTATTATAACGCTGACAAATTCATTTGACGGCACAATATTAATTTAAAATCTCTAACATAATTATTTACTTAACTTTATTAATACCATATTTATTTTGTGCGTCAATAACTTGTATCATTTAATTTAATTGCCTCGGACACTTCACTCCCAGGACTTACGTATGTACATATTGCCTCGAAAACTTCACTCCGAGGACTTTCATAATAATGCCTCGGACTCTTCACTCCGAGGTCTTATTTATTCCTTGAACAATTCACTTCAAGGTCTATTACAGTCACATAACATGGGTAAACTGGTTAAATCAATTAAATATTCTCTTTTTTTTTTTCTTTTTTTTTATTACATTATGATAGTCGTATTACTATTATATCAGCGATTTGGTGAAACAAAATCGTAACAAGTAAGATTTACTATAAAATTATTGTTATTATTCTTTACTCCTCATTTTGGCTCGCATCTCCTTCCTCATCACTCTCGCCTTCGACTTCCAACGCCGAGACGTGAATCCAAGGTAACATCCTATCGGCAGCTACGGTAGTTTTACGTTTACTCTTCATGCCCTCAAACCCCGGTATTGGTGACAGTCTATATCGGTCATTCCCTAAAACCTTGACAACCCGATATGGACCTTCATATGCTGGTAAAAGTTTAGCGCTCTTTCCATTATTTTGAAATGCGGTTTTGGTAATCTTAACTAAATCGCTATGAGAATAAATACGCGCTGGTTTTCGACCTTTGTCATAAAACCGCTTTTGACTAACTTGCTCCTTATCAATTCTCTTCTTAACATCCTCACGCAAAGTTGTGAGATCAACCGACTCCTCAGTCTCATCCGAAATTTCGTTCAGTATGGGATTAACCTCACCAGATATTGATGTGCCAAACAAAACTTCAGCTGGAGCCCTACCTATTGTCTTTTGTATTGTATTATTTAAACCCCACTGTATTTTGCCTAGCTTGTTGTCCCAATCTCTTTCGTCATGTTTAAGATTTTGTGCGGTTAGAGAGTCCAAAATCGTTCGGTTATAGCGTTCCACTTGACCGTTCGATCTAGGGCTCGCAACTGCGTTTAATATATGTTTAACCCCTCGATCAAGACAGAATCTCCTAAATGCGTGAGCCGTAAAACAACTACCTCTGTCACTAATTAATCGTTCGGGTGCACGAAAAGTGTCAAAAATGTCCTCTAAGACCTTGATCACACCTTGAGTCTTTGTGTTCCTCACTGGCTTTATAAAAACAAACTTCGTGAACGCGTCTACTACCACAAGTATATGAGTGTAACCTTGTTTGGACCTAACAAAGGGACCCAGATGATCAATGTGCAAGGTATGGAATGGTTTCTCCACTTTGTTAATCGGGTGCAGAAATCCTTCTCGCCTACTAGCTGTTTTCTTTGCGTATGCACACTCTATGCAAGAACTTACATACTTTTTTACAAACCTAGCCATTTTAGAGAACCAGTATTTACTTTTGATTCGGTCTAAAGATTTTTCGAAACCGACATGTCCGATGTCATCGTGATTTAATTTACATATTTGCCAACGAGCACCTTTAGGAACCACCCACCTAATGTCATTACTGGCCTTTCCTACACGTCTAAACAGTTTGTTGTTCTGAATCGTAAAATTATCTTTGATGTAATCGAGTCCCTTGTCATCTGTTCCACTAGCAAGAATATCTCGTATACGACGCAATTCCGAATCACCTAGTTGAAGGGTGAGCAGCCAATCTTGATCACTGATTGACATGATTGTTGGAAATGGTTCTGGATCTTGGTGTTCGATGCCCGCCATTGGATTCCTAGACAAGGCGTCCACGTGAGACATTTTGGTACCAGCCCTGTATTCTATCGAACAATCAAATTCTTGGAGCGCTAGCCACCAGCGAGCAATCCTGGGCACCAAATCTCGCTTTTGGAAAGTAGACCGAAGCGCGCTGCAGTCTGTAACGATCTTGAAAGCCTTGCCCAACAAATACACTCTAAACTTTTTAAGAGAACAGACGACCGCTAACGTTTCTAGCTCGTACGAGTGGAAATTCTTTTCCTCAGGTGTTGTCTGCCGACTGTAGTACGCCACCGGTTTCAAGGAGTCCTGATCGCACGACCGTTGCAACAAAATACTACCAATACCAATTTTGCTAGCGTCGGTATGAAGTTCCATTTCTGAAAGGGGATCAAAAATAGCTAAGACTGGCCTGTTAATGAGATGCTTTTTTAGGGTAACAAACGCGCTTTCTTGAGCCGCATTCCACACCCATATTGCGTCTTTCTTTAACAAACTGGTTAACGGAGATGCTATCTGTGCGAAACCGTAAATGAATTTCCTAAAGTAACTGACCAAACCTAGGAACTGCCGTACCCCATGCACATTTTCTGGATTAGGGAAGTTGGTAACCGATTGGATTTTGGTGTTGCCTGGTCTAATCCCTTCGGAACTTATTTCATACCCTAAATAATCGATCTCGTTTCTTAAAAAGGTGCATTTGGATAAGTTCAATTTGAGGTTGGCCCCTTCTAAGAGCCTTAAAACGTCCTCTAGGTGGTTAAGACATTCACGGGTGTCTTTTCCAAATATCAAAAGGTCGTCTATATACACCGTAGCCTTATTGAAACGAGCAGAACCCAGCACGTGATTCATCATTCGTTGGAAAACAGCCGGTGCATTCGCTAAGCCGAACGGCATCCGATTGAATTCGTACTGGCCGTCCGGCGTAACGAAGGCTGTTAGGGGTTTTGACTGTTCAGAAATGGGCACCTGGTAGTAGCCAGACATTAAATCCAGTGTGATGAAACACGCCTGACCCGACAACCTGGCTATTTCATCATCAATGATAGGCATTGGGTACCGTTCTTTAATAGTGATGGAGTTTAGCATTCTGTAATCTACACATAACCTGGATGATCCATCCTTTTTCTTTACTAGTATGATAGGGCTTGCATAGCTAGATACTGACTCCCTTATTATGCCTGCATCTAACATGTCTCCTACCATATGACGCACTTTATCGCGTTCATGATGTGAGAGTCTATAAGGCCTGTACACCACCGGACGCTGGCTAGTTAACTCTATGCTCATCTCTGCGCTGCTACTACAACCTAAACCAGCTAAATCATATGCGAAGCAATGTTTATAACGATCAAGCAGAGTGAATAATTTTTCCTTATCTTGTTCGGATACAGACTCTCCTACATGCACCTGTTCCTTAACAAGAGGGACTGAAGCCAAACTATCCGAGCTAGGATCCTGCGTGGTTAAACGATTAACAACATCGACTCTCTCGGCGCGGGAAAACACCATATTCCCAAACAACAAACAAGGTATCGTACACGGTGTTACCGTTACGTATACTTCACCATCTTTAACAAAATAAACCCCACCGGAGACAACATATTGTTCATTTGGCTTTCCTATAAGTTTAGTACTCAGCAACATACTCCCAGTAAATATCGGTTTAGTAATGGCTCTAATACTTGCAGCACCATACAGTTTGCTATTACGACTAACTCTGACTTTAATTAAATGTTCCTCATTGTCCGGCAATGTCTGGCAAGGCATTATCCCGTCTAGAGTCAAAAACCGTAAAACTGTAGAGTCCTTAAAAATTACCACATGTGGTTGCTCTGAAAAAGACTGACCGATCAGTATAGGTTTCTCCAACAGCTCATCCGACACGACCTTGCACGGAACTGTGGCCTTCACATTATCAATAGTCAAATCTAGCAATGCTGAACCAAGTGATTGAACTAACCTATTCCCGAACCCCATCATCGCTGTGGGACGTTGATCATGTGAATGTCCTAACTTTTCTAGCACAGATTCCTTAATTAACGTAACGTCGCTGCCTAAATCTACAAAAGCCTCTACTTGTACACTATTCACAAAAACTTGTTTTATAAACTTGGCATTAGCCCCTTGCTCAGAGTTAAAAATACACATAGCTTTCGGGACTGACCCGGGGATTGGTGGTTTATCTTTAAGGAAGCAAGTTTCCAATGTATGACCTATTTTATGGCAGCGTTTACATTCCAATAGTGGTTTAGGGCATTGTTGATGAAAGTGACCTTTGCCTCGACAATTAAAACAAAAACTTAAATTGGATTGCTTTGTGAAAGATTTACTATTGTTGGCACTACCATCGGTATTGTTGGTGTTGGTACTATTCCTATATCTGTGTGGAATATGAGGAATCATTGTTTCTTATTGTTACTCAATAAGAATTGTAACAACAGGCCTGGTTCAGTACACCTAAGGGCCAAAGCACTTGACTTGACAGTTCTATCGCTAATACCGTGAATTATGCAATCCACGGCCCGCTTGCCGTGTATCTCGCATTGATTTAATAATGCCAGTTTCTCATAAAAGTAAATGTCGATTGGTTCACCAAATCTACTACGCCGCTTCAGCATATCCTCCAAGGACTGGCCGTAATTTTGTTCACACGGAAACGCACTAATTAATTTTTCTTGCCATTGCGGCCACGAGTACATAATGGAGTCTAAACTTTCGAACCATATTTTGGCCAGTCCTTGCAGTTTTTGCATAGCGAAATGTATAGTGGTTTTGTCGCTCCAACCGTAAACAGAGGCACATTCGTTTACCTTTTTAAGCCAAATATCTACGCGCTGATTTTTAATGGAAGGGTCAAAATTAGGTAAAATATTTTGATATTCTATACTGCGGGTATTTGTATGTGCACTCTGAGTAGCCGCTGGAGCTGACAAACCGTTTTTTATAGTCTGAATAAGATTAAAAACATCTTTACTAGAAAATGTAGGGCTACGTGACCTTTTAGGAGAGTTTGCGTCGTTGACTCGGCGCTTACTCGCAGGCTCCGGCACCACCGCGCGGGTCCCGCTGCGTCGCTGGCTGCCGCTGCTGCCGCTGCGTCGCCGGCCGCCGCTGCGTCGCCGGCCGCCGCTGCGTCGCCGGCTGCCACTGCGACGCCGGCCGCAGTCACGCTGACGCTGCCGGCTGTCTCGTTCGCTGCGACGTTCCTTGTCTTCTTCGCGATCCTCCAGTAGTTGGCGCTCCAGACGACGGAGTCGTTGACGTTCGCGTTCCAGTTCTGCTTCGCGCCTCATCCAGTGACGACTGCTACTGCGGCTGCGAGTGCGCGTGCGCGCGCGCCCTGCAGCTCCGCTAGGGGCTCGACGACTGCACGATCGACTCCGGCGTCCGCTGTCCTTGTCCGGCCTTGGTGGACCTCGATCGGGGGTAGCCAGCTGTCGCTGGTCTCCGTCTCTAATGTTGGCCGTATCCATTGTCTCAATCTCGCAAAAGAAAAGAAATCACGTCTTAAATTATTATTAGTGATTTTTTTTTTGTTAATCTTTAAATATCTTGGAAACGGTGCGTCCTACGCTAAAATGGACGAAATTTTGTCCCCCCTTTATAAAACCCCCGTCTAACGCTAACCAACCATCACGATGGTACAATTATTAATAATTGTCGCTTTTTAATAATTATTTAGGGTAAGTAACGATAAACTAGTTTAGGAAATGTAGTTTATGGATTTGTTGGGCTTATTTCCCCTTTTTAACTCATTGACTCACTTGGCCGCACATTTGGTCGTTGATTGTAGAGGTTAAGTCACTCTCACACAGGCCGGTCAACGGATAGGTGACAAAAGCTTTATTGTTTCGACCTGTTGGCTAATGTTGAGCCGGCTCTTTGGCCTAAATAAAAGTGCCGTCAATGCAGCCAGCATGGCGGGCTATAGCCCGTTCTTCCATACGGTTGTAATACCCATCAGGAAGGACCCAGCAAGAGATTTACTAATTGGTGGTTTAAAGTATTCATCACATTACAATGTACTGTTTTGTATAAGAAACTTCCATTGTAAAACAAAAAGATAATGCTACCCACTTTCTTAAGAAAAAGATAAAAAAATGAACAAAATGGACGTGAACTTACGTAGGTACGCAATACAGCGATATAGTATCCCACTTCTGACTTGTAGGGGTTCACCTTCAATGATAATGTCACTTTCGGAATAACTTATTTATTTTCCACTATTTTAAACACAGTACACTTAATACGTTGTTCTCCAACCGTGTTCCCAACAGAAAAAAGCCCAACCAACCTCGAGACTCGCCTTTTATATCTTTACCCCCCGCTTGACACATTTTTTCCTCTCTTCTCCCGCCACGCGCGGAGTTGCCATCCCAAAAAACTAAAGCTTACCAAGACATCGTTTCGAGATTGGTTTAACAATTTCACATAATAATTATAGTTACATGAATTGAGTATTATTAATAATTATAGAAATGAATTTTGAAAACAGATTTTACTTTAGCTGTGATAACTATAATTTACTTTAAAGTCGCTCAATTGGTTAAAACATTATCTAGGTAATACCATTTTTAATAAAATTACAATATTTTACTGAAAATAGGTCTCAAAATTAGTAACACCTTACAAATGACTACTCTGATTAACCGTTCACTCAGGAAGTCCAAAATCCATTCACAAAAATCAGCAGAGATGCCGTACGCTGGAAGCTTGCTCAGCAGGCTCGCGTGCCAGACCCGGTCAAAGGCTTTTGAGATTTCAAGCGACAAGGCTAGCGCTTCGTCTTGCTTCTCGATTGCCTCGCCCCAGCAATGTGTAACGTACACCAGAAGGTCCCCCGTGAAACGGCCCAGCCGAAAGCCATATTGGCAGTCGCTGAGGAGGTCGTGGGAATCAAGATACGGCAAAAGCTTTCTATTCAGTACCCTTTCCATAACAGTGAATGTCACTTGCTTTTATATTTAGTTTTCCGGTTTTTTCTAAGTAAGTGAAATGCAAACGTTACAGCGCTCG
The DNA here is from genome assembly GCA_963921215.1 of Scoparia ambigualis. Classification (NCBI taxonomy): domain Eukaryota; kingdom Metazoa; phylum Arthropoda; class Insecta; order Lepidoptera; family Crambidae; genus Scoparia; species Scoparia ambigualis. The sequence goes on from OY992503.1 coordinate 28,856,988, forward strand.
CTGGCGAAATATTTTTCACGCGGCTCATGTGGCGACAACTAACTGGGGAAAATGAGAGAATAACAACGACCTCTGTTCTTGGGAGAGACAGTACGACCTGAGATTTACTTGCTGTGTTTACCGATCGGGATTTTTTTACCTCTCAGTCTTGGAATCGAAATGTCTAAAAATTTTTACATCAGGTGCAATTTGGCGGGAATGATAAATAAATTAAATTTGCGGAAATGGAAAAAAAAAATCGAACGCAGTTCATGTTAAGCTTTGCGTTTACGATGCATAAAATGTACCACAGAACCGAAATAATCGACTTTGTTCATACTAAAGTAGTCTCTAAGTGTGTCACAACACGGTACAAAGTCAAGTGGAGAGCGCGGCCATATATGGTCGCTTGGGGTCGGACGGAATAGCGAGTTTTTTAGGTGCGACCAAATTTGGCCGCTTGGGGCTTGAGTGGTTTAAGTATTGCATTCTCACAGGTTGCGATTTTACTAAGGTACTTTGTTACAACGTATCATTTATGACCACTAATAAAATAACGATAAGAATAACGAGGAATCGACTTTGTGTAAATTGTCATGTTCATGAAAGATGAGTACAAATTAATGTCACTTGCTTTTCACTTCGGAGTTTATGTAATTATTGCGCTGGTTTTTTCGGCATATGTGAAATGCAAACGTTTTAACGTTGGTGAAATATTTTCCACACGGCTCATGTGACAACTACTAACTGGGTAAAAGTAGAAAATAACAATGATTTCCGTTCCTAAGAGAGACAGTACGGTCTGAGATTTAATTGCTACGTTTGCTAAAGGGCATTTGCTACTGCATTTTGCGACTTAATAACAATATTATTATTTAATATCAGCTATATAGTGAGATAATATTTAATAACGAACAAAATCTTTGAGTAATTGTTACGTTTATAAGACAGTTGAGTATTTATTGCGCTTGCCGTTCGGAGATTTTCTATTGCGTTTTTCTACTTTATGCGAATTTGCATGGCTTCTTTTTAATAACGAACTAGCTGCAGAAGCTGACCCGACAGACGTTGTCCTGTCTTTTATGAATATTGATTTTTTTTATTTCATAAGAACCTTCTCCTGACAATAACAAACACAACAAAAAAAAATAGCGACATCGATCCAGCCATTCACATGTAATGGCGTGACCAAGGGAAATAGGGATTCATTTTTACAAGCTTATAATATATATAGATATAATATTATATAATAATCTATATAGATTAACTTCTTTGACTGATAAAATTGCAACCCGAATGCGCACATCGCTATGCTATCAAGCTCCTTTTGAGTTATAAAAATGTGTTAATGACAGTACTTGCTCTTTTCCTGGAGGTAAAAAGAGAAAAAATTTAACTGGCTTAAAATAAAAATTCATTTCACTTCAAATGCGTAAACTTGACTTCGTCAATCCTAATGAAAGGTGGATTTCAGAGAAGTCGTCGGTAGCAGCAAAAATTTTAAAGCAGATTTTTTAGAACTTTTTTCTGTCAGGTGAAGCTGTTGTACAGTCAGCATCAAAAGTAACTGAACAAAAACAAGGTGGCAAAAGTAATAGTCACGTGTAAGTGTCTTTACATACTCATCATTTAACATTTCAGAATTATATGACATTTTTTGTGTTTAACTGGTTAAGGCAATAATGCAAAAGTATATTATCATGTACTTTTGACTCAAAGGCTATGTCAGACAATTCTGGTCATTTCAACAGTAACAATCATTTGAAAATTTCATATGCTAAGCTACTTTTGATGCTGACTGCTGACGGAATATGGATAATCATTGTTAACTAGTTGTATAACATATTAATGTCGGCTAACCGTGTATCAGATATTTAACACGTTAAACGCCATGAAGTTTTTAACGTTTTTCCAATTAGACCATGGGGGTCAAGGTTTGTCCGACACATGGATGTTTCGTTCAGGCCACGGGGGACCGCATATGACCGCGAGTTAGAAGTAATTGCAAACGTCTGTATTGGGTTGGAGAATACATTTATTGAACAAATCTTTGTTGAACAAGTCCCCCACGGCCCCGGAGAAAAGCCATGTTTAGTTTGTTTTTAATCAAAGACTACACTTAGAAAAATATGACAAGTTATTATGACCTAACTAGTTTTGAGTAGGTACACAGTCCACACAAAAAATGTTGGGATACTTAAAAAATATTTATTTATCTAAATAATAATTAAGTTAGTGATAGTGTTATAATTAGTGAATTTAGCTACATACCTAATATGTTTTTGTTACATGACATAAGTATGCTTTTATTATAAATAATAAATGAATTTTGGTTTATTTTACTAACGTTCGATAAACTCTAAAGTGAAGAACGTTGAAAATGAAACTACAGTTTTAACTTATCTTATCTTATCTAGTGGGGCCTGCAGAGGTCTTCCTGTCGCAGCAGCACGTCTACCAATTGGGATCTTTTGTGCAACCCCGTCCTATCATTCTGCCTCCTCAGTGAGGATAATTGCCATATACCTTTAAGCTAGATCTTTGAGGGCGAAGTACCTAAAATTTCTGGTTTCGGGTAGGCCGATCCCAGAAGATTTATTATTTTCCTAGCAAAATAGTTACAGTCACACAGTAGGTGTTGCATAGACTCCGTTTCACATGCATGCACATGCCCTGCACAGGTTGTGTGTTGCTAGTTGCATTTTGTATAGCATTTGTTTTTTGGCATAGTGCCCAGTTATGGCACCGGTGATTAATCGGGCCTGCCTTCTGCTACCTCCACATATGATCTGGCTCCGTCCTTGGGCGCCTTCGCCAATGAAGGATTTTGAGTGTCCTATGCCGGGTAGCTCTTTCCATCCGGTTTTATGCTTGTTTTGGATGTGGTCCTTGAATGCTTTTTTGATGGCACTCGATGCTAGTGCCACAAACGGCTTAGGACCAATATATATGGTTCCCTCGTTTCAATTTCGCATTTATAACTTCTTTATGAAGATTTCTTCGGTATTTTCCCGAAGAGCCAACCAGATGTGTCTCGTTTCTTTATGAGTTCTCTGGCTCTATCAACATTTGTGTACCTACCAGTTATCAGTATAAGTCGGGAACAGTGGATGTGCGGCGCGGGAGTGTGGCGGAGGTGACCGACACCGCGACCCGCGCGGCCCCCGCTAACGGAAATTCGAATTTTGACATTCGACAGTTGTTTTTACGTTGTAAAATGTAAAAAATACAACATTTAGATATTGCGTTATGGATTTCATATGTAAAGTATGGTTGCATAAAAAATGACATTATCTCTAGTTTTGGGCTGGCCCTGTGTACTAACTGAGTGGGGCATGGCGTTTAACGTGTTAAATAAACTCTACCTGTGGTACTTAAATAGTTTCAACTGTACCAATTGCCATGTTCTATGCCTTCATTCTTCTATTTTAAAACTTCTATTATCTTCAATCATGTCTCAGCGATCAATTTTGGAAAACATAATATAAATGATATCGTCAATAAGCGATTAAAAAGTTATTGAAATGAAAGAATCGATGCACTGAACAAAGACAATTTACAGTTTAAAAAAAAATGTTAGCAAAATATTTTTTTTTGTAATTCCCTACATAAGTTCATTTAATGTTTTAAAAATGAAGCATACCATATCTTATATAATAAATTAATGTATAAAAATATCTCTTTATTTCCCACAGACTGTAGAAGATCTAGAGGCACACTGCAAAAAGGCCAGTATAGAGATAGTGACGCGCCAGTCCTTCCTATCCGACCCAGCTGATGCAGTACGGAACCTGCGACGCCAAGACGCGCGCGTCATCGTCGGCCTGTTCTATGTGGTGGCAGCGAGGCGAGTGCTATGCGAAGTCTACAAGCACCGGTTGTACGGGAAGTCCTATGTTTGGTTCTTCATCGGTGAGTTTTTTTAAATTAAATAATAGGCGAAATTTAATAATAATTATGTCGTATTGATTATCTCATGTTGACTCATGATCTCCAAAATCATTATGAAGTCGTATACCTTACAGTTTATGTATTAAAAATACGTAATCAGAATTAGCAGATGTAGGTAGTAACAAAGGCCGAATGCAAACGGATGTAGAAACGCAGTGAGTTGTCTGACTTCACAACAGTGAGTAATGTTACCTAAGAGAATTCAAGTTCGATTTTTTACAGAATCGCTATAATGTACCGTTCCGTTGTTCGATTAAACGTGACTTAATTGCCGCTCTCTAAGTCTAAACTAACATTTCGACATTTTCTTTCGGCTGTCTACATACAAAACACGATCGAGGAATCTCCCTCAATGGTAATCCTATAACCACCATAAAGCCAGCCTTTAAACGTCCCACTTATATTCTCAAACTTTTCCACCTGTACTTTAGTACACCTATTCAGGAGATTATGCCCAAACCCACCACGCTGGCATACTACGGATTGGTTGAGTGAGTTTATAAATACTTTATCCGATTCTGTAACAGCTTATCAAGTCGCGCTGTTTGCTAAATTCGTCTAGTGTATTAACTGTGAAAAAACATATTTATTAAAGGAATAATTCATATAACTTCATTAGCCAAAAGCATAACATTCAAATATTTACACACAAAAAACGCGCGCCATTTATAATCCGATGACGTAACATTTCGTTTATTAGCTCTCCTTATTGTTGGGCTTGTGTGAAGAAAATTTGAAATAACTCATTATTAAAACGGGGGGAGACGAAAAGTGTGTTTTATGCGCGTCAGAAGTGAGTTGGAATTGTGAAATACGACAAAATACGACAGACGCGAGACGCCGACTCACTTTGATGTGACTATATAGGGGTCAGAGCTTCGCAAATTACTTTATTAATAAGAGCCATGGCTGTATGTGTGTTTGCTACGACGTAGTTCCGAGAGTGGAGTTATTAATGTTATTGAAGCACGCGAAGTTAGTACTGAAACTGATAGAATTCAATAACTTTGAAAGCCTTCCCTCTAAAGTGGTTCTGTATGAACATTCCTCAATAGTTAACCCTAGGCGTAGCAGGGGTGTACGCTCTACGAGTTCAAAGAGTCGATGTCTTATTAATTATTTACTTACATGCTGACGCACATCAGTTATTCTCTAATCACGATGTTTGCGCTCTGTAACCGCTATGTATGTGCTGCAATGAGTTGTGGTTTCGGATTTACAGATAAGGAACGGAGTGTTGCGTCACCTCTCAGCTGATTTACTGACTATAGATAACATGACTGATGGAGTTCAAGAGTCTACACTAATTCATAAACAATCTAGGCAGAAGTTTTGCAAGTAAATATAGGAATATCATAAAATTTATAAATATAATTCTTATCATCCTACTAATATTATAAACGCGAAAGTTTGTTAGTATGTATGGATATTTGTAACTCTTTCACGTAAAATCTACTGAATGAATTTAAATGAAATTCAGCATTCAGACAGTTTATAACGTGGATTAACACATAGGATACTTTTTATCCCGATATTCCCACGGGAACGTATGGATGGATGTTTGTTACTCTTTAACGTAAAAACTACTGAATGGATTTGGATGAAATTCGGCATACAGATAGTTTATAACCTGGATTAACACATAGGATACTTTTTATCTAGATATTCCCACGGGAACTGGAACTACGCGGGTGAAACCGCGAGCGGCCGCTTGTTACATATATAAAGTAAAAACGCTGTTTTCCTAATGTCTGTGGCTCCACTTTTTCCTTCTAAACTTTTCACTGATAGAAAGATCGAAAAAGGACGATAGTTTTTAGGGTCCCATACCCAAAGGGTAAAACGGGATCCTATTACTAAGACTTCGGTGTCCTTCCGTCTGTCACCAGGCTATATCTCATAAACCGTGATAGTTCGACAGTTTAAATTTTCACAGATGATGTATTTCTGTTGCCGCTATAACAACAAATACTAAAAAACAGAATAAAATAAATATTTAAGGGGGCTCCCATACAACAAAACGTAATTTTTTTGCTCGATATTGATAACGGCAACAGGTAGACGTTTGAAATATTCACATAATATTTAGTTATATATTCACTTTAAAAAAAATAATTAAGTTAAAATAAAACAAATATTATTTTTATAGATAATGGTTCGGAACCCTACGTGCGCGAGTCCGACTCGCACTTGGCTCTTTTTTTTTTATGTAATCCTACTAATATTATAAACGCGAAAGTTTGTAAGTATGGATGGATGTTTGTTACTCTTTCACGTAAACACTACTGAATGGATTTGGATGAAATTCAACATATAGATAGATTATAACCTGGATTAACACATAGGATATTTTTTTTCCCAATATTCCCACGGGAACGTAAACCACGTGGGTGAAACCGCGAGCGGCCGCTAGTTTGTTGATATTTTGTGCAAAATGGCTGAAGCATGACAGTGTTTCTAAGTTAGCGTGGACGAAGGCGCGGACGGGCTGCTAGTTATTTATACAAGATTCTGTTTAACTTATAATAAAATTTTGGTCAAGTAGTTAAGTGCTCGGATATCCGGAGGTCCTGGGTTGCATTCCAAGATCAGGCAAAGAGTGTTTCGGATTTATCAACGCATAGTCCGGGTCTGTGTTTCCATCGATTGTATTGATGACTTCATTTCAATGACGGAGCCCTGTGCCCTGCATAGGCTGTTACTTTTTATTTTTTTATTTAATTTTATAATTTAACATCAGTTTTACAAGACTATTTATCACCATAGCACTCAGAAACCACTAAGGTTTATATTTAGTGCTACTAAGTATTATATACATCGAGATTAATTTATTATTTATTCATTCAACAGTAATTAACTTAATTAACTTAACTAAACAGAAAAATTAATGTCATTTGTTTACCTGTTATGGTTGTTTGTGTGACTGAGCATCCCTATTACCAATTACATTACCATCTAATAGATAAAGTTGTGCCACATTTATCAAAATTTAAGTTAGATACGAGTAGTTACGTGTTATTCGATGTTGTTTTGCACTCCAAGACAAAACAGATTTTATTATAATAACAAAATAAGATGCATTTTTATTCCAACAAAGTTCCATTTTAAAGTAACATCTGCAGTAATGCACCACGGTAACTTTTCACTAGGGATAGTAGAAAAAAAACAACTTTTACATTATTCAAAAATAGTTCTTAAGCCGGGCGGCGGCGAAGCAACTTCGCGCGAAAATAGAAAAAGGAGCGCTTTTTACAAATGACTCCCGTTGGGATAGAGAAGATATTTATTAATGAATTTCCCGGATGATTCTGTTGGGAGTTTGGGAGCAACCACGGTTCGCGACACTAATGGAAGTGAGAAAGAAATGCTTAGACAAAGCGAACAGCGGGTGGAGGTTACAGCACTCGGGAGGGCAGTTAAACCTTGGAATAGGCGTTGGCGTGTCGTGAGACATAACTTTTGTTCGACTTTATGAAGGTTGGAAGTTGAAATAGGCACGGAATAGGTGTAGCGAAATATTCTGTGGGCATTTGGGATTATTATTAAAGTAACGATTTTTGTTTAATGTATCCATTACAGCAGCATACTTAAGGGGGTGCCGCGCGATCGCCAAAACAAGTCTCTTATTGAACTTCAAAGCAAAATCAATCATATTGATATTAATAATTAGAACAAGAATTCTGCTTTGAAGTTTCAGACCTAGTAATTTAATTAGAGCAATTTTTTATTTTGCAAAATGTGCAAAACAACACGCGCTTAGAAGGGGGGGGGGGGGGGGGGGTTTGCCCTGCGTAATATCAATATAAATATTTTCATGTAAGAATTGTTGTTTCATGCGTAAAATTGAGAAAGTTGTCGAAAAAATATGTTTTAGGAGTCATTAGATACTCGTATATAAATAAATAAATAAAATAAAACTTTCCAACAATCAAACCAATTATCTAGCCCAAGAGAAGCTTCGAAGAAACTCATTAAATGATTACTTGACAACGGATAAACATACTTAAAATACTTAAATACATACTTATTATACATAGAAAACACCCAGACCCGAGACAATTTAGAAAAACGATTTAGAAATTCGAACCCGGGACCTCAGAGATGGCGACAACATGAAAACCGGTGTACAAACCACTCGACCAAGGACCTCCTTAGGCCAGAACCCAATGATCAGGCTAACTAACATATAAGTTCTTTTAATGTATTTAACTAATTCAGCGCATAGTACAAGTGACTTAAAAATATGTAAATTTTCACAATTTCGTGCAGGACCCCCTTAATAATCATTTAAGGTAAGCAAGGAGTTTAACCGTGTCGCGGAGCTGTGAAAGAATTCTACCACCTCTCTTCCCTTGGGTATCTTAAAGGCGACTAACGGACTAAAGATTGCACAACAATCAACAGCATTGAGCGGCGGTGGGCTCACCATCTGTCACGCTGAGCACATGTGTAGTGGTAACTTGGTGAAACGTGGACTATGGCAGTGGACTACTTTAGCGGTCCCATTGCCTAGTCTTTGACTAACCGCCTCTGTGGTCTAGTGGCTAAGCCACCGGTTTCAGACCCAGAGGTCCCGGGTTCGATTCCCAGCAGTGGGTACATCTTTGTGTGCTCGGTTTGGTCGGTGGCGGGGCTGTTAAGCCCGCCTGTCTAGCTACCACCTTCTGTCTAAGTCTGTCGCCATAGCAACGATGTTTGTTGCATTGTTGTGTTCCGACAGTTAGAGATAAGATAGTCAGTTCCTCAGTGGTTGAGGATTCCGGGTGGAGCGCGCTTCCACCTCCGGCCTTATCGTCACTTACCATTATGTGAGATGAAGGCCAAGCGCTTACCCGTTGTAGAATAAAAAAAAAAAAAAAAAAAAACATTCGTGAATCTACGTATGTACAGTCACGAGCAAAAATATGTAAACAATTGTAACTCTTAATACAATGGAATAAGAGTCAATGTGTATAAATAAATAAACTTTCCTACATTCACACCAATTATCTAGCCCAAGAGAAGCATCGTTATGAAACACGTTAGATGGTTACTAGACAACGGGTCTGATACTCTAGTTCGAATGACGTTACCTCGATGGTCATTACCTCGATGTCTCTACCTCGACGGTACACTTCACCGATGGCTCGTTACCTCGAAAGGTCAATACCTCGAAGAATCTCTACCTCGACGGGTCTTTTCTACAACGGATAAACATACTTAACATACTTAAATACATACTTATTGTACATAGAAAACACCCAGATCCGAGCAGGGTTACCATCCGTCCGGATTAGTCCGGACATGTCAGGAATTTTAGACTCTAGTCCAGACTTTGTCCGGCTCTTTAATTTGTCCGGATTTTGGAGTATGAGTAACAAAACTACTTATTAAGTAATATCAAATAAGTCTTTAACTTCTCATTTATCTACAGACAAAATATAAAAAGTGAGTAATGTTTCCATTTTGTGACTAAAAAGTCCGGACTTTTATCGAAATGTCAGGCTTTTTGTCAGGACTTTTCAAATTCCTAAATGGTAACCCTAGACCCGAGACAATTTAGAAAAACAATAATAGTAGTGTAATATTGGGCATTCTAGATCACTTTTCACTCCATTGATCTCACTGACGTTCGATCAATGTCGTTAAAAAGTGATCTAGAATGCCCAATATTACTTTTGGAAATCACTGCCATTCGCTCGTATATATGTTTAAGCGCTATGCTTCAAAGTCATTTTATTGAAACTCCCGAAACACTGTGGTCAATAAGAAAACAGCTGCTATGAGATTTGTTAAACAAAAACAGTCATTAAAATTAAAATGCATTTGCCCACCATCATCAAATGAGTTAAAACGTCATGGCAACTTATTGCCGAACAGTATCCGTTGTATTGTTTGCGGCCCTTCGAATTGTGGAAAGACAAACTTAGTAATTAGTTTATTACTACATACTCGTACAGATGGTCCACGGTTCCGCAACCTTTATGTTTATTCAAAATCTTTGTATCAACCTAAATACATATTTTTAGAAAAAGTATTAAATATGGTTGCAGGTACATCGTATCATAAATATAATGACAACACCGAAGTTTTGAGTCCACATGATGCTTTGTCTGACTCGATTATTATATTTGATGATGTTGCTTGTGAAAACCAAAACCACATCCGAGATTATTTTGCTATGGGACGTCATAAAAATATCGATTGTTTTTATATTAATCAAACTTATACAAAAGTACCAAAACAACTTATTAGGGACAATTCTAACCTAATTATATTATTTAAGCAGGACGATGTAAATTTGAAACACGTATATGATGAACACGTAGGGTCGGACATGACTTGGTCACAATTTCGAGAAATGTGCTCAACTGTTTGGAAGACACCATTCAATTATCTTGTAATAAATAAGGATTGTGAACGAAACAAAGGATGTTATAGGAAGACATTTGATACGTTTATAGAATTAGATTAATGTACAAAAGCAGTTGTAATTATGCCATAAAATCACTTTCATTTGTGACTTAAAGCTGAAAGAAAACCTATTTGTTGAAATGGAAAGAGATTTAAAAGAACAAATTGTAAAATCAGCATCAGCTGTTAAAAGGAAGGTAGACTTAATAAAGGATGCTAAAAATTCTAACAATGTTACCCTGGAAACAATATTTAAACCTATTGTTGACCCTCTCAACATTTTAGCGAATAGAAATGATGAAAAGAACTTACAGGAAGTAAAGCTTTATGATACCATATCAAAAAAAATCAGGAAAAATGAAAGCGAGAAGTCGTATTCTTCTTGTGAAGAGTATATTGATTCTAATAGTGTAGATGAAGAGGAATATCAAGACACACCACAAAAATCAAACAAAATCCTAACTACGTCACCTTTTAAGAACCATGATGTAAGTAAAGGTTCTTTTAAGTCCCTCCAATCATCACCAAACATTATAAATCAAGATGAGTCTTCCTCATGGTCTACGTCATCTGAAGTATTTAATGCCATACCTTTTGGAATTAGAAATGAGCGAGGGAAACTTGAGCTTGGAAACACTCGCGTTCATGATGACGGTAGAATTCTTAAAGTTGGAAACATTACTTTTGAAAAGACTCTTGGCTTAAAAGAACTATTATATAAAAAGGTACCAAATCTAGATGTTATTACAGATGACGACCTTGGAAACTACAAGCTACTACTTATCAATACTAATGCACACAGACGTAACTTTGATCCTGCCAAACCAATAAACAGCAATAAAGGGTTTAAATACATGAGTATTATAAAACCATTATTTAAATTCTCTAAACAACCTACTAGTACTGAGAGTCCTCCACAGGGAAAAGGTATCGATCTTTTAAAAAAAGTTAAAGCAAATACAGATTTAGTTTATTGGGATGATCCAAATGAATTAATAGAACGATTGAAATTACTGCTTGCGTCAAAAGCTGCTGGTAACACGGGTTTGGATAGTGAAATCGTTGCAATAATTGAAGAACTGCGCGAAGCGGGCATCATAAATATAGAATATAAACAAATAGCACGGGGAAAATTAAGCAGTATACTCGCAGTAAGCAAAGCTTCGAGATTATAATGAATATAGATAAATTCGGTCATCACATTCATAAACGTTTGAGGTTATCTGAATACATCGATACCATAAACGATACGTTAAAAAAGTGCGAAACGGGCGAATACGACTTAAAATCGTCAAAACTTAAAGGTTTATCATCTCCAGACAAGGACGATGAAGCTGTAAATAAGGCATATTTGGATAAAACTGTACAAGATCTAAGGAATGAAATAAATAAAGTTAATAGTCGTGTAAAAATTTACATCCAGAACTTAGAATCAGCTACTTCCAATCGCTTGTCTACTATGTTTTACTCAAAAACAGAAATAGACCGTATGATTCAAGCAAAGTCAAACAAAAATGAGTAAAAGAGATATAGTAGAAGAAATTCACAGAGCGGCGAGAAGAAATTTTCCTCGCCGATGTACAATTATAAAAGGAGTAGATGATTCATGGCAAGCTGACCTTATGGATTTTCAAAAGTATTCACAATTTAATAAAGGATATAAATATGTTTTAGTAGTTATTGACACTTTATCGAAATACGTTTGGACAAATCCTTTGAAGAGTAAAGATAAAATTAATGTCACCAACGCAATGGAAAATATATTATTGAATTCGTCTCGGAAACCAAAAAATTTGCAAACAGATTTAGGTAAAGAGTTTTATAATGAAAACTTTAAAGAGTTGATGAAAAAATATGACATTAACCATTATTCCACTTATTCTGTGAAAAAAGCAGCAATCGTTGAAAGAGTAATTAGAGCTAAAAGGTCACCTTTATAAGCTATTTAGCTTATGCGGTCAATACCAGTGGATAAATAAAAATTTGAAAAACGTGGTACAAAGCTATAATAACACTGTTCATCGTATAACAAAATTTAAACCTATTGATGTTGACAAAAGAAATCAGACAACTGTAAAGTACAACATCATCAAATCACAAAATAATAACATAACGAAAAAAAATAAGTACCGTGTTGGTGATCATGTTCGGATTAGTAAATACAAAGGTGAATTCTACAAAGGTTATACTCCCAACTGGTCAACAGAAATCTTCAACGTTGTGAAAGTTAACCATACAAATCCTGTCACATACCACTTAGAAGACAAACATAAGCAAATCATTTTAGGATCTTTTCACGGATACGAACTGCAAAAACCCAATTTCCCGATATATATCTTATTGAAAAAGTTTTAAAGAAAAAAGGAAACAAACTCTTTGTCAAATGGTTGGGTCTCAGTGATGGTGAAAACAGTTGGGTTGACAGAAAATTATTAATGACTTAATATAAATAACGCCTGATTATGTTGTACAGTCACTTTACGAACATCAATGAAGGAAGGAAGCGGCATTGTCAACAATTTAATAGATAACATTCCGTTCGAGTTACACTTACCTGGATATCGTGGTCCAGGAACAAAACTTAAAAAACGCTTACTAAGAGGTGAACGGGGAATAAATAAATTGTATAATGTTGATATTATCTAGCTGGACTACTGACGCCTTCACTTTAATAATTGAAATTGAAACTAATTTGAAACCCATTTATATTAATGTACATGATGACACAGCAACACAATATAGGTAGTAAAACATGTAAGTAATTGGCAATTCAGCAAAATAAAAAGAAAGAATTGATATTATTAAAGAATGATTAACTTGCCAATAACGTGACCTGATTTGTATTAATTAGGTTTCATATTACCTTATAATCAGAAGAGTACAACCTACTCTGAATTTGACTTGTTCAAACTTGTTTGCATTAGAATTTTCTTACTTATTTACCGTCAATGTTTTATTATACAAAGATATATAATGAATTAAATAAAAATGCAAGTTAGTCGGTTACTTTTATATTTTATTAGGTATATTAATACAGCTGGGTACAGTAAATTTTACATTACATTTCATAATCTAAGTTACATTTCCTATTCAAACAATAAATGAATCTGAGCAAAAGCAACAACTTACATATTTTTTAACAATTTTTATAAATCAAACATTAATTATATGTACCTACTTAAGTATATTGAAAAACTGGTTACAATAGTTTATAAAAAGTTAATATTATTTTAAATTCAACCAATGAATCTTAGTAATGGTAATAAATAATAATACATTTTTTTATTTCTCAAGCCTTAAGTATAATATAACTCTATAGTATAATATAATAATATAATTTAAAAACACAGTGAAAAAAATCATTGCTAAAATATATAATCCCAGTGGCCCCAAGACATAGTAGATATTTTATTTTTTAATATTACGCGTTTGTCATCATTACCTGACAAAGCTATCTTGTTCTGTTCTTGGGTAAATATTTCATGCTTAAAGGATTTAAAAATTATGTTTTTCTTTCTTAAAAAAGTATTTTTGTTTAATACGTTATTGTAATCTTCGAAATGTACGTTTTTCAAAACCTGTTTCTGTATACCTTTAGCCTTTTTTAACTCCTCTTGTACTGTTTTTATACAGTATAATTTTGATCGTAAACCAACAAATTCAGAAATTAAATTTCCACCTAGTTCATCTTTGAAGAGACCTGGTACTTTTTTGTTAAGACCAGGTATACCGTAACAGTTATTTAATGGATAATTACTAGTATCAAAATATCTAAGGAAATTCAACTTTAAATCTGTATAAAAATCTTTGCTTTCTATTGAATAAAGAAAACTGTCAGTATCCGTATAACAAAGCTTTAATTTTTCCCCATAAAAAGGTTTCATAATAGAGTAATGAAAATCAAACATATGACTTTTGGATATTTCTAATACAGAAAAGCCAATGTATATGGGTTTGTCTAAAGTAATTGTCTCGGGTTTCATTTGAACAGCTATAAAATTTTCTGTAAAAATAGTAGCACTATGGAAATTTGGTCGAGCTATTAGTTGCTCAGCACCGAAACTTTTCTTTGTTATATTCTTTTCATCATTCCACTTATTAACCAACTTCACGCTGACCCTTTTCTCGGTGTCTTCTAGTGTTTTACCAAATATACTATTATTTAAAAGTTTGAAGAAATCTTGTTCAAATATAGATTTGGCCTTTTTTCGTAACTCAGTGTTCATATCAATGTACTATTTTAAGTATGGACTCTGATTGAATTGAATTACTCTATGTATTTTTTTTAGCAATAAACCATGTTTTAGACATGTTTTCAGATGGGAAAAATGAATGACATAAAAAAACTTATCGTATAAGTTTGGTATCAATTTCGAAGTTTTAGATCCTGGAGGAGCAAATTTTTGAGCACAGAATGGAAAATCGTTATGATAATTATGCAAATGGAAAGGGTATTCTAAGTCTACTTCGAGTATATAGCCAATGTCCCCGTCAATGGGTATATTATGAAAATCAATTTTTGAAATTTCTAGTTCACTTAATAACTTAAAATTTGAATGAGGTAAATAAGCGCACATAGCATAGCCATAAAGATTATTACAATCAATATAAACAAGGAAGTTATCACTTTTTGCGGGGTCATAAGTTTGTAAGTACTTGTTATTGGCTTTCGAATATCTTGTAGAACATAAACATATACCACCGCGTATGCCTTTTTGTATCATTCTTATTATTTCCAAATCATTTATTAATTCTAATTTAACATCTGTTTTTAATAGCATAGCGTCAAAACTTAGGCTAGGTGCTGTTAAGTAAAAAGAAGGATCCAGTTTATAATTCGTCTTACACGTTTTTCGAAAACTTTCGAAGACGTCCGCTAGTAAAAGTACATCTGACTTAAGATATAAATCAGTGTATTCTCCAAGGCTCCGTAATTCAAAGGTTTGCCATACTCTTTTTGCGTGTTCATAATCTACTATTGATATGTTGCAATTGTGCAATTTACTAAAAAAGCATTTATAAGGAGGTATTTCTTCTTCATCATAAGAACTCCAAGTAGTGACGTATTCGTAAGGATAAAACCCTTTACGTCTAAGTAAATTAAAATGTTCCTGAGAAGGAAAAAAAAATGATAGATGTTTAAAATCAATTGTATTTAAATTTGCAACTAGCTTCTCTAGGCTTGTGCCTAAAAATTTAAAAGAATCGACAAAAGAACTGGTATGATAGCTTCATTATTGATTAGAAAAAAATTGGTAAACGATATGTAATTTTCTTTATTTTTTGCAATCACTGATAATTCTCCTAACTGTCGTATGAAAAGATGACTGTCGTAACCAGCTAAATTATGAAAAAATATGGGAACGAACTTAGGCAAACAATATTTTATATTACAATAAGAATGAGCTGCACCACGATATCGTCCAGTAAGATGACAGTGATCTTTTACTTTGTCGTCAAATAATATTTTGTTACAAAGATAACAGTTTTTAGCTTGAGCAAAATTGGTTCTATCTTTATCTGTTAAGAACATAGGGATCGATGAATGCAAAATATTATAAATTACAGTTATATCAGATAGAAGGTTATCAAAAAATTTATTCACACAGTCAGGTCCTCGATAAGACACATATTTATTAAGGGAGCTGTCGTAGGAGCATACAACGTAGTAAGCAAATGCAGCTGGTACATGCTTTTGCGTAATCGTTGTGCAACTTGTTTCAGAATTTGGTTCAACTGGCTCCAACAAAGATTCAAAGTCTGCGTATAAGACGAAGGGCATGTCTTGCATGCGTTCATAATGTTCAAATTGTATTCGAGTTCCTTGATTAGGTAAAATCGTTGCTACACAACTGCAAACGTGGGCTTCGAGCTTAAGTTTGTTATCAAAAAATATCATACAATCCACACATAAAAATATTTTGGAATGATGTTTAGTTAAAATAAAAATAAAAAAATAAATCTTTCCTACAATCACACCAATTATCTAGCCCAAGAGAAGCTTCGAAGAAACTCGTGAAATGGTTACTAGACAACGGATAAACATACTTAAAATACTTAAATACATACTTGTTATACATTAACTGCTTGCGAAGTAATTTAGCTAAATCTTTAATTAGACAGTAATGCGTACGTTTTCCATTTTCGAGAAAAAGCATGTTGACGTGATGTCTTTTACGTAATTCGCATTTGTATAGAGGTCCAACAACCTTACTGCTATTTTTAAGGCCATAAACATTAATACTTATGTTGGGATTATTCTTTTTAAAAATTCTTATATCTGTGAACCCTACTGGAAATGTCATATTTTTAACTTTAAGTACACTTTCAAAATGCGGATATGCGGTTGTTCGATTTGCGTTATTTTTTGCAGGAAAAAGTGATGCCATGACACACCATAAAAAGCAGTAATCATCCGAATTTTTAATGTTGATACATGCACGTTTGTTTTTTATAGCGTTAGGTAAATCTAAGTAACCTGAGGCTCTCAACGGGTTATATTTGTTTATATTTACTTCTAGATACAAGCTTCGTAAGTAAGCCCAACCACTATCTCTTTCCTCAAATTCTTCAACTTTTTTACAAATTTTATGGCTAATGTTTGTATACATATCATCAAAATTATAACTTTTATGTAAGATAATGTTTTCAGTAGCAAAAGATTTCATTGAAATCGAGTCATCCTTATGCAGAAAAAATTCAGAAAACAATTCGAAATTTACTTTAAGGTTTGTATAAGCCTCAATTCGGGCTGAGAGTAAAAGTTTCACGCGGAGGCGCAATTGCGATAAAAAATCAGCAGGAGCAAACACATGCATACGTTCTTCAACGTCCTCGCATCGAACACGGTACGACGCTATGCGACCGCGAAGAGCGCTATGCACTTGTTCGATACCTTCGCTCTCAATTACAGAACTATTATTTTTGTGTAAAATACTTTTTAAATGAGCAGAGAAAGCATTAATTTTAACGGATAAGTTGCAAGTTGAACAGAATATAGTCTTAACCATTATGATTTTGTTTTCACTGTGTTAAAAATTACAAGAGGTTAAAGTAGTTTTTAAGTAAAATCTATAAAACCTAACACACATATAATATATAAGTAAAACTAGTTAAGTCAAAATTTACCGAAGAGAGTGTAACTAGTTAATACACACATCAAAAGTGTCTAGGGATCAACATATATTTCTGCAATAACTTTTCTCCTGATTGATATTAATTAAAATTTTCTTTAAGGATTCATCAAATAAAGTGTTTTCGTTTGTCTACAGTAACGATAAACCAAGTCACCTTTCACCACCTAAAGAAATTTGCCATTTTCCTAATAAAGGGATTTTTGACATTTGAACCACTAACATTAAAGTTCGAAAAAAAGACTGAAATAACAGTTTTCTTTAAAATTTTATTGGGTAACTTAAACAATTAATAATCCGTGTTTCTACCGCGAACACTAACAACACAAGAACATCGGTTTGGCATACTCAAAATGAGTTCATCCAAATCACGCTGTGGAATGGCCGCCCATGTTCGTTGCAACAACAAAAAAAGGTCTTCTTGCGACTGGATACCCTCCATATTCGGCAGAGCTCTTCTCTGTAGCATATCTCATGCATGCTCAATCGGGTTCAAGTCTGGCGACTGAGCAGGCCAGGGCATGACATTGATGTTAGCTGCGGCGAGAGTCTGTCTTACAACTCTTGCGGTGTGCGGTCGTGCATTATCATGCAATAACTGAAATAAGGGACCGATTTGCACTTGTAGAGGAACGATGACGTCTGATACAATCGTCTCAGCATAAATTTGAGCGTTGAGGTTGCCTCTGATCCAAATCAACTCAGTTCTTCCGCCGATCCAAATACCCGCCCATACCATGATGGTTCCACCACTATAAGGATGGACTTCCTGGCAGGATTTTAATCGCTGTTGGCGTCCAGGGGTTCTCCAGTGTCGTATACGTCTTGTATCCGGTCTCATACCAAAACGAGACTCATCAGAAAAGCACACGAAACGCCATTGTTCTTCTGCCCAATTTCTGTGTTCAAGAGCCCATTGATATCGAATCCTACGATTGTGCATTGCTATAGGTGGTACCCTTAGCGGTCTTCGGGAATGAAGGTTCACTTCATGCAAGCGGTTTCTGACTGTTTGGTCGCTAATTAAGTTCCCTGAAGAGTGATGAAGCCTCACGGCTAACATCATGGCGGTTATTGTTGGAGCTCTTCGAGTTGTGATTTGAATGTATCGGTCTTGTCTCCGTGTGGTGCAGCGATACCGTCCTCCATGGCGCTCAGCCACGGTACCAGTGCTTCGGTAACGTGTCCAAAGTCGACTGATAACACTCTGACTTGTATTCAGAGCTAAAGCCACAGTACGTTGCCGGGAACCAGCTTCTATCATTCCCACGGCTCTGAGCATTTCTTCCCTGCTTAAATGACGTCGCCGCTCCATAATAACGTTGGTTTTAATCAGTAGTAGGGAAACAGTAGCACTAATAATGTCTTCAATGCGTTGTATGTTTTTATAGGGAAAATATTGACAGCTGATTTTCATCTTTTACTAGAAATTGATTGAAAGTTCCTGTTTCAAATTATGAAATGCACCAAAAAGGATCCATATAAATTTATAAAATCATAAATTTATTACAAAGCCACATCTCAATCTCAAGAAATCCGCATAAAATGCTTGATCCCTAGACACTTTTGATGTGTGTATGTACCTAGCTGACTGTGACTATTTTTTCTTTTTATCACTAAAGAATACCCCCTCTTCAGTAAATTTTGATTTGGCTAATTTTATAAAAATTTTTATAGTCAACAATTCAGGAGACTCAGCTTCGCCTTGTAGTCGAACCCAAATTATTGCCTTTTCACACCTTTCAAGGCCGGTGAGGCTACGCACCTCCTCAGCGTCGTAGAGACGCAGCTCCGCCACCAGTTCACCGTCGAGCTTCGCAGTCCGACGCGTTACCCCGCCTGGTACTCGTCGCGTTAGTACACTGTCGAAGGTCTGGTCTGTCTTGCGTGGAGGCGGCGAAACTTCGTTATCTGACTCTGAATCATTTAACCAGTCTAAAGCGGAGCTGGACCCTTCTTGTTTTTTCACAATCGTTGTTGAAGTCTTAGGCACCGACGATGAGTACAGGCATTTCTTCTTAGAGCTAGAAAGATAAGAAATGTAATTAAAAACTAATTATTAATATTGACGATATACGAAATAACATAAAATATATTAACAGGTTTTTAAAGTAATCAACGCAAATTACCTTATGCTTTCGTTGTCCGAGTTAAATGAATTGGCTAACACACAGCTTTTCTTGGCGGAGCGTTTAACTTGCTTGCTTTCAGACCTAAAATAACAATAAATATTAGTGATTATTTAACATATGACAGTAAATACTAGTATGATTAAATAATAACATTTTCTGGTCTAGGTCACTGCTCCTCTACAGACCTTCTTTAATAACTTCTTTACACATAGAGAGAGATCCGTGCTTCGGAAGGCACGTTAAGCCGTTGGTCCCGGATGTTGTCGTAAGATGGCAGTCGTTAAAACCCACCAACCCGCATTGGACCAGCGTGATGGGTTATGGCTTAATATCCCCGTGCTATTATCCACGTGGGAGGTCTCTGCCCAGCAGTGGGACGTTTATAGATTGATGATGATGATGATGATGACATAGAGATAACGGACCATAGCCCACCACGCACACCCAGTGCGGCTTGGTGGTGCTAACGGTTGCAGATGCAGAAGGGATCAACCGTTGACATACCTTACAAAGCATATACGAAGTCGAGCAAACACAACATGTTAATAGAAAAATAAAAATATTTAAAACTTACGAACATTGTTTTGGTGTATATCTTCTGGATGATTCTCGTAGCGATCTCAGAGTACCGAAGCACTAAACATTGGTCGAACTACTGAGCTTAGGCGTACTAGTGGTCGATCTGACTTAGGAAGCACTGATACGACAACTACCATTTTTCGGGTATTTATTGGAGAAAAGTGTTTTGCTTGTATACAATTAAACTATTAGTGCTAGTTTTTACTTTCAAGAATAACACCGTATGTAAAACTGTTAATTCCAAATATTTTATTATTATTATTACCTTTATTACAAACCAAATAGGTACATATTGGGCTTATTATAAACACATAAATTATATAAGTAAAGCAAGCTTAATCGGTAGCGTAACCTTCTGTACTACAAACCGTTACCTACACGATGTACAGTCACGAGCACCAATATGTATACACTTTGCCACTTATTCCGTTGTATTAAGAGTTAATATTGTTTACATATTTTTGCTCGTGACTGTACACATACATGCTTGCATTCATCAAACCATTAACCTGAGCCTTTTTCGCGTTATAGTCAAGTACCTACCTAACCACTACATTAGCTGTTATATTTTAACGAGTGTACGTTTAAGCAAAAGTAATTAAATAAGTATTACAATGTTAAAAATAAATATGTGTTATTAGTAGCAAGAAAGAAAGTAATTACAAAATTGAAGCAATGTTTGTAACCTCTGTTTTTTTTAAATTTAAGCAAAATATTTAGTTTATCGATTAGTGCGAAAACTTGCAGCGAAAGTATTTTACATTTCCTGTGTAATTGCTAACCTTTCGATAAAGCGCTGACGACGATTGTCCGGATGTGCAACATTAGGACTGTTTTCAATAAGCATGAAATTTACTATTACATTTCATCTCATGTAGTCTTTACGAGAGTTTCATAACCACCACAATCACAGATCGAGTTCACCACTACGTCATCGAGCTCCTCACACTCTAAAAGTTAAACATTTTGATGTACGTACTAAATTAAACAAATGTCTCGGTATGTTACAAGTTAGTCGCTCGGATATCGAGAGACGCGGGTTCGATTACCGTGAGGCAGTCTATTTTTATAACTTCGGTGTTTATGTACTCATATTATTCCCACAATAATTAAATCTAACCATATTTAGTGGGTACGTATTCAAATCGACATTTGCTTTATAAGTTAAACCATAATTTGAAAGGTACTGTTATGAAAATCCTATCTGATCACTTGTTGCTAAACGTGACTTCAGCATGACATAATTAATTGTTACTTGTTGCTCTGTCTATCCCACTTGTGGGAATACGGCGTGATGTTTGTGTTTGTATGTATTATGAAAATGTATGTTTAATGCGTTTGTCAATTAAAACAGTATAGACTTAGCTTTATCTTTCTAATTGTGTTTATATTAAAGGTTATTCCCATTCTCCTACAACAAAATGTCCCAAAGTCCTCCCCAGAAAAAATACAAATATATTAATTTTCATGCTCCTCCGTGATAAAAAATGGTCATCATCATCATCATCATCCAAAAGACGTTCACTGCTGGACAAAGACCTCCCCCAAGGATCCCCACCACGTCCGGTCCTGCGCCTCACGCATCCAGCTGCTACCTGCAATCTTCACCAGATCGTCGGACCACCTTGTTGGAGGCCTGCCCACACTGCCCCAACGGCCGTCGGTTCTTCGAGCGATAGGCCCTGCCCACTGCCACTTATGTTTAGCAATTCTTCGGGCTATATCGGCTGCCTTAGTTCGTCTACGGATCTCCTCATTTCTTATTCGATAATATCTTTTATAATATTTGGTCTTTGGAGGAGTATAGGAATTGATGTATGGATTTCTTATATTTTCCAAACAAATTGTTGATGGCGCTTGGGAATAACCCGTATTAAAATTGTTTTCGTTAGCATTGAAACGGGAAGTTTCAAAGTCGAACTCGTAGTTAATGTATGTGTGTGTATGTGTGTGTGTAGTGTCATCGTATACTGAAATGAAGTTTGATTTAAAAACACAAGTGTTTGCCTATGGGTCGAGGTTCAACTTTAGCAAATGTTATTCATAGTTCAACTTATTCGGGGATCCAGTCCTGGGAGACCAGGAAGCCCCATCCAGCTTAAGTTGTGCTGTAATTCCATATTGTTAAAAACCTTCGCATTCTTAGACGAAATCCTTGAAAATGTGTTA
The DNA here is from genome assembly GCA_963921215.1 of Scoparia ambigualis. Lineage (NCBI taxonomy): Eukaryota > Metazoa > Arthropoda > Insecta > Lepidoptera > Crambidae > Scoparia > Scoparia ambigualis. The sequence continues at coordinate 28,879,324 of OY992503.1, forward strand.
AGTAGATCGAAGTCGTTGTATACAGAAATTAAACTATTACATACTGGATTCTGATCAAAATACACAAGTGTTTTCCTATGGGTCGAGGTACTACTTTGATAAATGTTATTCATAGCACTAACCTTTTCGGGGATCCAGTCCTGGGAGACCAGGAAGCCCCATCCAGTTTAAGTTGTGCTGTAATTCCATATTGTCAAAAACCTTCGCATTCAGTAGACGAAATCCTTGAAAATGTGTTTAGTAGATCGAAGTCGTTGTATACAGAAATTGAAATATGAATTCGATTAAAATACACAAGTGTTTTCTTATGGGTCAGGAATAAAATTTGACAAATGTAACTATATGATACACCTTGGAGCGTGGTGGCAAATAAAAACCGTATATGACGGATACTTAAGTTTAATAATGTGATCTCAATGATGAATCGAAACTATATTACAAAATGGCATTATAAACAATATAGAATAAATTGACCAAGCGCCTTCGGAAAGACTGAGGAGCGTAGCTGTTAATGTTATATTGCTATTTTAATGGTGTAGGCGCTTACGTTTAAACAACACTTATACAGTACTGAGAGGTCACTAAGTCACATTCATTTATAGTTGTGCTGTAATTCCATATAGTCAAAAGCTCCTGCATCCTATGAACGAAAGACCTTGAAAATGTGTAAAGTAGATCGCAGTCGTTGTATGGCATTATAGATCACGAGAAGTCGATTAGACATTCTAAAACACGAGAAGTCGATTGGACATTCTAGATCACTTTTTGACGTTGACTGAGCGAGTGGCAGTGATTTTCAAAAGTAATATTGGGACATTCTAGATCACTTTTTAACGACATTGATCGAACGTCAGTGAGATCAATGGAGTGAAAAGTGATCTAGAATGCCCAATATTACACTACCAATAATTTTTAAATTGCCCTGACCAGGGTTAGAACCTGGGACCTCAGAGATAGCGACACCATGAAAACCGGTTTACAAACTACTCGACCAAGGGGGTCGTCAAATATAGCTATATCCAGTACATTACTACAAAAATGGAGATCAGCTACAAAACTCACCTCAGGTTGCATGGCTCCGAATCTCACTATCAGTAATGGGATAAACAAATATGTATAACTAAACTACAGAAAAGGAATGTGCTAAATTCTGTAGTCTCAGTTCCTTAGTGGTGTTGCCTTAACTAAATAGGAAAACTATAGAAGTTATAAATATACCGATTTATGTTACTGCTGAATTTTAAAATTGAATCTTATAACTAATATACAGCGTGTTTCTTGTAAGGTGTCAAGCCGATGTGTGGTGATAGGTAACTACCATACCTATCCATTGAACCCCCATGTATGTTCTACGATTTTTTGTAGTTTTCGAGTTATAATTTTTTTTCGTTATTTTATGATTCAACGACGAGACAAGAAAAAAAAAGATATAATTTTTTAAGAGCCGTCTCATCGTTGAATCATAAAATAACGAAAAAAAATTATAACTCGAAAACTACAAAAAATCGTAGAACATACATGGGGGTTCAATGGATAGGTATGGTAGTTCCCTATCACCACACATCCGCTTGACACCTTACAAGAAACACGCTGTATATACCAAACTTCGTTCCAATATATTGGATGGGGCAATCTATTCTGTCTGACATGTATGCAACGTAGCAAAAATATCGAGTTTTAGGTAAGTATGTGAATAGCTTAGTTCTACTCTACCTTGTCAAGACAAGACGCTAGCGCAATTTAGTAAGCTCCTTTCATGTTTTCAGTGCATTGTGCAAAAAGATTTGAACTAAACATTTTATATACTTACATACATACATAGTTTCACGATAAGAAAAGGTTAGTCAGAGACTATATAGGCAACGAGGACCGCAGAAGCAGTCCCCTGCCATAGTCCATCTTTCGACAAATTAAATTGAAATTAAAAAACATTTATTTAAATCACACAACACACAAATGAATAATACAATATATAAAAATAATAAACAATACATTGCGCAATTAATTTAATTAATTAATTACAACTGCATTTATGGATTTAAAACATATTATACTGTAACCATAATCGTATCGCGTGGCGGTGAAAGAATACTACCACCCCCTCTCTTCCCTTGAGTGTCGTAAAAGGCAACTAAGTGGACTAAAGACTGCACATACTTCCATAAGCATTGAGCGGCGATGGGCTCACCACCTGTCACGTTGAGGACATGTGCAGTCGCTATTTTGTGAAAAGTGGACTATGGGTGAGGACTACTTTTAATTGCGGTCCTCATTGCCTATTCTCTGACTAACCCTTCCGGGATAATAGTCGTGATTATATGTATGTATGTACAACTGCACATGTGCTCAGCGTGATAGGTGGTGAGCCCATCGCTGCTCTATGCTGTTGAATATATCTGCAAACTTTAGTCCGTTAGTCGCCTATTACGACACCAAGGGAAGAGAGGGGTCGGTGGTATTTTTTTAGTGGGCCGCTACACAATTTTGTATCGTTTTTTGTAAAAACGAAAGTGGAACGTGTAGTATAATACTTTTTACTGAGGGAAATGCATAAAGTTTAGTTTATTGCCGGTGGAGGGTGGGATTTTTAACGGCCCTTCTAGTTCGAGGTTTATTTACCATGCGATCATGTAAACGAAAATGGGAATTTTATAGCTAAATTCTCACCTCGTTTATATGACAAAGAGGCGCTGCTACAATGCCCGTCGGGTCGATTTAGAAAAAAACGGGTTTTTAAATTTTCATTTTGGATTTCGATTTAGAAAAAAACGGGTTTTAAAATTCATTTCGGTTTTGGGGTGTTTGTCTTTGTTTATGTATGTGTATCCGTTGTCTAGTTAACAATGTAAACAAGTTTAAAAAATAAACAACTTGAACAACAACAATTGGTGTGAGCGCACAAAGTTTTTTTATTTACAATGCTGTCAAACTCCACTTTCCGATAGTTAGTAAAGTTGTTAAAAATAAAATTATCAAACATTTTACAATGAGATAGGGGTGGTGGTACTTCTTACCCGGTAAGACTAAGTACTACATCTAAATTCATCGACAAAAAAATAATATGGGGGTTCTACTCCCTCCCCCTGTAATTTATGACCATTTTTACTTTATGCGATATTAAAGGTTTCATACGTCGGAGAAACATGAAAAAAATGGCGAACGGTAGCGACACTGGCTAACTAATAAATTACTTTGTTTCGTATGTTTGAGATTATTTTAGTGAGAAAAAAATTATTACTTTATTATTTTGTGATTTAAAATCACTTTTTAATAACTCCATATTATTTTTTTTGTCGATGAATTTCGATGTAGTACTTAGCCTCAACAGGTTAGAAGTACCACCCTTATCACATATAGCACAAGCACACGCTCAAACAAACATTATTCTCAGTATGTTATTAAACGCCTTAGATTCCTAAGTAAGACTGTTAATTATTATTGAGTAATAAAGACATTTTGTTTTCATTTTTTTATTAGAAGACATAACAAGATTCAACCGTGTTGCGTAGCGGTGAAAGAATACTGCCATCCCTCTCTTCCCTTGGGTGTCGTAAAAGGCGACTAACGGACTTAAGAATTCACATACACCTAACAGCATAGAGCGGCGATGGACTCACCACCTGTCACGCTGAGCACATGTGCAGTCGCTATTTGGTGAAAAGTGGACTATGGCAGAGGACTGCTTTTGTGGTCCTCATTGCCTAGTCTCTGACTGACAATTCGGGGATAATAGTCGTGATTGTATGTGTGTGTGTCACACACATGACACACACACACATATCACGCCGGTTCGGTTTATTTTTAGTACCTGCAAAAAATCTTAACATTTTTAGATTATTACCTTTGAATAAGTACTTACAGGTATAAAGTATAATCAAATTTTATTCTAGAAAAATAAGGACCATGATAAAAATGTCTAGACAGTAAGGTTGCAGGTTGTTTTTTTTTCAACGGCGAGTCAACGTCACACTACACACCGCTTTTGGTTTAGAAATCGCGCTTTTGACGAAAAAATAAATACACGTGATATCTTTACTACACCCCTCCCTCCTCCCTTGTGATATTTCGTGATTTTTGCCGAACCCCCTCCCCCTTTTCAAGCCTCACGTGATTAATGGACGACCCCTTATTAGAATAACATTTAAGTAGTGGTAGAGCCACGCTGCGTTGCAGCACGCATTAGGCCGGCTCGCCCGGCGTAATACCACCCTCTCACGAATATCCGGCGTGAAATAACGGCACTTGGTGCTGTTGTGTTTCGTCCGGCCAGTGAGTTTTGCGGGGGGTGTCCATGGGCGGCGGTGATTACTCTCCATCAGGTGACCCGTCTGCTCGCCTACCTTCTTCTACCATAAAAAAAAGTAAACCTGGAGATGAGTAAACCTCTTTTTCCACGATCGATATAACCTTATGTTACAGACGGCATAAAATGTAACACTCTTTTATGCCGTGACGGAAAAGCTTTTGGTCTTTATCTCACCTGATGGTAAGTGAAAATAAGATATAGGTGGAAGGGCATTACACGCCTGGTATACGCTACTACAACTAATCAAAGGACTGTCTTATGTCTAGCTGTTGGAACACAAAAATGCTACTTACAATGTTGTTATTATAATTCATAAATTAATGGCGGTTTTCGTAACATGGCAGGCCGCATCTCTACTAATTGTTTTTAAGTGACAATGAGCTCGTTGTCTATTACTATGGTGACAGCTTTCAATGCTCGAAAGTTCTATTTGCTCAAGGTTTCCTATTTTCCAGGTACTTTGTCTAACTACCTACTTAAAAACAAAAGCAATTTGTCAAAAACTTTAATGAAAGTTTAGCCTAAACGCTGTCCCACTGTTGAGCAAGAGCCTCTTTTATCATACTTAGGTACTGCCGTACTCAGAGACGTCAATTTAGTTTTAATGACAATTAAGTCTCTTGCTGCCACTTTCTTATGTATAGTGCTAAATAGAGAAGAGACATTTAATTGTTATTAAATTTAATTGACGTCTCTGAGTACGGCAGTTATTCGTTATAATTAATTGGCATTGACTTAATAGGCTTGTGTCCACTAAGAATAAATCTGGTGGATTGGCGTTTCTAATAATCAATTATGATAGGTATATATAGAAACAAAATATCTAAAATATTCGTTATAAAAAATTGGGATTATTAATATTTTTAAAGAAAAACATCAACTATAATACGCAGTCATATGACATTAAACGGAAATCAAAAGCCGTGATATCACGCCGCGCCGTGCCAAATGTCATTTTATTGTTGTGACATTTTGCTATAGGTATTTATTTATTTGATTAGGCACACTGACAGATTACAATCGTTACATGACGTAATCGTATCGTATCGTTACTTGTTCTATAGAACAAGCCTCGAACGAAACTGATGTTTGGCACGGCGTGACGTCATTTACTCGACATGGCGGTCTTAAGCGTAAATTTAAATCGGAATATTAAAAACGCAAAATTAATATTGTAAATGATAAATTTTTGGAAAAATAGGTAAACAGGGTATCGTTTTAATATGATTTTGAAATTTAATCAAAGCCTTACTTGTTGATCACAAACCCGGGCTTAGCATCGATTAACCCGGACTTTGCCCGACCTGAGAATTGAACTCATGGCCTCCGGACATCGCGCCGAGAGCCTAGCCACTAGGCCGTAGGCGTTACAATAATATTAATTAAACACTAATTAATTTTACAAGTAACACGTTACAAAATTACAATAATAACAAACACTGCTGCCCTCAACTTCTGATGGCTTTCAAAAAATACGGCCCGACTAATCAAGGGAGTTTACCTAAACAATATTGCTTAATTTTCCAAATTACTTAGCGCAGACATTATTGTGCTCCCAAATTTTCCGTCCCCATCCACATCACATTAGACTTATCACAAAGTTTGAATACAAAAGTTTAGAAATACGAGGGTTCCTGGTCAATTTATGTGTTTTATTTAAATAAGTATACGGAATAAACACACCGCCTCTGACGTCGCCTTCACGTTGATTCTAATAAAAAGATAAACAGTAAAACACGTGAACAGAGCTCTAGGGAGCACTGGTACTTGATAGATATTGTTTTTGCGCGCAACCACAAACATAGGAAATTGGTTTCTTGTATTGATTGTGAGAAATGGTGAATGGTGGTTTAATCAACTCGATTGAAAGTCGACTCGTGACTGGACGTCTGTGTACTGGATTACACTTTGACTTTCACGTTACATACGGTTTAGACACTGAAAACATTAGGTTCTAGTTTTTTCCACAACGAAGTCACAGGGGTTCGAAAATGGCCCAAATGGCTTCCAGAAAAGGATGGTGGCCGTGCCTTTTTTTTGCTGTTTTGCTCAACGAGAATAACGTCACTGAACAGAAGATTCGAGCCTTAGATGAATGATTGGTCTCGCTGCGCTCGACTAGATACGTCCGTCGTACTTGTAAAATGCGGCAACAAATATTACGCCGAAATCGGCGTACCCGAGAGCCAATCACACTGATAGCTGTGTGTAAAGTGTACGTACCGATTTTTTAATTAAATTTTGGGCATATTTTAAAATAAAATGTCAGTTTGCATAATAACACTGTGTAAAAATAATACTACAAAAAATAAGAAGGACAGCATTCTTGCAAATTGTCATAGATGAGTTGCTGCATTTACGGCTGTGGTTTTTAGATAGGGTGGATCTAGTCGAGTGCAGCGAGACCAATCACTCATGTAAGATTCAAGCATTACATTTTATTTTACAGTAGTGGCTCTGACCACCAGTGATACATATGATATTATTACAGCAGTATATAACTTGTATTTATAAATGTTGTGTCTCTTGTGTAACGGTGTCGCGTATCGGTATAAGAATACTACCACCTCCTCTCTTCCCTTGTGTGTCGTAAAATGCCACTAACGGACCAAAGACTGCACATACATAAAACAGCATAGAGCGGCGATGGGCTCACCACTCTGTCACGCCGAGAACATGTGCTGTCCAGTCGCTATTTGTTAAAAAGTGGACTATGGCAAAGGACTGCTTTTGCGGTCCTCATTGACTACTCTATGACTAACCCTTCGGGGATAATAGTCGTGATTATATGCAGTTTGTGTGATCATTATATATAACTCGTTTTTTTTGTTAACTACGCTTTAACTTTGGTCACCCATCTGGTTCCCATCCTAAACCAGAACTAGCTTCTTATAATAATAACATTCCTTCTACAATATGTATCAGTACTATAAATATTTAAATTGTAATGTTTCATACTTATTCTTCATTTGACTATTGTGTTTCCGTATTTGCGACAACTGAAATTCACGGGTGTGACTTGTGTGTTTACTTAACGTTATAGCAAATATGCTGCGGTGGTTCCGGGGCGACGTTATATGTATGACTTAATAATAATTTACGCTTCTTGAGATAGGTACTTTAGAATATAAATAACAAACATACATATAATCACGGCTATTATCCCAGAAAGGTTAGTCATAGCAATGAGGACTGCAAAAGCGGTCCTCTACGACCATAGTCCACTTTTCACCAAAAAGTGACTACACATGTGCTCAGCGTGACAGGTGGTGAGCCCATCGCCGCTCTTTGCTGTTGGATGTATGTGCAGTCTTTAGTCCGTTAGTCGCCTTTTACGACACCCAAGGAAAGAGAGGGGGTGGTTATTCTTTCACCGCTACGCAACACGGTTAATTTATATATACGTGGGGCGCACTAAAAGATTCCGGAATGAATAAGAAAAAAAAAATATTAAAGGTCAAAAATGAATTTATTGTTTCTCAAAATATTCTCCCTCTGCTGGAATGCACTTTTTCATTCGATTAAACCAATTTTGAAAACTTTTGTTCCACTTCTCCGTGGTGACCTCAGAAGCGTGGTTTTCATACTCTTCGACTGCCTCTGGTGATGAAAATCGTTGACCGCGTAATTGGTTTTTAATTTTTGGGAACAGAAAAAAGTCACAAGGTGCCAGGTCGGGACTGTATGCAGGATGGCTCATAACTTCTACGTCTTTCACCTTCAAAAATTCGTTTGTCTGTCTGGCCGTGTGGGAACTAGGATTGTCGTGGTGCAGGATGACACGGCGTTTACGGTTATTTTTACGGAGTTCGTCAATAATTTCCGGCAAACAAATAGTCGTATACACTATTCACGGTACGACGATACTCTAAAGCAACAGTAGCCACGTGTCCAGTTTTATTAAAAAAAGAAGCAATCATCTGCTTCGAAGCACTTTTCACGCGCGCTGCTTTAGTTGGTTTCGGCTCATCTTGAAAGACCTATACGCTCGATTGCTGCTTTGGTTTGGGATCGTATCAATAAATCCATGTTTCTTGACCTGTTACTATGTCCCACACCTAATTTGACGCGCCTTCGTTGAATCTGGTAAGCATGGCACTGCACCAAGTGACGCGGTCCGTTTTATGAGCCTCGGTCAAATTGTGTGGGATCCACCGCGAGCACAGCTTTCTCACACCCAAATGTTTGTGTAGGATTGATTGTATTTGACTCATGCCTATGTCTAAGGATGCGCGAATCTCATGGTAGGTCACATGCCTGTCTGTTTCAATCATACGGCGCACAGCATCGATGTTTTTGTTGTTCACGGCGGTGGACGGGCGACCATCGCGAGATTCGTCACTGAGATTGTATATGTCAAATTACAAATCGTAGAAAATCATACTACTGCGAAAATTTTCCCGAGTTAAATCCATGATAATGTAGACACGCAATTTTCAAAATGGCGCCACAGTGTAAAAGCAATTGACAGTCAGATGAAACAAACTGCATTCTACATCTACAGCCAAAGAGTTCCATTTTCAAATGTTGTAAGTAATTACTTTTTAAATATTGTGTAAGTGGCCAGTTCCGGAAACTTTTATTGTGACCTATGTACCTACAAATATAAAATCTACTGTGCCTCGGTTTTAAGAATTTCTTGGATAAAGTTGCGTGAAATTCATCATCAGCCTATAAACGTCCCACTGCTGGGCACAGGCCTTCCCGCGTGGACAACAGCACATGGGGAGGTTGGCCCATAAGGACCCTATTTCATTTAGACACCATGGTGGCGCAAACTACAAAATGTATACGGCTGTATGGAGCGGGTATCTCACCCGGCGACCGCTAGGTTGCGAGAGCTGTATACATTTTGATGGTGGCGGCGACTTACTATATTCATTCTAGATTTCAATGTATGGGCAAAACGGCAAAATGTATAATTTTAATTTATTGCTGCTGGAAAATGGCCAAAGACTCAATTATTTGTCAATAAATTACCTACAAATAAGTACTAGCATTCTTTATAGTTTCCAAGCTATGGTGCGTCAAAGTTAATTAAAAATTTATAACTAGCAAATAATGGTAGTACCTACGAGTATTCTTTCACCGCTCCGCGACAAGGTTAGATTGATATAATATTTTTTATTTTAATTAATTTTTTTAAATCTTAATGTGCTTGTGTTACGTTGTGTTATTTGTAACTGTGTTGCGTAGCGGTGAAAGAATACTACCACCCCCTCCCTTCCCTTGGGTGTCGTAAATAGCAACTATGGACTAAAGACTACACATACATCCAACAGCATAGAGCGGCGATGGTCTCACCACCTGTCACACTGAGCACATGTGCAGTCGCTATTTGGTGAAAAGCGGATTATGAGGACTGCTTTTGCTGTCCTCATTGCCTTTGATTAACCCTTCGGGGATATCTAATAGACGTGATTATATGTATGTTTATATGTATAAATCCTTATTTGGGATAACAATGAGATCCATCAATGAAAAATAAAAATTAAATGCAATTACTGTCATCTCTTAGAGCAGTTTACTTTAATGTTACTATGTAAATTCGAGTGGGAATTATCATTCGTCGTTAAAACTCACCAACCCGCATTGGGCCAGCGTGGTGGGTTATGGCCCAATATCCCCTCGTGCATTGTCACGTGGGGGGCCTGTGCCCTGCAGTGGGACGTTTATAGGCTGATGATGATTGCTTTGTTATTTAATTGAATTTTATATTTTTGTGTGCCTTGAAGGCGAGAACACGTCAAGACATAAATAACTATCAACAACTGCACCATGATACTCATGTTTTAACAAATTATTATTATTTTAATATTATAAACGCGAAAGTTTGTTAGTATGAATGGATGTTTGTTACTCTTTCACGTAAAAACTACAGAATGGATTTGGATGAAATTCGGCACACAGATAGTTTATAACTTGGATTAACAAATAGAATACTTTTTATCTCGATATTTCTACGGGAACGGGAACAACGCAGGTGAAACCCCGAGCGGCCGCTAGTAATACATATAATCACGCATCGCATATTATCAGCAGTCCTCGTCCAATGTTGTTATTGTCAATGTGTGTGTGAAATTTGTCTGTAGGCGTAATTGGCACGCTTTTTTGTTGTAATGTTATGTCTGCTTCTTATTACACGTCTGTGGTATTAATATTTTACTCCTTGTCCCTCATTGTGTCATAAAATGGTAAGTAAATTGATTGTACTTTTAGAACATGTCTCTTTCGGTCAAAGCATGTTCGTCCGTTGATTTACAGATAATTTCGGGCAATTATTGCAGGCATTTATAACAAAGCAGCTGTTTAAAAAAATTATAAATTTTGCCGCCAAGTATTTAGAATGAATATACCTACTAACTGGTTGCTCACTTGCGCCACCATGGTGTCTTTGAAATAGGGCCCTAACCCACCACGTTGCGGTGCTGGCCCAATATGTGAGTTGGTGTGCGTGAGATTTCTTTTGTTTATTTTATTGTCACAAAGTACGAGTATAAACATAAGCTCATAGATGTATAGCTGTTTTCCCGAAATAAAAAGTAGGTATTCTATATTCTATGCTCTCTTTGTATTCATATTTGACAGTAATTGTGTTTATACACGTTTTGACAAAGTTAATCCATTTGCATTTATATTATTATTACGAACTTTAAGAAATTGCGAAAACCACTTTCGGGACCACTTTTGATGAAAACGAAAACTGTTTCATTAGTTATGTAAAATAAAAGTTTAAAGTTATAAAAAGTACAGCTTATATACTGTCCCACAAGGAAAAAGGCCTTTATAATTTAAATCAAGTTTTTGCTACAATTGATGGATATTGGCTTAATCAGTACGCTTGCCAAATACGGGTTGGTGATTACAAACCCAGGCTAGGTATTGGAAAATCAAAAACACACTGCCCGACCTGGGAATTAAACCCAGGACCTTCACATATCAGGCTGAGAACTTAGCCACTAGGCCACCGAGATGTTTCATGAAATTCCTATTTGGTTGCTAGGAACCACACACACACACACACACACACACACACACACACACACACACACACATACACACACGCGCACACACACACACACACACACACACACACACAGTTGGAAAACTCACCTGTATGTACAGTCGAAGAAGTTCCCGGCTTGTTACTGATTCGAACAATCGAATGGTTTGATACAACTAATATTAACAATCGAATACAAAACAATCGATCATTAGTTCGCAAATTCGAATGAAACCGCTAGTCAGTGTCATTCATTCACTTTGCCATACAAAATTGGTCTATTTTAGCGTAAAATAAAGTCTGCTTTTAACTATATTCGAAGGCACGATCGAATGTGAAATGGCGGGATTGACGGGAATGGAAAAAGAGCACACGCCATTATTGTTTATACTTCTTTCTTTCTCGCTTCCACACACTTGCTTCGTATATCTTTTTATTCCCTCGTACAAGTTAGTTCCATGGTTTAAATATTCGACTAGATAAACTAATGGAAGAAATGAAATTAGAATCCAAAGGAATGAGACGACACTATACATTCTTAATAGCTTCTCGCTTTTATTCACTTTCGAATAATTTGTAAGGTTATTAGAATAATTCGAATGACTTCTACAATGGAAAAATTCGTATAATGTAATTTACAATCGCCCATCACTAGTTCCCGGTCCAACACTTTTCGGCGATATTTGCTTGCAAGCGTACATACGTACAGTAGTGTGCGCGTAAATAGCACAGTAAAAATATAAGCTAAAGCAGTAAGGAAGCTACGTACAAACGCTCGAAACGACGAACGCCCACAGACGCACGTCTTTACAGGGCCCCTAAGCGGACATCGCAGTGCTCTCGGAGCGCGTGCCGCGTTGCGTCGATACGAGTGGTCACTGTTGTGTATTAATGTATTAAGTGCGCGGTCCGCGCGATTTTTAAAAATGCCGCGAGTGTATTGCGTAGTTGACAGCTGTTTGAACTCGGCTGTATAACTAATTAAACAAGTAGCTGCATTAATTTACAAAGAAGTAGACAAAATCAATTTTATAGTGCCGTGTCCATGTTATACGCCGACTTTGTATAGACTTATCTCGGAGTAAGTCTTATTCCGGTTTGGTCGAATCCACCTTATGTGCCTTACAAATAAACAGATTATAAGTTCGGAATAGTTATTCCGTGTTTTGTCTCTTTTACTGTAATTTGAAAATATGTTAACATGACGGGAACATAATACGGCATAACTATTCGTAGCTTATTCTTTGTTTATTTAATATAAAATTTAATAATAAAGCTTTTTGAACGTGTCGTAGAAGGCGAAAGTATTTTTCAGTGAGTAATTTATCATAATTAACGAAGAATAAAGACTTCTTAAAACGTTGAAGATTTTTTTATCATCATCATCATTATCATCATTCATCATTAAAGAACCCAAGTAAACGTTTTGATTAATAATAAAAAAATACCTTTTAATTTTATAAAAATTAAAAGTGACAACCCTAATTCTTTGCTAGTTATCTCAAAAAAAAGCGCCAACTAGCTGAGATACAATTTTACAAAAATAAGAGGGCAACCCTAACGCTCAATTGGCGCGTAGGTATTTATAACAACAAAAATGCCTAGTTTCCGTACTGCTTTAGCTTATATATATCTATCTACGCGCACGCTACTTTAAGTACGCTCGTTCGGAAGACAGTGCAAGCGAATATCGCCGAAAAGTGGTCTGCCGGAAACTTCCTCGACTGTACTATGTTAGATACCCCGACTAGCAAAAAGGTTACGATCGCAACGTAACAGATGAGGGACATTTCACCTACACGGATGCGGAAGTAGCGACAAGATATTGGGGGCGGGGCCAGCGAGTTACTAGCGCGTCTCTACAAACTATGCTTCCTATCAGCAAAAACTAAGATATACGTATCTTTAAAATAAAAGCTGATCAAAATAATACTATCAACCCATGTCTTTTCTAGGGTGTCGTAAAGGCGACTAACGGACTAAAGACTGCACATAATCCAACAGCATAGGGTGGCGATGAACTCATCACTACCACGCTAAGCACTTGGCATTGGGCAGTCGTTATTTGACTGACTCCTCTAACCATTAGGGAACAAAACACGTAATTACATACATATATAATGTATGTAAGTACTGTTTATCTATCATAGTATTAATTATTATTGACGATCTATCTAATTGTCTGTTTTAATTTTCCCCTATAAACTGTTACAAAATTCTTAACTGATACTAGAACACATCGCGCCGGGGTCATAGTCGCCTAGGATCTCCAGGCGAGCCGTTAAGCCAACGACGCCAGTAATAAATCGACTATCGCTCTTTTTTAAGATATATTTGAGAGATAGCGGGAAAAATGGCGCCGCAGAGTACCGTTTTCTCGCTACATTCTATCACGAAACAAGTGGAAGTGTCTACTGTTTGCAATAAAAGGGGAATTTCTATAGCATTAAAGTCTTAACAAAAAATTCACACAAGATTTTAAAATAGATAGTTCTGAAACTGAAGTCCAGCATCCTATTAAAGCTTCGTACAAACGTCTCTTTAACTAGGTAAGAAGATGTTGTATTGTGTATTGACACAGTGGCCAGGGAGGGGGGATTTTGGGTTTTGTGGGACTCCTCTCCCCTATCGCTTGAGAAAACCTCGACGGGAGACAAGGACGTCTACCCACTAACAAACCTAGTACCATCAATTGTATGCCACGGACATGACTCGGAATAACGAAAGGCAAGCACTGAGTAAGGAAACTGTAACCTTTGTAAGGTCCAGCGAGGTTATTGCAACTACCGGGAAAATGCAACTAATCAAAATATTTTTCAATAAAATGGCTTTCATAAGATAGTGACATCTAGAATCGACAGGTGAACTAGTAATCTTCGTAGAAAATAATAGATGGAGCTAGCTACCAGGGTGTTAACTGTTTTACCTACAGTCACATTTAATAACCGCAATTTTTATGACAGTGTTTAAAAAAAAGGAGTTAGAATTTAAAGTAAAAAAAAATTAATTAAGTACCTAGTTTTTCGACCAGATAATTTAGTGGAGAGCAGATTTAGTACAAAGCGAGTTCTTTTTACTATTTGTTTTATAAAAATGCTGCGTTTAATAGTAATATAGCTACTGAGACATTTGCCCCTGGAAATCCCGTTGAGTGGCTATTGCGACTTTTAGGCTAGTTGCAATGACCCCATCTAATTTGTATGAAATTGGCAAAAGCTAGTGCTGACCTCGTGGTCGATACTATATTAAGGTACGGCAATAGCATCGCCAAACACAAACAGCGTCGAGTATGGGCAAGGATATAGGGCATGGACGGTGCGCGAGGAGGATGCAGCTCTTACACAAACATTAAGTTATCAATGGCGTAATGAAGCTTTTTAGAATATAAATTCTTTTTTTGTCTGCAATGTCCGTTTGATGTGAATATTTTTTCTAATTTAATTCTAGTTCTGAGTTATTTAAAAAAATATTAGCTAGTATAACAGTACTCTAGTACTAAGCATTACTTTGAAATTGCTATTTTAAACAAAATATTAAAATAAGTTGGAAGCTACAAATCCTAGATGTAAGTGTTTACTTTGTTGACTCACAGTCGAGTTGGTAACATCTTAATTGTATGTCTCTTTGTGCCATAATAAACGAACGTAGGTATACCTATATATTTTGCTATTTTTTTATTTTTTCTACCAAAAGTCATCGTAGTGCAAAAGTTATTACGTTCAGTTAGAGACCTTCACAATAAAAGAGTATTTTGCTTATTCATTTCACGTCACAATTTTTGCAAACAAAAATAAGCTGTTTCTTGGTATTTAGAATATGTACTTTAGCAAAAACTAGTTCATATTAGGTTATGAAATAAGTATAATGATTGGCGTAACTAGAACATTAGTTGCATTGCGTTTGCAATAACCCCATGCTGAGGGCATGGAGTTCAATAACTCCATGTTATTGGTTGTTGCAATCAATCAACAAGTTGCAATCAACTATAAGTAAATGTTGGGATAAATATGTAATTTACGCTTATAGAAATGTTTTATCTCTTTCTGACATGTAAAGAGTATTAATTGATATATGTGCAACTTATATTTTTTTCTTTAATTAAAATTTTGCATTTACAGTGCTATTAGATATAGGATAAAATGTTTACTAGAAAAAATCAACTAGTCTTAGGAAGATCGAATGAGATTCGAACCCCCACAACCTTTGGGTTGCCGGTCCACTGCTCTAACCGCTAAGCTACTGAGACCCTAGAAGACTCGCTGAATTCTTCCTAGTACCTAGTTTGATTTACGCTGCAACTGGACCGGCAATCCAAAGGTCGTGGGTTCGAATCCCATTCGAGCTTCCTGAGACTGGTTGATTTTTTTTTCTATTAAACATTTTATCCTATATTTATATTTTTTTATAAATCAACTCCAACATTCTTACAGACGAGGATATAGCAGTTTAAATTACTAGTTGCATCTTTTTAGTTGCACTTGCCTCGCTAGACCTTAATATTTTATTTTTTTCGTTAGGAACGCTCAAATAAGTACACTCGAAGATAACGAAACGCTGAAAAAAAATGTTCAGTTATCTTCGAAAACTGTAACCTCCTAGCTACTAAATATTTTTATATACAATATGTTGATTCGCATCGCTGCCATATTCATAGGGTGAGTTCCACCCATGAAACTGAACAACTTTCCCCAAGAAAGCTATGTGCAAAAATGATAAAAAAATTTCGAACTCCCATATTAACACATTATCCAGGTTATAAACTATCTGTATGCCGGATTTCATCGAAATCCATTCAGTAGTTTTTACGTGAAAGAGTAACAAACATCCATCCATACGTTCCCGTGGGAATATCGGGATAAAAAGTATCCTATGTGTTATTCCAGGCTATAAACTATCTGTATGCCGAATTTCATCCGAATCCATTTAGTAGTTTTTACGTGAAAGAGTAACAAATATCCATACATACTTACAAACTTTCGCGTTTATTATATTAGTAGGATAAGGCGCATGAAATAGTCCAGTTTAAGTTTATTTCCCAATAATGAAATTGTGATAAGCGTACGCCCACTCTATTTGCTCCAAAGTTCCCATATTTAAGGCTGCCAACTTGATTTAAACATTTATAATTTAGACGTAAACCGTTTTGTTATACCTTTGAATTTACAATGGCTCCCTCCCGAAGTCCCGATGCCGACGGAAGGGCAATAACGGCCGATTTGTGTATTCATGAATCAGGGCAGCCCGACACTCATAACCATTTAGGTATTGTGCCTAGAGACGATACCGCGAAGCAATTTTTTGGGCACTGAGTCGCGGCCCATAGGCTGTACTACAAACGCAATCGTATAGAAGTGACTTGGCCTTTGCAGCTATTGGGACGCAACTCAGTGCGCGAAAATTGCTTCGCGGTGTCGTCTTCTCTAGATTATAATACCTAAATGCTCGTGACAGTTGCTGCGAATGGTGATTGTCTTTTCGATCAATTACTTTTGATAATTTGGACCTTCGCTGCAAAAGCGACTTGAGCGATGGTGACGGCTTAAGAATTAGCTGTAGTACCACGACGAGTACCTAGGTATATTATTTTACTATAAATAGTATCTTATCTTATCTTATCTGGTGGGGCCTGCAGAGGTCTCCCTCTTGCAGTAGCACGTCGACCCATTGGGATCTTTTGTGCCACCCCGTCCTATCACTCTGCCTCCTCAGTGAAGATAATTGCCATAAGCTTGGCAATGTCCTTGAGGGCGAAGAGCCTAAAATCGTCTGGTTTGGGGTAGGCCGATCCCAGAAGATTCATTCTTTTCCTGGCAAAAGAGTCGCAGACACACAGTAGGTGCTGCATAGACTCCGTTTCCCCTCCACATGCCCTGCACAGGTTATGATTTTGGGGTTGAGTCCCCACATTTTACCATAAGTGGACCGGCACATACCAAAGACCCTATAGGCCTTGACGACAGTCGTATCCATGTGCTGTTTCCAGGTGAGTTCCTTATCTAGTGTTAAGCCTAGATATTTCACTTCTCTGGACCAAGGAAGCTGGGTGCAGTAAAGCGTTAAGTTTCCCAGTTTCGTAAGGTTTTTCATTCTAGTAAAGGAGATGGCGGTCGTTTTTCCCGGGTTTACAGATAGATGATTGGTATTACACCAACCTTCCAGCAAACCCTGGGCACGTTGCATTAGCTCCGATACCGTGGAGGGAAATTTCCCACTGACCGTGATAACTAGATCATCAGCGTAGCCAACCGTAAAGAATGGTCCATGGTTCAGCTTTGCTATGATTGAATCAACCACAAGGCTCCATAGCAAAGGAGAGAGAACCTCCCCTTGCGGACACCCTCTAGTTGTCTGAGTAAGTAAGCTGTCCCCTAGTAGTTCCGAGTAGATAAATAGTAAAAACAAGTGGCAATATAATCGATAGATTGCAATTAATATTGGGTTTTCCGTGCCTATTTGTAGACCATCGACAGACTATCGATACGCAATATGTGCTATAACATATTGGCAAACTTTATTTCAATATTAGATACTAAATGCAGGACTATTTCAGGTATTTCATCGGAAGTTATAAATATTTTACAATGCGATAATCGGATATTGATAGGTTTTGTTGGATAATAGATACATTAGAGTATTCTTAAAGTGTCATCCGAAGCGCGGAGGACTAAAGACATTTTAATTTAGTCGTTCCATTTGAACACCTGGTAAGGCGAAGCTTAATTTATAAGATCGCGCAAGTGGCAACACTATCGCGCTTCTTTACTGAAACCGAAATTAAAACAACAGAACAGTACTAACCCAAAAAAAGTTATAAGACCAGCCATTCAGAAAGGTCAAAGCTGAAGGTCGTAAAAAACTGGCCGTGCCGTAAAAACACACATTTTTAGCTACATAAACCGAAACGAAACTAATACGACCGTCACAATCAGACATTTCAATTTTCTTACCGCTGCCGCCGCCGTCCGGCTATTACCTCGCCCCGTAGTGTTGCAGAACAATCGATTGTTTGACCATCGATAGTTTACCTCGATAACTATTATCCTCTTCAGACCTGGCGTACACACATGTGGACCTCATTGAATATTTTTTTACTACTAGCGACTTCTGTAATCGTCTTTTGATACTATTTATGCATTCACTAATCATGTTACTTCGTAATAAATCCGTTGACAAAGCGTTGCTTTCGCGACAAGTGGATAATATTTTATTTTTTTATTCTATAAGTTCACCGTTTTACTTTTGAAAAACAGGTAAATATGGAAAAACATGGTAACTTATTTATATTTTTGTGTAATTTGGTAAACAAAGAGGTGGATTCTAATAATTTAATACAAGATTTAAAAAATAAATAATATTTTCGTAAAACAACCTGTTTAGTTTTCAAGGAACACATATATGTACCTTTGGACTGTTAAATTGGATTCTTACTAGTATGAAAAATATTAACAATTTATTTTTACAAGAACGCGTCAAAATGTCGACACATTGATCCTCACGATGCCGAACCATTTGCACAAAATGCCAAGTGTACCTATGTGTCACAAGAAACAACTGTTTTGAGGTATTCCACACTCAAAAATAATGTGAAATAGGCATAATGTACTTCTACGAACCTGAGGTACACATAAGGGGACCTAAGTTTTTTATGAAAATAAAAATGATATATTTATTTTTTTACAATAAATGTTTTATTTGATCCCTAATTAACCCTATTTTACCTTAAAATATCTTTGATTTTGTTTTTTTAAGCTTTAGGTCTGAAGAGGGTATGGATATCGATAGTAGGTACTATTGACAGTATCGCCACGTCACGTAATACTGTAGATGTATCGATAGCGTTTTATGAGCAGTACTATTGAAAATGGCAAAACTATCAATGGTATCGATTGTTTTGGTTGCAGCTGGTAGATTTTGCAACACTATTGATACTATTTAACTCATAACAGTAGATACTATCGATAATATTGCTATTTTTATAAGTATTGTTCATAAAACC
This sequence comes from Scoparia ambigualis, assembly GCA_963921215.1. Taxonomy (NCBI): domain Eukaryota; kingdom Metazoa; phylum Arthropoda; class Insecta; order Lepidoptera; family Crambidae; genus Scoparia; species Scoparia ambigualis. The sequence continues at coordinate 28,898,629 of OY992503.1, forward strand.
CTATCGATACTATCGATAATATAGCTATTTTTAAAAGTATTGTTCCTAAAACCCTATCGATACTATCGATAATATTGCTATTTTTATAAGTATTGTTCGTAAAACCCTATCGAGACTATCGATAATATTGACGTTTGGCGATACAATCGATAGATTGCAGTTACTATTAAAAATGCAATGCCCATCGTTATACTTTTAGACTATCCATTCGACATAAGACTACCGACATCCTACACTACCTCGCCTTAACATATTGACAGATATCTCAAGCCTTAATTCGGCAGATAAGTGTGTACACTTGCGCCGTGAGCTGGCAGCTCGCCAGCGGTGCGTCTTAGGTTCGGCAGGTTATCAGCGTCCGCCCGACCTTAATACGTGGCCCCGGAATCTTTTCTCTTCCGCAATAAAAGTTTATTGCCACCTATAAAATTGCTTAGTAAAGAGAACGCTTCATATAAATATTATTATAATCGACAAGTTCTCTAATGGAACGGAGATATGACTTGTGTTTGCATTTTTTTTATGGTGCCAAGCCATTACGCGTAACAAAATGGGGATGTAAGGATAATAAGCGTTTTTGTTACTGCGACGTCTCTTTTACATTGTGTTTATCTTAATGTTAGGTGGCAGATGCTCGTGTATTACGTCTCTTTTTCGTTCTTATAGATACGAGACTTACGTCAGTAATCTTGCGAATGTTTTGTTACTTTTGTTAAGATTCTGTTGGTAGGATTCAGCACGAAATCCGACTGTATGGCAACCACCTGTATATAATACTGGTTGTCTGGAAAAAATCGCTTCATAGTGATGATAACACCGCCATTAATTTGTAACTATGTATTGTTTAATGTTTGTACCTACCTATTGTTTAATGTTTTGTATATTAAATTGTTGCAATTAAAGTATTATATATCTATATTTATGACGCCAATCAGCATTATCTACGAGTATTTCCGGTTTAAAGGTTAGATACTAAGACTTTATTCAAAATCAAAATCAAAGATAAGCTTCATAAAAAAGCTTATTATAAAGTGTCAGATTACACAGATGACAAAATAGCTTGGGTCTGAAATGCTCCAAGTACTCCAATAGCTATTTCTAATTGTCTTTAATTAATTTATATGGAGTACCATTTACATAATGTACATTCAAATTCATATTTTGTATTTCATGACCTGGTAACGACATATTTTTTTTTGTTGTAAATGTCGTTGCTTCTGTGCGCTGTGGTTTCTTGCCCGTTCTTTGCCACCGTTAAAAAAACGTCCTGAATGGGTGGTCGGTTAGGTAGTTTATTGAATAAATATCTTTTGAATTTGACTTTATTAATTTCGCCCGTTAACTTACTACCCTTTCCAAATGCCGTTTGGTGTTCACAAATCTAGGCATTGAAAAGTCCTCAACAAACTTTGCCCGAACTGGAAATCGAACCTTCGACCTCCAGTTATCGATAGTGCTAAACCACTCGGCCACCGAAGTGTTAGAAGTAGAACTTAGTAAATTCACAAAAATAATGCCTCACTCAACCCTGCAATGTCTATTAGTGTTAGAGCGAAGGCTGTCACCGGCGGCGCCAGGGTAAAAGATCAACCGCATACCGTGAATGTTTCAAAGGGTTAAGTGGAATAAGGAGGGAGCATTCCGAAAACACTTTGGCCAAATTAGACACGTTCGTGCAAAGTTCACCGGCCGCCTTGTAATTTGTCGGGAGGCAGCTGGATGTAAGGAGATTTCTTTTTCTTCGCAGTGATGGGCTCGGGATAGATTTGCAAATAATTATGTGAAATTGGATTTCCTTACCCGTTCGAACTGTTCTGTTCTGTTACATTGGTAGATAGATGAGTTTATTTTCTTCGAATTTGTTAGTCTGTTTTTGAAATGCCACTTTTAGGTCGAAAGTAAGAGACGTTTGAGAGCAGACGACTTATTATTTTTTACCATGTTTTATAATGACTTATTATTAATAATGATCTATTTGTTGGAATATAATAATTTTCCATTTTATTGTTAAATTTTTCTGTCCGGCCTCAAACGATAAGACTCCTTTTCAATATTTTTTCGATTCATTTTGTACATGTCGCAGCATCAGTACTACCTCTAGCCTGTAGTATTATTCTTCCAACTTATCACGACATCTTTTGAGCTATGTCAGATTTAATTAAATGGAAACGGCAGTGACAATGTCACTTGGGTAAGGTCGATACAGCGACGCAGACCCAAACTCAAGAACCATTCGTGAGCACACCAGTAACAAGAATGACGGCGGTCTCCCCCGTCGCACTTAGTGTAATCTCGAATTGACAACCCCCACTCATTAGTCACTGTCACTTGTCAGTTAGCGACAGCTGTCAATGTCATCGCCGCTGTATCGACCTTACCCAAGTGACATTGTCACATCAATCGATGTCGTGATAAGTTGGAAGAATAATACTACAGGCTAGAGGGAGTACTGCTGTGCGATTCTCTAAGCTAAAGCCTTGATAGCTGCGGCTGCCGCAGCGCTGAGAAATGGCTCTGTCTCTTTCATATTCATAGAATTGGAAAAAGACAGCAGATCACAGCCATGCGCGCAGCGTCTATGTGTCGCTTAGAGAATCGCATGGGATGCTGCGACATTAATAAGTACATACGATCAATTCGTACATAATTATATACATTTACCCCATAAAGGTTAACTTGAGATTAACCCATGAGGACCACAAAATAAGTCTTCTGCCATAGTCCACGTTTCACCAAATAACAACTGCACATGTGCTCAGCGTGATAGGTGGTCACCCCATCGCCGCTCTCTATAAGCTGTTGAATGTATGTGCAGTCTTTTAGTCCAAGACACCCAAGCGCCAAAGAGATGGGTTGGTATTGGTATAACCTATTCCGAAAAATTTAATTTCTAAGCTTGTATCCTACTAATATTACAAACGCGAAAGTTTGTAAGTATGGATGGATGTTTGTTACTCTTTCACGTAAAAACTACTGAATGGATTTGGATGAAATCCGGCAAACGGATAATTTATAACCTAGATTAACACGTAGGATACTTTTTATCCCGATATTCCCACGGGAACGGGAACCACGCGGGTGAAACCGCGAGCAGCCGCTAGTGATAAATAAATATAAAAAAATAAATTATTACACTCAAACCAATTATCTAGATTCTAGACCAAGATGAGTATTCTTTTGAATCTCGTTAAAATGGTAAGATAACGGACAAATATTCATAAACATAGAAAAAAAACACCCAGACCCGAAATCAATTTAGAAAAGCAGTTTTCTCTTAATTGATTCGTCCGGGACCTCAGAGATGGCGCGCGGCCAGACCCTGCGTGCTAACCATTCGACCACGGCACGGAGGTCGTCATTATGATATTTAATTTTGTTCTTTTTTTGTCTGAGTTATAATTGTATAGGTATATGTTCTGGTGTTGCAATAAAAGTTTTATTTATTTTAACCCAACAATAAATGCTAGCAGCAAAAAAAATACCACATAGATATTTTTCTGACTTCAATATCGAATGCTATTTCCATGTACGCTATTACAATATGCAACGCTATCTAGCGCTCTAATGTCCAGTATTTATAGCATTATTGCTTTTACTGCAATAGCCGCAGCGAGCGTCAAAAGTAATTATTAAAACTGCAGCTGTGTAGCTGCATTAACGATGCTGTAAATTAACTTTCTTATTAGCAATAGTAATGGTGCTGTAAAATAGTTTTCTTATAAGTTTCCCGGAGGAGAAGGCTTTCTGCTTATTTCAGCTTTTCGCTTATTACGATCCCGGCACACTTCTTTTGTTTCCATACTATCATAAAATTCTTCATACGTGTTTGTCTTTTAGGATATTCTTGACCTGTCTCGACAACGTCTCAACGTCAACGTCTCCGATCAGGAGGCCAATTCTCATTTTTCGAGATGTAGTCTCGAATCGTGTTTTGATTTCGATCTCTCTCGACCATAAAATCTCGATAATCGACATTTTGTTCACGAATCTCCTATTCTCAGCGCTAATGGACTTCGAGTTTGATTCGAATTCAAACTTTATCGTGTGGTAATCCAATTTAGTTATTCTGAAAATCTCGAACTCGACATTTCTCGAACGAGAGCCGCTCGAATTGCTTCGAGTGGTCAGCAGTGGTCGAGACGTAATTTCGACTACGAGATGCTAATGAAACGTCAAATAGCGGTGATTTTACGGTGGATATGGAGGAGTTAATTTCCAATTTTGTCGTGGAAGTGATTTAAAATATTGAGAGAGCTCGCTCTCTTTTTTTAAGAAGGTGGAAGAAAACTTTCCACTCCTTAACTGTATATCGGCTTCCAACATTTGTAGAAGGAGCTGCTTGTGCTGTGGCGTTGGGTATTTTTTGTTGACATTGTGTCTTGTGAATACTAAAATGATCGTTTCGTCACCAAACAAGCACACAACCACAAACAAAAAACATAAAAATTATCGACGATACGTCACGTTTTAAACAATACAAGTTGTTTAAGGAAATTAAATTTGATCACAACACATTAAATATAATGATTTTACGATACTTATTAAAAATTTACTTCTTTAATTAAAAAGCAAGTTCAATACATTTAAATACCTTTATAGTAAAAATATTTGAGGTACATAGTTGCAACCGGTTTAAAACCGGATGAAACGTGTCAAACGGAACGCATCCCGAATTGATTGCAATAAAAAGAATGGCAATATTTATCAAAAAAAAACTCTAAGTCTATTTCGATTAGCGCTGAGAATAGGAGATTCGTGAACAAAATGTCGATTATCGAGATAGAAATCGAAATCAAAACTCGATTCGAGACTACATCTCGAAAAATGAGAATTGGGGCCCAGCTCCCCTAGACCAATGTCTATTCGTAACTCCGCCCTGTCTATTCGTAAATTCGTCGTACAGTCACGAGCAAAAATATGTAAACAATTGTAACTCTTAATACAATGGTATAAGAGTCAAAGTGTTTAAGTACATATCAGAAGATACATTAAGCACGTTAAACCCGAATCTGAAATTGAGTTGTAATGTGTACAACTCAATTACAGTTTATTACTGTATTTATTTTTGAAAACAATATGTATGTCAAGAGGTATCAAAACACATTTGTAAAAAATTGTGATCTTCATAACTTTAACACATATAAGAAAAATAAGCTTGTCGTCCCTAATTTTTAACTTCATAAAACAGGTGGCTTTTTCTTAGTTAAATGTGTAACATTTATATAAGGTGACTGCTAGAAACCGCAAGAAACTTCAAGGGCTGGCCAGGTCAAGTGTTTTAAACATGACAAAAAAGATTGCAGGTTAACGTAGGTACTTATCGCCCAGCTGACGCGGACAGGTCAACAGACGGGTAGGTCAACGGCCGGCCGCTGCTCGCGCGTTGTAATGTTGTAAATAATCGTTATTTAATAGTTAATACTTTCATTTTATTTTTATTATGTAACTGCTTTAAAATAAATTAGATACTCAAAGACTATTAAATTAAAATTCATGAAATGAATAATTAATGGAAAATAAAAAAAATCACGAATTTATATTTTGTCAATATTGTCGTGTCTAAAACACTTGACCTGACCAGCCCTTGAAGTTTCTTGCGGTTTCTAGCAGTCGCCTTATATAACAAACTTCCACTAAATATTACTGAAATGCCTTTACATACATTTAAAGCACATGTTAAAAAAAGCTTCTTCTCAGTCGAAGGCTCTCCCAAAATCCGAACTGGCAGTAGATTAGTTAGGTAGGTAGGTAGGTTGTTAAGTAAGTTGATAAGATTTAAGTAACACCTCTTGTGTGCTACGGCCATTTTGGAAATTTATAGGCGCATGTGTCACTACTTCCTTAGTCCTTCCGGTCTATTTCCGGTTACTCATTAAAATGACGATTTCTTTAAAATTTTGTGTAAAGATTATATAAAGAACTTATATCACTGGAATCGCTATTAAATAAGCTATCTGACTATGTATAATAAAGTATAGTTTGATGCTATATTAATGCTATATTAAATTGAAAAAAAAGTGAAAGTGGGTGAAAGTACTTTTTTTCTCCCTTATAATATAAAATAATAATAAATAATAAATAAATAAATAAATAATAATAAATTAATAAATTTACAAAGTAGAATACACGTTTAAAACAGAATAAACCTCGCCATACATTTTTTATATGCGCCAGAAGTACCGGGTGATAACAGACACGGGTCGAACCCACAAAAAGGCGCGCGCACAGTTCCTCTATTCGGTGCCGTATTGAAACATTTGTGGCGTTGTAATGCCGCACTTCTCCCACTCTATACATTAAGACAAGGAAAAAAGATATAGCAGTAGTTTTACGAGCACAAATTCAACTTTATATATGACGGGGAAATAGCGACCTCCAGGAGGCCTCTGACACATACGGGTTTGACAGATAGCGACCTCCAGTAGGTCGCTTGTCACACAAGACGAGAAGGTCACCGATCTGTCTAAGTAGGTACCTACTCTAAGATACGTAGGTACCAACGTTCGTCGAGATCTTCCCCTTCCAACTATCCTACTTATTCACTCTCGTCTCGTGCGCCACTCCCACTATAATCTTGACTTATGTCTCATCTAACTATTTGGCCATTATTCTTACATTAAACTTTTATATCTAATCTCATTGAGTATTAAATATTCAGAACACATTTAATGGTCCACACAATAGAATATACCCATATGTTGTTTAGAAAAGGGTTTAATCCTGAAAAGGGATGAAACATCCTATCAATATGGAAAACTTTTCAAATGGGACCAATTTAAAATCACGAAATGAAACCAGCTGTTTCATGCAAAGTGGATAACCAAAATCTTTATTTCATCAAATTTGGCAGAGCATTAGCAGTAAGGAGCTAATCACACGAATAGAATAGAAATGTTAGTTTTATCTGACTATGGGTAAGCGCTTGACCTTCATCCCATCTACCAGATGGTAGTGACGTTAAGGCGGTGCAAGCGCGCTTTACCCGGAATCCTCAACCACTGAGTAGGAAAGGAAGGAAACAAACTATAAATGGTAAAAACTAAAAAAACATCTTTAGTAATAATAAGATTTAGAAATAATGAGGTGGATAAGTATATATTAGGCAGTTATTATTGTATTAATGCGTAAGTACTTCACCAAAATGTAGTATTGTTTCTGAATATCGAAGTTTAAGTTGTTGGGTATAAGTGGTATAACTTACCCTTTTCCGAACGCACAGGGTGTCCCGTTAAGTTTGTAAAGAAACAACATTTCAACATTATTATGTATGAGTAAACCGTAGCTCAATTCAACTTTAATAGCGTATAGAGATAAGTTTCCGTTGGTCTCCCCCAAAAAAGCGGAACAATGCTTAACAAATACGGCTATTCGAACTGTCGCAAAAATTATAAGAAAGTTATATTGCCACTTACAAAACATTGCCCTCGAGTTTAGCGAAAATGCTTAGCCGCAAGCAAAACGGAGACACGGCAAACACGTACATTTGTCCCGGGGCTCTCACAACAAACAGGACAACGGAAATGGATAGGAACGGGATAAATAATGGCGGCGCGCGATGCGCGGCCGTATAAAAGGAAATCATTTTTGCAAAACTGAGAACGCCCACCGCCAGGGCACATGAGTAACCAGGGTACGCATGACATGTTATTATGTACATGGCTGTCCGACTTTATTATACAGTCCAGCATTTATTTGATTTTTTATACAATATTACGTGGCGGACTATGCCTAAAATATTCGCTATCAGTCAACCATACGGTAGTGTGAGATGTATGGTAGGTGACATTAGAAAATATTTTTTGCAAAACTGAGAACGCTCACTGCCAGGGTACGCAAGTATTATTATACAGTCTGGCTGTCCGACTGTATTACATAGTCAAGCATTTATTGCTTTTTTCTTACAATATTAGATTACCTGGCAGACTAATGCCTAAAACATTATCTATGAATAACCATACGATGATGCGAGATGCACGGCAGGTATGCCATTAGAAAATCATTGTTGCAAAAATGAGAACGCCCACCGCCAGGGTACGCAGGTTATTATTATAAAGGGTGGCTGTCCGACTGTATTATACAGTCCAGCATTTATTTATCTTTTCATAGAACATTAAATTATTTTGGAAAGGCATGATCAGTCGTTGATCAAGGTTGTTGTCATAAGATGGCAACAGATAAAACCAACCAATCATCAGGTCCAGCGTGCCGGTTATGGACCAACCATTCCATGGAAGGATTACACCAAGCTGTCCCGTTTATAAGCAAATAATGATTCTCGTTACGATACTGGGGAGCGGACAGAATTCGCACTAAAACATTCAGAAATACACTTGTAGTAATCGTCTGCGGCAAGCCGATATGTGAGCGCCCGCCGAAATCGTTCAACTCCCATTCCATGTTAGTCACGTAACGCTTTCGTTTGTGCTGAATTTCACTGTCCGTAGATGCCTAGTCAGAAACAGACCAATTTATATTACTATTTTTTTAACACCCGGATTGGACTGGATTGCCCTAGGGCGGAGGAATGAGGTCCGTTCGTGAAAAAATAACACTTTTTCTGTGTCAGAAAAACGTTCTCAAAAAAATGTTGCTAATTGTTAGGACGATACCAAACATTGTTTACTTATACAACAATTAATTTTAGTTATTTAAGTAGATGAAAAAGAAACCTTCTGTGGATTTTAAACTACACACATCAAAAGTGTCTAGGGATCAAGCATTTTTATGCGGATTTCTTGAGATTGAGATGTGGCTTTGTAATAAATTTATGATTTTATAAATTTATATGGATCCTTTTTTGGTGCATTTCATAATTTGAAACAGGAACTTTCAATCAATTTCTAGTAAAAGATGAAAATCAGCTGTCAATATTTTCCCTATAAAAACATACAACGCATTGAAGACATTATTAGTGCTACTGTTTCCCTACTACTGATTAAAACCAACGTTATTATGGAGCGGCGACGTCATTTAAGCAGGGAAGAAATGCTTAGAGCCGTGGGAATGATAGAAGCTGGTTCCCGGCAACGTACTGTGGCTTTAGCTCTGAATACAAGTCAGAGTGTTATCAGTCGACTTTGGACACGTTACCGAAGCACTGGTACCGTGGCTGAGCGCCATGGAGGACGGTATCGCTGCACCACACGGAGACAAGACCGATACATTCAAATCACAACTCGAAGAGCTCCAACAATAACCGCCATGATGTTAGCCGTGAGGCTTCATCACTCTTCAGGGAATTTAATTAGCGACCAAACAGTCAGAAACCGCTTGCATGAAGTGAACCTTCATTCCCGAAGACTGCTAAGGGTACCACCTATAGCAATGCACAATCGTAGGATTCGATATCAATGGGCTCTTGAACACAGAAATTGGGCAGAAGAACAATGGCGTTTCGTGTGCTTTTCTGATGAGTCTCGTTTTGGTATGAGACCGGATACAAGACGTATACGACACTGGAGAACCCCTGGACGCGAACAGCGATTAAAATCCTGCCAGGAAGTCCATCCTTATAGTGGTGGAACCATCATGGTATGGGCGGGTATTTGGATCGGCGGAAGAACTGAGTTGATTTGGATCAGAGGCAACCTCAACGCTCAAATTTATGCTGAGACGATTGTATCAGACGTCATCGTTCCTCTACAAGTGCAAATCGGTCCCTTATTTCAGTTAATGCATGATAATGCACGACCGCACACCGCAAGAGTTGTAAGACAGACTCTCGCCGCAGCTAACATCAATGTCATGCCCTGGCCTGCTCAGTCGCCAGACTTGAACCCGATTGAGCATGCATGGGATATGCTACAAAGAAGAGCTCTGCCGAATATGGAGGGTATCCAGTAGCAAGAAGACCTTTTTTTGTTGTTGCAACGAACATGGGCGGCCATTCCACAGCGTGATTTGGATGAACTCATTTTGAGTATGCCAAACCGATGTTCTTGTGTTGTTAGTGTTCGCGGTAGAAACACGGATTATTAATTGTTTAAGTTACCCAATAAAATTTTAAAGAAAACTGTTATTTCAGTCTTTTTTTCGAACTTTAATGTTAGTGGTTCAAATGTCAAAAATCCCTTTATTAGGAAAATGGCAAATTTCTTTATTAATGCAAAGGTGACTTGGTTTATCGTTACTGTAGACAAACGAAAACACTTTATTTGATGAATCCTTAAAGAAAATTTTAATTAATATCAATCAGGAGAAAAGTTATTGCAAAAATATATGTATATCCCTAGACACTTTTGATGTGTGTATTTGATTAAGGAGTAGTAAGTAACTCTAGATTGATACCGTGTCACAGTTATATTATCCCTATAGGAGACGCTGTCGCATTTCGTAAATCTTATCATCCAGAATGTGGTATCCATATTTATGTACATTGAAATGAAACACTTTTTACGGATCAAACTCGCGTTTAATTTACTACATTACATAGTTTTTTTTTTTTATATTCCTGACGTTTCATATACAAATACCTTTGTTTTGTTACTTAGGTTGGTACGAAGACAACTGGTTCGAGACAAACTTGGAGAGAGAGGGCATCGAGTGCACGGTGGAGCAAATGCGGGAGGCGGCAGAGGGCCACCTCACCACGGAGGCGCTCATGTGGAACCAGAACGCCAACCAGACTACCATCTCGGGAATGACTTCCGAGGACTTTAGGTAATACCATGTGGTGTCACTCCGCAGTTTAGGTACGTTCGGCCGGCGCGCCTCTTAGGCAGGTGTGGCAGACGTATGGCAGTAAAGGTTGCCGCTCGGCTCGCACGCTCCACGTCGCGCGTGGGGCACGTCCTGCACGAAATTGTGAAAATGTACGTAGTTTTAAATTACTTCTACTATGCGCTGAATTAGTTAAATACATTTAAAAAAACTTGCGTAAGTTACCGATCATTGCACAAGGTCGTGGCCTTGTTGAAATTTGAAACAAATTCTTTAAACAATAACAAACAATACATAAATCTAATGACTCCTAAAAACATTTTTCTTCGACAACTTTCTTAATTTTACGCATGAAACAATAATTCTTACATGAAAATATTTTCCCCATCTTAAAAAAGTTAATTTTAATTTTTAACAGAAGCGCGTGATGGTTTTGTACATTTTGCAGAATAAAATCATTGCTCTAATCAAATTACTAGGCCTGAAACTTCAAAGCAGAATTGTTCTAATTTTAAATATCAAAATGATTGATTTTGCTTTGAAGTTCATTGTGAGACTTATGTCAGTTTTTGCGATCGCGCGGCACCGGCGGTACCCTCTCAAATCGTAATCGTACCTACTTATATATATCAACCCTATGCTCCTGACGTCAAATCGATATCGAGTCAGCGTTGTTTAACGGAATATGAACGCTCAGGCCACACGATAAGTTTAAATTTCGCGTGAAAGTCGTTAGACAGTGAACCTTTTGTACGGTAGTACTATTATTCTGTGGTAATACATACATACATCACCCCCGCTTCCCGGAGGGGTAGGCCACAAACCACAGATTTCCATTTGATTCCATCTCGTTACACATGCTTTGCTTCACTTACTCATAAAACGTCCTTCATACATGCTCTTCGGTTTAGGGTACTCTTGACCTGACCTTTAACGAGAACGTCACCGATCTGATCTAAGTACGTTCGCCGAGGTCTTCCCCTTCCCTCTATCCTAATTATCTCTCTCTTATCCACCTTTTTTGTAATTCTTTTTTCATCCATCCTCTCTACATGACCAAACCATCTTATACTTCAGGTAATATTACTTATTTCTTTTTTTAGCTTTGCAAGACCTACAGCACATGTAACATACATTCATTTAAAAATAGGTAGCGGATGGTCAATAACAGGTATTCACGTTTAAAGTCAAATTAGACCTTTAATCATATTAAACAATGTTTTTCAAATTTATAAAATAACTTTTTCTATTCTCACACATACTATCTAGCCCAACTTAAGCTTTTTCGAAATTTGTTTCATTGGTATAACGGATAAACATCATTAGGTATTATACATAGAAAACACCCAGAACCGAAATCAATTTAGAATACCTACCAGTTGTTTCTAAATTAACCCGACCGGGAATTGAACCCGCCCAAGTAACACGTTAGTGAATTTTGGAACTTATTTTACAACTGTAGGTAGCATATAAGTCATGCAAGAGTGTACGGTATTACTTATAGATGCAAACAGCACTCGAATTTGCAAATGAGTAACTCTTATCACCAACAGTTGCTTTTGAGTAATTTTTGTTCCTGCTTTATTACCTATGGTAGCATTAAGTCAAATTTGTTACTTATAGATGCATAAAGGTTTTAATTTTCTTTCTTTTAGAACTCAAAGAGGCATATGACATCTTATAATCCCCCTAAAGAACTGTTCCCTAATAGGTGCTAATTTTTCCTTATTTGGCATCTATAGTACTAAATAAGTAGTACATATGAGTTATTTATCACCTGTAGTGGCTCAAGATTTATTATTGCAGTTCATTTGGAATTTAGTGTATTTGCCTTTGTAAGGTCTAATATACTCTAATATGCCACTGTAACGCGTAGATCGGTTCTAAAAGATGATTCTTGAAAACCTTAAGCAACATATTTTTCTCATTTAGAACCACTTAAGATCTAACAGTTCTAAAAGATAAAAACGTAGAACTTAATTTAATTGCGATTCAGTGTGCGGCACGTGCATATTATGTTTGTTTATAAATAATCAAGTTTCTTGTAAAAAAAAGTCCTATTAGCTAAAAGAACTACTCAAAATAAATACTGAAAAGAATGAATAAGATTTAAAATAAAACATTTTTTTTGTTTTTTTAATCATATAACTAAAAATCCTTGGATGGTCTTATAAATTATAAGGGTTTTGTACCCGTCTTGGGTATCCCCAATTCATCGCAGGGACAGCGAGACCTGTAAAGTAAAAATAATCACTACTAGGTACTAATGAATGATTTTTGGTCCTAAGAGCTCCAATAAGACAACAAATTAGTGAAAATATGAACTGCAAGATCTATTTATTTTAAATCGCCATGTTTAAAAATGGAGTCCTTGAAAAGCATCTTGTTGAATGGTATTTTATAACAATAACTTAAAATAAAATGAGTTTTGATAACTGTTTCTGATGTAGTTTGACATTACAATTTTTGTGAATCAGATTGTTAGGTTTTTAACAACCAAATTTTCATAAAAGTATTATCTTATTTATTATATCAGCGCATATTTTTGATAATTTTTGATTAGATCGAAGGCGCATCAAAATTTACTAAGTAAATATACCATGGTTCCACGATAAAAAACCATTTGCAAAGGTTCCATGATGTTATCCTGCGTTATACACGTAAATTTTTAATACTCACCAAATAGCTGCAATAATTCAAATGCTGTCTCAACACAATATCACATAGCACAATTAACGCGGCCTTTGGTTATCTCCACCGAAAATAAGGCTATTAGGATCTCATTTGCCACTCAACGAATGAACGGTATCGCTTCATCGTTCAATCATTCATTCTAAGCGCGCAATTCGCACCGTTAGTTTCAAGAGCCACTCAGGATAACAATTCGAACTCTTATGCATCGCTTCTGCATCTATAAATAAGTTGCAATTTTTCTCCCTTTGGTAACATACAGGTTGCTTATAGGTTCTAACCACCTTTAGAGAACTTTATCACAGTGGATTTTATTACTAAAGTTTTCAAAATATACAATATGCAAACTATTTGTCATCAAATGTGTTACTTGGGCGGGACCTCAGAGAATTAGTTTAATCTTACATGTTTTAAAACAGATTCTGAGAATTAAAAAAATGTGTTCTTGGAATTAGATTAGTACTTTACAATCTTATAGAGATATAAATTCAAATCATTTCCATATTCATTTTTGAAAAGGATGCCTATTGTAGATGATATAATCAGTTAATTCCAAAATGAAGCAGTGCCAAGGTAACCCTTAATTATTTTAGTTTTAAACCATATTAATTGGCGAAACAAGTTCCAATGAAAGTCATAATTTATTTATACTAACTTTGAACTTTTGAATGACTCAGTCATGTCGCTCCGCGTCCGTCGTAGCCATCTGCGCCTGTTCCTAACACAAATAATAAATCAATTTCGGTGTTAGCACGACCTCATTTTGATTTTCATCATTGTTGTTCCGTCGTGTATTCATTAAAAATAGGATGACAATGTTCATAAAAAGGACTTACAACTTACCTACAAGTTGTTATTTTCGCTATATTATGGCACGTCGTTACGACATTATATTATATCTAAGTATGAAACATTGGAAACATATAGGTACAGAAGGAGGTTAGGATCAAAACCACAACATATCCACTTTTAACAGTTTATTTTTTTTTACTTTTGATTAGAGGTACCTACTCTAAACTATAAAATGTACCCCTTAGAAAAGTCATTTATTTCAAAACAGCACATTTTCCATAGCAAAACAATGTTTAATAACAAAGTTTTGTTCAAAACCTGAATATATCCTAGCCTAAAATTTGTGATTTTTGAAGTGGATTCAAAACCACACCTATCCTACAAATATTTTACTATGAAACATTTTGCACCTGTCAATACCACACATATCCTGTAGTTTTTTGTATCTGAAAATGTAACAAACTGAAAATATTTCGCTGAACGATCTCCAGCCCTTTGCTTTAAACTCTTGCCATGTACACGGGCAAAATTTTTTTGACATTTGTCTCTAACAGGTTGTCACTTTCGAACCTAGAATGGTATATCGAAAGACTCTTCGTCGATAGATAACTTCACCGAAATCATTCTTAGCCGACCGTTGGTTTTACGAAAAAATTCTTCATCGATAGATAATTTCACCGAAATCACTCTTAGCCGACCGTTGGTTTTACGAAAAAATCCTTCGGCGATAGAACGTTTCGCCGATAGAATGTTTCGCCGATTCAACGTATCGCCAATTGAACGTTTCGTCGATAGTAATAATTGATAGTATTATTACAATCGATACATTGTAAAACTTATAAGTAATACTTATATGTATGAGAATACCCCGGCAAGAAACTAACTAGTTACTCTTTTAAATGCCAATGATTGTTTACAATATAATTTTATATTTCGTTAATTTAGCCATACCTAGTCATACAGTTTTTAATATCATAATACTTGACATTATGTTTAATATTATCAGAACATCATGCTAACATATCAATAATTTACCTTAATGGTGAAACGCTCATAGGCAAAGTAGTTATTTCGGAAAACCAACTATCGTTGAAGGTTGATATCGGCGAGACGTTCTATCGACGAAACGTTCAATTGGCGATACGTTGAATCGGCGAAACATTCTATCGGCGAAGGATTTTTTCGTAAAACCAACGGTCGGCTAAGAGTTTTTTCGGTGAAATTATCTATCGATGAAGGATTTCTTCGTAAAACCAACGGTCGGCTAAGAGTGAATTCGGTGAAGTTATCTATCGACGAAGAGTCTTTCGATATACCATTCTAGGTTCGTCACTTTCTTACACTTATTTTTTCGGCTTATCGCACTTATAGTGGGGAGTTTCTCCCGTGTTCTTTTATCAACAACACGTGTTGTGAGACTCCATTTTATTTCTATCTACCGTACAATACTAAATATAATTAAAAAAATTAAAACACTTGAAATTGGCTTAATGCTACACGCTATAGCCATTAACTAAGATATAATAATAATAATAAAAATCAAAGTAGCACATATCCTGATTTGTCTTTACAAAACCGCACTTATCCAAAATAACTTCGTCAGATTATTCGACAGCGGCGCAAGTTATCAAAATAGCAAAAACGGTTTTTAATGATTAATTTACCTCAAGTGATCATGGCATACTTAAAAATACTGCTAATAAGTAATTATTAATAAGTTTTTTTTTAATTTCTGCTTTACTGAAAACAGTGGATATGTTGTGATTCAACTTATTTATATAAGGCGACTGCTAGAAACCGCAAGACACTTCAGGGGCTGGTCAGGTCAAGTGTTTTCAACATGATAAAAATGACAAAAAAGAAATTGGTGCTTTGTTTCATTTTTAATTAAGTACTTAAATAATTCATTTTTTTGAATTTTCATTAGATGGTCTTTGAGAGTATCTAATTTATTTTAAAGCAATAACATAGAAGAACAAGAAAATAAAATGAAAAACAATTAAAAATAAAAATTATTTACAACGCGCGGGCAGCGACCGATCGTTGACCCAACCGTCTGTTGACCCGTACGCGCCAGCCGGGCGATAAGTACCTACGTTAGTCTGCAATGAGACCATTTATTTTCCTATAACGAATTGTGCGTATTTTTCTTGTGTGTTGTGCTTTAAAATAAATTAGATACTCAAAGACTATCCAATTAAAATTCGCAAAATGAATTATTTAATTAAAAATTAAAAAAGCACGAAAAGAAATAATTTCCATTTTGTCATTTTTGTCTAAAACACTTGACCTGACCAGCCCTTGAAGTTTCTAGCGGTTTCTAGCAGTCGCCTTATATTATTGTTCAAAATAATTATTGTATAATAATTTAAATTTATGTTATATTCAACACAGAATTTGGACTTAATTAAACTTTGAGTTTTAGAAATAAAGTCGTTTATGTTACAACTTGCATTAGCTTCCAAAATTGTTTTGTAAATATTCTAAATTCACATATTACCTACCTATGAAACTGTAATAATTAATATAGGTAGGTAACTCTTTTGAATTTTTTTCTATTTTACAACGTAGATGGATTGAACTGGATTCAATCTCGGCAGAGGGCCTAGACAAGTGACATAACGCACCTTTATTGGTAAAGTGTTACTATACAAAATTCTTCAAGAATTGAGATAACAATGCCATCTATAATAAAATTACGTAAACTATGAAATGACATTGACACTTCCCTTAAAATACGTCCTCAAAAGAAAGATGGCGCCACTTCTTTCCGTTACTAAACAATAAAGGGTAGAGCTCGGACCAAATATCACAATGGACAGAGTCTTTGGATTTTTAGCATGTCTGTCTTTTGTTAGTGTGCAGCTTTCTATCTGTACATGTATGCGTGAATAAGGATGTGACATATCGATATAATCACTTTAATGTGGTGTGTACCTAGTTCGTTATTATAATTTGGGGTTAAAGTTACTCACGTCCGTAGGTTTACCCTTTAGACCCTACACGTGGCCCCTGGGTGGTGCTAAATGAGTGACACTGACTGAGTGGTAGAGCCACGCTGCGTTGCAGCACGCATTGGGCCGGCTCGCCCGGCGTAAATACCACCCTCTCCTAAGGGTCTTACCAGACCAATCGATCGATCGTCGATCGACGGCATCGATCAATGTCATAGAAGTTGATCGACTGGTCTGGTAGCTTTAATCTATCGACGGATACCGTTTGACTAACCAATCGATCGACAACGGTCGGTACAGGGGTACAGTAATAGTAACTTAGTAGAATATTTGTTCTTTTTTTCCTAAAAATAACCTAAAATAACCTCAAAATAAAACTATCTTGAAAACTATGCATTTTCGCACTTTGGCTCCCCCGCCCCCCCTTTTCCGGTATTGCTTAATCTAAAGTGCTTCCCAAGGTATTTGGGGGAAATATAATTTAGTATTTAAACGTTCATATTATCATCACCCATTATAATCAATGAACTCTATTATTACGACTAGTATCCATGGGTACGAAATAAATTTGTAAAAATAGTGAAGCGGCCGGCGCGTCTAATCAAACAGCTCGATCTAACACCCAATCCATTCTACCGGTCGATTGTCGATAGACATCGATCGATTGGTCTGGTAGAAACTATCTATCGACGTCGACTAATTCATTTTACCATCGATCGATGTCGTCGATCGACGATCAATCGCTAAGTCTGGTAGATACTATCGATCGACGTCGACTAATCCATTCTACCATCGATCGATGCCGTCGATCGACGATCGATGGATTAGTCTGGTAACACCCTAATCTCCGGCGTGAAATAATAGCCCTTGGTGCTGTTGTGTTTCGATCGGCCAGTGAGGGTTCCGGAGGCCTTCCCCCCCCCCCCCCCTCACAATTCCTATTCTTTTCTTAAACCTATTCCTTCCTTAGAGGCCGGCAACGCATCTGCGATTCCTCTGGTGTAGCGGGTGTCTATGGGCGGCGGAGATTACTCTCCATCAGGTGACCCGCCTGCTCGTTTGCCTCCTTCTATTATAACAAAGAAATAAAAAATAATAATTTGTGTAGTAAAGTGAAGAGCAATACTTTTTACTATTCATATTCCCGCCCATATTATTGTAAGGTTTATTTTAAATTATTTGCATAATTCAATTTTAGTCTATTCGTAAATCTATAGAACGATTGACAATCTATGATTTGACACATGTCATGCGTCGGGGACTCGGGGGGGGAAAGTAGGGCGGCAGTCGGTGACTCGGTGAGTGAGGCATTCTCGGCTGGGCGCTTGTACTGGAGGGACTAGTAATGTAGCCGAAACGGACGGATGACGGGAGTACTGGTTGTATATTGAAGAAGAATAAATGCTATCTGATGTTGGCTACGTGTTTTACTACATTATTAAGATTCAAATTTGAACTACGAATGTAAAATTTTTACTGTAAAAAAAGATTTTCAAAATGTTTGGAACAGAGCCTTGGATATTTTGTAGGCTCCCAGTTATCACGTCTAATAGCTTTAACCCATTCAAGTCTTATTTCCGGGCATTTTAGGAACCTAAAAAAAGAATAATAAAAAGAATATTAGTAATATTGATAAAGCTTCGATACACAAATACGTACATCACTAATCTTTATGCCAAAAACAAAGCTTTTAAATTACATTTAATTAAGGTTTAAAACCTGATCCTTATGAAAAGTGTACGATATAGTATGATTTAGAATTAGCAAAAATTAATGCTTTGCCGTTTTAATTATAAAAAAACTCATAGTAAAGCATACATATTATGAGAAATCAATAACGTATGAAATGATAATTCCTGGTCTTTCACACTTCCTTTCGTTGTTCTTGACGAACAATAAACAGACAGAGACAGACATTATGTCAATTGTATATTACACAAATAACACAAACACTAAGATTTCTTAATATTTCACTATTATTTCGCACAATCCAGCAATGTTTTGACCGAGCAGTCGGTCATGAAATGACACGTCTCACACCGACAGTGCGTCGCTGCCAAACGTACATTCACTATCTCTTTTACTCATATCACACTACAGTCATACAGACAGAGATACAAATACTTTACTTTGATACACGTATGTAAGAGCGGCAACGTCGTAAGACTCTGTCCATGTAATATTTGGTCCGAGGGGTAGAGTTTTTAAGGACAATATCGCGACTAAACCAATTGTAACGTGCTTGTTGAACAGTAAGGACACAAGTTTAAGAGAAAAGTGTTAGTATTTGGATAAACACGGCTACAAGTTACAAAATAAGGTAATTTTGTTACTCTTTTAAGTGTTATAATGTGTCATTTTGTTTTGTCACAGTTTTCTTCTCATAATATATGCAGTAAACATTAAAGTTTTATTCGTAGAATGTTCCTTTTTACAGTTTACTTCTTCATATCAAAATATTTATTTAAGAATATTGATAACTAAATAGTGATAATTAGTTTAGTTTAATTTTTCCTTTAATAATATATAAAGTAAATATTAAAGTTTTGTTCGTAGAGTGTTCCTTTTCATGTAGTCACAGTTTACTTCTTCATATCAAAATATTTATTTAAGAATATTGATAACTAAAGAGTGATAATTAGTTTAGTTTAATTTTTCCTTTAATAATATATGAAGTAAATATTAAAATTTTATTCGTAGAGTGTTTCTTTCGAAGTTGGCAAAATTTATGTTTGTATTTAATTTGAATTATTTTTGGTTATTTTTTTATATTATTTTGATTCAGAGATTCGCCTCTCTATGAAGCATATTACGTGGGTTGTACTTTTGTAAATCTTGTGAGAAAATTATAACGTTTGGGTGTTGTTTTAAGTATAGATAACTTAATTGCAGTTATTTTCATTCGATTTCCCAATTTATCTAATTCTATATGATATTAATAACTATGGGAAACATACCTACTTGCTGGTTAATGTGCAAAATATAATTAATAAGACTGTGAAACTAAACTAGTAATAAGTGTATGGATCTCATCTTTGATTGAAAATAAATCATTCAATTTAAATGTATGTTTTTTTATTCGTGCTTAAATAAGTAGAAGAACCGCTTTTAAAACTATTCAGAATTTGATAATCAAACAATATCTACAAATGAATTCGATTTTAAAAAACATTGACTTTAGTCACACTATTTACTTAGTGATTTTATAGTAATCAATCATAATCGAAAAAAAAATAATACAAAAGTGTTACTATAATAATTAAAAACTGCAATAAATAATTGTATATTTAAACAAAACATATATTTTGAATTATATGATGAAATATGAATAAATATTTATCAGATAGTCTTAAAATAATACTCTTAATACCAAATGCTTTTAGTTTATTTTCCAAAAACGGTGAATATTTCTTTAAATTGGCTCTCCTGTAAAATTTTGTATTTTCGCTTAGTAACAGTTTACCGATAAAGGTGCGATAATGACTTAAGGAATAGAATGATTAAAGTATCGAATTTGACTTATGTCAACGATACGTCATTAAGCGAACGCTAAAATGGTAATTTAAAAACATAGAAAGCATAATTTTAAGGCATCATTATTTACATAATTTTATATTTCGTGGTTGTATTCGTCAAGTAGGTAGGTACCTATCTGTACACTTGTATACAAAGGTCAATTTGATCTGGATCAAAGGCATATTTGATCGAGATCATAAAAGGTTGCGTACAAAAACCAAATATGTATTAAATTAAAGAACTAAATATGACTTTTCAATTTCACTTTTCTTACCTCGCACAATGGTGGTAAGACCTTAAGGTGGTTTTCTAACAGAGATGTGCGGTGCGCTAGGCAGCTAGCTAGGAAAAACAGTCTTATTTTGGTACCGCGACATACTTACTTAGTTGTATTTTTCGCTTGGTGTTTTTCGTTGTGCAATGCCGTGCGCCGTGCACCAATATCGAATATAGATTTGCGGTCTGTTCGAATGTTAGCGGTTAAAATTTTTAGTTTTCTATTTGTTTCAATATTTCATTTACTTCATGCATGTTAGATATTCTTCATTTTTTTCTAAAAAGATGTTGAACCAACGTTATTTTAATGAATAACAAACACAAAAATACCTGCACCTAACCCACTAATGACCGGGTTTCATGTAACTCGTTAAAAGGTGGCCTGCTAGATAGCTACCAATGAAATACTGAGAGAAATAATACGTGATCACATTTCGCAACGCTTACCTAATACTCGTAGTTGCTTTGCTGCCGCCGCGACATATCTGGTATTCTTCGTTTAGTGGACGATGGAAATTGTGGAGCATAAGCCTGCGTGCCGGTCGGATGTTATTCAATATTTACTTTGTTGGAAGGAAACGTCAGCTTTTGCAAGGCGAAGAGCTCGAGAGGGCAATAGGGGCTAACAATAGAAATGCTTATTTATCTATGCCAATTATTTGTCTGACCCGCAGACGAAATATGGTTCTGTGGAATAATAAACCACTTAAAAGCCTTTGGAGCCATTGGAGTATTTAATAATGTTTAGGACATTTATTTATTTATCACACCAATATCTAGCCCAAGTAAAGCTTCTTTGTTTCAGCATTTATTTATATATTTTTTTTGTTTATTATACTTGCAATAAGAAATAGTAAGTAAGAGTAAAAGGTAGACAGGGCACCTAGCGTGCGATGAAAATGGAAATGATAGAGTTAGTGTGTAATGTATAGATTTAGAATATAAATAGGAAGAGTGAAAGGGCTCAAAACGTGCCGAGGAAATGTAGGCGTAAGCCACTACTAGAGTAGGAAGCCGCAATTGAGAGAATTAGTTTATTGGTACTAAGTAAGAACGGCTCCGACATGACCCACGTCGGAGAAGTTTCATAAAAAAAGAACAGCTACCATACTTACTTATATACGTAGTGTTGTTACCAAAGGCAAAGTAACTTTTATCGAAATAAAACAACTTCGCAAAAAAACATTTAAAGTTTGTCCATTTAAAGGTTATGTATGAATTTTCATTGTTCCCGAACAAAAAAGTCTTACCTAAGCGATCAGCTTACACAAATTTACCTTCCACCGCTAAACTTATTTTCCAGCGTGCCAAACTCTTTGGAACAATAAAATTTCTTTTGTCAACTCCCAAAACAGGGTAAGCGACATTCACAGAGGGTGCAATCCCAATTCCTGTAGTCACGGATTCTGCGCGCCGAAACAGAGTATTCTCTATTCTTCAAACGTGGTACACTTAGTCGAAATTCGAGTTATCGCTGCTCATTGTACGTCGTCATTGTTATCTGGGCTCTGGAGAGATCCGAATATCCTTTGTGCCGCACACAATAAGGCTGCGAGAGTATTGACAAAGTGACAAGCAGCGAATCACGTGGAGGTGTTAACAACGATTTGAAACAATTGCGCAGGTATAGGTACCGTTTTCTTTGATTTGCGAGATTAGAAAGGTCTCTTGTTTAGCCTAACAAGACATGATTAGAAGGCATTTTTCCTTATTACAAAACGTGGACTAAATTTAAACCTAGTACTTATATACTATGCCTTTATTCACTTTCATTTCTAAAAAATGTAAAAAGTACTTTCTTTTTTAACAAGGTAACATAAAAGGTAATAACCGTGTCGCGCAGCGGTGAAAGAATACTCCACCCCCTCTCTTACCTTGGGTGTCGTAAAAGGCGACTAACGGACTAAAGGCTGCACTTACATTCAACAGCATAGAGCGGTGATGGGCTCGCCACCTGTCACGCTGAGCACATGTGCAGTGCAGTCGCTATTTGGTGAGAAGTGGACTGTGGGAGAGGACTGCTTTTGCTGTCCTCTTTGCCTATAGTCTCTGATTGACCCTCGGGGAATAGTGGTCGTGATAAATGTAATTTAAAGGTAGCTTTTTATTTATAACTTTCTACGCTTACACTACACACGCTCATACAATTATCTAGCCCAAATTTTGCTTCTTTTAAAACTTGTTTGATGGTTAACTAGATAACGGATAAACATACATAAACATAGAAAACACTCAGACACAAAATCAATTCAGAAAAACAGTTTTTTTTTAAATTGACCCGCCCGGGATTTGAACCCGGAACCTCAGAGAAGACGCGATGCTTTTACCGGCGTGCTAACACTCGACCACGTCACGATACCTAAACTTAGTAGATTACTATCTTAAGTATTAAGTACTGTCTTTTCATAACGCAAAGATTAAAATTATTATCATTCAAACATCAATTTCATCAAATAGGCCTCCGCAATAAGGCAGCATACTAAAATTATACTAGTTCACGGCACTGAAATACTTCCGGGCTTATGCCTCTATTTTGGCAGCAGATACTAGATGAGTGTTGGCGCCTGTTTATGTGCTAATGGCTACCATAAGCTGAGCTCAAAATAAGAATAGCTCGTCTATTTGGTTTGCTGTTATAATTCGTTGTAACTACGTACAAGGTTACGCTTTTCCTAAGTTTGCATGGCTAGTTACAACTATCTTATTTACTAGGATATATTATGTTATTAATTATTTATACATTATTGTTATGGTGCCGCCATAACAAAATAAAATAAATAATTGTTTTAAGGGTCTGTGTGTACGATTTTACAACAAAGTACCAATTGATATTCAGAAATTAGATCTTGATAAATTTAAAATCCATATCAAAGAAAAGCTTTATAAAAAAGCTAGCAAGCTATTATAAAGTGTCAGATTACACAGAAGACATAACAGCTTGGCTCTGAAATGCTCCAAGTACTCCAAAAGCTTACTCTAATTGTATATATTTAATTTATAGTACCGTATATTTTACATTCAAATTATTATTTTGTATTTATATAACGACATATCTTTTTTTTTTGTAAATGTCGTTGCTTCTGTGCGCTGTGGTTTCTTGCGCCCGTTCTTTGCCACAGTTAAAAAATGACGTCCTGAATGGGTGGTAGGTTAAATATTTGGACGATTCAAAGTACTTATTAATTGAGTTTATTGAATAAATATATTTTGAATTTTGAAAAACAATAATATCGTAGCATTTCCTTCCAACAAATCAGCCACGCTAGACAAGGCAACGCTCCATGTCGATTTCATGTCGTTAGCGTTTGTCAATAGTAAAGGTCATTGGGTATTTTGGTCCGACATTTTCATCCACGGCGAACATAAACAAAATATGGCAGACTATGCAAATAATTTTCGCTGCAACACAATAATATAGGTCGCATGCTTTCAAACCGTGGAAGACTTGAGGAAAAAAATTAAAAAACTACTACATTTTGATTTATGTACTTTGGATAATTTTGGCTTTTAATTATACTTCAGTGTAACTAAACAATTCAATGAAAAATAAAAATTCTGCCATAAACAAAATTTATTCTGCTTGAACAAAATCAATTATGTACCTATTGTAAGGTCATCTAAAGATCATAATCAACTATTTCCAAGGAATACCGTGGGAATATTTTGATATGTAGGCTTATTAGCTTACACCGCAGGATGGCATATCAAACTAGAACTAAAACTTTCTTGTTTCATTATCTAGGAATATGATGAAGATAAATCTACCAATAGCACAGAATAACTAATAGTACTACCAATAGACCCTTTGTATTACACAGCACAGCCGTTGCAGCTGCAGTGAGGATAAGTCGCGGGCGTCCTCTGTCAATCCGTATATACCCACCCTGCTATGCGGTTCTCTAAGCGACACATAGACGCTGTGCGCATGGCTGTGATCTACTGTCTCTTTCCAATTCTATGAATATGAAAGAGACAGAGTCAATTCTCAGCGCTGCGACAGCCGCTGCTACCAAGGCTTTAACTTAGAGAATCGCATTGCTACGCCTCTGTCGAGCGACAGCCGCGCGACTGTCGCGCGACAAAAAACATACCTACATACATACATACAATAATCACGACTATTATCCCCGAAGGGTTAGTCAGAGACTAGGCAATGAGGACCGCAAAAGCAGTCCTCTGCCATAGTCCACTTTTCAATAAATAGCGACTGCACATGTGCTCCGCGTGACAGGTGGTGAGCCATCGCCGCTCTATGCTGCTGGATGTATGTGCAGTCTTTACCGTTTCCGGTTGGTCGCCTTTTACGACACCCATAAGAAGAGAGGGGATGGTAGTATTCTTTCACCGCTATACGCGACACGGTTGCAAAAATACCTTTATGAGTAAGCGCTCTTAACCCGTGTGAAGAAGCGCCTATTTTTGTATCACAGTTTCGCGCGCGCGAGTAAATTGCTCACAACATTTTAAATGGTTCTATTTAGTTTATTATAATATGATTTAATTATTAAACTATTGATTTAAATAAAAGAACATTTATTAGTATAAAAATAACAGTTATGGCATGCACTGCAACTTTCATCGCAAGTAAAAAAAAATATCTTAAATTTGGCAATTAGATTTTGGCAGTCTTTGAAAAAAAAAACAATATAAAAATAAGAATAAAAATAAATCGAAAAATGTATTTTCTTCAATGAGATTCTGGTGAGTTTCTCTTTGGATTTACATACAAATTAAAAAGATAATCCATTAGAAAAATACAAGTATATTATTTTGTTAAGGAAAAAAATATTTACGCGATGAGCAAAATGCCGCGAGATGATACACGGGCTTCAGAACCACTTCTCTACGCGACCTCCGCGGCACCGTGCGGCGTATGAGTAGCGTCAGGGGAGAGGGGTTGTATAGTTGGGAAGGTACCTACACGCTAGAGATACAACGGTGTCAGTATCACAAAAAAATATCACTTTTAAATTTTGCGCGAGCAAACGCCTTCTCACGGGTTAAGCGCTGCAAAACGTGATCTCAGAATTTTATTTGTAGCTCTATCCAGCGGGACCGTTCCCTTTTTAATGAGTAACATGAAACCCGGTCATTAGTGTATTGGGTTCATGGCAGTTTACGGGCTGGAGTTGCGCGCTAAATAAAACGATTAGATCTTCGGAGCGCAACGGTACGGTCCAGCGAGTATCGCAATATTCTTTTTAGCAGCCGCTTATATTCTACTTTTAGGTTTCAGTGAAATGTTGGAACTTTTATGGAGATAACTTGCGTACCTATTATTATATGTTTTTTTATAGTTTCTAATTTCTTTATCTCTTAATTGAAAAGTATTTTAATAGTTGAAGCAAAGTGGAATAGCCTCTGTTGTCAACGCCTCAATTCTTAAAGTCAGCTTTGTATCTGTAAATAGGAAGCTAATTGTTTAACATCAACATCTATCGCAATTTGCCTTTCAAGTACAAGTAGATTGTTTTGCTAGTTTGCTCATTTAAACTAATTCTACAATAACAACAACACGTCAAACGTCCACGCGATTAACACACAACGTCAACGCCTCGACGTGCCTAACGCAGCTGCGGCCGCCGGCGGCTTTTCAAAGGAATCTGTTCGATTTCCCGATGACAAAATTTTATGAGTAGCTTGATGGCGCAGTTTTGCTTAAGCATTCGGTTTGCGATCGTCCACGTTAAGCAACGTTCCCAATGCCGGGTTTCTAGATGGGTGACCAAAATAATAAAAGAGTAGTGATATTAGATTAGATTAGATAATGCTTTTATTGCAACTATTTACATATACAAATACATACAAAACATGAAAATAGGTATACATAGTTACAATTTGGCGGTCTTATCGCTATGAAGCGATTTCTTCCAGACAACCAGTCGGATGGAGAGATCTTATAAAAACGAAAATCTGAGTTGTGAGCGTGGTTGTGTTGATTTTGAACCAGACTTCTTAATAATATCACTACTTAAAAGATCTCGAATTTCTCCGTGCTTCAGAAGGCGTCAATTTTTTTTTATGTTAGAAGGAGGCTAACGAGCAGGCGGGAGAAGGGGGGGGGGCTCCGGAGCTCTCACTGGCCGGACGAAACACAACAGCACCAAGTGCCATTATTTTACGCCGAATATTCGTGAGAGGGTGGTATTACCCCGGGCGAGCCGGCCCAATGCGTGCTGCAACGCAGCGTGGCTCTACCACTATTGTTAAAACCCACGAACCAGTTTTGGGCCAGTGTGTTGGGCTATGTCCCAAATCGCCCCATGTGATGTTGTCCACGTAGGAAGGCCTGTACCCAGCAGTGGGACGACTAAAGGCTGAAAGACGACGAGATTTTGTGCTCTCAGATTAGCTACATGATTATTTCCTCACAGGTCGCGGCTAAACGAGGCACTTCGAGAGGCGGGCTATGACATCGACGGCGAGAGGTACCCCGAGGGCTACCAGGAGGCGCCGCTAGCGTACGACGCCGTGTGGGCCGTCGCGTTAGGTAACTATCATTTTATTTATCTATCTCTTTGTGTTACAGCCCGGCCACGACCTTGACTGTGAGCGGAGCGGTGAGCGGATACTTGACCATTGCGCGTTATACTACGGAAGTCTCAGTCCATGGCCATAGAAAGGACGCAATGAAAGAAGAATCCTCTCGCCACTCCGCTCACAGCGGCAAAGTCGTGGCCGAGCCGTTAGTATTTACTATGAGTGTGTATGTTAATATGTACTAATAATATACCCAGGCAAATTCTCTTTACTGAAATAGAGTCATAAAATAATTATTTATGTTATCTACGTGTTCTGACATTTCAAACCCTTTACAAGGTTCGTGGTTATAAAAACACATTTGAATCGTCCAAACATGTTTTTACCTACTAGACTTATAGAAAATTTAAATAGATTTTAGTAGGTATACGGAAGTGACATCATTTATAAAATTAATATGTTATTTCCAAATCATGCCAATTTTTTTTTATTCAACGTCCGTAGTTTAAGATTTACACATGTAATCAATTATTTAATTTTAATTAAATAACTTTGAGCATAATGGAAAAAAAACGCATTGTTTATACAGTTTACCTCATGTATTAATAACACCAAACTACTTATTTTTAATAATCCAGAAATTAAATAATATTGCAAAATAATAATACCTACTAACAACAATTTTGTTCTTAATGAACGCCGCTGCTCGTTCGCGTAATTGCGAAACCGTATCTTAACAGAATACAGCCAATTACATAACCAAGAAGTTCGTAAGTTTACCCCAAGTCAAATTAATCTAGGCCTTAGGTAACGCGATACATCTAAGCCAACGTCTACAAGTTAAAGGTATACTGCTAACGTTATTGATCCAACTCCTAAAATTTAATAACCACCCAGGCGTCGCCTCTCAAGCCTCCTTCATAAAGGGACCACATTCCTGAGTTTCGAATTTCCCTAGACCACCAACTAAGGTTTGTGTAGCCACAAAGTTTCTTATAAAACGCCCAGTTAACTTGTACAATTTAACTTCGTACATTACACAATCTATTCTGTTAATTCCATTATTAAAGATAACTTTGCTGAATTAGAGCCGTGGAGTTGATAATAGATTGGATTGTTCTACTTTCACCAATTTGTTATGTCACTTACACGGTCACGGTCGCGCCATCGCGTCAAATGGCGTGTTATACATCCAAAGTTTGATCATGAGTGTGAAACCCGTTTGGACTGATGTAAAACTCTGGATTTCCATTCGCGCCAAAATCCACCGCTCTGGGCCGTGACGTCGCGCCGCGGTTGCTCGTGAATGCCCGAACCCACATCCATTTTAAATTCAAAATTCACCCTATTAGACAACGCGGAAGAGGATGGGGAATTGGCGGAAGGATTGGTCAAGATATATACAGATGGCAGCAAACTGGAGGGGAAAGTCGGAGCCGCCCTGACCTGCTGGGAGGGGTTGGCAGAGACGTATACCCGGAAGTACAAGTTGGAACCATACTGTACAGTCTTCCAAGCCGAGTTATACGCCATCCTTCAAGCGACCGAAATTATTATTGGCAAGAAATTTCAAGAAGCGGCCATCCTGAGCGACTCAAGGTCGGCTCTCCAGTCGCTACTTGATCCAGACTCCTCGCACCCGATCACAAAGGCGGTACAGGGTAACCTAGAAATCCTGAGAGACAACCACCAGCTAGTCTCTCTATATTGGATACGGGCCCACGTCGGAGTGAAAGGGAACGAGAGAGCGGATGAATTAGCGAAGGAAGCCGCCCTCCAACCGAACACCAGAGCGGACTATGACTGCAGCCCCATCTCGTTCGTTAAACGTCATATACAGGCGGAAACGATCGAACAGTGGGACTGCAGGTATAGGACCGAAGCCACAGCCGCGACCACCAAGGTCTTTTTCCCGAACGGGGTGGAAGCACACAGTGTGGTGAGGAAGATGTCCATCGACCGCTTGGCCTCGCAAGTCTTGACGGGCCACGGGGGATTCTGTGCATACCTGCACAGATTTAAGTGCAGGGACAGCCCCCTCGTGTGCCTGTGACCCGGCGGCGGACGAGGACATCTTCCACATCCTACTCGAATGTCCAATACACATGCACGATAGGTACACTCTGCAACACAAAATTGACACCACACTTAGTAAAGACACATTAAAGGAAATTTTAAGAAACGAGAAGGAAAGAGAAATATTTTTTGATTTTGCCAAGAAAGTAGTATCAATAGTTAACAAGAGAAACAAGGACTAATAGATAAGTAAGCAAGTTAAAGCAAAGACCACACACGTGGCAATATGTAAAAGTAAGTCAGAACTTATTAAGAAGAATATAGTAATTAATATAAAATATGGATAAAATTTAGGATGGCAAAGGAAATATACTTGTATTTATTAAGAGAAGGAAAGAAGAAGAAATATAAGATAAATGTAATGAATAATCAAGTGCTAGAATAAATGTATTGGAAAAAAGTAAAATATTAAGTGAGAAAATGTCATAGTTAATAAGAAAATAGGTAATAAATATAAGGAAAATAATGTAAAGCTTATATGAAACAATGTATTAGATAATAAGAAACACGTAATTGTAAAATTGTATAACAAAAAAAAAGAAAGTAAAGAAATAAATAGAGTAAGTAGAGCTCATAAAGCTCCAGTTAATTGAATTAATCACTTTGAAAGAAAAGAAAATAGACACAAAAGAACAAAAAACCCTGCCAAAATAGCGGGATGCAGTAGTACACTTAAAAAAAAAACCCACATCCATTTTGAACTCGTATCAAACGCCTTTCGGCCCTGTCAAACACGTAAGAGAAAGAAAATTGGAGTGATCGTCAATGGGATATATGTTTGGCGTATGGACGCCGATGATGATGGATGGCCATTTGACTTAAGTCGTTTGGAGTCACGTCAGTCACGCCAAATGGCAGTACCGTGAATGTTTATTTATGTCTAACGTGCACCCCGTGACTTCGTCCACATGGTTTTACTTACTTTAAATCCTTCGCCAGCATTTGCATAACACTTATCGTATCCGTTATAAAATACCTCTACAAATTTCAAAATATTATTAATTAAAATATTTCTTAGATTAATGTTTTATATTTTAGCGTTTTATTAACGCTTAAATATACTTAAGTAAAATTTTAAACACTGAAAAAAGACGACAACCTCAGGCGGGAATCGAACCACGCACCTTCCGCATTCCGGGCGGCTGCCTTAACCACTTGGCTACCGAGGTCTGGCTTTCAACCGTCGAAATTTGTCAGTGCTTGATGCTTATGTTTTTAGTCAACATTGCTTCTTTGCAAAAATTTTACTTAAAATATTTCTATTAAAATATATTTCAGTCAAAATAAATCTGATAATTCAAGAATGTATTAGAAATCATCTGTTTATAATATTTAAGATTTAATTAATTACACATATTGTTATTGTTTGTTTTGTTATTTGATAGTACCAACATTGCAGTCTCGCAACGCAAGCTAATCGTATTCGCAATTGAATAAACGGAAAAAAAAAATTTTTACTTACTGAAGGCTTAATTTTTACCACCTTTTATTTACACATAATTGGTGGTTTTAGACACATTAAGTAGGCTGCGGCTTAAATGCGTTTATAACAGAACCACAGAACAGAAGAAAGTTTGTTCTGGTAAGGGGGCAGTATCCAAATTGGTCAGTTAGGAAGAAATCAAAAACTATAAAAGAAAAGGAAATGAGGGACCATGGCATCGACTTTAGATTTAATAAAAACTTCAATATTTTTTTTTTATTTCATACGTAATCGCGGTCGAACCCGGTCAATATTTCTATAAATAATGTTACAAATTCTGCAAGTTTATCCGTTGTTATTGTTATGGTGTGAATAAAAATAGATAAGTAATAGTTTTAATGTAATTTTGTTCAAAACTTCTCAAAAATCCCAAAAATAAGACAATCGTTTTATTAAGGTAAATAATTTTTTAAACATTTTATTAAGGTAATGGTCAAAATGATAGCAATTTCTCTTTACGAATGCAACATTGCGTTTCGTATTTATAAGGTGTGCATCTATGTTAAGATATTCTCTAATGATGTTGTTAGATCTTCTACAGTGACGTAATTTGATTAATAAGCTCACCTTTCACATAACGCCATAGGAAATAATGAAGTGGCCTGATTTCGCGGGCCATATGATGGAGCCATCTGTTACCCATCCAGTTACGTTGAAAATGATAATTTCTGTCTAATATTTACCTACAGAAGATTTCTTAGCAAAATTTGCTCACAGGGTCAGCTAAGTATAATTACGAAAACGACATTCGACTACTTAGGCTGATTTCACAGTCACGCGTTTGATCAGCGCCGGCCACACGCGCGCGCTACACTACATAGTAGTTGCGCGTTTGAACTGCGTGATGACTATGAAACGCAACTACTATCTACTGTAATTGTAACCGCGCGCGTGTGGCCGGCGCTGGTCAAACGCGTGACTGTGAAATCAGCCTTACAGAATTTTGACCAGTTTGTATTCCCGGTTATGTTTATGAGTTAAAAAAAGGTATTTTTATTAAATCTAAAGTCGACGCCATGATTCCTTAAAACAGATTTCCCTACCTCTTATAGTTTTTGACTTCTCCCTATCTGACTCATTTGGATTGATTGGTGTTAGATGAAGTTTCGACGCTCATTGAAAAGTGTGAATGCTCATTCTTTTGTTTTAGCGTTCAACAAGACGATGGAGAAACTGGAGAAGAGCGGTCTCAGCCTGAAGAACTTCACGTACACCAACAAGAAGATCGCGGATGACATCTATGAAGCGATTAATTCGACGTCGTTTCTCGGTGTGTCGGTAAGTTAAAAGCACTTTCTGTTTATGAGGCCTATTACATTTCGAATGTGGTTTTTGCGTAAAATGGCCAATTTTGGCGTTCTTGATCTCAGAAACAAAAATACATTAACAATTTTGACTTATTGAATAGTTTAGAATAGCTGTTGGCATAGTGCGTAGCGGCCTCGCTTTTTGTAAATTTTGCTTTACTTTTTAATTAAGTAAACCCAAAATTGCAGAGAAATTTTCAAAAAATGCGCGAAGGCACTTTTTTGAGCTCATCGATTTAACTACTGTGCTAAACAAATGAAATAAAAAAAATAGAATGTTTTCTCTTATAGTCATATAGTGCGTAGCGACCTCGGAATTTTTAGATATTATATAGAAAAAATATCTTATTCTAAACCAAAAAACTTCGAAAATCGCTTTAAGTTAACTGTGAATTTCTCCTGTCTACGATAATATCCTTCCAAGCTGTTTGGAACTAATCTAAATTTATACCAGAATAATTGTTTCTTCATGAGGAATAAAAATTTTATAAAAAAATTATTGTCCTATTTTGATAAAAACGATAAATTCAACTGCAAAATTACTACAAAATGCAATGCGCCGGCCGTCCGAACTCAGCTTATTCTCGCAGAGTGGAGATTTGTGATATTATGCATGAAAATTTATGGGTCGGTCGCGGATCCCCTAAATCGCAATTCGTCTAATTATCTAAATTACCAGTTACTCACTTCGTACACATCGCAAATCGTCTTATTCGCATAATGTCTAAATTTTATTATCCTATTTCGATAAAAACGATAAATACAACTGCAAAATTAGTACAAATTGCGATAATGGGCATTTTACGCAAAAATCACATTCGAGATGTAGGGCTATTAAGTTGAGGTTTTCTGATCGCTGCTGTAAAAGTAAAATATCTAGATGGTTATACTGACGTAATAGGGAGTGGCGCGAGCGTGGAAACTTGCATTTTGTAGGTGTTTCGCTTTTAACGGAAAAAAAATGAAGTAAGTAATAATAACAACATAATGTTTTTTTAGTTCTACAGATAATGGATTTTTTTTCAATAGATAGGTAACTACCAGTAGACTATTTCTATTGGTTGTTTTATGTCATTTATTAATGTACTTAAAGACATAAAGCACTTTTAAAATGTTAAACAGATCAAAATTGCAATGTTATCTTTGATTGTTTTTCTTTCGATTTAAGTATCTACTTAATATCATGATCCTGTCTTTGAGAGTCTTTAATACGTTCAACAAGATTACACACGATTATAAGAACTGTATATTTTATATTTTTGGCGGTACAATGAATCAAAATTTTTGAAAAACGGAAAAAAACACCTTCGCACTGGCAGCAGCGGCATCAAAGTTTTTCATTGCTCCAAAGTGGCATTGTTCGCTCGCCAGCGTCATAGCAACTTTGCGGGAAGCTTTTTGTTTTACAAACTACCCGCCAAATTAAATTTGCAAATGCATTCAAACAACCGTCGCGATAACCAGACACTCTTAGTTGCAACTCATATGTCTTAGGTAGGTAGGTACTATAGCTGTTCGTGCACCACTTTTTAATCAATAAAAGGTTTAGGAAAACTGTGCTATTTGTTTAACAGTCTTTATTGATACGAAACCTCATAATCATAATCATTTCTTAATTCGTTATCACAGGTACAGTACAGGATGTTTTAGTTACTGGTTGAATAGTGCATACTACTTCTTAACTTACACCGTGCATACACCTTACAGCCTACGAAAAACATTTAATCTTTATTTAACCTAAATAAACCAAATCCAAATTAAAACAAAGTATCAAATTATCAATTGAAATAATGTCGACATTCAAGAAATACAAATCATACAATACAAAAAAAATGAAATCAAAATAAAATGTCAAAATAGGAATTTACAAACTAACACAAATAAACACAAGAATAAATAATTAAAGATTAACAAAATGTCAGTAAGTTCAAAACTATTCGAATTTTAAGCGCTATTGTTAAGTACATTTATTATTTAATTACATCACTAAGTACTAATTTTAAATTATCTATACCTATCACTATCTATAAAATATTCATTGACATCAAAATAACATCTATTTATCAGAAACTTTGAAAGTATAGATTTGAATTTACAACAGTTACTTTATTTCAATTGATTAGTTTATTGTAAATCTCGGAGCCATCTCTCACTGGTTTCAATTATTGTCTCTGTGGTCTAGTGGCTAAGGCGCCGGTCTCAGACCCAGAGGGCCCAGGTTCGATTCCCAGCGGGGGGTACATCTTTGTGTACTTAGTTTGGTTGGCGGTTAGGGCTTGTGAAGAACAAGGGCAAGGCAATGAGGACCGTAAAAGCAGTGCACTGCCGTAGTCCACGATTCACCAAATAACAACTGCACATGTGCTCAGCGTGTTGAGTGGTGAGCACATTACTTTATGCTGTTGGATGTATGTGCTGTCTTCAGTCAGTTACTCGCCTTTTACGATACCCAAGGGAAGAATGAGTTGGTAGTACATACATACATACGGACTTAAAATCACAACTGTTATCCCCGAAGGGTTAGTGAGAGACCAGAAAGCAAAAGCAGTCCTCTACCATAGTCCACTTTTCACCAAATAGCGACTACACATGTGCTCAGCGTGACAGGTGATTAGCCCATCGCCGCTCTTTGCTGTTGGATGTATGTGCAGTTTTGAGTCCGTTAGTCGCTTTTTACGACACCCAAGGGAAGAGTGGGGGTGGTAGTATTCTATCACCGCTACGCGACACGGTTAAATCGAGCGAGTTGGTATTAAGTATACTTTGAATTTGAGCCGCCACCATCAAGATTTTTTTTTCATAACAATAATTCCGAGAAACATCATTTCACTTTCGTCCTCATCCAAAGGAGTCACAACAAACATCAAAGCAGATTACGAATACCTTTCGCCTACCTTTGAATTTAATACGAAAATACAAAATTCATAAGCGCATTTTTGTAAAAGGTCTTACTACTGAAGTCTGCATGAAAAATACATGAGGATACTTCTACGGGCGAGGTCCTTCGCGTATTCTGGATCCGACAGTCTGACGTGGCAATTGCAAATGCTAGGAGTCACCTAGAAAAACGTAAAGTGCTTGCTTGCCCCTCTATTCTTAAAAAGTTTTCAAAAGACTTCAATCGAAAGAAAATTTTACTTTACAAAAATGTAAAACCTTGAGACAAAATTGGATTCGCTTGACTGTGAAATCTGTGGTAACGGTATCGTGTTGACGATATAATGATGCGAAAATACCTATAATTTAAATAGATTTCAGGAAGGACAATTTCAGTATACTTGCAGACGCAATGTTTATCTTTATGTGTCTCTAGAAATATGTACAAAAAAGTGACAGCATCTATTTAAGATAGACTTAAGCTTGATTGGCTTGCCCATAGGTTGGCTAGCAATCCTTTCTCGCTTACTGAAAAGTACAAATCGAGAGAAGCAAAGCCACCCTTAAATTGAGTTGAGCTGTAATAAATCTAAGTCGAAGCAAAAGTGCGCGCCGAAAGTTCGCGAGCGTAATAAAACTAACTCAACTTTCGTGACTATTACTAATAGCGTACATATTGACAGCTATGAATTTTATGGCCAGACGCTCGTAAAATTCATACCTGTCTCCCGGATATATCAACTTCGATTCGGGGCCGTAGCGAAGTGCTTCGAAATAATTTTACGATTGAATATCGGACTAGCGGCTTTTATTGCCCTTCGTTTCTTCGGGTGTACCGAGTGAATTACAATTCTGCTGCCGTTGAAACGGTACGTAATTTATTGGGCTATTGACAATCTTATGTTTGTAAGTCGATTATTTGAGCTAGATGCGGAGTTGGCAGGTATTTTTATGCTGACCCGACAGATGTTGTCCTGTCTAAATGTTAAGGTCTTCTTTATGTTTTATTGATAATGTTTATTGGAAAGATTGTATCTATTTTAACGACCTTCGTGGTCGAATGGTTAGCACGCTCGTTCTGGCGCCGCCATTTCTATTCCCGGTCGAGTCAATTTAGAAATTTAGAAGAAGCACGGAGGAGGAGTTCAAGATGTTTTTTTATTTGATCACCCATCCATCCATTCATCGAGCTGGCTATCTCCATTGACCAGTCAGCATTAAACGTAGCTTAGCATATGAAATTTTCAAATGATTGTTACGGTTGAAATGACCAGAATTGTCTGACATAGCTGTTGAGTCAAAAGTACATGACCGTCACTATGGTAATTACAGAGAAGTTATAATTATTAACACAAAAAATGTCATATAATTTTGAAATGTTAAATGATGAGTCTGTAAAGACACATCATTTAACACGTGACTATTACTTTTGCCACCTTGTTTTTGTTCAGTTACTTTTGATGCTGGCTGACCTAGAAGTAGAAGTATTCTGGAATGAGAGACCTAAAGTTTGCTGCAGCCGATGTCGTCTAATTATCATACAGACATCGCAGCGCCGTAGCGCCAGATCGGTCAAACACAACGTAGTGTGTATCAAGATGGCGTCCCAAATAGACTGTCAATAACAATAATTGAAAAAATATCTTTTCTATTCTAATAATATGTATGATAATAACTACATAATAATGACTTGAATAACAATAAATTTCACTTACTTAACGACTGAATTATAGTAAACGTCTAGGTGTACACTTTGAAAAGAAATAAAGAATTATTTTCGCCGCTCCGTACGCGTGAATGTCAAAGCTACAATAAAGCAAGGTGCCGAGTCGACTCCGCAGATAAGTGGAACATAGTGCGTGTTCAGAACGGCCCATCCAGTGTAACGTATATATCGCTGGCTATCTCAACAATATAATCATTGGAACACAACTATGCTCTTACTTAAACAAAAGCCCTAACTAAAATGAGTACAACACTAATTAAACCTGAAACCTCTAAGTAGTAGTAGAGTACCATTGTCTAACCACGGAAGCGGTTAAAAGGTATCACATTAAATTAGATATTTTAATTTGCAGAATCTTTTAAAATGTGTTGTTTCATAGCTTATTACTTAAATCTATTATCCATAAAGTTTACATTTGTTAGCGTAACTCGTCGAATATAGCGAGCGAAAGAGAAGGCCTTAATTTAATTATTAAGCGCTTCGTTAGTGCGAGGGAGACGGATTATGTATCTCCAGTCTCCTTCGTCCCCTTCGTCTGCTGTCAAATTAACTGTCGAAATAAATAATTTCGGTGTTTTAATTACAGTTTGCGAGTTCCTCTTTGGAAATTGAGCGATATAAGTCTAGCTATTATAGACATTCTTTAGAACTTCAGAGGTTGTAAGCTTTACATTATAGAGAAAGCATAGATGCGAGAAATATTCAACCGTAATTGAATTTGTAGCACCTGTAGAAATATTATTATCTACCAAGTGAAATCTCACGGAATGTTAAATTCGACAATGGTAATAAATGATTTATCCAGTCAGAAGTAGAAACCTTATTGAATCTTAAAGTTTATTTAATTTAGTTTAGATAAGAGGAACAACGATCTCGTATTATTGTAAACAATAATATTTTGGAACTGCGATGTTAAAAACATTTACATTTATTTTTAATCATTCCACCAAACCAGTTTTCGTTGAAGCTAATATTCGTGCAATATGTATTAGTTAACTAAAAATGCACATATTAAGTACCTACCTTTTTTCAGTGAATCCGCCGTATGGTCGATTCCCTACCCCTAGAAAGGAGGTTATTTGGGGCTCCGTCGCATCTTACAAACAAAATTCCTTCTATCTTTAATAACTTAAGCCTCGTCTTATTAGAACATAGTTCCTACGTAAGCCAAGCAACTCTCCTAAAATTTAAGTTGGAAGTGGATGACTCTTCTACTATTTAGCAGAAGCATTTATGTATTTTAACATTAGACATATAGCTAGTGCCTCAGTCTATGGTTGAGGACTCCGGGTGAAGTGCAGTACCATCTTCGGCCTTATCTTCACTTACGAGTACCATTAAGTGAGATTAATTCCAATCGCTTGCCTTACCTAAAATATTTAGTAATCAATTTGTTTCAGGGTCTCGTGGCGTTCTCGTCCCAAGGCGACAGGATAGCGCTCACCCAAATCGAACAGCTGACTGACAACCATTACGTGAAGCTGGGCTACTACGACACCCAGGCGGATAACCTGACGTGGCTGGAACGAGAGCGGTGGGTGGGTACGTATAACTCCGCAGTTAATATCTACAGATAATAAGCCATGAGATACGCCTTCAACCATTCAACTGCGGCCGCGCACTGATCAGTGATCAATGAATAGAATTTCTATTGTGTCTAGTGGCACCGCGTCCTAAGTGCTAATACAAGAGATAGTTAACGAGATTGATAAATTGACACAGGTCAATCATCGCCAGGATACTGAAAATATGACTTGCTCTCCATGCACTGTTTTGTGTTTTGTTTCTATATGCACATTTTCGAAGCAATGTCGCTGTATCAAGGGTATACCTTATCAAAGCCAAGATAGCTTAAATTGGAAGTGCGCCTGACTTATTATGTCAGAAGATGCGGCGCGTTTAAGTACCGCGCGAGGAAAAATATATCAGCTATTATACTGAGGTATAGGTACTTGGACATTCCCTGGCATGGTTATGTGGGACTCCCAATCTGTCCTTTTCTAGGAGTATATTGGAAGTTAAACGTAGTTTGTTAATATTGAATGGGCGCCTCTGGCTTTCAAATTAAAAAAGTAAGTAGTGTTGATTAATTTCGGCGGGCTGGACAAGTCCATGGTGGCTCAACTATAAAGACCACCTGCGGGTCTATCGGCTAAAAAAATGGATATGGGCATGGGCTTCATTTGACATTTAAAGCCCATATTTTCCTTATATGGGCATATTAAGGGCTTCATATGTCAAATGAAGCCCATGTCGATATTCATATTTTTGCCGATACAGGGGCTGACCCGGATTGCCAGAAGGGTGTGGGTTCAAACCCTGTTAGTGAAATTTTTTTTAGCACTTTTCTTTTTCAATTGTTATTGGAAGTTAAACGCTTCATCTTTATAGCAGCAATTCCTGGTTAAATAAAACTTATGGCGGAACGCTAATAATGAACGCGTGAGTGCACTCGCTCGGTTTATGTTTTCGTGATAACATACTGATTTGAATAGACTGATTCTGCGCATCAAGGCCGGCCTTTATTAGCTACCCTAGTTTTATTGATTGAAATCGTCATCAACATTGGCGTAGACGTACATTATGTGCTTATAAACGTCATTCTGCAGATATAAGGCTTTCCCACATGTACACAGGCATACTTCTCTACAAAATTTATTTAATAAAACTAGTGTTCACCTACAAAAAAATTACTGACTTGTCACTTATTTATGAAATACTTTGAAAACTGCTGTCTCAGGTGGAATCCTAATGAAAGGACAGTTATTGAGATTGCAAAAGGTCGTCGCAGGAGGCACCTGAGGCAGACTCTTATTAAGTTTATATAATTTTGAATGCAATAATAACCATGGAAAATTATAGGGTATGGTCAGTGTGTGACATTTGTACAATCGACTGTACAATCTCTCTTTGTTGTGTTTTCATCTTGTAAGAAATGTCTTTTTAAATTGAAAAGTCAACCCAATATCTACAAGGATCTTAACTGTTACGCCCCAAGAAGCTGGCAACCAGACATAATGCCGTGATATAGCAGTGTGTTGGCGTATCCTCTTTGGCACACAAACATTATTTTTTCAATGTAAGCTAAACCACAAACTGCTGTTATGTAACAGCTAAATTGATGTGGAACACTATAGAAAAGGTCACACTAGGTCCTAAGTCTTAACATATTGACCAAAAACTAAACGTAGAAGCGTCGGAAGACAACTAGTTTGATGAAGAGATAACATCGATAGAGTCATGGGAAAGAACTGTGACGAAATCTTCCAAAAACTAAATAAAAATAAATGATAATATGCAAAGGAGAGCCCTTTACTCAGCAGAAGACTAAAAAACCTACACATAATATACTTAATTACGAACATTATTCCCTAATGGTTAGTCAGAGACTAGGCAACGAGGACAGCAAAAGCAGTTCTCTGCCATAGTCAGCGTGACAGGTGGTGAGCCCATCGCCGCTCATACTGTTGGATGTATTGTAACGGTACAGAATGAATGGTATTCGTCCGTTAGTAAGGAATGTATGGGAGTAGCACTAAAATTAATATTAATGCGTAGCACCATTAATATAATAAGCATGAAAAGGGAAAAAACAAATGATAAGACACGTGAAGTTGAGGCGCTTAGGCGAAACGGCTAGCGGTTGGCTGAAGGGAAGAAAAGCGGATTTGCGCGGGCGAATGTCGGGCGAAGTGGCGCGGTTTTGGAAGATGTTGGCGTCAGGGTAGGGAAGACGGGGATTCGATTCAAGGTCGCCGGGTGATAACGATCTCATACGTGAAAACAAGCGTCCGAGCCATTTTAGCGCGCTAAGTGATATTCGAGCTGCGATATTAACTAAAATTGATTGTGAAATAGAAAGTGATTATTAAAGTAAAATTATTGTTATCGCAACTCGAATTGTTAACAGAATGCAGTATTCTGGATCATATTAGCGGAAACGCATCACGGTGGCAACGAAAACTAATATGATTTTAACTGACCTCGGTCAGGATGACTGTTGACTGTATTTAATAAGGTCGGCGTTATCTATTACAACGCTAAATAATACACTATATTCGAGAGAGTAAAGGGGGAGAGACAGTTGTCTCCCTAGTGAAAATCGAAGATAGGTCAGACACCAATTAGCTGGAGACGGGCATGTATATCCCGGGCAAAGACCGTCTCGTCTCCTTACACAAAGTGCAGGGTTAGGTGGACACACTGGGTTTACTGGCTTGACGGACAGCTCGCATAGGGGTCAATTGCTTTCAGGGGCAATGCGACTCACACAACTCACCACGAAATTAAGTTAAATGTGGCTTGGGCCTAGATTGCAAGGGTATGCAAGTAGGGACTGTTAGTTCGACAAAATATAGGTATTTCAAGTGAGTTTGGCTGTAGGAATCTATAGGTAGGCGTTTCTATATATGTTATTAGGTAGTGGGGGACAGCACGGTGTGTGCACGCTGTGCGTACATAAACTAGGTTCGTAGGCCGCGAAGCCGGGGCTGGATTAATTCCGACTAATAAGGTAGGGATAATTAAGTTATGGTGCCTAAATAGAAATTACTATGAAGTGACGGGGGTTAGGAGCACTGAAAGGACCTATCTAGGCATGTAATCTGGTACCGTAGGCCAATAGAATTCTAATTGTTTTCCTAAAAGTTGTTACCAATTAACTATTCATTTTAAATAATTAGCAGAAGAGTGGTAATATTGAACCATCATTACTTTGGAGTACCTAAGAGTCTAGACTGGTTTATTATTACAAAAAAATACTAAAAGGTTATAGCAAGTAAGCATAACTGTACTGTGATGTTTGATTTCTAATACTGAAATGACCAATCAGGCATTTTTAGCTTTCCCTGAGGTGCGATACGGCCTTAATATTGCTACACTCCAAAGTATTATAAATAGACATCCGATACCTATTGGTAAAATTTAAGCTGATACTAAACAACTGAAACCAGTTTAGAACCTAGGTTAATTCGTTGAAGCTGCGAATTCACCTTAATGATCAAAGACCTTACAAGCTATGAGCTCCTAATAATATGAAACATAGAAATAATTGATTGATAACAACCTACTAATTAGCTTAATAGTACAGTCTACTTTATACCATTTGAATTCACTTTAATGGTCAAAGACCTTACAAGCTATGAGCTCCTAATATTATGAAACATAGAAATAATTGATAGATAACAACCTACTAATTAGCCTAATAGTACAGTCTACTTTATACCATTTGAATTCACTTTAATGGTCAAAGACCTTACAAGCTATGAGCTCCTAATATTATGAAACATAGAAATTATTGATTGATAACAACCTACTAATTAGCCTAATAGCACAGTCTACTTTATACCATTTGAATTCACTTTAATGGTCTAAGACCTTATAAGTTATGTACTTACTTCTAATATTATGAAACATAGAAATAATTGATTGATAACAACCTACTAATTAGCCTAATAGTACAGTCTACTTTATACCATTTGAATTCACTTTAATGGTCAAAGACCTTATAAGTTATGTACTTACTTCTAATAATATGAAACATAGAAATATTTGATGGGAACAATCTAAACCAATAAAACTAATAGTACAGTCTGCTTTATACCTATTAAAGTGAGTAAAGGATAACTTCTAAATATAATTGATTTAATTATTAACAGGGATAATTACCTGATTTACTACCTACTAAAAATATACTAACTATGATTTAGTAGGCTATTAAATAATCACCCAGTCTGAGAGACAGGGGTAGAAGTTAAAGGAAAAATAATTAACTTAAGTTCACTTCCTAAAAGTTAAAGGATGTAGAGTGAATTAGGCATCTTTAATAAATTTAAGATGTGATAATGTGCCAAGGCAGCCAATACAATGTAGTTATATTGGTACTTTATCAGATCTGTATAATAAACACTAAGAGTAAACCAAAGTAATTTTACTTCAAATGATAGTATTCTATTTAAGTTCACTTCCTAAATGAGTAGGATATTGAATAAATCTAACATCTTTTAATAAACTTAAGATGTGATAATCTGCCAAGAAGCCAATACAATCTGGTTATATTGGTGATTTATAAGATCTGTATAATAAATACTAGGAGTAAATAAGGGTAATTTTACCTTTATTAATAGCATTCTATTTTAGTCCACTGCCTGAAAGTGGGCTTTGAATAAATTATTCACCATTTATGGAGCTAAAGGTTAATATTCTGATAAGGCAATAAAGACAGTCAGTTCATAATGTTACATTGTAATATCTTTATAATAGACAAAATAATCAGAGAAATAAGTGGGTTCTGTTGAATGCTGGCTTCCCACCTCTGTTTGATAAGTGATATCATAAGACATGAGTTATTGCATTGAATAAGTAAGTTCTTAATGTGAAAAGGATATTTGGATGATAGCAAGCCTTGAGATAAACTCTATTGATTTAAGTGGAATAATAAGAATGTAAATGCTAACACATAGTTATAATATAAGATGAAATTAAGTTGAAAAGTTGTGTAGACACTCTATAAAGTATAAATTAAAGTCAATGTGCCGGGGCTATATATAAACAATGTCATGTATAGCACGCTATGGAGCGGCGGTTGGGGCTCGTAAATTGCACAAGACCTTTTATGTATAATGCTATTGTTAATAAACAATAATACCTGCAAGCTAAGCTATCATCTGATTATCTTTGAGTGGTTAACAAATCCTTCCCGCAGCTGCTGTGAAGGATTTAGGTCACAGTTCAGACGGAGTCATTGCTGGGCTACACATATCTAGGATATTAGTTATTGATGGATAGGTAATTAGGTCAGGAGAAAATAATTTAACAGAGGGTTAAGCCAATTACTAAACTTTCACGAAAAGAACTTGAGTTACTTAAATGCGGTTAACAACGGGGGGTTCACTAGACGATCTGGCCAAAATAGTAGTTATTATAATATTACATTGCTTGACTGAAATTTATCGCAAATACAATTAAGTTATGCTAAGGTTCCATTATCATACAAACACTACGCACTCTACAAAACCTCCAGACACAAACATTAGATTGTAGATAAATTAGGTCAACTAGTTTTAAGAATTAGATAATAAGTTAAGCTAAGGTAAAGGCGGCGATGATGTGTGTATGTATTATAAGGTTTAAAAGTAAGTCAGGTTGAGTAGTTACAGTATGTGCAGTCTTTAGTCCGTTAGTCGCCTTTACGAGTCGTCGCCTTGGTAGTATCTTTTAATAAGCCGCTACGCGACACAGCTCTTTTTGAAAACTTATTTGTTCATTACCATCGTCATCGTCAGCCTATAAATGTCCCACTGCTGCCTTCAGGCCTTTTTACGTCTACATTAACACAAATTGTGATCAGGATCACTATGCAGACCTAATGCGGTGTAACGATGCCATCTTACGATAATAACTGAGGCTAACGGCATTTGGTGCATTCCGAAACGAGGAGAAGCTAGGATTTTTTATTGATTACCCAGCCGGTGACCAAGTATAGCAAAAGTTGTTTAAATCGCTGCTCCATCGAGTTTTTCAAATCTTCATAAGAATAAGTGCAAAAGGTTAGGTCAGAGCTATTACAGGGTAGCGCTGACCTAATCTCATTTGACGTTAGGAAATGTACGAATTATTCAGGTAGCCAAAAGAACAAAACTGGAACATACTTTAATTTAGATGAGAATGAGATTAAACTACTCTTACTTACATAAATGAGAGAAAATATTTTTAAATAAGAACGTCTTACGTTACTCGCGGCGGGAGTAAAGACAACATACTCTACAAATGAGAATAGTGTAGAGTTGCCAGAACTTTAGTGTATCTTATTTAAGATCTTTAATGCATGCGAAAAATGAGAGAACATTTTTAAAATTTAAACGAGGTTCAACTTAGCTACCTTGTTAGGTCTCTGAACGAAACGTCTATATCGATAATAGTTGTTCACAGATGCCAGTGCATTATTGATAGGACTTCTTGCCCAAACGACTT
The DNA here is from genome assembly GCA_963921215.1 of Scoparia ambigualis. Classification (NCBI taxonomy): domain Eukaryota; kingdom Metazoa; phylum Arthropoda; class Insecta; order Lepidoptera; family Crambidae; genus Scoparia; species Scoparia ambigualis. The sequence goes on from OY992503.1 coordinate 28,943,437, forward strand.
GTAGTTAAAAAAGTTAAAAGCTTTACTTCTGAACTTGCTCTATCAAAATATAAAGTTTTACGAATTCTGTACGCTATTACTTAATACCACTGTTATTAAAAATAATGGTCTTTGCAAAGTCGTCGTTGATCTTATTAACAATTCATTGAAATGAATATCGCCTGAGGCACTTCCTTTAAGGTCGTTGGAACTAAGGAGTTCTGAGATTGTCATGCTATTATAAGTTTATACACTAAATAAGTCAAGTTACGTTAGAAGTTACAAATTCTGTCGCTAATTAAATACAATAGACTTTGCTTTTAAGCTAGAATGCTCAGTAATACTTCCGTCCTACCGTAATTAAATTACCAAACAGGTTATTTAAAATGATACCAGACGACGGCCGGCTTCCTATTTCCGACAATTTTAAAGGGAAGTGTCGTTCTAATTCTTGAAATAGCTGTTCTAATTCTATTGTTGTTTTACGAGGTTTTTACGATCTGGTCTCATGGCATATTATGGGTCGTGAAGTGAAGTATTTCTTTTCGGAAAAGAAACGTGAAGTAAAGTATAACCTATATACCACTGATGGGCATGCAAAGACCTTCATTATCAGTATTAAGTTATCGCTACAATTCTACTTGTGAAAACTGCTTAAGGCATATTCATTTTTTTATACTCTTATGCTAATAAGTGTAATCAATTGCTGTTTGTTTTCCATGAATGAATAAATAAATAAATAAATATATAAATAAATAAATATATAAATAAATACAATTGATGGGCAGTGGCTTAGTTACACGCTTGCCAAATGCGGGTTGAGGCTAAGCATAAAAAAATCCATTTTTTTTTATTCTACAACGGGTAAGCGCTTTGCCTTCATCTCACCTGATGGTAAAAATTTCAGTCCAGTAGGTAAGTATATGATTAATTAAATATATTTTTATTTTTATTTTATAGATTACACTGGTTTGGATAATAGATAAATTACATAGGTACCAATCGAACGTATGAAGCCTATAGAATATGCAAACGTTAGGTTGACAATTTTTTTCCCGTCATAACATTGGGTAGGCAGGTGTAAACAGGTATGTCAATATTAGTAATTTGCAACCATCTGGTTAATAAATAAAATTTATGTTTATATAAAGATAATCTCATTACAAACACACACACACCAAACTAGTAAAGAGTAAAAAAATATATATTAAATTAATCATTAATAGGTACTTACTGGACTGAAATTACTCAACCAACCCACTCGCGATATATTTTTTAACATATTAAATTAGATACCTAAATACTTTACATCCATTAACCGGCCCGGTGAAGGTCGTTCTATACTCGGATTTTGGACTATCAGAGCAGTATTACTTTAACCTTCTTATACAAATTTGCAAAGTAAGTTTATACTATACAAAAAAGCGATTTGCTCTGCGTTCAGGTGCCGGGTTCAATTTACAAGATTATCTTGAAGCCACTTTTGCAATGCCAGATCAGCTACACTGCATTAAAAGTATCTCGAACTTCTCCATGCTTCGGAAGGCACGTAAACGCCTTTGCTACCGGTTGTTGTCATAGATGACTATCGTTAAAAATCACCAACCAACATTTTTCTAGCGTCGTGGCCCAATCTGTCCATGCCCTGGTGTCCCTGTAGGAAGGTTTGTTCCCAGCAGTGGGCCGTATAAAGGCTGATGATGATGATGATGATCAGTGCTGGTGGAGACCCATTAATAGGATGATTTTTTTGATACTGAACTCTCCTAATGCTCCTTCTTATCTAACTCCCTATTTCCAGTATGTTTGCTCTTCTTGTAGTAGGAATTTCAGGTCCTCTAACAATCTTCTCCTTCTCTCTTCTTCCCATACTTCTGGATTTGTACACTCCTCCTTTCTTATTCAGTCCATTCTTCTTTTTAAAGAAAGTCCGATTGCTGTTCTCTAAAAAAACCATGGCAGAATCATCTCAATAACTTCATATTTATAAATTATGTATTGAATGTTTATTTATATATTTATATAGATATATATTTAAAGTAATATATGTACTTTTAAAATTGAGTGTGTTTATATATGTATTTTACTACTTAGGTATTTTTGTATTAAGAATGTTTAAAATATTTAAAACTATCTACGCTTCCGCACTTTTATTATCGCACCTAAATGCACCTACCATATCATCTCTGCACCACCCTATGGTTGACTGGTAGAGAATGCCTCAGGCATTAAGTCCGCCATGTAATGTTATGTTGCAAAAGTTTAAATAAATAAATAGAATAGTACCGACCCATCTCTTCCTTGGGGGCCGTAAAAGGCGACTAACGGGCCAAAGACTGCACATACATCGAACAGCATTGAACGGCAATGGGTTCACCACATGTCACGCTGAGCACATGACTGTACTTTGTCATTTGGTGAAACGTGGACTGTGATAGTCTTCGATCATGTGACAGTGGACTGCTTTGAGGTCCTTGTTGTCTGGTCTCTGACTAACCCTTTGTGGATAATAGTCGTGAATATTATACAGGAGTTTTTTTTTATTTATGCACATATTTTTTTAAATTATAGAGTAACTTAATGTAGATGAACAGATTTAATTTTAATTTTATATATATTTGGCCACAGCATCTGTTGCAGATGATTGTTGCAGCGCTAGTGGTTTTGCGGGTTTCCGCATCACGTTGATGGCTATAAAGCCCTATCGCTGCCCGACATTTCTTGCCACATCGGTCGCACACAAAACGTGAGTCCGCAGAGGCGATAGGGCACGACGAAGCCTTTTCTGTTTAAGGTTCTCCAACCAGTCCTCGTCGTGTTTCCTGATTCCGGTTTTAATGTCCTGGCGCCATTCAGATCTCATTTCGGCGCGTTTCTCCCAACCGTCGGGCTGAATACCAAAACTGATCATGTCACGCTTGCAGGAATCTTTGTATCTTAAAGTAGGACGCCCGACAGGTCTCTTTAGTTACGTCTGCCACTTGACCCAACATAACTTGAAGTGAAAAATAAAGGAACTAAAATTGATTAAACATATCCACAAAAATATCGTTGATCATGGTCCATCGACCAAGGACCGCACAATTCAACTCCGACACATTATGATACCTAACCTAACCTAACCTAACCTAGATAGGTTAGGTTACACGCTAACATTCGTTGAATGCTCTAAGGTTACACGTGACCTTTCGTTCACCCGGTATCCACGAGTTATTTTTTAGCAAGTGTATAGAGTGCCACAAGCGGCACTGTATCTCCATTGGTTAGGGAACCGTAAGTTTTGCGGTATGATAGTGACGCCGCCTAAGCTGCCGTAAAGTTTTTGTTAGACAACAGAAATACTAGCTGCCCTACACCTGTAGGTCACGTGATAGGTTAGAAATTTAAGACAATCGCGAAGCGCAGCGTAGCGATTGTCTTGAATTTCGAGGTTATTTTTTTTATTAGACAACAGAAATCTAACTCCATGCAAAAATATCTTTTAAATATTATGTCGTCTGAACATTATGGCAAATAAAAAATATGTTACGGTTCCCGAACCGACTGAGAAACAATGCCGCTTGTGATACTCTATACCTACGCTTCGTACTAGGATGCCGTCAAATTACGGCATCGTAACCGATCGAGCTATGTTGCCGCTTGTGGCACCCTATTCACTGCCTACACTTTGTATTCGGATGCCGTTTTTACAGCATCGTAACCGATCGTACTAGAAATACCGCTTGTGGCACTCTATCCACTGCCTATTTTTTATTGTGCCGGACAAATTAAATAAATAATGAGAAAAAATACATTTCAAAAAAATTTAAATGATGTCTATTAACGTCACTAAATGATATAAAAATATATGCACTTAAAAAAAATCCTGTATTATTATGTAGGTAAGTAACATAAAACCTATGCCTAATATATTATGATGATGATTCCTCTCCACCAGGTGTGAAGGTGCCTCCCGACAGGACTGTGGTGGTGAACGAGCTGCGGACCGTCTCCCTGCCGCTGTTTGCGTGTATGACAGCTCTTTGTATCGCCGGCATTCTGGCCGCGATCGCGCTGATAGTCTTCAATATCCTGCACCGACATAGAAGGTAAGCCAAAAAAATATATTTGAGATAGTGAAATATTGCAAAAACAACTTGAGGTAGGAAGTCGTTGTTTTAATGTTTCACAATCTTTAAGTTACTCTATTTGTGCGTTAATTAATTGACGCAAAAAATATCAAAAATAGAAAAAAAAATCTGCTATTTGGATTGAACTGCTTTTTAAGTACCTACTTAGTAATTTCAAGAATTTGAGTCTTCCCACTAACCCGCATTTGGGGCAGCGTTGGGGGTTGTGACCCGATCTCCCCATACACTGCTAGTTCATGTGGAAGGCCTGTGCCCAACAGTGGGATTTGTATAGTCTTGCCGATGTTATAATGATAATAATAGTATAGGTACTAACTTTTGATAGGAATAGAAAAAATCTACAAAACTCCCAAAAACCCACAAGGTAAGGTGTCAATAATATAACTTTCAAACAACAAAAAAATTGAAGCAAATATTTTTTTGAAAAATAATGGGAATATATTGTTTTCTGTTTTATAAAGAAACGAAATTGTAGATCAAAACACGTACACAGGCTACGAACGTTTTCCTCACAATACCTTTGTCCGCCGCCATGTCATTCACACACACATCACATCGAAAAAAAATGTTGCAATATGATCTGCCCGGAACCCCTGTCAACGTCAGTCCACTGTTGGACCTCGACGCAGGTTCACTTAGTAATCAAATTAATATGCCATTCAAACAGCAACTTGTTGTAAACAATCTTTACATTATTTGGGTCCGTTTGGTCGTTTTTTGTTATAAGAAACGTACGAAAGTGTGTATGTAACACATATATCACAACTATTATCCCCGAAGTGTTAGTCAGAGACTATGTAATGAGGATAGTCCACTTTTCACCAAATGGTGACTGCATATGTGCTCAGCGTGACAGGTCGTCGCTCTATGCTGTTGGATGCATGTGCAGTCTTTAGTCAGTTAGTCGCCTTTTACGACACCCAAGAGAAAAGAGGGGGTGGTAAGTAGTATTCTTTCACCGCTACCCTACACGGTTGACATAGTTGTAGTTTATTGAAACGTGAACTATTGCAGTGGACCGCTTCATATGCGGTCCTCGTTGTCTAGACTCTGACTAACCCTTTAATAGTCGTGAATCGAAATTCGAAATTTAACCGCCTCCGTGGTCTAGTGGCTAAGCCACCGGTTTCAGACCCAGAGGTCCCGGGTTCCATTCCCAGCAGGGGGTACATCTTTGTGTGCTCGGTTTGGTTGGTGGTAGGGCTGTTAAGTCCGCCTGGCTAGCTACCACCATCTTATCTAAGTCTGTCGCCATAACAACGATGTTTATAGCATAGTTGTGTTCCGACAGTTAGAGATAAGATAGCCAGTTCCTCAGTGGTTGAGGATTCCGGGTGAAGCGCGCTTCCACCTTCGGTCTTATCGTCACTTACCATCAGGTGAGATGAAGGCCAAGCGCTTACCCGTTGCCCGTAAAAAAAAGAATCAATGTGTGTGTGTGTGTGTATGATGCCTAATGGAATTCGAATAGGTAACAGAATGAAAAACTTCTCGAGCACTTCTGTGCTTTGCAAGGCACGTAAATCCGTTGGTCATAAAGTGGTAGCTATCCAAACAGATTCCGCGACATCGACTGTGGTTAGAAAATAAAGAATTTTCATTATTAAGTATTTAAATACTTTGGAGGGTACATAAGACACAACCTAACTCCAATAAATTGTTTTTGTTTCCCCCGGGAGTTCGACGCGATATTTTTAATTGAGTTTAAAAGTTGCCTGAAAAATATGGGCGTAATTAATTTAATTTCGTTTCAATGGAAAGTTTGTTATGTCGGCAGAGTCCTCGTTATGCTTAAGTAAGTGTAATAATAGGGTGGAAACTTTAGTTTTGTTTTAAGCATACTTTTTTTCATCGTACTAAATAATTTGTAAAATCGACTGAGTATTTGTTATGTGGGAATGCCTAGATTCAGCGGTCCATCTGGCATGTTTGCCGACGCTCACCTAGACGGGTTCCATATCCTAATCAAAAAAAAAATACATAAATATAATCACGACTGTTATCCTTGAAGGGTTACTCAGAGACTAAGCAATGAGGAGAAGCAGTCCTTTACCATAGTCCACTTTTCACCAAATAGAGACTGTACATGTGCTCAGTGTAACAGGTGGTGAGCCCATCGCCGCTCTATGCTGTTGGCAGTATGTGCAGTCTTTAGTCCGTTAGTCGCCTTTTACGACACCCAAAGGAAGGGAAGGGGTGGTAATTTTCCTTCACCGCAACGCGATACGGTTACAAAAAAAAATACTTAGATTAATGTTTTTTTATATTTTAGCGTTTTATTAACGCCTAAATATACTTAAGTAAAATTTTAAACACTGAAAAAAGACGACAACCTCAGGCGGGAATCGAACCACGCACCTTCCGCATTCCGGGCGGCTGCCTTAACCACTTGGCTACCGAGGTCTGGCTTTCAACCATCGAAATTTGTCAGTGCTTGATGCTTATGTTTTTAGTCAACATTGCTTCATCAAATCTTAGAAGTTTTCACCTCTGAGATCTTTTCTTTTTTTCAGTGTTTAAAAAAATTTTACTTAAGTATATTTAAGCGTTAATAAAACGCTAAAATATAAAAAACATTAATCTATAAACGCAGCTTCATCTTAAGAGGCGGCTGCCTAAACGAGTAGCGATTTTGAAGATAAATTATCATATGTGTACAGCATACTAGACATGTCAAATTTAAGTATATGATTCTTTGTATAGTTGACTAGGGCTTGAGCAAAGCAAAAACAAAAAATATTGATTTATGTACGATACTTTTATTTATCGAAAATGATGAGTTTTTGAGATATTATTACGTATATCTTTTTACGGTATAGAGCCTTACGTATAAAAATACAACGAATATATTACTAAGATAGTTAGTTAGGGACTGGTAAGACCATTTTTCAATTGAGTACTTAATAATCGAATTATAAATGAAAACAGTTTTGTGACTTACGTCATTTACTTCTGCGCTAAGCGTGTTGAAGCGGCGCACGCAATATTCAACCGTACGACTGCAGAAATAGAACTTTTCTAAAATCTACGCGAGCGCACTCTCTCTCAGTCCCGCAATGCGCGTCATGAACGGTGGACCTGTGCAGCTCGCTAGCGCACGTGACAGAGATAGGTACGCGTTCTTGCTGCTTACGTTATTATTTTATTACGTAGGTACTACTAATTGTTTAGCAAGTCGTTTGTGCTAGCCAAATTTTGGGCAACAAGAAAAATAAAAAATATGTTTCGAGAATAAAAAGGGAATTCGAAGTATATATAATTTTGAATCCATTTCAGTAAGTAAATTTTGGGTACCTATCGTGTCTTGCCGTAGTCTATCACATAATATTAATAACTTATTTTTTTGTGCTAATCTGCGATCAGTCCTAAAACTAAAAGCAGATTTGTTAAGAATTTTTGACTTAGCTATTTAAAAAAAATATTTGACTAAGGCTGTTAAACCATCGCCACGATGGTCTGTAGTCCTTCAAAATTAATAATCAATGTACATACAATAATAAAAATGATACTAAGCGCTTTGCATAAACAAAATAATACGCTTTCTCTAACTAAAGGAACAATTTGTACTTCGGAACAAAGACAACGCGTGGAGTCGCCAAATAAACTAATACATTTATTACCGAATCCAATTTGTTTAGAGGAAAGGTAAGTGTTATTCAAATCAAATAGTATCTTAATAGATAATTTCAGCAAAGCTACTTTTTTTAATACAAATCCAATTTTTAAAGAAAAAAGTCTTTATTAATTTGATTCTTAGGACTTTTATAATTTATTTCGATATTTAATTTTAAATACTGTATTAGTGTTTGTTTCAAATAACCTTAATTGATATTTTTATATCGCTAAAAAATAACGCTAATGTTCAAAGCGCAACCATTCGATTACTGTCTAAAATATGTGAAGATCTAACTCAATTTCGTTTTTTATTTTGTTGTTTTTAAACATAAGATACATTTCAGCGTTTCAAATTGAACAAGTTTGATTTGTACGGGATAACGCAAGGACAAATTACATACTCTAAACAGTTACTTACCTATCATTTGACGTTTCGGTCTATTTTCTATACCCGTATAGCACAGAATAATATTAGTTGCAGAAACGACACTATCAACACAATTGCAATACAATATCAACCTACGGTGCACGCCAATACGGTCCAAAATAACTCTGCACCTGTACTCATACCTAACATTTTCAACGGCCGGGACAATCGAAAGTAAATCTTATATCTAAGGCGGTACGAGCGCGAGCCGCTGCATTCACAAAATCCTGCTTGGCAAGCTTGACGTAACCCGGCCGCGTGTTGCTCATAGGGTTGGTTGAATGCAAATACTGCAAATATAAAGCACTTGAGCCACGTACCTACCTATAATAAAAAATACATACTTACGCTTTTTCGTGGTTTGTTTGATAATGATCAATAAAGTACAATATTATTATGTAAGTAATACTTAACTACCAAACATTGAAGTAGGTAGTTATGGTACATATTAATACTCTGTAGTATCTACTTCTGTTACTATGTCTTACTATGATGTGCTTATGTAAAGTAAGTACAGGCGGCAATAGATCAACCTACATAACCTACAATCTCGAAATATATTTATGTAGGTAGATAGGTATTTTAAGCGCTATATAAACAGAATAACAGAACATAAATACTTAGATATTAGTTGACTTGGGCGGTCAGAAGAACTCACGTAGACCAACTAGCGTACAATCCATTTTCCGATCTCGAACACTTACATAGAGAGCAGGAACTGTGATGCCGATTACAAACTAACTAATATTACACTTGACCAACTTGACTAACATATTCTGCCATCTTAAAGATGATGGGACACGTCTACTGAGGTAATGCCTACTAAAGTAATTTGGTACAAAATCGACGGACATGAGCTACTTTTAAATTACGTTCGCATTGCGCGATAATCGACATTCATGCGGACGAAGTCGTCCCCGGGCCACTAGTATCAAATACAAGATCATTTGCTTTTCATATACATAGTTACATATCTATAAAAACCGTACGTATAGATACAAATTTTAAATGCCTGAATCCATCAATCCATTGGTAAATACCTACCGATGATAATTCATGGTGTAATTTTACCAAGGACTACCACTAGGTTTATTTTCGTAGAGGGGCGTTATTAAAGCTTAACCACAGTACCTGTCTACTAAACCTAGTCTAACTTTGAACCGCGTTTTGTGTTAAGGTCGACCGCAATCAGTACCTAATCAATAAACTATTTACGAACTTAAAATCTATTCAAGCGTGATCGCTGACAAATTGAGTAAATTTACTTTTTATACGCAGTTGGTTTATGTCAGTTTTGACAAACACTCCATACAGTATTGCCACTATTTAAATTCACGACTTTATAGACAAACTGTACCTTATATACCTAACCTACAACGATAACTGCATTGAATTTGTCTACTTCTCTCATCAAACTAGTTAAATCATTATCATATTATTATTAATTGTCTATAAATATTACAAGTACCTACTTATTTACTTACCTTACAGGATTCTTGAGAAGTCTGTGAAAGGTTAAATCATTATCTTTAAATTTCGTGTTAGTGCATCCGAATGCAGAACAGTAACGCTTTTGTATCACCATCCTGTGAACTTTCCACTTGCGAAAACCAAATAATCGGTCGTGTCCTGCGTAGCGTGCGCCCTGTGAAATGTCCACCCGGGGGAAACGAGCGTGTAGGTGAATAAGTCGACCGAATTACGGAGTGTTACCCGTAGTTGTGAGTGGTCTAGCTAAATGTTTCGGTGTCAGTTATCTTGTTGTTTCTTGAGCTTCGATATACTTAGGTATTAGGTTGTAAGTTTAAATTCTACAGAGCCACTAAAAATTTTATAGCTTTTTTATATTAAGTTAATTTCTGGAAGCGTGACAGGAATGGCCAAGTGAGTATTAATTTAAACTAATATAATACTAATATAATATATTATTATATCAGTTAATCACAATAATTAGATATATCACATATTTCGTATAAGTATCTCGTCTCTTTTTATATTTTTAGGTTACTGTAAATAATAAATCGGATTGGTATTATCAAGCCGAAGGATATACAGAATAAGTTTCGGCTAAAACAATCACTCCCACTGACATTATAGCTATACGTAGCAGTAATGAATTTAGAAAATCAAATTTTAAATCGATTAGACTTATGAAAGTTGCTCAAATCCTTTTCTCGACTATGTAGAGATAATGATCTTCAAAAGGCTAAACAGATTTTCTTAAAACATAATTCTTCTTAAAAAAGTAAAAAAAAATTGATATGTATTGCTCAAAATCACTCTCGATCAAGACACCTCTCAAATAAAAAAAAAAACAAAATCAAAATCGGTGCATTCGTTCGGGAGATACGATAATTCGTACAGTTAATCAAATTACTCAAATACACACGTTAAACTTGCAAAACCCTTAGTTTTGCGTCGGGGGTTAATAAAATATGTAAAATTGAAGTGTGTTTTTGTGCATTATAATAAAACAAATAAAAAGAACACCAACATTATAATAATACAATTATTTACATTGCAATTCGGCTTGACAAATATAATTTACACTACTTTTCCCGAAGTAGTTTCATAATGATAAAGTTAACTTACATAAATAAAAAAATTAAATAGGTATACAAAGTACAAACATGATCTTCAATATATTATAATCAAAGTTAACATACTACTGCTCATAAAAAATTTGAATAATCTGTCTTTAAAATTACTGAATAAAGTTGAAAAAAAATTGTCGAAAATGCTCTATTCATTCTATGTTCCTGGATCATGAACTCGGATGACCTGCGAGCGCGCGAATTATGAATTTGTTGATTTGTATCGCTAGTGTAACGAGTGTGGCATGCGGGTGGCGGGGCGCGCTGGGCGGAGCTAGCGCTGGAAATATTTTAGGGAGCCCGCTCTTAACCGAATGTTTAAATATTTGTAAAAATATTTCTTTCGGATCTCAGAGGTGATGGTGAAAACTTCTAAGATTTGATGAAGCAATGTTGACTAAAAACATAAGCATCAAGCACTGACAAATTTCGACGGTTGAAAGCCAGACCTCGGTAGCCAAGTGGTTAAGGCAACCGCCCGGAATGCGGAAGGTGCGTGGTTCGATTCCCGCCTGAGGTTGTCGTCTTTTTCAGTGTTTAAAAAAAAAATTACTTAAAAAAAATTTACTTAAAAATACTTAGATCAAAAACCGAATACTCGGCGGGCCCAACAGTATTTGAAAGGTTCAACGGTTTTAATGGGAACGTGGGACAATGCACTAGCGAGGCACTGGATCACTGCCTTAAAAAACCTAAATGCGGAACAATTTTTTTTTTTTTCAGATTCTATTTGTATTTCTGCAGTGCACTGGCGAGGCACTGGGGATCCAGCCTTAATAAACCCAAATGCGGAACAAATTTATTTTTTATTTCTATTTCTATTTGTATTTCTACAGTGCACTGGCGAGGCACTGGGGATCCAGCCTTAATAAACCCAAATGCGGATAAATTTATTTTTTTATTTCTATTTCTATTTGTATTTCTACAGTGCACTGGCGAGGCACTGGGGATCCAGCCTTAATAAACCCAAATGCGAAACAAATTTATTTTTTTATTTCTATTTCTATTTGTATTTCTACAGTGCACTGGCGAGGCACTGGGGATCCAGCCTTAATAAACCCAAATGCGGAACAAATTTATTTTTTTATTTCTATTTCTATTTGTATTTCTACAGTGTACTGGCGAGGCACTGGGGATCCAGCCTTAATAAACCCAAATGCGGAACAAATTTATTTTTATTGTATTTCTATTTCTTTTTGTATGTAAGAACTTTGTTACTAACGCATGGATCAATTTATCTGAATAAATAAATATTATTATTATATTTTGATTAGGATTTGTAATAATGGAGCGATATTATTAAATTATTGCTTTATATTATATTAATATCATTATTTCTTTTAATAATTTGTAACTTATGTGATAGGTACTTGTTTAGGTATGATTTAAAAATACGAACAAGCTTGAATGTATTTACATTCACTAGACTTTTCAGTTTGTGCTAAATACAATACCTATGTACCTACATGAAATTCAATATCTTCATCTAAAATTACAAGAGCACCTTAATATGTGATCGAAGGCTTTTGATTTCCCTCTCTTTACGCCAGAGTCTCAAAGCAACAACTACAGTAATATTCTTCTAGATGCATAGCATAAACAGACATGATTAATTAACGTTGGTCATATAATAAATATTTTTTGCATGTACTAACTAGGCTATATACATGAAGACTTTTTATCGGTGATAAGGACCTTCTGATTTCGAGTAAGTAAATAATGGCCATTGCAATAATAATAAAACTTACATTTCAGCGTTCTATTTTTTATTTTTTTGTCTGGGAAGTAAAGTTAATAACTGTGAATATTAAAATCATGGTCATCCTACTTTTCTTGTTACAAACAAAACCTCTTCATAAGTACAGGTACAGCGATGAAAAAAAACTTCATTGAAGATTTAAAGTTATTTTTAACACACTCGCTCGTAAGGCTCCTTATTACACCGATTTCATCATCGTAATGTAGCTTATTACACACTAGTGCGGTAATGTAGTTTAAAAATAGAATCTCGACCAGAGCGAAGAAATAATAGTATTTTTTTTTATCTTAAATAATGGCTTTGTGCGTTCAGCACATTTAGCCAGTGTCAAGTTTTTAATAGTAATTATTATTGTCTTTACATTAAGTGGATGATAATGAGTGATAATTATTTATTTATTATTTATTAATAATGAGCGTATAATGGTAAATGATTTTCCCCCAAACCCTCGAGAGTCAATAAAGCTGTGGGATTTGATTGAGGTCTCACACGGACTTCTTGAGAGAATTTGAAAAGTGATGTTGCACTGTTTTGTTTAATTTGCTAACACTCATGCACGTTCACGAACACTTAACAGTAAATAATCCACCATTATTTCACATTAATATTCGACAAAACATAAATTATAGAAAATAATACAAAACTGTAGAGATGACGCTTCACTTTCCCTCCAAGAAGTCCATTATAGCGTTTCTTCCACTAAGGATTATTCTTTTGTTATTTTTGTCTGGCTCCTTTAAGCTCCATCAAACCCTCGCCTTGGGCTCGGGCTCATAACACGCCTTGATGGTAATGACCAAAATAGCACACTTGTATCATAATGTACCCATTATGTTTTTAGTAGTAAGAAAGACCATACATTCTAATTATCTTAGCCACCTAATTAAAAATGCAAAATTAAATTTATAAAAAGAAAACATGTAACTACTATTATTATTGCAATGACCATCATTTGCTTAGTGGGAATCAAAAGGTCCTGATTACCGATAAAAAGTATTGGTGTTTAAGTGTGCATATACCCTAACATGTAGATAGATTTTCAATACATAAATGCAACTAACGTACTCATAAATTATTCAAACCAATTTAATAATCATTGGGTTGGACCCAAAGCCGATTTAAGCAATTGAGGTTAAAACGGTCGCAGTAGAGGATTCACTCACGCCATTCGAATCGTGAAGAGGTTAATTTCTATTCATTGGGAATATTTTAACGCCTTTCGAATAAAAATCTGCACACACATTGATTTTTGCATAAGTAGATTATTAGTGGTTGTAGAATAACGCTATTTCTGCCGTCATGCTGCATGGTTTTCATTCCTGTGTTCCGATTTAAAGAGTTACAGATAAAGAACGAAAACTTGAGGATCGGTTCCACTCGCGTCTTTGCGTTTCGTCGATCGCTTTCGATCAGACCGCCATCAATAAAAAAACCAGAAAATAATGTCTGAAATACACGAATGATGTCTTTAAATTCAAAATATATTTATTATTATTATATCTTAATTAATGGCTATCGTTTGTAGCATGTTATTTTTTTTTTATACAAAGCCTGGCAAATGACCTGATGTTAAGTGGAAATGAAGTCCAGGCGCGAGGACAACTGGTGCAGCGTAAGAGACGTAGCATCAGTCACCCTCACTCTGCCGGCCCACAAAGTGCTTCTTCACGCCTCGTTTGAAGGACCCTATGTCATAGGTAGGAGGGAATACGTGTGCTGGTAGACTATTTCATCTTTTGGAAGTGCGGCAAAGAATCGAGTCACCAAATTTCTTTGTGCGTGATGGAATGTTAGAGACTGTAAATTGGTGACTCCGGAGAGCAGCACGCGTACTCCTATGGAGGAAGGGAGAAGGAGGGATGAGGTCAAAGAGTTCTCCAGAGCACTCGCCATGGTATAAACGGTAAAAGACGCTGAGTGACGCAATATCTCTACGCAATTGCAAAGGCTCGAGAGTTTTAGTGACCTCCGCATTGCCGATAATGCGCACAGCGCGGCGCTGCAATCTGTCCAAGGCATCGAGAAGGTACTTTGCGGAGCCGTCCCAAAGGTGAGAGCAATACTCCACGCAAGACCGCACCTGTGTCTTGTATAATAGACACAACTGATCAGGCGTGAAGAATCGCCGCACCTTATTCAGGACACCGAGTTTACGTGAGGCATTTTTAATCACGGTTTCGATGTAGTCCTTTTGATTCAGATCGCAGCGGATATCCATACCGAGCATGTTAATACTGCTCTGCAGGCTTAGAGATGTACCTACCCTGAAGAGAGGGAAGGGGAAGGAATGGCGACTTTTTCGCTGTGAACGCGCACACCTGTGTTTTCTTGGCATTGAACTCCACCAGATTATCGGAGCCCCATTTAGAAATGAGGTCCAACACCCGATCGAGCTCAATGACAAGATTTGCTCGCTTCATTTCGGTGTCTACCCGCCCAGCCGTTGGGTGACCGTTATATCCCCCATGCACTGTGCTATCATCTGCATAGCAGTGAATGTTTCCAAGAGGAAGCATGTCATTGATATGCAGAGGAACAGCGTGGGGGATAGAACGGAGCCTTGAGGAACACCAGCGTTCACTGACATGAACCGCGAAGCGCATCCATCCGAAAGGACACGAATTCTACGCTCATGCAGGAAGCTAGCAATCCAGGTATAGAACTGAGCGGGCAAACCGTATGCCGAGAGCTTGGAGAGAAGAGCTTTGTGCCAGACCCGATCAAAAGCTTTGGCTATGTCAAGGCTAACTGCCAGTGACTCGCCACGCTTGTCAATAGCCTCACCCCAGAGATGTGTGACGTACTAGAAGATCACCCGTTGACCGTTTTGGCCGAAACCCATATTGACGATCGTGAATTAGGGAGTGATTTTCTAGGTATCGAATAAGCTGTTTGTTCAATACTCGTTCTAGGATGAACATTAGCTTCTCTCCAAGATTCCGGCACACAACCCGAAGAGAGCGAGAGACGGTACAGGCGCGTTAACACAGGGGACAACTCCGCTGTACACATTCTCAAGACTATTGCTGGGATGCCATCAGGACCGTTAGCTTTCCGGACATCGATTGACTGCAGCTCCGCACGGACATCACACTGCCTGATTTTAATATCAGACATTGTGTGGCCACAGTGAGGAACTGAGGGTGGCTGTGCATTACAGTCATCGATCTGGGAGTTAGCCGCAAAGAGTTTGGCCAGGAGATCGACCTTTTCCTGCGGCTTGTGAGCTAAAGTTCCGTCAGGACATCTAAGTGGTGGCAGCGAGGGTTGGCAGAAGTTGGATTGCACGGCTTTGGCCAGACGCCAGTAGCTACGGCTGCCCGTAGGATGCGTCAGGAGTTCTTGGCCTACTCGTGCAACACGCTGGGCATTCGCTCTAATGTAGGCCCTCTTACACGACTTGGTGGCATTATTATAGGCTGCTTTTAGCGAGCGAGTTTCGGGATCCCCATGAGCTTTACCTCTGATCCAAGCGCGGTATGCCGTCTGTTTGCTCTCAACAGCGCTGGCACACTCGCGATTGAACCAGCGGTTGCGTCTGCCTTTGCTGATGACATAGGAGTGTGGCATATAGTATTCCATTCCTAATACTATCTCATCAGCAACGGCAGTGGCGCTAGCGGTCGGGTCCTTCCCACTAAAGCAGCGCTGCCTCCAAGGGACGGATGCAAAATACTTCCGCATACCGTCCCAGTCTGCCGACGCGTAGTGCCAAATCTGGCGTTTCGAAACCGCTTTTGGCGGGCGCGATGCCAAGGGCACTGTGCTGGATATCAAGCAGTGATCCGAGGAACCTAAAGGAGCTCGAATCTCCACCCGGTATCCAGCTGGGCGACTCGTCAGCAGAAGGCCGAGTAAGGAGGGCGCATGGTCAACTATGTCCCATACATAGTTGACCATGGTGGGCTGGTTCACCAGTTGCGTTAGGTCATGCGTGAGAGCGAATGCGTGGGCAGTTTTACCAGCATGGTCTGTTTTGGAGGAACCTAACCACAATTCATGGTGGGCGTTGAAGTCCCCCAAAAACACCAATTCCGCCGATGGAAACCGCTCCTGCGCATCATCTGCTACCCGACTAAGATGTTTAATTAGTCGAGTTGTCTCCATGTCGCCGTTATGGGATCGGTAGACACAGACGTAGACACGGCAATGAGAGACTAAGTCAACGTATACCACTAGGAGGAAAAAGAAAGGGTCCTTCAGACAGCGCAGACGGCGACAGCAAACATCCGCCCAAACGAATAAGCAAACTCCGGCTTTGGCTTTGAAGGATTCTTCAAGCACAAAGCCGGGATAGTTCAGGTAGGTGGTGTCAGCTGGGCGGATTATTTGCGTCTCCATCAGGAACAACTTTGCTGGCCGTGCCGTCTCAAGATGGTGGTGGACGGCATTGAGGTTTGCATGGAGTCCGCGGATGTTAGCGAACTCTACCTCAAACGGTAAGGTTTTGGTGGGGGTGTGCACCGCTGTAGTACCAGTTTTGTTGTTAGGCGCTGTCATTTTAGGAGTGGAAAGAGGGAGGCGTGAATCGAGAAAATGATGCCGCGATGCGAATGGTCAAAGTGTGGTGGCCTGTTTCCCCAGGAATTTGCCCACAGACGAGAATTATTAACCTGCCAAACGGAAGGGCCCCCGAACCCCCCCGGGAATGGCCGCCGGGACCCCACCTTCCGGTCACCAACCGGCACGACGGACCACCCCGAGATTATGCGTGGCATGGTGAGGCAGCCTCACGAGCTGGTTAGTCTCGCTTGGGCCCCTGTACTGTGCCACGGGCGGCCAGCGGGACAACCGTTTCTACGGGTCTCCCTGGTCGGCAGGTTAACGAAGTCTTCCTGGCACTGGTTTAACGGAAGCCTCCACAGACCAAATACATCGTCGCAGCATCATCCTCTCGAGCTCTGGCTATACGCTGGCTGATCCCGAAACGCGACCGATAAGCAGTCACTTGACGGGTTTTACACCATGCGTACGGTGGTCACCAACCAGACGGGTCAAGCCCTACCACCAGTGGAGCAGATCATCGCTCGAAAGAGTCCGTTAGTCGCTTCTTACGACACCCACCGGACGGAGAGAGGGGCGGCGTTTGGTATTCTTTCTCCGTCACCGCACGGATAAAATTAAGCCAAGTTCAAGTGTTTAATTATTTTTAAAGTTTATTTAGTATTGTACGGTAGATAGAAATAAAATGGAGTCTCACAACACGTGTTGTTGCTAAAAGAACACGGGAGAAACTGAAAAATATATATTTATTCAATAAACTCAATTAATAAGTACCTTGAATCGTCCAAATCTTTTTAACTTACTACCCATTCAGGACGTCATTTTTTAGTTGTGGCAAAGAACGGGCCCAAAAAACCACATCGCACAGAAACAACGACATAAATTTACAAAAAAAAATGTCGCTACCAGGTCATAAAATACAAAATATGATTCCATTAGCATACCTACTACACCTAATGAGATTGCTAGAATAATGTAAGTAAGTTGTGATAACATTTGCAGTGGGCCAGTGTTTGTGCATAGACCTAAACCACTTAAAAAGTACTTACCGTGAGAAGGCCCTTCCACGAAACAGCACAAAATAGAAAATGTTCGCGAATATCATGTTCTGTTTGAGCAAGTTATTTTCGAGTTGGCGTGTTTTCGAACACTATTACTGTGGAGAATATTGCATTGCTGCAGTAACGAAATTTAAATTGCTCTTGAGTTGGTTTAGGGGGTGCATGTAGCGCGATAGTCGTAATAGTGTAGTGGTATCCACCAAAGTGTCATTCTTCCTGGAGACAATTGCCAATTCCAATGTTTGCTGTTTTAAAATGTTTTTAGGAACCATACAATATTGAACAGTGAGATTTAACATTTGCTCTAACGGTTTAGGCTTGTACTAGATTTTGACTAAAACAATTATTGTAAGTATATTATTATAACACTAGCGGCCGCTCGCAGTTTCACCCGTGTGGTTCCCGTTCCCGTTTGAATATTGGGATAAAAAGTATCCTGTGTTAATCCAGGTTATACACTATCTCTATGCCAAATTTTATCTAAATCCATACAGTAGTTTCTACGTGAAAGAGTAACAAACATCCATCCATACTTACAAACTTTCGCGTTTATAATATTAGTAGGATAGTAGGATATGTTGTCTGCATTAATTTGCAAAACAAAAATTCATTAACTAAAAATATTATGTTTGAATGTTAATGTCTAACTGTAGGTACAGTTCGTTATTTGATAGATGTTTGTAATTGATTTGCTCACGACATACTGGTATTTCATGTAAACATGACACTTAATACTTAATTGTCCGTTTACCTCAAGTCATTGTTATAGAGATAGGGACACATAGGTACGACCATGTTGGCCTAATTTGGGTCAGTGGGAGTTTAATACTAACATTTGACTATAATCGGAGTTAACGACCTAACGCTTCTTCCTAAGCAGGCAGGTGTTAGACAGATTGTTCCCCCTATTAGGACCTTTAGAAGCCGTTAGCCCTGGCTGTTGTCGTACGTCGGAATCGTTAAAATCCACTAACCCATATTAGGTGATCTGATTTCCGCATGTATTATTATTCATATGAATGCCTGAGCCCAGCAGTGGGACGTTTAAATTTAATAATGATGATTTAATAATTAATAATGATGATCTTGATTGAAGTCGTCCGGCTGACTTGCGAAAGTTACTTTAAGTTATTACTATCGCAAACCCAACGCTTTCAAACTCCTTACTCAAAGTACTCTACCTATTTTCTTAATGTCTCTCGGATATCATTACATTTCCAAGTTTCTGAATGCATTCGGATTTTAATTTTGGGGGTTAGAGTTACTCGCGTTCGTAGATTTACCCTTGAGACCCATTAGTGACCCCTGGGTGGTGCTAAATGAGTGACAATGACTGAGTGGTATACCACGCATTTGGCCGGTCCGCCCGGCGTAATACCAACCTCTCACGAATATTCGGCGTGAAATAATGGCACTTGGTGCTGTTTTGTTTCATCCGGCAAGTGAGAGTTCCGGAGGCCCCCCCCCCCCCTCACAATTCCTGTTCCTTCCTTAAACCTATTCCTTCCTGAAAGGCCAGCAACGCGATTCCTCTGCAAAAGCAGAGGAATCGTCAATGGGCGGCGGTGATTACTCTCCATCAGGTGACCCGCCTGCTCGTTTGCCTCCTTCTATAAAGTATATTAAAAAAAAACTAATTATTGAGATCGTCTGGCCTGGTGCACCAAGTGCAACGAGCAACTGATCTCCCACGGCAGCCGAAACACGAAGTATGCCGAGAGACATTAAGAAAATAGATGCACTGTAAACGTTTGTACGCCAAAAACAGTATTCCTGCATAAAGAAAAATAGACGTTTCTCCTCTCACTTCCCGAACAGGGTGATCCAGTGGTCCCACCCCGCGTGCAACACCGTCATGCTGTGCGGCTGCTGTATCTGCCTGGGAGCTGCTGTGGCGCTGGGCGTCGACGGCCGGTGGGTGCAGCCCCAGCACTTCGCTGGACTCTGCGCGGCCAGGGCGTGGCTGTTGGCCACCGGCTTCTCGATGGCTTACGGCGCTATGTTCACGAAAGTGTGGAGGGTGCACCGGCACACTACCAAACCGAAGGTTGACACGAAGGTAGGGTTTGTTTGAAGATCTGTGCGGTTTCGGAAGAGTTTTTCCTCGTGTACCGCGCGGATGCTCAGGTTGAGGAATGAGCTCCCGAAGTGTTTTCAAAATAGTGCAGCATGAAGTTCTTCAAAAAAGGAGTGAAAAAAGTTTTGCGCAATTTCATCTGCATCCCCTTGGACGAATTACGATTAAAACATCTATACAGATGAAAAAATAAAAAAAAACATCCGCCCTTGCCTGTCTTAACATTTAGTTAAAATTGTATAGATACTGTTAGACATTCCTAAAAATACTTTTATGAAGTAACATTCCAGTTGTCTAAAAAGAAAATATTTTAAACATTCTGCCTAACTCTCCAAAGGGCAGCGATACTTTTTTATAGGGCTCCCTACAGATCATTTCTTTTTATTAAGCCACGCTCAGAACGAAGTTAAGTTTGTATAAAAAGGAAATCCATTGACATTCCTTAGCGTAGAATGTGCAAGAATCCAAGTCGGCCGCTCGGTACCGATGTAACTGAATGACATAAAATCCAGTAATAACACCGAAAGGTTTCAGAAACATTTTTATTTCTCTCCTTTATTCCTGTTTTTATTCTCTTGTATTGTGCTAAACTTTTTAACGAGCTACTTTCGATAAGATCCGTTACTCGTCTTCAAGTTTATCAGCTGAGCCTTCTCTGAAATAGCTAATTACGTTAACAGTAAAGAAAAAACTTTGAATTGTGGAACACGTTAAACGTTCATGATGTATTTTTGTATTTAATGCGTAGATTTTGCTGTGGTTACTCTCGCTTTAACTACAATCTTTTCTATACCTTTGCTCACTGGTGACATAGCAACAGTGTAATAAAGCTGAGAAATAACCAATCGCTAAGAAATTAATAGCAGTAAACTTACACTAGAAATGAGGGATATTTGCTACTTTTCTAATGCCCGACATTTCGGCCGCAAACTGACTGAATTCACAAAATATTGCAACAAAACCTGTGTTAACGTTGTTAATAAAAAAAAAAAAAGAGGGTAGACTTCCCAAAGTGTTAACATCGGCTCTGTGTATTAAATTGCATAAAAAATAATAATCGTTATTAGTTTAATAAAATTTTATCGTAAAAGTGTTAAAAAACAAATAAGTGAAGAGTGACTGCGTTTGTATTGAAATCACCTGAAGAATAAATGAGACCTCTTCGACGAATTAATGAACAGTGTTGAGTGGCGGAAACTGTGTTGTGAAGAAGTTACTAAAGTGCAAAACCTATTGAAAGTTCAGTAATACAGCCGTACTCTATTAATACGTGTATCCTTAGCGGTTCTACCAGTGTCGCCATTTAGCGTGGAATAGCTGAGCCGTCCAGTACTGAAGCAAATCTCAACCCTCTGCGTTGCTGGTGACTTTAACTACACGTAACGCCATCTAGTGAGAAACTTTCGAGTTACCTGCAATAAACTGATTTGGTTTGTGTTCGTGCGTTCTCCCTGGTTGTACAGCGTAATACAGCGTTCGACAACAGCTACGTACCGTTGTGTGGAGATGGCATTAGTGTGTGAAAAATGCAAAAAAGAATTTCAAAGGAGAGACTATATTACGTGTATACGATGCTCATTAAACTTCCATATTGATTGCACTAGTATAAGTGAAAAGCTATTTTATTTAATAAGCCCAGAAAATAAAAAAAAATCTATGTGTGACAGTTGCAGATACCACAATCAAAATAATGTTGCTGGTGATCAAACACAAATCCCAATGAAGAATTCATTTGAAATATTATCAAATGAAGAAAATAACACTGCACTAAATGAAAGCTTTGTTACACTTCGACGGAAGAAAAAACTAAATTCGTTACCAGACTTATCAGCATCCTTTAACTCAGCAAACGATAATAATTATACTTTACCGAATAGTCAACTAGATGTCACTACTAGCAAGGAATTAGAAGAAGAAAAAATGAAACTGCGATATGAATTAGATACTGCAAAAAAAGAAAATATAAATCTAAAAAATAAAAATAGTCAGTTGATAAAAAAATTAGAGTATCAAGAATCTCTAATAAAAATATACACCACTGGTGAACTTAATATGACTGCGACAAACAGTCGATCCTGCATGTCTACACCATCAAAAAAACCGTCTAAAAAACCCCAAAATGAATATAAAACCGCATCTAGAAAAGAAATCTTGATAAGTTCATCGAGTAGAGCTCCGGCAGAAATGAACATGGATTTCAAGTCGACACCACTACCTGCTGCTAAGACTTCTACTAAAAATGACATAGGTACATTTCAAAAAAACACAAAACTATGGCAAGAAAATAAAAATAGCAAGATACCTATGTTTAATCACCAGCATAAACCGCGAAAGCTCTGCCAAAATTATTAGAAATAATTTCCAAGATTTTGAATTGTGCCACTACCGCATCCCAAACGGCGGGGTCAACGAACTGACAAGCGAACTACAAGAAAAACTCAAGGGGTTTACTTTAGAAGACTATTGTATAATAATGATAGGCGATACTGATTTTAACATGTCTAAGAATTATGTATTATTAGTTCAGAACCTAAAACTGGCTCTTTTGACAGTACAACATACGCATGTAATAATATGCTTACCTACATTTAGATACTGTATCCATAATAATATATTTAATAGAAGAATAGAAATGTTTAATAATTTACTTTATAGAGACAATGTAAAACATAAATATTGTTACGTGTTGGATTCTAATAAGAATCTCGAATATAGTATGTTTTTGAGATATAATGGAAATGTAAACAACTATGGTATAAAAAATATTGTAAATGACGTACATAATCAAATCCTAGCTATATCAGAATTATCAATGGTTGAGGGTTGCCATTCAGTCAATGACTTACCTGCCATTGTTAGGGAAAGGAAAAAAAAATCCTTTCGAGACTAAAATATTATTCCAAAATATTCGAAGCTATAAAAATAAAACACATTTAATAGAAAATTTAATACATGATGATGCAAATTTGAAAGTTATATGTTTAACCGAAACATGGATAACTAAATATAAATTAGACTTATTAAAGTTAGATGGTTCAATGTGCTTCGATATTTTTTAGGGAAAACCATCAGGGGGGCGGAGTGTGTATATTATTGGATTGTAATTTAGAATATAAGGAATATAATAACATAACTAGCCTGTCAATCGAACATAACTTTGAGGTGTGTTGTGTTGAAATTCCTGTGTTAAATATTATAATTGTAAATATGTATTGGCCCATGAGAAATAGAAATTCTACACTCTTTTATACTTCTCTTGAAAATATGTTAAAAATTCTGTCAAACAAAAGTCCTAACAGTAATATAATAATAGGTGGAGATTTTAATATTGATATTTTATGCAAATCCCAACACCAACTGAATCTCTTAAACATAATGGCCTCATATAACTTCACCCAACATATTAAGGAACCAACTAGGGTTACCACTAACAGCTCCACATGCTTGGATTTATTATTTACTAATTTTAACTTAAATAATTTGAACATTAATATAAAAGTACATGATTACGGACTGTCGGATCATAAAGGTATTATTTTAAATATTAAAAACATGTCGAGAGATTCAAAAACAGTCAGGTATATGCACAAAAGATTATACAAAGACAGCCAAATAAATGTATTTAAAGAACATCTAAAAGAAATTAATTGGAGTGCTATATTTAAAAATAACGCAATAAACGAAAACTATAATTTATTTTTACAAAAAATTTGTAAACTCCAAAATAAATATATACCTAAAATAAAAATAACCTTAAAAAATAAAAAAAATAAAATATGGTTAACGAGAGGTATAAAAAAATCATGTAAACATAAACGACTATTAAAACTCATGATATCTCAATATAAAAATCCTATCCTAGAGAAACATTACAAACAATATACAAAAATTTTAAAAGATACAGTAACACGATCAAAAAAATTAAACTATATAAAAAGGATGAGAAAATCAACAAATATAAATAAAACTATGTGGTCAATAGTAAAGGAAAAAAACAACAAACAAACTAAAAGCCGTATAAAGAAATTGTCACTTAATATTAATAAAACCCTGATAGATGACCCTAAGTCAATAGCCAATAGTTTTAATGAGTACTTTATATCAGTAGGTACGACCGAAGGCAGTGCACTGCCACCGACTGGAAGGCCGGCAACCCCTTGCGTTCAAAACTCCTTTTATTTAAAACCAGTAGATACTAAAGAAATAATACGTATCATACAAAATCTGAAAAATAAATTAAGCTATGGTTTTGATGAAATACCCCCTATGCTTTTAAAGAAATGCGTGCAAGAACTAGCAGAGCCGCTTGCCTTTCTCATAAATCAGTCGTTCAATGAGGGCGCAGTACCGGATAAATTAAAAATATCAATAGTTAGACCAATACTCAAGTCAGGAGACTCTACCTTAATGAATAACTACCAACCTATAGCACTTTTACCATCCTTTTCTAAAATCTTCGAATCTGCCATGACAAACCGGTTGTATTCCTTCTGCGAGAAATTTAAAATAATTGAAGATAGCCAAAATGGATTTAGGAAAAATAGGTCTACTACAACAGCTGTTTTTAAATATACACAAAAAATTTTAGATATTATAAATAATAAAAACTATGCAGTGGGGATCTTATTGGACATGAGTAAGGCCTATGATCGCGTACTGCCAAATATTCTACTTCAAAAATTATACGGCGCAGGCATCCGGGGGGTCGCCGGGGGGTCGCCGGGGGGTCGGGGGTCTTATTTTAAAAATCGAATGCAATTTGTAGAAGTACAGTATACAAACTTAAATACCATAACAAATGTCAGATCAGAGAGAGCAATGGTGACAAAGTCTATCCCCCAGGGTAGTGTTATCGGATGCTTTCTCTTCCTAATGTACATAAACGATTTGCCTAAAAATATAAAAGAACAATGCATATTATTCGCAGATGATATGTCAGTTATATTGTCCACTAAAAATGAAATAGAAATAAATAAAAAACTAGAAACTACTATAAATGAGATCACCTCTTGGCTTAATGATCATAATTTAATATTAAACTGCAATAAAACTAAATTAATGATTTTCAAACCATACCAAAAAAAAGCATTAAATATAAATTTTTCTATAAACAACATTAAACTTGAATGTGTCGATAGCTTTTCACTGCTAGGCATAAAAATAGATAGTAATTTAAACTGGAAAAGCCACATAGAATATATACAAGGGAGATTGTCTAGATTTACATACGCCCTAAACGAAATAAAAAGATGCACAGACACGAGCACAGCCAAAGCGGCGTACCACGCACACGCGCACGCGTGGCTGCGCTACGGCATCCCACTGTGGGGCAACAGCACCAATCTACAACAGCTATTCGTTGCCCAAAAGAGATGCATTCGCATATTAGCAAATATAGACACATTAGTTAGCTGCAAACCGTATTTTAAACTTTATAAAATTTTAACTGTAACTTCATTATATATATTAGAATCATGCAAATTAGTGAGGAAAAATATTGACTTGTTTCTGAGAGCTGAAAATAAAAGCGTAAGACTCAGACAGAAAAATAAGCTACTTCTACCTAAAACTAATTTATCTATAGTGAGATCAGGACCTTATTCCATGGCAGTAAAATTATACAATTCATTACCAAACACAATAAGAGAAATAGAAGATAATAAAAAATTTATAACATCCTTAAATAATTATTTAATAGATAAATGCTTTTATAAACTTAATGAATATTATACTAACGTGTCATAAGTAACACCTATTAATAAATTTTGTTTTTTCTTTGTTTAACTATATATAAATTATATCTAAGTTGTTATACCCTTGCAGGGTTCATGTGTTTGATCTTCACCTGTTTTTAACACCTCTTATGTACCACATGTGTAAGCAATAAAGAATTATCAATTATCAATAATCTTCTCTCTCACTACAATGGATCTGATTGCAGAGTCCTTTGATCGACTATTATCAAACCCACCACGGGAAGAAAACTTAGCCAGAGATAATCCCACACAACTAAAAAATGAAAAAGTATATAAAGAAATCTATTTACGACCTCCTTGGTCGAGTGGTTTGTACACCGGTTTTCATGGTGTCGCCATCTCTGAGGTCCCGGGTTCGATCCCCGGTCGGGTCAATTTAGAAATTATTGTTTTTCTAAATTGTCTCGGGTCTGGGTGTTTTCTATGTGTAATAAGTACGTATTTTAAGTATGTTTATCCGTTGTCTAGTAATCATTTAACGAGTTTCTTCGAAGCTTCTCTTGGGCTAGATAATTGGTGTGATTGTAGGAAAGATTTATTTATTTATTTATTATTTATTTATTTGTTCCCATTTAGAAACGCATGCATGGCTGGAAACTGTACACCATGGTTGGGGGTCTATTGGTAGTAGACGTGGCCCTACTGACAGCGTGGCAACTAAGGGATCCTCTTCAGAGAAGGGTCGAGATCTTTCCGCTGGAAGCGCCGCGGCACCACGACGATGACGTCCACATACGACCAGAGTTGGAGCATTGTGAGAGCGAGCATAACACCGTGTGGCTTGGTAAGCAAAATGAGGTTAAAGAATCAGTTTAGGCTACAATAATAACATAAGAGCTGATGGCGTAAGTACATTCACTTTAGCGCTTAACTTAAGAGCTGATGGCGTAGAGACATCACTCAGCGCTCAATTATTGTAGCCTAAACTTATTACGTAAGTCTATGGGGATACCTTGTAACTCTGTGAGGGCATTTCTTTTCTCCATTTCTTTTACAGACTAACGTTGATTGGTTCTATAGTCAAAAGCATTTTTTGACACTTGTCTTTCATACAAATTGTATATATGTGTAATCCAATGTTGTTAAGTTATACTACACACCTACTCATAGGACAAATGAAGTGATGGTTAATGTTATGAAGAAAGTTACGTGATGTCATAATTTCTACTTTTAATGTTTTGGAATTAATAGTTGTTGTTGTCAACATCCCAATGGCCTTAATATCCGCTGGCTACTTGAAGCGTTACTGAATTCCCGGAAATGCAAAAACAAACAAAACATGGCGGCTTTCTAGGAAACTACTTTCCAAGAAAACTATTAAAGTCTACTAGAAAACTTAGATTTTTGGTACTGCTATAGTTGCAAGATTATTAATATTATTGTCTGCTGGAGCTGAAACAACCTCGGCAACTTAATTGGTAGACCATTCGCCGAGATTGCGAGATCTCTGGTTTGTAATATGCATACCTGACTAATCAAAATTTCATGATTATTAAAAACTTGAAATATTGTGTTTTTAATGGTCAGCATCTTATTTAAGATGCACTAATTTTTATTTTACAACAACGCAAAGAAAACAGCACAGTAATAAGTGAGCTTCATTAAAACCCACTTCATTGTTGTACCTTACCATTATGTAGATTAATACAGAAACTTTTCTAAGAGCAATCAAAGTCCGAACAGTAATTGCCATTAAAAATCTAAACGACACAAATCCCCATCTGCGGCGAACGAACAACAATAATTATGAGAGACAAACTTTAATATGAGGTAATTTAAAATCCCCCAAAATAATAAATTAAACGTTCTAAATCACCGTCTACACCGTCCTCTGGCACTCATTTGCCACTTTCGTAGACTCGCTGAGAAAAAAATAAAGCCATTTTTAGGTCGTTAACAACAGCTGGTCTCTTAGCGATATTAAGTAATCTCCTTAGAAAAAAAAGTTAGTGAGTCTTGTGACTAACTTTAAAACATTATATACCTACTGTTGTCTAAAGTTTGGAACTAATTTTTGACTGTGTGTTATTTTCCCCAATTTTTCGTAATCAACGCATGACTGTGTTGAGTTAAACTAAAGTAATATTGCAGGTGTACTATACGGATACAAAGGGTTGGTGCTAGTGTTCGGGCTGTTCCTGGCATACGAGACCCGTTCGGTGAAAGTGAGGCAGATCAACGACTCCCGCTACGTCGGCATGAGCATCTACAACGTGGTGGTGCTCTGCCTCATCACCGCACCAGTGACTTTGGTGATCGCGAGCCAGCAGGACGCCGCCTTCGCCTTCGTGTCGTTAGCCATCGTCTTCTGCTGCTTCCTCAGTATGGCACTCATATTTGTTCCTAAGGTAAGTTCTGTTAATTCTATTACAAACAATTACTGTTTTATCATTGGTTTCATGTGTTAACCGAATGTCCCCTTCGCTTTATTGCGGTGCGGTTTTTCAATGTAGAAGGTAATTGCTTTTAAAGAGGACACACACGCTGGTGCTCTCATCACGATGTGAGTGATTGTGCAACCTTTGAAAGCTTTCTCTAAAGCAGCCACTGTTTTTTACAAATAATAAAAAAACTTAATAGGGTTTACACATTTCGGTATCCTGCACTAACTTTGAAATTCAAAACTCAGTTGAATAAACGTGTTTATTTATGTTTCCTGATACTATTTAGATATCTCTATAAACATTGGCCTATGGGTTTGTAAAATCTTGAACTTTGAAGTTTTATACGGGATACCAACAGATCTCAACCCTATTAATGGCATCAAAAACTCTAAACGCCAGCGAGCCAACATTGCACAAATAATCTTTTCGCGATTACCATTATACGCTGACCTCCTTTTTTAAAGCTTAAGTCGAGCCATAATAAAGGAGCTCCGCCTTAAATGTAGCGAAATAAAAATCCCTTCCATCGTCCATCTTGCGATAAATCAAAATAAAATTACCGGAATTTGCTGAGGACAGACGAACGAGGTAAAATAGATATGAATCTATTCGGAGGGCTGAGCTTTATTAAAACCTTGGCAGCGCCGATTTGGTATTGAGCCGATTTCTATAGTCAAATATTGGGGTGAGTTAGCTGCAGGATAAAACGAGGATTAATCTTTGCACGGGGCAAACAGGTTTTATGAACTTTCTATCATAAAACGGGATTTAACAGAGCAGAGAATGTATGGACATAATCGGTCAACCCGTGACTACCGTCGAAACGTCGAGTACCTACCTAAATAAGTATTTCTTAAATATTACTAACTTACTACTATTAAGTAACTATTATATTACTACTACTACGATTACTGTTATTAATACTATGTCATTGTGTTTGACATCCAGAAAAGTTAATCGGTAATAATCCAGATTATTTTTTTATTTTGTTTTTCTAAAATCTTATCTAAATACATTTCGTTATTGTCGAGTAGTATAGAGTTACTATATTGAACGTAATTTGCGATGACAAAATTGATGGCGCCATAACAGAATCTTCATATTCACTTCATTTCACACAATTAACGGTCTCGTGAGCCACTGGCTCAAAAAGATAAGAATGGTTTATTACTTATAAAATGTCAACTCCCCGTTAGCACTTTTTCTTTTCGTTTCTTTTCGCTCAATTCCGAAACATTGTACCTAAGCTGTATATAATAACACAATGTTATTGTGCCCTTTGTAACAGATTTAGGAGAAAAATACCTACTAGTCGTACAACGTGACAGATACCGCTGTATCCAGTGATCTATTATGTAGTGACTTAAATAGAGTTTTTCTCATTTTGTATCTAATTGCCGCCTCATATGATGTCAATTTAAAATACTCATTTGCGAACAGAATATATTATTTCTCATAATACCTACTGAGCATTGCAAAAGAGTAATTAGAGACAACTGCCATAGTACAGTGTAAGGAGTTGATATTGCGATAATGTAAGTAAAGACTTGATTTTACTTAAAAAATCTAGGAATCTCTGAATTGACAGTTTTTTAGGTTGTTGACAATATCACTATACTTTTTTTTCTGCTCTTTCCCTGCCCACTCCAATCTTAGCTTTGAACATAAGTTATTTTTTTTTAAGGAAAATAGTTAACACGTGTTGAGCCGTATTGTATAGCGGGCTCACTAAAAGAATACTACCAACTCCTCTCTTTCCTTGGGCGTCGTAAAAGGCGACTAAGAGACTAAAGACTGCACAAACATCCAACAGCATAAATCGGCGACTAGCTTACCACCTATCACGCTGAGCACACGCGCAATTGTATTTTGGTGAAACGTGGACTATGGCAGTGGACTGCTTGCTCCTCAATGCCTAGTCTCTGATTTACCCTTTGGGGATAATAGTCATGAATCTATGTAGATGTATGTAGTAAACAAGAGACAGGCGACATTAAAGGAGCTTTGCACCGCTGCTTTATTCTGACGGGCTTGTGGTAGATCATACCGCTCTCGCATCGGTCTATTTAGCCATCAAAAGCGATGTCTATCAGTTGTTGCATCATAAATCGTCTGCATTAGACGTAAATACCAAATGATGATGTTGTAGTAAACACGTTATTATGTTGCAGGTAATAGAAGTGATCCGACATCCGACGGAGAGGGCCGAGAGCAGCCGAGGGTCTGGCTCCGGCTCAGCCCCTGCTGACGAGGAGCGCTACAGGGAACTGGTCAAGGAGAACGAGGAGCTACAGAAACTTATTGCACAGGTAAGACATCTTCTCTATAGCACTTGTAACGGCCAATAGATATATATACCTTTTTTGCTCATTGCTTATATCTATGGCGGCGCCACTAAACACAATAGAAATTCTATTCATTGAGCACTGATCTCTTATCTTTGGATATGATATATTGTTAACATTCCAAGATTGGATAGTTTCCACATCAACCAGAAGTTTAATCGGAAATAAAGCTTCATGGCTTTCTCAATCGACAATTCTGCATGTAAACATTAGTAAGGTGTTCACAAAAACTATGCCACTTTCATTGAAATGTTTTCGCCCCCGTTAAATCGCAAACAGAACCATTACATCCCTTTAAAAGCATTAATAATAAAACTTCCGCTATCTCGGAATCAGCCCCATTGCCTTTTCCGTCGTTTAAGTAGTTTTTACAGTTTCAAAGAATTGCAGTTTGAAGAGACACGCTTTAAAAATAAATTAACACTCGGTAGAACAAAGGTATATTTCAATGGTAAAAAGTACCGTCTGTTTCCTGAACATAGTTTCTGGATTTATTTCTATTAATAATTCTTTTAAAGAATTACTTTGTCCGTGTTCTTATAGCATGTAGTAATGTAGTAAGCATGTAAATTGCAGAGTTCAAATTATTTCCTCTCCTTCAGCTTTTTGGGTCTCAGACTCTGTGGTCCTGGGGGGCTTTTTGTTTAACTTCAACACCTATCACAATACCTATTAGATAGAAATACATTCAAGGGAGTTCCCGGTATATTCCCCGATATTCGTTTGCCCATTATCTACTATCATTGTATCGGCGATCGTATCGAACGCCGACTCAGCAACGGTTTGGGAAATGGATGACGAGAAATAGGGGGTAGGTGGCACGCAACAGGTACAAAGGGCAGGGTTCTCACTGTTGGTCTTGTTCGCTGCAATTGTAGGCACTCAAACATCACTAGGTTCACTATGGTGATACGAGCTGACGAAGCGTCGGTAGGAGCGATGGAATGCGTGCGCGTGTGATCACGGATACCCTAAATCGCAATTCGTCTGACTATCTAAATTACCAGTTTCTCACTTCGTACACATCGCAAATCGTCTTAGTCACCAAATGTCTAAATTTTAAAATAAGTATGGATCGGGTCGGGTCTGGCGTGGATTACCCAAAACCAAATTAATAATAATTCCTATTCTACCTATTATATATTCCTCTTTATCTATATACTTATTCCTAGTGGCTACCGGGAACTTCCTCGACTGTACATTGCTCCTGTCCCTATAGGAGGGAAAATGCACAAGATCTGAAGAATATATTAATAGATATATAAATATTACGAAATAACATACGAGATACAATAGTCATACATAATATAAACATACATACATACATAAGAGATACATAACTAATATATTTACACACAAAAATATACCTCGGCATACCTACTTATACTAAATATACATTAAATAAAATATTCAATGTTACTGAGATGTAAGTCCTGCACGTACAGACACACGAATCACATATTATCGTAACTTTCCAATTCTATTGTCAATATCATAAGTACTATTTTAGAACTGCACTTTACAAATCAGTTTTACCTATGTGGCCGAGTGGCGATATTCATGTCCTGAGTTCTTTTACCAGGTCGGGACTAGTGTGTTTTAGGTTGTTCGACGAGTAGTCTGATTTTGTGATCACCTTGATAAAGTGACTTTAAATAAAGGATATAAAGTTAAAATAATGGTGTCGTATAACCCTCAAACCCCAAGCGGTCGCATGAGACCGCACCTACAAAAACACTCTTGACTTTGTACCGTGTTTTCATAGACTTACAGACTACTTTAGTATGAACAAGTTTGGTTATTTCGGTTCTGTGGTTCATCTTATTTATTGTTATCGCAAAATATCGCATAGTCTATGCTCGATTCTGTCTAATTTGACGTTGACAGTTACTGTTAAAAAATGACAAAAAAAAATCCAAGACTGAGGGGTCAAATACGAGTAACTATATGTTAAACAAAACAATTTGAACTTGGCTACACTTTACTTCTTCGCCAAATGTACCAAAGTTATACGAGCTGCGTTATAATAATGAATAAAAAGGCTATGTAATAAAAGACAGCGGGGTGTCTATCCTGACGCCAAGTATCGGACTATGAATGAGACTCGGCTCAACTTGAGCCTCCACCACATTGTGAAAAAATTCAGTTATTCCGAGGAATTTTTATTTTATTGCGCACAATATACAAGAATGAAATATGAAACGGCTGGGTGGAACGCTTCACTTACTGTATATTTTATTACATTAAGAGATATGAACTGGGACGGAACACTAAAAAAGGTGACTGCCTCAGGTGCGGCTCGAATCCACGACCTTCCAGTTGTTAGATCATTTTTAACATAAAATTGTATTGTGAATGCAATTTTTAATTATTTTTTTTATTGTTTATCCTTTAACGGGTAAGCACTTTTCCAGCATGTCACCTGATATTAGGTGTTAATAAGGCCAACGGTGAAAGCACACTTCACCCTTTTTTATTTCTTAACTACTGAGGCACCTCGAGACCAACCGTTAGGTTATGAAAGAAGTGCCAGACGTCCCTGCGCCAATAAACCAACTCGCGCAGGAGACCATCTGCGTTAGGTCTTGACGCCGAATCAGTGCCCGCCGAAGCGCGCTCTGCATTCGGTACTCCTAAGATTCCTCCTAAGTTCACTGCCTATTTTTCTGATAGGTAACCGGAGCTGTCGAGCTCGCTCACTTCTCGTTGCACGAAGAGCACAACTCGCAGTTGTGTCCACCTTGGTCGCGGAGTAGTAAGCACTCTCACTTCTCGGAACCCATCCGGGCGCCTAGCCAGTTCCCACGTCCTACGCGGCTGGCTGGACCGGAGGCTGCGGCATCTAGGGGCCCGCCTCTACTAGTTCTCCAGACTAGTACCGGAGATGTCAACACCAATGTCCAATGAGAACCACCGTACAAAGCTGCCAACTAAGGGAAACTCACGTTCCCCGCAAGACTTTTCGCTTCTGGCCCCACAGAGACCGCTACTAGGCCCTGCTCGCTGTGCGCGAGTTTGGAAGTCCTGGCACACAATACCAGGACAAACGAACATTCCCAAGTTCTACAACTAACCACAAGCCACTACGAGACCAACCCACGTCCGGATCCCGCCGGAGGCGCCGGTCAAGGCACAACCAGCGGGGGGCATGAACCGGAACCCCGTAGTACCCTTGAGAAACAGCCGGACCCGTAGTTCCAGCTGCGATACCCTTAAGAAGAAGGAGGAGAGGGAGATTACCCTGAAGGAGGTCCTTCATATGTCCATAAACCAAAGGTTGTCTGGAAGAGATCGCTCTTAGCGATAAGACCGACTTTGCCCATACTAGTTTTGTGATTGTTTCATGTGTTTTTGTGTAAGTATGTGCAATAAAGTATTTATTTGTCTATCTATCTCAGTTCCTGATATTTTACTTTTTAATGCCTTTGAAATTTAAATGACTCCGTTGGCCAAATGGGCCAAGCGCAAGGCGCGATAACCGGAGGTCCAGGGTTCAAATACCAGGTCGGGCGAAGTGAGTATCGAATTTTTCGATGGAAAGCCTGGGTTTATGATCATCGCATTTCGCAAGCGTGGTGATTTTAGCCAAAGCGATAGGCATTAATTGTAGCGAAGACATAACTTCAATGTTGGAGGTCTTTGCCTATTACTGGGACAGTATAGGTACGAGTATAGGTAGGCTATACTTTCTCATCTTATCTTAAGGGTCTCCCATAGGGTTGACGTGGATTCCTCTTCCGCTTCCACATATTGCGGAAGTTCCGCAATTTTAACAGTTCCCTACCGCTATCGCTTCCCCATAAATGAAAATGAAAAATTTCTCTTCCGCTATCGCTTCCTTATAAATTAAGAGGAATTAAGAAGGAATTGAAATTGCGCGCGAAATCTCTAGCCTGCAACAAATAAATAACAAATAAATAAAATACTACGTAGGTACTTTGCTTTTATTAATGACTAAAAGAAAAACGGAGAGTGTGATGAACTACACTTAATAATGTGCCAGTTTCAGCACACTTTATTTTTCTTCCTCTTCCGTGTCCGCATCGTCTTTCCTTGTTCTTTACAATTTCTCTTCCCATTCCTCTTCCTCATAACCACATCCTCAACAACCCTAGTCTCCCATTCGCAATAACACGTCTTGTATAAAAAGTCGAGGATACATGTAGTACGCGTTAAAATCCGTTAAAAGTGTGTCTCTAAATGTATCTGAGCACTCGCGGTCGTTACCCAACCCATCAAGCTCCTCAAGTATCGTAAACGAACATAAAAAATATATCTTGCACATTCACATCGCCTTCTGCATTATTACGTTCATATTTTCGCTACAAATGATGATTACGTGTGCGGTCGTCCATCGATTTTGGATCGAAAATGATTATTACATCCCAGTCTAATGGATTGGATAGCATTACAAGGGTAATGCCGAAAAACCCCAGAAAGGTTCACTTTGCTAACTGCGCTCATGAATTTAGATTTGAAAGGTAGTTCGGACGTAAAGAACAAATCTTTTCATCATCGTCATCATCCTATAAGGGTGCGTTTCCACTGAGGCGGAGCTGAGCGGAGCGGAGCTAAATTGACCAATCACGATGCTCGAAATCTTGTGGAGCGGAGATTTCGACCATCGTGATTAGTCAATTTAGCTCCACTCCGCTCAGCTCTGCCTCAGTGGAAACCCGGCCTAAACGTGCAACGCGCTCGGCGACCTCCGTGGTCGTGCCCCTAGTTAGTACGCCGGTTCAGGCGTCGTGCCATCTCTGAAGTTCAATTCTCGGTAGGTTAATATAGAAAATCCTGTTTTCTAAAATTGTTTTCTTGTCTGGGTGTCTTCATGTTTTTCCGTTATCTAGTAAGCCATTTAAACAAGTTTCAAAAGAAGCTTAACTTGGGCTAGATAATTGGTGTGAGAGTAGAAAGTTATGATAAGATAAGATTAATATATTTATTGTACACCAAATAGAAAACATTTTGACAAAAAAAATAAAAACATATTAAGTTGACGTACAAAGGGCGGTCTTATCACTGAAAGTGATTTCTTCCAGACAACATTTGAATGGACAAGATAGATTTAAAATTTATTTATTTATTTACTACTGGCTCAGGTTTCTTACATAAAATATCACACGATACGCGCAGTGTCTTAGGCAACCATGATGGTCCAATGCGGGTTCACCAACACGCTCGAATTAAATCAAATGATTTTAATAAGTGCTCTCGTAAAACGACGGTCGTTGTTAACTAACGATTACACGTATCTTCTGAAGCATGGAGGAGCTCAGATATTTCTACATGGTCACCCATCTGATGACACGGCAATGCGAATATTGCTTAATTTGGGAGATCACTCAAAAATCACAATGTGGTATTTATTCCGCGTGAATGCAGTATGCTCATCTCATCTATCAAAACTCATTAAAACCGTTAAGAAGAAGTTACACTGTGGTCAAACATTTTCTAAAGCGACCAAATTAGTTTCGTGTCGTCCGTTTAAAAGCATTTAGTTTATAAATAGTGAGATATCTTGAAGTTACATTTTAAGGGTTAACATTTTCTAGTGCGAAAAAGGTTTAAGGAAAGTCTCGGTGAAGGATTTTCCTCGGCGCAGATCTTTTATTTTTTCTTTCCTACTCTATGAAAGGCATTGACACTTTTCAATAGGTTTTACATTGGTTGGAGCTCTTTACTCCTTTTTTAAAGAAAGGAAAGATGTGAAACTGGTATTTTACTACCAAGTTACAATTTAAAATACCTATTGAATTAATAGTGTAATCGTTAACCATTTAAAAGTTTACAATTTTACGGCCGTATTGACTTCTGACAGTACGACCATAACATTACTATTATAGTGCGGGTTCCAATTCCAGAAATATTGTAATCATTCTCCTTTGTCAATTCACATTAAGTGGCGGATATTTAAAAGAAGCTTTTTTACTTAGTAAACTGTATAAAACAAGGAAATCTTTTGCCTTATAGAATTCGTGGAATCAATTTATTCTCTATAAACATCATTTAACGAAGAAAATGTGTTCACAGAAAGAAGAGCGAATTCGGGTGTTAAAACAGAAGCTAGCGGAGCGGGAAGCGGCAGCGGCTGACGGCGTGACACAAGGTACGGGCGGCGGCGTGTTGGCCGACCTTGCCACCGCCACTTCTGACTATGGCACGTCTACTAACTACACGCGCTCCTCTCGCGCCTCAGTGTCCGACCTCGACTTCTCAGAAAGCTACCTTTAATCGCATCTTGTTTTAATTACCCCAAACCCTTCACATATTTTAATAGAACGAAACGTTACACGAGGTAAGAGTTTGAGCGTTATTTGAATGCCACCTGTGACTATGGCACGTCGACTTACCTAACCACTTACTACTTTACACGTCCTCATATCCTACCTAATATTTTCAAAAAGCTATTACAAATTTTTGAGTTACCCCTTACTTTGCCCAAAATTTAGTTTTATAAGCGGTATGGTACAAGGTAAGACCGTCGGTGGAGTTCTACTGCCACATTTGACTTTGGCATGTCTACTGCATAAACTTGAAAAAAATCTCGCGCCTACTTTTATAAAAGTTTTGTACGCTAGTCCCCTGAGCAACCTTTGACCCCGCAATTGATAAACTTTTTTGAACGACGTTTATGTGACAAGGTAAGGATGCTAACATTGTAATGCTATTGGACTTTGCACGTTTATCACTCGTGTTACTGTCAAGCATTTATGAGTAACCATGACTATTGTGAAACTTTTTTTTAACACACATCCCTTGTCGTATTATTATACACTCTACAATGAAATTGGCTTTTCATCAATTGAATCGTGATAAGAAGATTCTAATACATCAAGGCCTAACACATTAAGTACGCATTTATTAAACATGTAGCATAATCTCTACGCTCCTCCTATGTTAAACTTTATTGTACACCTACATACACCCAAACACAATGAATTAAAGATTTAACGCTCACAAAAAGTGCGACTAACAATGATTTATTTGGTCATTACTATTATTACATTGATAACACATGCGACTTAAAAGCCAATGTCCTTGGTCTCAACCCTAGCCGTCTAACCCATAAAGGAAACTGCATCTTAAAAAAGTTAT
Source organism: Scoparia ambigualis (assembly GCA_963921215.1). NCBI lineage: Eukaryota > Metazoa > Arthropoda > Insecta > Lepidoptera > Crambidae > Scoparia > Scoparia ambigualis. The sequence continues at coordinate 28,981,165 of OY992503.1, forward strand.
CCAATGGGTGTTACACAAAAATACTAAAATATATTTCGTCAGAAAAAAATCTTAATGATTCAGTACATAAACTCTACACATAACTTTCTTTACCATGTAAGTACCAAAACTTAAAATTTTATTTAATATACACATCAAAAGTGACGGGGGGTCAAGTACATTTTTAGCAATAATTTTTTTTTCTAAAAATTGCTTTATTTTTATGTTTTAGTAAACAACTTTATTCCTATGATGTTGAAAAAATTAAGAAAAATGCAATTTTAATTATCTTACGTTATGGTGTATCCTAATTGGCAATAAAGCAAGAACAAGGTTGATTTTTTAAAATTGTATTGTAAAATAAAAAAAATCATAATCTACATTTCTACCATTTACACGAATCACACAAGCACAACGATTTGACATGCTTAAAATCAGTTCATCCAAATGACTTTGATGAATAGCCGCCCACGTTTTTTCTAATAAGTCAAAAAGTTGTTGTAGGTTGTGCACGGCATCCATACTCGGCAGATCTCTTCTTTCATGCATGCTCATGCTCAATTGGGTTTATGTCTGGTGATTGTGTAGGCCTCGGCAGGACGTTGATAGGAGAATTAGCAAGAGTGCGTGTTACGACTCTAGCCGTGTGTGGACGTGCATTGTCATGCATTAGTCGGCCCAAACCATGATTGTTCCCCCTTAATATGGTTGAACTTCCTGACAAAATCTTAAGCGTTCTTGACGTTCAGAGGTCCTCCAAACTCGAGTGCGTCTTGTATCCGGCCTCATACCGAATCGTGATTCATCAGAGAAGCAAACACAGCGGCAGTCTTCTTCCTCCCAATTTCGGTGTTCGCGAGCCCATTGTAAACGGGGTGGAACCCTCAGCGACCTTCGGGAACGCAGACGCACTTCGCGTAAATGATTCCAGATGGTTTGGTCGCTTATCAGCAAACCTGTAGCGCTGTGGAGTGGAGCCTTGTGGCCAAAATCATAGCGGTCATGGTGTGATTCCGTCGAGCAGTGTTTTGCATGTACCGATCTTGTCTTCGAGTGGTGATACGAGATCTTCCTCCATGTCTCTCGGCCACGCTGCCCGTGATATGATAGGGTGTCCAGAGGCAGCCTATAACACATACTGTGTAGTGCCAATGGCGGTAGCCACAGTACTTTGCCTGGAACCAGCTTCCAACATTCCAACGGCTCTCAACATCTCTTATTCCCTTGTCAAATGAAGCCGTCGCTCCATATCGTTGCAATTTTTTTCACTTCCAGTGCAGAAATTGTACTGCTTTTGTAAAATTGCCATTACGCTCTTTTATAGAAATGCAGATTGACAGTTGATTTTCCATATTTAAAGAATGTAAATAAAAAAATCATTCATATCGTGAAAACACTAAAAAGAATCAATAACGATCAAAAAAATTTAAAATATTAATTCTTTAACGCAACGATACTTTAAAATATTGTACTTGATCCCTAGACATTTTTGATGTGTGAATATGATCTTCGGTGAATATGATCTCAGGTTATGTCAAAAGCATCCTAAAAATCTAGGAAGTTTAGTTATTTTAAATGACATCAATTTCATTATGTCATACATACGAGGGGTGTTACAATAAAAGGTAATAATGGCATATAAACTCCTTGAACAGCAAAAAGTAAATACTTGTAGGTAAAGCACAGACATTTGATAAAACAAAAAAATTAAAAATATTGATTTTCTTTTCCTATTTTAAAAATAGAAGTAGGTAATTTGTTTTCGTCGTGTAGGAGCGTAGTTCGCAAAATGGATAAAATTGAAATTTTCCCCGTAATAAAATATCTCTGCCTGAATAAATTTACTACTGAGCAAGTAAATCAAGACTTGAAAGGAACATTAGAGGTTAATGCTCCTCCGTATTCTACGGTTGCGCGATGGTGTGCCGAGTTTAAGAAAGGAAGAACTTTAACTAAAGACGACCCGCGCTCGGGACGCCCTACGACGGCAGTTACCGAACAAATGATAAAAAAGTTGAAAAAATTATTTTGGCAGATCGTCGTGTTACTGTTCGTTTTGTAGCTGAAGAACTAAATATAGATTTCGATAGGAAGTATCCATTATTATACATGAACATTTGGGCATGAAAAAAGTATCAGCGCGCTGGGTGCCTAAAATGCTTACAGACGAACATAAACAAACCAGACTGAGGATTCCTCAAATCAATTTGGAATTGTTACAACAAGATCCTGACCGATTTTTGGCTCGCTTCGTAACTATGTATGAAACATGGCTCCACCATTTTGATCCTGAAACGAAACAACAGTCCAGAAGACTTAGAAGAGGCCGTCACCCCAACGCCTAATAAGTTTAAGGCAATTCCATCCGCCGGTAAGATTATGGGGTCTCTTTTCTGGGAGATCGGTACATCTTTGTGTGCTCGGTTTGGTTGGTGGTAGGGCATAACAACGATGTTTATAGCATTGTTGTGTTTCGACAATTTGAGATAAGATAGCCAGTTCCTCAGTGGTTGAGGATTCCGGGTGAAGTGCGCTTCCACCTTCGGCCTTATCGTCACTAACCATCAGGTGAGATGAAGGCCAAGCGCTTACCAGTTGTAGAATAATAAAATAAAAAAACCTGTTCCCGCGGTTAAAAGAACAAATGAGAGGTCACAAATATGGCAATGATGAGGAAGTGATTGCTACCGTACATGATTTTTAAGCGATCAAGATTAAGATTTTTTCAAGAAGGGAATCTTAGGATTAGAAAAACGATATACCAATTGTATAAACCTAAAAGGTGATTATGTCGAAAAATAAAATAACAATAAATAATAATTATACTCATTATCACTTGTTATTGAACACTCCTAGTACCTACTTATCTAAATTATGAAATAGAGATTCAATCGTCATTAAAACATACATAAAATTAAAGACTTCAACTTCATTTTTTTATTTTAATGTAAAGAGTATAAATAAAAATGTGATTGCATACAAAAGTAAGTAATAATGCAGTTTATGTTGCACACTGCTAATTATATAATTACCTAATAACTAAAATAATTTTAGCTTCTCTAAATAACAATTTATTTCGTTTGATCAAAATACATAAATAAATGTATGTTGCAAGGTTTCAGAAATTGGTAATTTCCGTTCAATATCGTGAGTCGTGACTGGCCTCGGACATGTTATAGCCGATATGAAAGCCTGATAAAATTCAATTTAAATATCAGCACACTTCAATTCAATTACCTCATTGAATAAAGATATTTGGGTTTATGTTACGATGTAAAATATTTGGAGTTATTGTCAAACTTAATACTTATTTGTTGTTTTGATTTATTTAAACCTATTTATTATTGGAGTTTTCTCAATGGCAGCTTTGGCTATAAAAAATGTTCATATACCATTTGTCAAAAAAAAGTTATATATTACCAGCCAAGAAATTAGTCAAATTTAGCCAGTCAAATATACCTACTTTGATTGAATTATTTTAGAAAGGGTAAACTATAGATTGCCAGTTTAATGTTTCATGCTAAAGTAGACTTTAAAGATTTACGATTTACCTCCAATAACCAAATTATCTTCAGTTGATTCACCTTTTTTTGACCTACCATTTCATAGATTCCTACACAAGTCTTAGAAATGTAACTTTCATAACTTCTTCCACAGCTCTTTCACAGGGTTTTAGATTTCATTTTCTAGTAGTGCTTTTCTATATTCGCAATTTTCCACTTGAACATAATCCTCTTCAAAATTACTCCACAAAAGATGAAGCGAAAACGAGCGTTTTCTTGAGACTTTCATTCAAACTTTTAAATTATTTTCCTTTTCTGTATTATATAAAAATGTATTAAATGGTACAACATGTAGAAGGCGAAATTTTTGCTTTAAGTTAAGGTATTTTACTTAATTTTTCGGTAGAACGCAAGTATTACTTTTATAATGCTGAACCAATATGCTGTATTAATATAGCATATTATATACTAAACTACCCATTTAAAACTTTTTTATCTGCTTATGTAACAATAATATAATAATAAATTGTTTTGATGTAAACGCTATTCTTGCCACAAAAATGCCCAACGGTTGATCAGATTTGAACTGAAACCGTAGCCGGAATAAATAACTCTGACAGAGATATAGAAAAACTGTTTTCAACATTATTCGCCACCCTTTTCTCTGACTCTTTTATACGTTTATGTTTGACGTGAAGCCTTTTTGTAAAGCATACTCTATTTCACGAAGTACACTTCGTGTCACCTGATGTCAGATTCGCTAACATTATTTCGTCGTACGATAAAAAAAACTTCTTTTTAACGCAATAAGGAAAATGTTACCTAAGCCTGTAATGTTTCGGACGTGTATCCATTATACCCACTTTCATTGTTCCTTTTGTATAATAATTCAAATCTTTCACTGAAGCAAGAAATGTTATTTTTGAAAATACCTTGATTTCATATTGCGAATAACAATAGTTAAATGAATTCGTGATATACATTATTATAGTAAAAATGAAGAAGTTACCTACTGTTTTCTCAACCTTGTACACCTCGCACATTACCTGTGTCCTTGCGGTCCAAGATACGCTCGATACACTGACAACACTCATCACTACTGAAGACATTTAGACGGTCCTATATGTGAAAGCGCACAAATGTCCTTCAGCGTGCGTCAACAATGCCGTCTACAGAGTTTATTTAACCCCTTGTCTGTCATGAAGACTCCTAGAGGTTGCTAACAATTTATTTCTATTATGTCTGGCATTACGACAGTTAAGCTCATAACTCGTGGATGAAGAGGACTTTGACGTTATGGCTGACCGCTCGTAGTGCCTATCCTTCAAAAGGCTGTATGAACATTAGATATGATTAGATTATCGGTGTCGCCACGCTGGCAATTTTGATAGTTCTCCGTTTGCAGTGCATATTAAATTGTGATCTTTACTGGTAATTATGCGTACACACTTTTGAGCACTGAAAAGCGTATCTCCGACTGCACGGTGTGTCGTTATGGTCGCACATGTCAGTGTATTTTACAGGAGTAGACAATAAAAAAATATTTCATCTTTATAATTATGAACTTCTACCTTACTAAACATTTGTTGTACATCACTAAATTTTTATTTGTAAAATGGATCCGCCCCTGATTTTGTACCTACCTATAATTCCTTCTAGACTGATTTAGTAATACTTTTAGTGATACGAAGCCTATTTCTATCTCTCTAATGTATAAAACTTAGCTATACTTTCAGTTATTAAGGTAGCTATACTTCGGTCTAAAATAATGGACCTAGAGATTAAGTACACACAACAACGATTTTTCTTACGCATTTTAAACAATTAATTATACTAATGTACACAAATGTCTTCAAATTGTCACTTTTTTATATTTTATTCGCACCAGTTAATTAAATAAATAAAAATAGATTTAGGCTCAAGTTGTCGTTTGAACATAACTTTAATGACATTGTTGTTTTTAGTAGATATAAAGTTCGTTCTTTGGCCCTTTTCCAGCAAATGTACTCACAAGTTTGTTTTTAGTCGCATAGTTATTTATTAGCGTTAGAATTCATGCAGTCAAATCTCGTTATAATGCTGTATGCTTACGGTCAACATTTAAGATTTAAGTCTGTGAAATACAACATTTTACTTATGTTCCATATATGGGGAGAAAAAGATCATTGTTATAATCTAAAAATTCTTTGAGAAACACCAAAGTTAAAACACTATATCGGTCTGTATCACTGTGGAAACCTTTTATAGAGCAACGTAAGTAGTTTGAATATGTTGTCCACCCCTGTAGTACTAAAGATAACCCTGTGTACCCCAAATGTACCCAATTATTTGTTTGTGTGACGTACAAGCTCAGAGAAAAGTAGCAAAACCGTAGATTTTATAAATCACCGATAGTTGTTACCAATTACTCGATAAAATATATATTCGTATTCATTGCGTTTCATTTTTAAGCGAATTGCATAATAAACTATACTTATTTGTGAATAATACTCAACTCGCAACATAAACAACATAACTCGCGAATATTGCTGGGAACAAAATGTAAAAAGCTTTTTTATGAGATCATGGATTGCGGGAATGCGTTTTTTCTCTGACCTTTGCATGATTCCCCCAAAAGTTGCACTCCCCACTTGCCACGGTCATCAAAAGGCACTTTGCTTTATAACGCTTAGATGTATACACAGTGGCCTATTCTTTAAGAAACGAATACTTTGTAATATCACAGAACAACTTATATAGTACTACGACACATACTCGTATTTTATTGAAAACATATGACTGTAGTCTCCGTATTTCCAAGTTTATGACGTCGTCGAAAGCACCACACTAGCTAATATTATACAGAATCAGAGCCAAGTTGTTTCGATGTAACCCGTCGCGGCTAATAAAACGCCAAGTAACGAGATTTCCTTGCATGAATGTTGTTATTTTTTCATTTAATATTTATTGCTTATTTGTTTGAGTAAGTAGACAAGTAGTATTGAAAAATCTATAGTATTATTACTCATTTTTTAATGACAAATCTTTGTACTTTCTACTTAAGTTTCAATTTTAGATTTTCTTCTAATCAATTCTTCTTTTATTATCTTTTTTACATAGTTAGTTTTGGAATGAGAATGATAGTTTTTATTTTAATTTACTTTTGCTTCTAAAATATTTTATTAGATAAACTAATCAACTGTACTTCTTGCAATTAGAGGTCCTAATCTTAGCTATTACTCTATATTTAACTTCGATTTTTTATTATAGTACTAATTCAGTAATTTACTTAGGTGAGGTCTGTTGTTAATTATACTATTTTAATGTTCTTTTTCTCTCTCACAGATGTACAAGACGAACACATCTGATCGCCCGCAAGGCAATCTTCGTTGTTTAATATAGTGATATAAATATAGAGAGTCAGACGAAATGGTTGGGCGCTGTAGGGAATTTCCTTTGTAATTATAAGAAAATAAAGTGTTCTTATATAGTTAGAAAACAATGAAGGTAATGATTTTAAAGTGCGAAAAGTTAGATGCATTAGTAACACGTGTTTGTCCAGTAGACGCATATTCTATTATAATATATTTCAGTTCTTTTCGAAGATACGTTGGTTGTCAAGTTTAAATTTATACGTTTAGTCAATCAAGATATTAACATGATTGTTGAATATTGTTCCTAATTTGTTGTTTTTTGTTAATAACCTTCAAATCGGGGATTTAATGAAAATGTCTAATTAGGCGTTTATTTTGACGTATTGTCTGTGCTATTTATATTGAAAGGTAAGTGATGAATATCTTTACAGTTCTACCTTAAAATAACAGAGTTATCAAAGCAGACTTAAAACAAATAATATTCAATATACCTATAAATTCATTTATAGATTTACAATTAAGTATTATGGTTAATATTTGAAATAATGTTTAACCAAAGGTCCCAATAAACCAGCAGATAAGTCATAATAACTGTTTAATAATATTATATCCAAACAACATTACACGAATAGACTGACGATATCTCTTATTGGTTGAACTTAAATTGGTTAGGAAACCGCTTTTTTAATAACAAGTAAGACTAAATTGTTATACAGCGTCATGACTGGCTCAATCTCAGTGATATTGGATGCCAAAACATTGTAAATAGTTATCAAAAAGCCGCAAAGATGTTTCATATAACTCATCTAGTCGAATCACAAAATCAACGTTTATGTAAGAATCAACTATCCGTCATCTGTTATTAATAAAATATACAAAGTTCTATTTAAGTACAGATGTTACAGCACTGCCAATTATTATAATTAAGTAGAATGAAATATTGTATCTAAGAAGACAAATCTAGTCCTAGACTAATAGTTATAGAATGGTTATAGCTTTATTTCACGTTCTCTATCGCACTTTACATTTTAATTATCATTATTGTTATATAATTGTTACTCTGGGTTAACTTACGCAGTTTCTTAGCACAACTATAATTCAATACCAAACCACAATTTTCCATGTACCATTAATTTGCATTTAAACGCTTTTTACACCAATAGTTAGGATCAGATTATTCAATTCAATGTTGATAACGTGACCGATATTAAATGAATCGAAAACTAATTATAATCCGATAGCCAAGTGGGGAGAAGGTTTCGTCGTACTCTTCGATTTCAATTTGAATTACCTTACTGGTTAGCAGCACTAACATAACAAGAGATTTATAAAAAATAACTATGGAGAAATATTGCATACTTACTTCAATTACTTTCATTCATTCTTTATGAGACCGATAAAATGAAAAAGCATAATAATTCTTAGTACGTTTAGTTTTTTATTATATAGTATTGACCCTGCTTAATTAAAATGAAGCTTAAATAAACTTTTGAATTTAATTTTTTAAAAGTGGGCATGTTTTTGTATTTAAAGCACAATGGTATATACAGCTTGCTCACACAACGGCTGTTTCCAAATCGTTATTTCACTTATGTTCAAATTACCACGGCACAGATAAACTATGTAAATGCGCCGTTTTAAAAATGCAGATACCAAATACATAACGTCTTGTCAATTCGAATTTTAAATAAAAAATTGAAGAAAAAACAATTTACCTTCTTATTAAATACATTCGTACATGCTTGCTTCAATCGCATACTATTGAGAATTCACAAACAATCCATACGTAATATTTTAATTACAATAAAGATCACTTTACGAAAGAAGGAGCGTATTTCTAACATATCCTTGGAGAATTTTACCAGCGGACGGCTTCATATGCATTCGGCCTTAGTCAAGATTTGACTGCATAGAATTAACGACTTTCATCACATTATTGTTATATTAAGACGCGCTTACTTTTGATTGAAATTGATCAATACAAAAAACTATTTAAGCAAATGTCAATTTTAATTCTGTCGGCTAATTAAGCGGCTTACTATCGAATCGGTTGGTAGATAAAACTCTATTGATCAATTGAAATCGACAGTGCGCCAGGCGCTCACGTTGTATATAATTGTTCCTTAACGTTAAAAAAAAGTATAGAAATCTCGTTGACATTCTAAATTTTATTACATTTTGGAGTAAAAAATGAGTTTGTGATCCCCTCGATGAGCTTGGCGGTGGCCGGTTCATCGGCGAGACGTTTTCGTTCCTAGTTTTATAGAATGTTGGTAGGTAATCAAATTTATTGTAAGCATCGTACCTAAGTGGTGATCAACTTCCCTGTGATTGTAAGTTTGGTTGTACTGGACGCCTCACCGAAGTCATCACTGTGTAAATAAAGAGTCATCGAATGATCTGAATGTATGAAGTTGGTTTTATTTTCCTTTATACTTATATAAAAAAACAATAATAAATCTCACGCTTGCTGGACACGGCGTCGTTGTATACGAGGCTATATGATCACGGAAATTCAAATACATCCGTGATCATGGTGCTGAAATATTGGATATTCAAAGATAACAAAAAATATGTTAAAAATCTCGTGAATAATCACGGTAAACCAACTTTGGATCTCACATGTAAACCCACGGCATATCTCGGATCTAGTCACACTAACCGTTAATAGCAGCTAGTTAACAATCTAGAGTTACCCTTGATTCTAAATAAGTCCTATTTTACGGTACTGTAATGTAAGAAGCTAGTGGTCTTATACACTTCTCATCAGAAAAATCGAAACACTTCCGTTTTTATGGTTTCTGTCCTAATTTAACACAAAAGAGTTTAGAATTAATTGGAATTTAGATCATTAAGATTAGGATTTGAAAACCTCATATTATTCACTTAAACGACATTTGACATATATTCCTAAATATACACATTTTTCTGATAATCCTTACAAAACATAAACTTGCAAGGTGTTTCGATTTTTCTGATGACAAGTGTAGTACCTACCTTATAGTAATACATAAGTTAAACCGTTTTGATTTAGTGTCATACCTTCGGATGGTGTGATATGTGAATAGCTATCTGTGCGTTGAGAATCTAGTCCACAATGCACATATTAAACACCGCTCCACGTAAGTTGACAACCATGACACATAAAACAATACTACTACAATATTTTGAAACTGGAATATTATGGTTTCCAGGGAGTTGAATTAAACATGATGAGGTCATACCTGCGTAATAGAACGCAGATTGTGGCTGTCAACGGTGATAGTTCGGTTGTAGGAGCTACTAATATAGGAGTACCTCAAGGTTCTATTCTCGGTCCTGTGCTTATCTTAATCTATGTCAATGACTTGGTGAATTGTCTCTCAGAATGGGCATTTGTTAGTTTGTTTGCGGATGACACCCACGTAGGTATTAAAGACAAATGTAGAGTTCTCGAGCAAAAGACTAAAGAAGCAATAAATAGTCTAAAGGATTGGTTCCATGTAAACGGCATTATACTTAACGCTAATAAAAGTATAGTTATGCACTACCAAGCCAGGAAAGGATTGGAACGGAACTTGACTGTTACAGATAACGTATTTTTGGGCTATAATATTGATCAACCTATCAGTCATTCAGTTCACATAGATAAACTGTGTAAAAAATTAGCCAGTGCAAACTACGCACTATTTAAACTTAAACCTGTAATAGACAAGAAAGCATTAGTCTCAGTTTACTTTGCATACATTCATTCCCTCATAAATTATGCTGTGACAGTTTGGGGAAATGCTTAAGACATAAATCGAGTCCTTAAATGTCAGAAAAGATCAATCAGGATCATAAACGGACTTCGCCAGCGTGCATCGGCTAGAGAATGTTTCGTAGTTAATAAAATTATGACGGTTATATCATTGTATATATTTAGTAGCCTTGTAGAAATACACAAAGAGAAACAGGCACTGTCAAGAAAAATGGACATACACAGCTATAATAAGGAGAGATTAAACCAACCTAGGACGAGACTGGTAAAGGTAAGGAAACAAGGAATATGCAACAAGATAGTTATGTATAATCAATTACCATTAGCAATTACTGAATTTAGCCAAAATCAGTTCAAAAATAAGATCAAGCATTTTTTTGTTTCTAACCCATTTTATTCAATTAACGAGTTCACGGCTATGCGTCTTAATGAATCCTCGTTCTTATATTAGGAAATTTTATATAGATTTACATAATTATCATTTTACTTTAAATTATTTTTAAAATTGCAAGAGAAGCCACCAATTTTTTTTTTATTATTTATTAAGTATTTTAATATTGTACTTATTGTTTTTATAGTATTTTAATGTTGTTGTTGTATTATTATAATATTGTACTGTAAAAATAAATTTTATTTTATGACTGATCATATTATTTTAACGTAATCATAAATTTTTAACGCAATTTGGTTTATGTTATATTTTTAATACGTTAAATTTGACATTTTTACCTACTAATTTTAATAATTTCATTTCTTAATTCATTTCATAGTATTATTTTTAATTTAATTTAATTGTGTTTTTTATATAATGTATGTATTGTAATGATGATGAATCATGGACTTGCCTTGTATAACGTTCCGAGTTATATGGTTAATAAATTATTCTATTCTATTCTACCAATTAAAATTTTAAAAATGAGTAGGTAATACGAGTCAATAAACCAGCGGAATCAAATTTAAAAGGACATCTTATGAATTGTTTTAATATTCTTTTACATTTTTGTCATTTTCTTTAAAGTCAGTACCTACTATATTTGTAACACAAAATGTAACAAGAACAGCTGCAAGCATCGATGTTTTCCTACTAAGAGGCGACTACGAGCTACGTGCTACATTTGCTACGACAGACAGACGCTACGGGCTACGGTGCCTACGATACGGGTGACGCCAACAATTATATGGTAAGTGCACAAAGAACCGGTTCGACAGAAAAAGAACCTGCAACCTGCAACTCTATGGAAATAGGTTTTTATTTTATTTATCAAGTCATAACAAAACGCACTAAGTTTCTTTTTAGATGATCTCGGATATTGCTGATTCTTAAACAATTTTTACACAATTAGTGCATTACGTGCATTGAAAGGCATTTTACCATTGGTCACGGTTGTTGTTGTGTTAGGTAGCAGTAGTTTGACTGTTGTATAAGTATAGCATTATGTAATGCATGAAAAGGTCGGCCTCAGTATATTTAACACATTAGTACAATTTCATACCAACTACTGTTAATGGGTGCACGAGTTTGATAGTACCGAGCGAGTTGGTGTGACATGGTAAAATAGTGTTGAGCTACTAGGTGAACTGCGCCTCAAAAAAGGTAGGTAACACAAAAGTTTTGATGACGACCTCCATGGTCGAGTGGTTAGCGCGCCGGGTCTGGCGTCGCGCCATCTCTCAGGTCCCGGGTTCAATTACGGGTCAGGTCAATTTAGAGAAATCTGTTTTTCTGAATTAATTTCCTGTATGGGTGTTTTTCTATGTTTATGTATACTTATCCGTTATCTAGTTTAACCATATTAACGAGTTTCAATAGAAGCTTACCTTGGGTTACATAATTGATGTGAGCGTAACCAATTTTTTTTTCCCTAGAATAAAAAATGTTTCTCAGACAATGAACAGGATGTAATGTTAAAATAATACTTCAATTCGTAGAAAAACCTTGATGATGCACTCAGAAAAAAGTCTGTACGTTAAGAATAATATTTAAAAATGTAATATGTTGAGAATATACAACCCACTGATGAAAATTGGAAAGGGATAAAATAGAAGTATCCACACCAGCGTGGCCGAGCTGTAACGAGCCTATAGTGTCTTAAAGATACTTTAATCGTACCTCCTTGAATAATGGCTTCCCGTGTGTCGACACCAGGCTTTCTCGGCCCGATACAAAGGGCCCAGCCGCTTCTTAGAACAAAGGCTATCAACACAAAACATTATGGCAGACTAGAACAGTTCTTGTGGAGCTTCTTCCACTAAAATAAGGAATGACTTGCAACTACTCAGTTGATAGGAGCTTAATCGGCTACTTGAAAAATGCTAATGATGGCCTCTTTTAAATCTGGGATGCGATTTTAAAGTAATGAATGTCAAATACGAGGAGCAAGAATAAAAAAAAATAGAAGTACTGGTGACTATTTTTACACTAAATTCTCAAATGAAATGTAAGTAGACGAATGAACAAAAAATTTAAAATTGCAGAATCAACTGTTGGCAATAAGCTTGATGTTTCAGCAGCTAGCGTTCAGTTTGAGATCTGGCAAGTTTGAAAACTTTCGCCATATCATGTCATCGAATGGGGAGATATCTCCTCCGTGCTTCGGAATGCACGTTAGACAGTTTGTCCCTGTTTTTGTCGTAAAATAGCAGTCGTTAAAATCCAACCACTCGCGTTGTGATTGCGTGGTGGTTTATTGCCCTTATGACAATATAATATAACCATAGGTATTCATTTAATCACGTCATCAGTCTATATACGTTCCAATGCTGGGCACAGAGGCCCAGCAGTGGACGTTTATAGACATCAGCATGTGGGGTTATTAGGCCATTTTCCACAACATATTATTATTACTTTTGTTTTGTTTCACTTAGGAGGGTTTACGCATTTTGGTTTCCCATACTATTTTCCAAGTCGAAATTTTTAAAGACCCATAAGCCAATTTTGACGACCTCCTTGGGCGAGTGGTTTGTACACCGGTTTTCATGGTGTCGCAATATCTGAGGCCCCGGGTTCGGTCAGGTCAATTTAGAAATTATTGTTTTTCTAAAATGTCTCGGGTCTGGGTGTTTTCTATTTATAATGAGTAGGTATGTATTTAAGTATTTTAAGTATGTTTATCCGTTGTCTAGTAACCATTTAACGAGTTTCTTCGAAGCTTCTCTTGGACTAGATAATTGGTGTGAGTGTAGGAAAGTTTTAAGTTTAAAACATCTTAGCCTTTCTCAATTTTTTTTTAATTTTAATGGAACTTTGCATGCTAATTTAAAATACAGGTATCTAAAAAGATTTTTTGAAAACATTTAAAAAAAAGTTTTATTTACCTGAGTTATTGCGATTTCAAGTCCTCTATAGAAAGTTTAAAATCGCAATAACTCAGTTAAATAAACGTTATTTAGAAATGTTTTCAACAAACTATTTAGATCTTAATATTTTATGACTGACACTAGCGCGAGTGACCGCCGGAAGGAGCGCGTCAAGCCAATACTTGCCCGTAAATTTTTGTTTTTTTTGTTTTTTAACAGCCAGGTTCTATCTGACATGTAATAAACCTACTTTTAGGTACCCTTAGGACCAATTCAAACATGAGCGGTATTCGCTGCCGCTTTGGGTAGAGCGGCAGCGAATACCCCTTAGATCGATCTAGCCGCGGAACTTTATACTAAATACCTGAGCGAAACCCGCGCGGCAACCGCGCGGTATATACAATTACCCACAGCGAATACCGCTCAGGTTTGAATAGGCCTTTAGACAAAAAATACCCTCTGTATTGCAAGCGTATAATACTTTTGAGATATTTGTAAAAATGTCTTAAGAGGGTTTACTAATTTCGGTTTCCCATACAAACTTCCAAGTCGAAATTTTTAAAAACCGATAAACCGATTTTAATGAAACTTTGTATGCTAAAAATAAAATACAGAGATCTAAATAGTTTGTTGAAAACATTTTTAAAAAACGTTTATTTGACTGTGTTATTGCGATTTTAAGTTCACTATAGAAAGTTTAAAATAGCAATAACTCAATTAACTAAACGTTTTTTAAAAATGTTTTCAACTATTTAGATCCCAGTATTTTACTTAAGTACGCAAAGTTTCATTACAATTGGCTTATTAGTTTTTAAAAATTTCGACTTGAAAGTTTGTATGGGAAACCTAAATGCGTAAACCCTCTTAACATTCATCGGATGTTTTTTTTATTATTTAGTTTTAGGGCTATCATGACGAAGTTGTTGACATCGATAAAGACGCCTTTAACTTTTAATACAAGAGTAAGTACACACATACATACATACATACATACAATCACGACTATTGTCCCCTAATATTAAGTTTAATCATGACTAGGCAATGAGGACCGCAAAATTCACCAATTAGCAACTGCACATGTGCTCAGCGTGATACGTGGTGAGCCCATCGCCGCTCTATGCTGTTGGATATATGTGCAGACTTTAGTCTTCTTTAGCCGTCAGTCGCCTTTTACGACACCCAAGGGAAGAGAGGGGGTGGTAGTATTCTTGATTCTTTTTTTGATAATTTGTTTCTTGACCATGGATACAGTCCTTCAGCCGAAATAATAGAGTTAATTTATTATGCTTTAAAATATGATAATGAGTGATGATATTATGCTAAATGATATTCCCCCAAATCCCTTGACTTCCAGTAAAGATGTGGGACTTTACTGAATCTCACACGGACTTCTTGAGAGAATTTGAAAAGTGATGTTGCACTGTTTTGTTTTATTTGCCAACACTCATGCACGTTCACGAACACTTAACGGTTAATAATCTACCATTATTTCACATTAATATTCGACAAAACACACATTTTAGAAAATAAGACAAAACTACAGACATGACGCTTCACTTTCCCGCCAAGAAGTCCGTAGTATTTTTGAGCGGCAGAGCCGCTACGCCGAAAATATTTGTATTGATATTCCGCAGGTCACCCACATCTTAAGAAAGGAAAGTAAAGTAAAGTAAATTTTTAACACAAGGGCGTGATTGTTTTGTACATTTCGCAGAAGCAAAACATTGCCCTAACCAAATTACTAGGTCTGAAACTTCAAAGCAGAATTGTTCTAATTTTAAATATCAATAATTATGATTGATTTTGCTTTGAAGTTCATTAAGAGACTTATGCCAGTTTTTGCGATCGCGCGGCACCCCTTTAATCTAAATAACAGATTCAACTCAAATGGATAACAGTTGTGCCAATCTAACAACAAAAAAATAATAAAATAATTATTTTAATTTTTAATTTTTTTTAAATAATAATTTTGAATCATAAACAAATCATCCGTTCCCGAAACTTTATTGACAGAATGTAAATCGTCTTGGCGAAAATAGCTCAACATTCACTTAATCCAAAGATGCTATCATAGTTTTCCTTTAAAGTCAGGATAAAATATAACACCATAATTAGTTTATTTTTCCTATATTATTATTATATTATTATCGTAATTAATGGCTATCGCGTTTAGCATTAAGCCAGTTTCAAGTGTTTCAATATTTTTAAGTACTTATATTTAGTATTGTACGGTAGATTGAAATAAAATTGAGCCTCACAACACGTGTTGTTGCTAAAAGAACACGGGAGAAACTCCTTTTTCCTATAACAGTAACGGTTGTCAGCTCTTTCTGTAACTGTTGTCTGTGGGTCTGTAGTTGTCCGATTTGTTATTTTTAGTTTAATGCAACTCATGTGTAGTCTCGATTATTGGCTTCTTTAATAATATGTGTTGTGTATGATTAATTGAAACAAAAGTGGTATAAGAACACGGGAGAAACTCCTTTTTCCTATAACAGTAACGGTTGTCAGCTCTTTCTGTAACTGTTTTCTGTGGGTCTGTAGTTGTCCGATTTGTTATTTTTAGTTTAATGCAACTCATGTGTAGTCTCGATTATTGGCTTCTTTAGTAATATGTGTTGTGGATGATTAATTGAAACAAAAGTGGTATAAAACATGATTAGCTATTTGTTTAAATGTTGCCGAAAAACATCAAAAAAACATTGTCCAACCGCAAACTTAAAATTGTTATTTTTTCACTTTTTCTCACATAACTTGAATTTGTAGGTCTAACCATGCCGTCCTCCCGGGGTAAATAAAAAAACTGACTTTAGACCAATAAACAGTAATATAATAGATTACATTTTGCTATCAAGATCTTATACAAGCAAACAATTTTATACAAGCTAACTCATTGTCAGGTTTTCAAATGTATGGGCTGTGGGCATTGTCTTTTGCGCAGATTAAAAAAAATCAAAATCAAAATATCTTTATTGATAACTACTCGTAGTTTTTACAATGTGTCTTCTGTTAAGATTGAAAAATCCTGTCGTAGAAGAGACCCCTCTTAACTGTATCTTAAAATTGCTGTAGGTATTTACATAGGTAGGTACTTATAGATTATTAATTTATTAACTAAAAACAAAAGTACATGTTTAGATTGGATAGAGCGACGATATTGTTTAATAATAATTGGTAGTGCATCTTACCCGGAATGTCAGACAGAATCAGCAGTTTCGAAGCCTGCACATGGAAATGTTTTAAACACTTTATCAAAAAAATAAAGAAGGACCCGACTGTATTACACAGCCATTTTTCAAAGCACGGTGACGTAAATAAGGTCAAGTAGACAGTGGAAGCGTCCACAAAACCGTTTACAGTGTGGCTCATGACATCACAATGAAATGGTGTCAATGTTGTAAAGGAAACAAAAGAGCGGTGTTTTGTTACATTTTGTTTGGATTCGTGCAAAGGAGGTAAAAATAACAACGACGCAGTGTATGCTACACAGTATGATGTGGCTAAGACAACAATTTCGTCGATGGCTTTGAAATTATGGAAGTCGATAAGAGGTTTATGGCATAAAAGCATCATCATCACCGGGTACTGGCAATGATGCATGACTTACTGCCAGTTATACATAACTGCCACTATACTTTTCGAGAAGTATAATGTATATTTAAAACTGCATTGCTTGCTTTTTTAATTATTTGTAAAGTTATTTTTTCTCTAATTTACTATTCGCGAATGTTTAAAAGAATAAGCGTGGCCACTAAGATGAGATGGCCATGGCATGGCCATGAGTAGAGCTCAATATTCGCTCAATATTAAGGCAAAAACTACCGTCCCTAAACCCAACAGTGGGATGTCGTTGTGAGAGTTTATGGATAATGACGTTAATCGATAGACAAGCAATCGAGTAACAGTTTCTGTGGTCTAGTGGTTTAGACCACCAATCTAATACACAGAGGTTCCGGGTTCGATTCCCAGCAGTCCCAACAGATGGTACATGTTTGTACTCGGTTTGGTTGGTGGTAGGGCTTGTTATTCCGCCTGGCTAGCTACGACCATCTTATATAAATATATCGCCATAACATCAATGTATGTAGCATTATTGTGTTTCGGCAGCTAGAGATAAGTTAGCCAGTTCCTCAGTTGTTGGAGATTTCGGGTGAAGTGCGCTTCCATCTTCGGTCTTATCGTCACTTTTGCAGCCGATCAAGTACTGTGTACGGGTGGGTGGGATCGTCTCAGGACGCCGATCACGTCCACTGTGCGGCATTGACTTTCTTAGCGTTTGTTTTGAAATGACGTCCGTGGTACGTGGTATAAATTTTACGTGATTTTGCGCTTTAAAATAGTCGGCTATTAAAGTGTTAACATCAGTTTTCTTTTTATTTAAATGTAAAAAGGAGGCTAACGAGTAGGCGACCTGATGGAAAGTAATCACCGCCGCCCATGGACACTTTCAAAACCAAAAGATTCGAAGATGCGTTATCACCTTGAGGAAGGATCTTAGAAGTAGGGTCTTTGAGAAAGAAGTAGGAATTATGTGAGGGCGAGGGGAGAGAGATGTGCCTTCGGTAATTTCACTCACCGGAAGAAACAAAAGAGCAACGAGTGCCATTGTTTCACGCCAATATTTCATGAGCGGGTGGTATTACGCCGGGCGAGCCGGCCCAATTCGGATGCAACGCAGCGTGGCTCTACCACTCAGACAGTGTCACTCAATTAGCGCGACCCAGGGGTCACGTGTAGGGTCTCAAGGGTATAATGAATTTTAAATGTGTTTTATTCAAATGCCCCCTTTGTTTTTGTTTTTCTCAAATGCCTAAAAGCAAATGCTCCACTTCAGATGGAAGATCGTTGACTGCGGCTGCATACCAATAAGATAACTTCGGGGTACAGTCGCATCGATATTTGTGAGTCAACGAGTATTATCGTGGCGTACAGTCGCATCGATATCGAGTCAACGAGTATTTTCGATTCGTGTTAGATTTGAGAATTGTCTTACAAAACATTAATAATATTGTATTAACTATAAATACAATAAAATGACAATTTTTTTAGCTATTTAATTTCATTTTGTAAATTCTAGAATCTCAAGTAGTTGCCAGATGGGTGATCTAGTTAAAATATTTCGAGATTTGAAAGGCACGTTAAGGCGTTGTTACTAATTATTGTCACGGAATTGCCTCTTCTGTGATTATTGTCGTAAGATCAGGCTTTGGAACATACCAACCCACATTAGGCAGTACGTTTGTAACCCACCCATTTAGTAATCACTAGCGTCCCGCCTGCGACTTCATCCACTTGGACCCCGTACCCCGTGAAGAATTTCCAATTTTTTTTCGTTAATACCTTGCTAACCGCAACAAAAAAAGATTTAGCAAAATAGGTGAAGCCGTTCTAAAGTGATGCACGAACATACATTCGTAGCAATTAATTTTTATTCAAATGTGCGTAGGTAGAATGAACCCAACAGTCGGACAAATGATGAATGTAAGATACAATTTTGCTAAAACATACTACATTATCAACCCAAACATCGCGATAAACTTCGAACCGGTTCAGATAATAAAAGACTTCTGAGACCGCATTATAAATTGATGAAAAGCAAACGCTAGAAGTCGTTCAAACAAATCCGCAGCTGTATTTCGTACTGCCCTAGAAATTTCCACATTAAGTATTTCTCCCCACAAGGATGATTAAACAACAATGAAAACAGAAACGGGGCTTCTGAAAAAGTTTCCGTCTGCCTTATTAGATTTGCCCTGTGGAGAATCCCCTGATGAAATTATATCCAGCAGTGGGGATAAAAAATGAATTTCACGATTCCAAAGCCGTGCCACCGCCGCTTAATTCTTTGCAATTTTAAGTTTTAATTTGTGCAGAAAGACGGCTTATTTTAAAGAGATGAAAAACTGCCGACAGTTAAGAGATTTTTTCTCATCCAATGCGATGCTTTAACGGCTGCATTCCTTTTTTGCTATTTGAGGTTGTTACATTTCAAAGTACCGGCAGTGGAGCCAGCGTTTTAACTGAACAAGTGCCTATCATTATTTTTAAATGGTCCTTTACAATATTCAAAAAATGCGACAAAATCAAGGCATTGTTGAGAAATGTAAGATTGGGAAAGAGGGAAAGTAGATATACTGTAATGGCGTTGGGACGGAGACCCGAAATGAAACAATGTCTAGCGTTGAATCAATAATCTTTATCCTCTAGTGTATCATCTTAAATACTAATTAACATCACATCTATACGTGATTAGAGGAAGGACGCCTTGTCAATCAGGAAGACCTTAATTATCACGTACTATTGAGTACGTGCTGATAGTGTAATTCACTATATCACACCTCCCCTGAAAAGGCTAGGCATCCCTTCCCTGAAAAGTAAACTCTTATTTTCTAAATATCTTAGTCCTATTCTTATGAACTATATATTCTTTATTATTCTTTAATATTTTTACATTAGTACCTAGCTCTTCTAAAACTTCAAATGGACCTAAATACAAGTCATTCAATTTATTATAATTTTCATTCCTAAACAAGAGTAGATCACCTTTTTTGTAGTGTACTTCCTTACAATCTAAATCATAATTAGTTTTTCTACTTTGTTTTGATATTAATAAGTTGTTCCTGGCATCATTATGAGCTTTTTGCAATCTAAATTTTAACTCCGATGGATAATTGTCGTATACATATAAGGGATCAACTTTACTAACTAAATTACTAGGTACGTTACATGTTTTCCCAAAAACTAGTTCATAAGGGGAGTATTTGGTACTAGTATTTACAGAATTATTATAAGCAAAGCACCAATATGGTATCCAGGTACTCCAATTTGCCGACTGATTCTGTGTTTGTATTCTCAAGTAACATCCGAGATGTTTGTGCCAGTTTTCTAGCGAACCTATACTCTCATGATGATAGGGTGTTGAATTTAACTTATCAATATTTAGCAATTTACATACTGTTTCTAACGTGGAATTAATAAATTCCGTTCCACAGTCAGTCGCAATAACCCTGGGAGTACCATATCGTAAAATAAAATTTTCAGTAAAAACCCTAGCAACAGTTTCAGCTGACTTATCAAGTATTGGGTAAGCTTCTACAAACTTTGTCAATTCGCATTGTATTGTTAATATGTATTTATTACCCAAATTATCGACCTCCAACGGCCCCACAATATCTAAATATAATTTTTCAAAAGAAGTAGATGCTGTAGTGGTTATTACCATTTTCTCTTTATTATTTTTATTACAAAATTTCTGCTTTTGGCAATCTTTACAGCGAGTCACATATTCAGTTATGTCTTTTTGCATATTACTCCAAAAATATTTTTTTCGAATATTCTTAGTCATTTTATTTATGCCTACATGACCACTTGTCGGCAATAAATGATAATCATTTAGTATAACACGTATCAAGTCTTTATTTGTAACATGTTCAACTTGGTTATTAATAATACATAACCGCGGTAATTCTTTATGTTTCATGAAAGTTTGGGTCAAAATTTTAATAAACTTTTTTAAACCCATTTTTAATCACAACGACTTCTACAATATTATATTTTTTACATAATGCACTCAGTTCTCCTATCGTTGCGTCTCGGCGCGCCTCCGTTAGTAGAGATTCCTGATTTATGTAAATAGTAGAGTCACTAAATAACATATCACCCGTCTGTGAGACGTATCTTTTCTTTTTCCTCAACTTCACGAAGTTTTCATACGAACAAATATCTAACCTTACATCATTTTGTGATTTCTGCATAATATCTACCACTCTTGGTTGCCTATGATCAACAGGGGGCTCAACCCTGCTACTTCCAGAGGTAGCGGGTTCATTATTTTGCTCCATGGTTCTTTTCATTGAACGGGTTAATACCCCCAAAAAATTTGAATTTAGATTTTTTAACTCGTCTGATGTTATAATGACTCTCGATAAGGCATCTGCCGTTACATTTTCGGAACCTTTTATGTATTCAATATCGAAATCATATTCTTCTAAACAAAGTCTAAACTTAGTTAAACGGCTACTAGGATCTTTTATGCTAAATAAATGAACCAATGGTCTATGATCTGTTAATATTTTAAATTTTCGTCCGTATAAATATGGTCGAAAATGTTTTATAGCCCACACTACCCCTAATAACTCTTTATGAATGGTTGGGTAGTTTATTTCTGAACTGTTTAATTGTCTGCTTGCATAAGCTACGGGCTTATTATTTCCATTTGATAATACAGCCCCCAAGGCTACCCCTGACGCATCGGTTTGCAACCGGAAAACATTATCTTTTCCGAAATCTGGATAATCTAAGACAGGAAATGAACTAAGTGACTTTTTTAAGGTCTGAAATGCCACGTCACATTCTTCCGTCCACTGAAACTCGACATGTTTCTTACAAAGACGGTTTAGTGGGTACACTATTGTGGCAAAGTTTTTTATGAATTTTCTATAAAAGTTCGCAAAAGCCACAAAACGACGAATCTCATTTACATTTTTAGGTACTGGGAACTTTTCCAAGACCTCGATTTTACTGTTGTCTGGCAACACCCCGTTTGGCGTAATAACATGCCCTAAATAATTAATTTCTTTCCTCAAAAATTCGCACTTACAAGGGTTTAGTTTTAAATTAACTGACCTAAACCTCTCAAATACACTCATTAAATTTGTATTATGCTGCGATAGGCTTTTCCCGAAAACTATTACGTCATCGAGATATAGAAAACATATCTCGTAATTTAAACCCGATAGAGCCATAGACATAAGTTTAGAAAATACGCTAGGACTCGTTTTGAGACCCATAGGTAATCTTTTCAGTTGATATTGCTTATCAGCTGTAAAAGAAGTGAATTTCCTATATTCTGGTGATAACCCTAGCTGGTAATAACTAGACCTGAGGTCTAAATGAGAATAGTATAAGCATCCCGAAAGTGAGTCAATAATTTCTTGTATATTTGGTAACGGGAACTTTTCTTCTACTATTTTTTTATTTAAAAGTCTATAATCTATTACGATTCTCCACTTTTTTTCACCGCTACTGTCAGCTTTTTTCGGAAGTAATAATAATGGAGAAGACCATTCGCTGGTACCCTCTTCGATAATATCTTCTTCTAACAATTTACCTACCTGTTTTATTAACTCAGCCTTCTGAGCGTGCGGTATTCTATACGGTTTGACATAAACAGGAGACGCGTCATTTTGCAGTTTAATGTTGTACTCGTATAAGTTTGTAACGGATAGCTTATCACCCGGCATATGAAAGATATCTGCATATTTTGCACATATTTTCTCAATAGACCGTCTCTCTTCATCACCAAGATATGTTTTTAATTTAAGAAAATCGAATAGTTGTTTAACCCTCTCGACAGATTTTCCGTTTTCCTTATCAAAAGAGCATACGAAATAATCCGAGTATTTTCTAATTTTCGGGCTAAAGTTATTTAATTTTACATCTTCTTCCCGTGTGTTTAAAAATCGCACCGGAATCTTTTTCCCGTCTCCTACTACCACGGCGCCTGCTACAAATACGCCTGCAATAACTTCCTCCGCTAAAATGACACATTCGCCCTTTATCTCTGACGAAACATATTTTACGACCTCACATCTCCCTGGAATAGTCGTTATTATGTTTTTACCTAAGCCTAATTCTAGACTTATCTTATCCTGTAATGTAACCAGCTTATTTTCATAGTTAATTTTACAACTATATTTTAATAAAAAATCTTCTCCTAAAATTCCATCATTTTTACAGTGGAAGTTGCTAAACACATAAAACTTATGCCTAAAATTATAATTGTTAACACATAAGTCTAGATAAACATAACCTATTGATACTAAATCCCCACATACTCCTTTAATCTTAATTTCATCCCTTACTAGCTTTGCGTCGCGGGACACGCTACGGAGTTTATTTAACCAATCTAACTTTAAAATTGAAATGCTTGCTCCTGTGTCTACTAATAGAGAAATTTGAGTTTGACTACAAGTAAAACAAACGTAATTACCACTACCATAACTACAAATATCTACCTCAGCGCTATTCAGAACGAAAAAAATCATCGCTATGATGTTCGTTCTGACGTATACTCTGACGTTCACTTTCGTTCTCGTCATTAGACTGTTCTGCTGAGTCAACTAAGAAATGTACATTCCTACGTTTATTATGAGGTGACGTAAACCTGGTGTTGCGCTGACCCTGAAACCTATTCGAGTTATAGTAGGCACGACCCCGACCTTGCTGACTCGTCGCGTTGTTGTTACGTGACTTATTATATTGTTGATGATAGTTTTTATTTATCTTTTCAAATCGCTGGTTCGAAACATAGTTAACATAATTGTTTATTGGTGGTTTCACTACCGAGTCTTCTTGTTCTAAGGCTATAGTTATTGCCTGCCTAACTGTGCTTACGGACCTAGACGTAACTATAATGCTTGTACGAGCATTGTTTAGGCCGTCAGCGAAACGCTTGATAGCCATTTTTTCATTAATCGGCTTTAATAAATTATATGCCGACTCGTCTCCATTAGCCTGTGCTGTACTTAAATCGTTGGACATTTTTTCGATTTCACTACCAAACACTTCTATGGTCTTGTTTCCTTGCCTACATCGTAGCATTCGGTCTAAAATGGCTGTGTATGATTTAATCGGAATTAAAACATTTTTTATATCTTTTATTAGGTCTGCCACAGACACATAAGACTTATTAATTTTTGTTTTAGCACTGCTAGAAAGACGAGTTTTTAAAACAAAATTGATTAACAGAGGCTGGTCCTCGTTTCTAAGGGTACTACTATAATACTCTATTCCGTCTATTAGTTGGTTAATTTGCGTTTCGTCGCAATCTACTACTGGGAGGAGCGTGAGCGCGACTTTTAGATCGAACGTGGCCATGGTTGTGATCGTTTCTGAATGATGCGGGTTAACGAGTGACTCGATTTCCTCAAAATTACATAAAAACTTTGACGATATTGCTTTTGTTATTTGTAATTCTACAGCATCTATCCCTTTTTTACATAAGTCTGCAGATATTTGTTCAAAAATATTTTTAATTTCCTTTGCTCTTAAAAACTTATTCTGCCCCTGAGCGGAATAACGTTTGTCCTTACTTAATTTAATAATAGAGTCTCTAATAGCCTTAAGCTCACTCAAGAGTTCTGACAGGTTTGCCATGAACACACTTTAGAAAAAAAAAATCACTCACACACACACACATAGATTCTTGGTAGCATAGTTATATTAATTCGTGCTGGCTTACACGTTCTGTGCTGGTCCAATTGCCCGTCGAACCGCTCTGCGTTCTACCTCTTCTAATAGTCGTGCGTTGAAGTAACGTAGCAGCCTAAGTACTATATAGCCCGCTAGTACAACGACGATGGTCAGTAAAAAGATCTCTGAAAGTTGCATCCCAACGGCCAAGGGAGTTGATGCTGCCGCCGATTGAGTTGGTGATTGACTGACAATAATATTGTCTTTAGATTGTGGGTTTCCCATAGTTAAACAATTTTGGCTTACAGTTTTTCTTCTTATTTCCTTCGTCCTTCTTGTAGGCCCGTGTAGCACTATTTTCCTGATATTTTGTAGACTTCAACTAGCGATTTCGCGGCGCGGACTTGTGACACCATGTCACGGTCGCCATGTAATGGCGTTGGGACGGAGACCCGAAATGAAACAATGTCTAGCGTTGAATCAATAATCTTTATCCTCTAGTGTATCATCTTAAATACTAATTAACATCACATCTATACGTGACTAGAGGAAGGACGCCTTGTCAATCAGGAAGACCTTAATTATCACGTACTATTGAGTACGTGCTGATAGTGTAATTCACTATATCACAATACGTCTAACTCTTAAATGGGTATATCTTAAGTTCCTATCAGTTGAGGTTTACAAACAAATTGTTTTTTTTATGTCAATTCATAAAGAACCCTCCATATTAAGAACTAAGAACACCAAGAATAACGTTGGTCCCTGATACATTTTGCAATTCAATCTCGCTTCATTCGTCTAATGGGCGTGACTCAGATAATAATCCAATTACGATTTGCTGAAATAGAAGGCCGGTAAGGGGCTGGCAAAAAAAACTAAGATCAGCACTTGTATTTAAATTTACACTAGTTTATTATTATTGAGGTTATTGGAGCTGTGTGTGTGGCGGCTCATTAAAAGAACTACTAACTCATCTCTTTCATTGGGTGTCGTAAAAGGCGACTAACGGACTAAAGACTGCACATACATTCTACAGCATAGAGCGGCGATGGGCTCACCATCTACCATCACGCTGAACACTACAGCTGTTGTTATTTGGTGAAAAGTGGACTTTGACAGTATACTACTTTTGAAGTCCTCAGCCTAGTTTCTGACTAACCCTTCGGGAGTAATAGTCGTAATTGTAGGTAGAAAATATAAATTAGAAATTAAATGTTAATATATACTAAAACGGTGCCTACTGGCATTACCAATTAAATTCCAGTGGTCCGGACAGGAGATGCATGCAAATCTGCAGAGAGCATTGGTTCGAGTTTGCGTCGATAGAATGAGAAAATCAAAGTTAGAAATTAACTTTAATTTCTCATTACTCGCGTAACTACTCACATAAATTTGATAAATTATTATTTTATTTTATCCTGAAGAAAAATTGTTTCATATTTCTATGTTGTTTATTTAATTTTCAATCCTACTCACAAGTTAAAATGTTGCTTTTTAGCGGCAACCCTCGTATAATATTTCGTTTGCATTATCATCACTTGGGAAATAAGATCGTCCGACCTAAATTACTTTAAGTACTAGATTGAGTAAAAACACACTTTCTGCTATTACTTGTTCAGATGAATGCTGTGATTAATCCAATGTGTGATTGAATGTGTCGTATGGCAAACGTAGTGTATGCTATATGCTGCGCCCCTGATAGCGCTGGTGGTGATAAGGCCCTAAATACCCTTAGCTACCACGCAGTACTGACACCCAGACAAGTATGATATGCACCGCGTCCGTCACGCCACGCCACGTGTTTCCGTGTCGAACTCCAATCAAATAGCTAGTTTTTAGCTAGCCCGCCCTGGTTCCAAATTAAACCAATGTTCTAACCACTGTTTCATACTTAACTACTAATTATTACGGTCCGCCAAATCAGTTACTGTGCCGCCACATCAAAATTACAAATTCAATTCTTTTCACGTGCCCGCACGATAACAAAGTCACACTGACAGCCGATCTGTCACAGATATTTAAAAATACAGTGGATGCGTTCGGATATGGTAGTTTTATTCGAAACACACCCCTGCCCCGATCGGAAGGCTCCAACCGCTAGCTCAATCAATTGGGTAAGGAGAGAGAGTTGCTATGGCTCGTCGCGGAATCGAACCGCTGACCAACGCCTGTGGAGTCCCATACTCGCCAACTAACAACTTTACAATGCGGCCCTGGCGCCAAACAAGGAGGGCAAGTTAGCCTCCTTCAACAATATACTAAATCTCATTAGCCAAATTAAAATAATATTAAATTATCTTATTTACCAAAGCTTATTTTCTAAAATATATAAACATCATTTAGATAGGTAGCTGTACCCTTGCCATTTGTGCCATTATCAGAGCGTATAAGTGAAGGCAGACCCTTACGCGACACGAAAAAACGCGATGACGAAGGCGTCCCTGGACAACGAAGAAACTCCCAAGAGGACGGCCTTAGTAGCCAGGCACACAAAACACAAAATATTTACCTTCAAACCCGGGCGTTGCGAAGGGTTGTCGGTTTTACCGAGAAAAGTCCAGCAAAACCCGTTGTGTGCGACCCCCAAGAATGGACGAGACTGAGTGACTCGGTCCCAAGGCAGATCCCCGTCTGCGGCTGCATGAGTGAAGACGTCACCCTGTAAAATAAATTAACACCGGAAGAGCACTACACAAAATATGGCTCTGCCAATAACAATATTCAAAATTGCAAATTAGGTTACCTAGTAACACACCCAACAGACGTCAACCGTGACGTACTGACCTAATGAAAGGCCTCACACTCCTCAGGGTCAGGGGCCACCATACAGACCATGGGAGGTTTCTCAATTTTCCAAAACTTGTGCATAGTTTTGGTAAGAGACACAAAAACATAAGCATCAAGCACTGACAAATTTCGACGGTTGAAAGCCAGACCTGGGTAGCCAAGTGGTTAAGGCAGCCGCCCGGAATGCGGAAGGTGCGTGGTTCGATTCCCGCCTGAGGTTGTCGTCTTTTTTCAGTGTTTAAAATTTTACTTAAGTATATTTAAGCGTTAATAAAAAGCTAAAATATAAAACATCAAGAGACACAAACATAATGACTCTAGAGTCATGCGGAGTCGAGTCGTCAAACTGTGTATATAATAGAAAAACAAAAATAGTTGGCACTGCCATCAGTGAACAGCGACCCAGAGCTGTCTGGGTGCCTAGAAGGATCCGTCCTAGTACACCCGAGCCCAAGAGTAGGTCAACTAGGGCCGGATGACAAAGTGTGGGTCAGCCCGATCTAGACCATGTACATTTTACCTTTATCCCTGAGGGCGAATCGGTAAAAGGCTGTTCGCCTACAATGATATTCATTACCGTTGCCGAAATTGAAATCCTCAACGTAGATATATGTACCGATGAGAGGGTGACTTGGATTTGCTCCGTCAAACCCCTGACTTGCCTGCCACCAAACAGTATCGGCACAAAATTTCAAATTTCAAATTTCCTTTAAATTTCCCAAACACGGCCGCCGCAGTAGAAAGCAAAACCGTCCGTGGTTTTGCTCTCTCAAAGGGGCAGGCTAGCTATGGCCTGCCCGGGTCCTCCATCCCCAAAGAAAACCCCCGACTAGTGGTAGGGCAGGTGAGTGCACATAACCATACTAGACGGGGTGTATCCCGCTGTTCTACCATATTGATGGTATGGCGGGTGGTACCTCAGCCGTGGGTACTCGTAGAGCGACGGCGAGAACCGCTGCGGCACCGCTCGGTCGCGCTGCTTCACGCTAGCGCGCACAGAGCTCGGGCACAGCTCGGTCGCCCCCCACCCGCCCGTGTGATACCCAACTCGCACACGGACCGGCCGCATGGTAACCTGCAGGCGCGGGCCCTCCATGGGTCTGCACACCAGTGCATGGTTCACCTTCCGGTGTGGGGGCGCACCTCGCGCATGACTGGGCCTCCAGTTCGCTGGGGGTGTGCTCCGACCTGGAGCGCTCCTGCCCATGTAGCACCGCCACCGCTGTTGTGTGGTCGGTGATGCCGCTCTTGACCTGTTAACACAACAATAATAAATGGTGTGGTCCACATGCACTGCAGCGCTGGGGCCTATAGCCAAAGCGAAGGCCGCTACGCTTTGCCATACGCCGCCTCTTAATTACTGGCAGCCCTTGTCGGTCCTGGCACCGCGCCAGAGCATGGCCCGTTTGGCCACACTGTGTGCAAGCCGGGTCTATACCGGCCGCTGCTGCCAGCGCCGCCAGCCGCGCCTTAATGTGTCCTTGCTGCGGCTGTACAGTGGGGTTCGTCTGGCGCCCCGTAGAGGTACCGTACCTATAGGCCTGCGTCCCTGATGACGGCAGGTCAGGCTGGGAGGTCGCTACAAACCCAGCCTCATCGTCGAGGAACTTTAAAAGTTTCTCCAATCCGGGCAGAGTAGTCCCCTCTTTCGCTGCCGCTTCTGCTCAAACCGGGAGCGAATGTCCGTTGGCAGCTTATCTAACACAATGTGCACCAGTAGGAGCGACCACTCATCTACTGGCAACCCTAGCGTTCGCAACACATTACACGCAACTGTGACTGGCGTCAACAGCTGCGTTAAGTCCGTCCAGTTAGCTCCCCTATGTAGCGCTAACAATTGACGCGCATGTGCATCTACCAACAACCGGACATTTTGATATCTGTTAGTGAGCAGCTTCCACGCTGTCACATATATGTCATCCGTGACCTTCAAATGCTGGACGAGCGCCTTAGCCTCGCCCTGCAGCGTAGACAAAAGCTACGCCATTTTTTGCCCCCGTGACAAATCTGCGGGGTAAACATATTTTCATAGGCGACCCATTCTTCCACAGCGCTACCAAAACTTCCTAACTGTAGGGTAGGAAGCCTACCAGGTATCGTGGGCCCTCCCATTGGTGGTGGTGTGGATGGTTTGATATCCCCAATCCGTCGCCTTTTAATGTCGCAGGTCGCTTGGACGACATTATCGTGATTTCCATTATTTGCGCAAAATCATTTTCATATACCGACCATACCTTTTTGTTGGACGGTGGAGCAGTCTCCGACAAAACCACCATGGCCGTCTCAACCGAAGACACCCGCTGCCGCAGCTGCTCTGCTCGCTCCAGAATGACGTCGTCTTGGTCCCTCCGAGACAGCAGACCTTGCGTGTTCACGAACCAGCGCAGCTGCGTCGCCAAGACTTTCTCCGCCATTGCGTTTTTATCAAGAAACTAATAATAGAGGGGTGAGATTCTATGTCCAACAATAGCACAAGGCAGGGTAATGTTCCCTACACACCCTTTAATTACAATGTAGCAACAACCAAAGTTAATAAGTACAAAAAAACTTAAACGGGTTTGCAACGCGCACAAGCAAACAAGCAACAACAAGCGCACTAACAAATAGAATGTGCAATTATTATTACATAAACCGTTATGCAAAACCAACCAAATTTCAATCAATGTAATAACTAAATAAATCTAAAATGGGTTTTCAAAAATAAAGGCACCATAAACCAAACAAGATAAGCTTTCATTATTGCATAAACCGTTATGTAATAATCCAACAAATTATTAAGCAATGTAAGTAAAAACTAAATTGCAAATAATGTAACAAAAAATAAAAACTCCAACGGGTTTCAAAGAAAAAACAATAAACAAAATAACTGTTAATCAATATAACATATGCCGCTATGTAAATTAAAACAAATCTAAACGGTTCCAAATAAACCAGAATAAGCAAAATAAATGTTCAACTAATATTACACAATGATAAACAGGTAAATCGAACTTGAATTGATATCCAAATAAATAATAAAAAAAATAGAAATGTTAATTAATGTCATATACGCCACTATGTAAACAAACAATGTATAATGCAACTACAACATTGATATGTGACTACAATATGATTATGCCAAATGAAATGTTCAACAAATATTACATAGACCGCCATGCAATCAAATCATTTAACAAATAAATGTTACAAATAAATGGAACTCAAATAGATTTCCAACGAAACCACAATACAAATAAATGTTAATTAATATTACATAGCCGCCATGTAAACAATGTGACAAATAAATCAACCCTAGTTGTTTCCAAAGAAACCACAATAAACATTGAATGTTCAATTAATATTACATAATTATGTCACTATGTAAACAAACAATGTAAAAAATAAATCAACTACTTAGCATAGCCGCTATGCATCCAAACTACAGATAGTGTAAATCAACTACCTACAATATTTAAATCTGTTTTCGAAATTAAAACAACAAACCAAATCAAAAGTACAACAATTCCCAATGCTGGGCCTACCATTTTAAAACAGACTTTAACTTTAAAATTAATAAAATTAAGTTTGCAAAACAAATACTTACAAGCAAATCAAAATCGCGGTCGTTCGGCTGGTGATCTTTTAGTGTATCTTACTTACCGATGGGCAGAGGCAGTCGAGAGTAAAGGGGAGGCACTGGTAGTTAGCTTGGACGTAGCGAAAGCCTTCGACAGGGTATGGCACAGGGCTCTTCTCTCTAAACTTCCATCATAAGGGCTTCCTGAGAAATTGTGTTCATGGATTGCCAGCTTTCTCACTGGGCGTAGCATCAGAGTCGCAGTCGACGGTTCGTGCTCCGACATGAAGCCCGTGAATGCTGGAGTCCCGCAGGGGTGTGTGTTGTCCCCTACTCTATTTCTTCTGCATATCAATGACATGCTGCATAACAACAGCATTTATTGCTATGCAGACGACAGTACTGGGGATACGCTCTACACCGGGCGAGCTAATATTTCTCTGGAAAGCGTCATCGAGAGCCGGAATAAACTTGTGACTGACACCGAGAACATGTTAAGTCATGTCTCGGATTGGGGCCGACATAACCTAGTCCGCTTTAACCCCTCCAAAACACAAGTTTGCGCATTTACCGCGAAAAAACATCCCTTCGTCGTACCTCTGAACTTTGAGGGAGCTCCCCTTGATACCAATCCGACTATTGGAATCCTTGGCGTCGATATTTCGAGTGATGTTCAGTTTCGTGGTCATTTGGAAGGTAAAGCTAAATTAGCTTCGAAAAAGCTGGGTCAGTATTTCACGCCGGCCCACCGTTTACAACTGTATAAAGCACAGGTCAGGCCGCATATGGAATACTGCTCCCATCTCTGGGCTGGAGCACCCCAATACCAACTCCTTCCATTTGACCGCATTCAACGCGGAGCTGCTCGATTTGTCGACGACGTGGTTATTTCAAAACGGCTCGATCCACTGGCTCTTCGGAAAGACGTTGCGTCTCTCTGTATATTGTACCGTATATATCATGGGGAGTGTTCTGAGGAATTGTTCGGCTTGATCCATGCCGCTGATTTCCTTCACCGCACTACACGCAATCGACTGTCATTCCATCCACATCACCTTGATGGATGGCGGTCTACTACTGTGCGTTTTTCAAGAAATTTCTTGCCTCGAACTACAGTGTTGTGGAACCAGCTCTCGGCGGCGGTATTTCCGGACCGTTACGACTTAGAGATCTTCAAGAAACGAGCCTATTCCTTCCTTAAATGCCGGCAACGCGCCTGCGATTCCTCTGGTTTTGCGGGTGTCTATGGGCGGCAGTGATTACTTTCCATCAGGTGACCCGCTTGCTCGTTTGCCTCCTTCTGCTATATAAAAAAAAAATGTTGACGCTGCCGCAGCGAGATTACTTTAGGTTAGGTTTTCAAAACAACCAAGAAACCAAATCAAATGTTGAACTATCTGCAACAACTATCACCTTAAGGTTAAGTTTGCACGCCAAATACAACAATTAAAATCAAAATATTTATTTGTTGTCCAAAATCCACGCTACCGCAGCGAGATTTATTTGAAATTAAGTTTACAACAACAAAGAAAGACACCAAATTAGCGGTTATCATACACATCAATGTACAGTTTTTTTGTTTTTTTGTATGCTAAGCCCGGCAAATGACCCCACTCCACCTGATGTTAAGTGGAAATGAAGTCCAGGCGCGAGGACAACTGGTGCAGCGTTAGAGACGTAGCATCAGTCACCCTCACTCTGCCGGCCCACAAAGTGCTTCTTCACGCCTCGTTTGAAGGACCCTATGTCATAGGTAGGAGGGAATACGTGTGCTGGTAGACTATTCCATCTTTTGGAAGTGCGACAAAGAAACGAGTCACCAAATTTCTTTGTGCGTGATGGAATGTTAGAGACTGTAAATTGGTGACTCCGGAGAGCAGCACGCGTACTCCTATGGAGGAAGGGAAAAGGAGGGATGAGGTCAAAGAGTTCTTCAGAGCACTCGCCATGGTATAAAAGGTAAAAGACGCTGAGTGACGCAATATCTCTAGAGAGAGTTTTAGTGACCTCCGCATTGCCGATAATGCGCACAGCGCGGCGCTGCAATCTGTCCAAGGCATCGAGAAGGTACTTTGCGGAGCCGTCCCAAAGGTGAGAGCAATACTCCACGCAAGACCGCACCTGTGTCTTGTATAATAGACACAACTGATCAGGCGTGAAGAATCGCCGCACCTTATTCAGGACACCGAGTTTACGTGAGGCATTTTTAATCACGGTTTCGATGTAGTCCTTTTGGTTCAGATCGCAGCGGATATCCATACCGAGCATGTTAATACTGCTCTGCAGGCTTAGAGATGTACCTACCCTGAAGAGAGGGAAAGGGAAGGAATGGCGACTTTTTCACTGTGAACGCGCACACCTGTGTTTTCTTGGCATTGAACTCCACCAGATTATCGGAGCCCCATTTAGAAATGAGGTCCAACACCCGATCGAGCTCAATGACAAGATTTGCTCGCTTCATTTCGGTGTCTACCCTCCCAGCCGTTGGGTGACCGTTATATCCCCCATGCACTGTGCTATCATCTGCATAGCAATGAATGTTTCCAAGAGGAAGCATGTCATTGATATGCAGAAGGAACAGCGTGGGGGATAGAACGGAGCCTTGAGGAACACCAGCGTTCACTGACATGAACCGCGAAGCGCATCCATCCGAAAGGACACGGATTCTACGCTCATGCAGGAAGCTAGCAATCCAGGTACAGAACTGAGCGGGCAAACCGTATGCCGGGAGCTTGGAGAGAAGAGCTTTGTGCCAGACCCGATCAAAAGCCTTGGCTATGTCAAGACTAACTGCCAGTGACTCGCCACGCTTGTCAATAGCCTCACCCCAAAGATGTGTGACGTACGCTAGAAGATCACCCGTTGACCGTTTTGGCCGAAACCCATATTGACGGTCGTGAATTAGGGAGTGATCTTCTAGGTATCGAATAAGCTGTTTGTTCAATATTCGTTCTAGGATCTTACACAACACTGAAGTTACGGCTATAGGGCGGTAATTAGTCGGATCTGACCAATCTCCTTTTTTAGGGATCGGTTGCACATTGTTTCTCTCCAAGATTCCGGCACACAACCCGAAGAGAGCGAGAGACGGTACAGACGCGTTAACACAGAGGACAACTCCGCTGCACTCATTTTCAGGACTATTGCTGGGATGCCATCAGGACCGTTAGCTTTCCGGACATCGATTGACTGCAGCTCCGCACGGACATCACACTGCCTGATTTTAATATCAGACATTGTGTGGCCACAGTGAGGAATTGAGTGGAGTGAGGGTGGCTGTGCATTACAGTCATCGATCCGGGAGTTAGCCGCAAAGAGTTGAGGCTTGTGAGCTAAAGTTCCGTCAGAACATCTCAGTGGTGGCAGCGAGGGTAGGCAGAAGTTGGATTGCACGGCTTTGGCCAGACGCCAGTAGCTACGGCTGCCCGTAGGATGCGTCAGGAGTTCTTGGCCTACTCGTGCAACGCGCTGGGCATCCGCTCTAATGTAGGCCCTCTTACACGACTTGGTGGCATTATTATAGGCTGCTTTTAGCGAGCGAGTTTCGGGATCTCCATGAGCTTTACCTCTGATCCAAGCGCGGTATGCCGTCTGTTTGCTCTCAACAGCGCTGGCACACTCGCGATTGAACCAGCAATTGCGTCTGCCTTTGCTGATGACATATAGTATTCCATTCCTAATACTATCTCATCAGCAACGGCAGTGGCGCTAGCGGTCGGGTCCTTCCCACTAAAGCAGCGCTGCCTCCAAGGGACGGATGCAAAGTACTTTTGCATACCGTCCCAGTCTGCCGACGCGTAGTGCCAAATCTGACGTTTCGAAACCGCTGTTGGCAGGCGCGATGCCAAGGGCACTGTGCTGGATATCAAGCAGTGATCCGAGGAACCTAAAGGAGCTCGAATCTTCACCCGGTATCCAGCTGGGCGACTCGTCAGCAGAAGGTCGAGTAAGGAGGGCGCATGGCCAACTATGTCTGGGATCCTGGTGGGCTGGTTCACCAGTTGCGTCAGGTCATGCGTGAGAGCGAATGCGTGGGCAGTTCTACCAGCATGGTCTGTTTTGGAGGAACCTAACCACAACTCATGGTGGGCGTTGAAGTCCCCCAAAAACACCAATTCCGCCGATGGAAACCGCTCCTGCGCATCATCTGCTACCCGACTAAGATGTTCAATTAGTCGAGTTGTCTCCATGTCGCCGTTATGGGATCGGTAGACGCAGACGTAGACACGGCAATGACAGCCTAAGTCGACGTGTACCACTAGGACGGAGAAGGAAGGGTCCTCCAGACAGCGCAGACGGCGACAGCAAACATCCGCCCGAACGAATAAGCAAACTCCGGCTTTGGCTTTGAAGGATTCTTCAAGCACAAAGCCGGGATAGTTCAGGTAGGTGGTGTTCAGCTGGGCGGATTATTTGCGTCTCCGTCAGGAACAACATTGCTTGCCGTGCCGTCTCAAGATGGTGGTGGACGGCATTGAGGTTTGCATGGAGTCCGCGGATGTTAGCGAACTCCACCTCAAACGGTAAGGTTGTGGTGGGGGTGTGCACCGCTGTAGTACCAGTTTTGTTGTTAGGCGCTGTCATTTTAGGAGTGGAAAGAGAGAGGCGTGAATCGAGAAAATGATGCCGCGATGCGAATGGTTAAAGTGTGGTGGCCTGTTTGCCCAGGAATTTGCCCACAGACGAGTATTATTAACCTGCCGAACGGAAGGGCCCCCGAACCCCCCCGGGAATGGCCGCCGGGACCCCACCTTCCGGTCACCAACCGGCACGACGGACCACCCCGAGATTATGCGTGGCATGGTGAGGCAGCCTCACGAGCTGGTTAGGCTCGCTTGGGCCCCTGTACTGTGCCACGGGCGGCCAGCGGGACAGCCGTTTCTACGGGTCTCCCTGGTCCCTATCTACCGACCTCAATAGATAGGGTATCGCAACTGGAACTACGGGTCCGGTTGTGTTTTCAGAGGTACTACGGGGTTCCGGTTCTAGCCCCCCGCTGGTCGTGCCTTTAACCAGGCGCCTCCGGCGGGATCCGGACATGGGTTGGACTCGTAGTGGCGTGTGGTTAGCTGTAGAGCTTGGGAATGTTCGTTTGTCCTGGTATTGTGTGCCAGGACTTCCAAACTCGTGCACAGCGAGCGTGGCCTAGTAGCGGTCTCTGAGGGGCCAGAAGCGAAAAGTCCTGCGGGGAACGTGAGTTTCCCTTATAGTTGGCAGCTTTGTCCGGTGGTTTTCATTGGACATTGGTGTTGACATCTCCGGTACTAGTCTGGAGAACTAGTAGAGGCGGCCTCCTAGATGCCGTAGCCTCCGGTCCAGCCAGCCGCGTAGGACGTGGGAACTGGCTAGGCGCCCGGATGGGTTCCGAGAAGTGAGTGTGCTTACTACTCCGCTACCAAGGTGGACACTTGGGAGTCGACTTTAGAGTCGACGACCCTAGCAGTGGCAACTGCGAGTTGTGCCCTTCGTGCAACGAGAAGTGAGCGAGCTTGACAGCTCCGGTTACCTATCTGGACAATAGGCAGTGAACTACACGTGTTCACGGGGATACTCTCCTGAGACACTAGTCTTATGAGTACCGAATGAAGAGCGCGCTGCGGCGGGCACTAATTTGGCGTCAAGACCTAACGTTGGTGGTCTCCTGCGCGAGTGTTCTACTGGCGCAGGGACATCTGGCACTTCTTGCAATAACCTAACGGTTGGTCTCGAGGTGCCAGTACAAATAAACTTAGTGAAGTAAGGAGAGGGGTCTCCCTGGTCGGCAGGTTAACGAAGTCCTCCTGGCACTGGTTTGACGGAAACCTCCACAGACCAAATACATCGCAGCATCATCCTCTCGAGCTCTGGTTATACGCTGGCTGATCCCGAAACGCGACCGACAAGCAGTCACTTGACGGGTTTTACACCATGCGTACGGTGGTCACCAACCAGACGGGTCAAGCCCTACCACCAGTGGAGCAGATCATCGCTCGAAAGAGTCCGTTAGTCGCTTCTTACGACACCCACCGGACGGAGAGAGGGGCGGCGATTGGTATTCTTTCTCCGTCACCGCACGAATAATAATCTGTAGCAAACAGTTATCAGTACAACTTTCTTTCCAACAAGTACATTAAAGCAAGTTTAATGTCTGACAATTACACCGTCCCGGTGAGTTAATCTTTCTATTTGAGTATTTTAAATTCAAACCAAATGTTTGCATTGCAATGTACACAGTGACATAATTTAAAATATACACCCGCATAATATTTAATGCAACAAGTAGTTATAACCTTACTCAAATAAATACATTCTAAATGTAGAACCACCAAGTAACAAATGTTTACATTGCACTAACCTTAGTGGGATGATTCCAAATACACATCAATGTAATGTGTAATACAAATATTTGTACACCTACAAATCTCTATTAAGCAAGTAATTATAGCAAGTTAGGTTAGACAATTGCACTTTCCGCAGTGAGACAATCTTACACTTGGTACCTACTTGCTATGATCATTCAATCAGCCTATATATTACATTGCATTCTAACTGAAATTCAGTGTAATGCAATTCAAAACACAATCCTAACGCTAACCTATTAGCTAAAGTATTTGTTGGTACAACTAATCAACGTTAAAACTAATAACTAATTACTAAGTAACATAAACTTACCCCAAGCTTTTAGATTTGTATTAAACGTCTCAATGCAACTGGTCCTTAGTAATAAATATACCGCAAGGACTATGTCGCTCCCTGTGTAAGTATTATTTTATGCGCAAGTGTACTAGAAATACAGAAGCCATTCTCTTTGCTAGCTTCTCATTAGGTGAATTTAGTAGAAAAACAACTGAAGGAGAACTGGACGTTTCAAATTCATATGAAATTCAAAGCAACTGTTATGAATCTGTGCCAATTAACTCTGCAATAATTTTAAAGGATTAATTATTTTTTTATTAAACTAAATTAAATGCCATGAATGAGTCTTCTTAATAAACTAATATATTCATTCTACATTTCAATGTATGGGCAAAATGGCAAAATTTATAATTCTAATGTATTGCTGCTGTGTTATACCTTTAAACCAGTAACATTAAAATACAGCCCTCCCCCGCAACCCGCTTCATCCCTCCCCACTTTGAAAATTTCCCGTTTTACAGATTTTCTTAATTTTCAGGTAAACTATACAAGCTAGGACAAAATAGGAAAAGCCTAAATTAAATGTCAATTAATTACCTACAAATAAGTACTAACATTCATTTTGATACGATTTATAGTTTCCAAGCTATGGTGCATCAAATTTGACTAAAAATTTATAACCAACAAATAGTGGTATAATTCTTTCACCGCTGCGCGGCACGGTTAGATCGATATTAGGGAAACGAAACTCGACACGCCGGCCAGGGAGACCCGTAGAAACGGTGGTGCCGCTGGCCGCCCGCGGCATAGTACAGGGGCCCGACTGGGGCTAACCACCTCGGGAGGCCGCCTCACCAGGTCGCGCATAATCTCGGAGTGGATCGTCGTGCCGGTTGTTGACCGGGTCCCACACCCGGCGACCACTTCCTGGAGGATATGGGGGCCCTTCCATCCGGCGTGTCGGCTGTGGTTGCAACGCTCTTCCAACGGTGAAGCGGAAAACTCTCGCTTTGTTCATTTCTTTGCAACAGTAGTGGCTCCTTGTTCACGTCCCTTCCTTACCCTTTTCCAATGACAGTGCCTAAAAAGAATGCAGGTAATACAGCGGCTTCCTCCTCTCCCACCACCAATTCGCTGTTTGAGGTGGAGATCACTAACATCCGTGGGCTCTATTCTAACCTCAACGCCGTCCACCGACACCTCGAGACGGCGCGGCCTGCATTGCTTCTTCTGACGGAGACTCAAATTTGTCGCCCTGCTGACACGTCTTATTTAAAGTACCCTGGCTATCAGCTTGAGGAGCAATTCCGCGCGAAAGCTGGAGTATGTCTGTACGTGAGGGCTTTCATTTGTTGTCGTCGTCTGCACTGTTTGGAAGACCCCTCCTTACCTATCCTTTGGATGCGCATTGAATTCGGCTCCCGTTGCCGTGTCTTTGCGTGCCTATATCGGTCCCACACAGGAGATGCTAACACAAGCAGCCTTTTTGACCACCTTGGCCGAGTGATTGATGTCGCGCAGGAGCGATTCCCAAACGACGAGGTGGTGATTTTGGGGGACTTCAACGCCCACCATGAAACATGGTTGGGCTCCTCCAAAACTGATCACGCTGGTAGAGTCGCTCATGCCTTCGCTCTGACGCAAGACCTAACGCAACTGGTAAACCAGCCCACCAGGATGCCTTTATAACAGGCTTAAGAACACAATTTAGAAAATACCTACGTTTTTATTAAGAACACTCAAGTCGTAAGTGTAAATATTGGTTTTATGATGTTCCTTGAAGGTTTACGTTGTTATTAAATAGCGAATAGCGAATAAAATAGCTGCTGTCAATTGAAATTCACTTTTCCAATTGACCGTTACCATCAGGTTGTTGTTTGTGTCTATGTGGAAAGAAATATACTGAGTTGTTCCTATAAAACGTTAAAATCTATACATTATGTAAAAATAAAATAATACTCACTGACTTACTGATAGATCATGATCATGTCTCGGTAACTATAAGGCATAGAATGTAACGGAGTTTAACACAAATTGCTTAGTTCATTGGCATAGTATCAGTACTAAGACGGGTCGCTGGATAGGTGAACAAATTACATACGGACGAACGTAAAGCCGTTGGTCCCGGTTGTCGTCGAAAGTTGACAGTAGTTAAAACCCACCAACCCGCATTGGGCCAGCCTGGTGGGTTATGGCCCAATCTCCCCTTATTTTGTGGTCCATGTCTTCTTATTCTTCTTATTTATAGGCTGACGATTTGATGATTTGAAGTACTTCATTCAGCCCCTCGGTCAGTTGCACTATCTGCATAACAACGTCGGCTATTAAAAAATGGTGTGTCTATGATATCTAAACTTAGCCGATTACAATAATCCCATATCTAACAAACATTAAAGCAATGTCTATACCGCACACTGTGGGCTAAGCCCAGATCATTGAAACGAAGTCATCGCTATTGACGGGTATTGACTAATCTCCACGCTTGTTAAATGCGGATGGGTTGACACCCACTTCTCTTCCAACCAGGGAATTTAAGCAGAGACCTTCGGATATCGGTCCGGAAGCTTTGCCAGTCAACAAGGCGTTGGTAGGTACTACGTTTTGAAATAAAAAGTAACTAACTTTAAGTTTTAACCGCCTCTGTGGCCTAGTAGCTAAGCCACCGGTTTCAGACCCTAAGGTCCCGGGTTTGATTCCCAGCGGGGGCACATCTTTGTGTGCTCGGTTTGGTTGGTGGTAGGGCTGTTAAGTCCGCCTGGCTAGCTTATCTAAGTCTATCGCCATAACAACGATGTTTATAGCATTGTTGTGTTCCGTACAGTTTGAGATAAGATAGCCAGTTCCTCAGTTGTTGAGGTTTCCGGGTGAAGCGTGCTTCCACCTTCGGCCTTATCGTCACTTACCATCAGGTGAGATGAAGGCCAAGCGATTACCCATTGTAGAATAAAAAAAAACGTTTTGAACTAAAAAGTAATATAAAATTTCACAAAAGTGTGCCCTTACTTTTTACGTTGGTCGTACTTATAGGCTATGATTAATTCTACACGTCAAGGTACCTGAGTGAGAGAAGTGGGATTGACAGTCCTAAATAAACATGGAAGAAAAAATAAAGCGTGTAAGCACTGGTTGCGAAAGCCGCCCTTCACACTTAGTGCCTTATTTGTCTTTCCTCTCGCAATTTGAAGAAAGAAAGAAACGTTGTGTTTATAATACGGTCGTGA
This sequence comes from Scoparia ambigualis, assembly GCA_963921215.1. NCBI lineage: Eukaryota > Metazoa > Arthropoda > Insecta > Lepidoptera > Crambidae > Scoparia > Scoparia ambigualis. The sequence continues at coordinate 29,022,411 of OY992503.1, forward strand.
AAACTTAGTATTTAACAACAACCACACACATTAAAGAAAACTACTTTCATTAAACATCACCGTAGTACTTATTTCTTCCGCCAAGCAGTATTATTATTTTACATTGCTGCGTTTCGATGTGAAGGATGCTGTGCGCTGAAAAGATCCAGTAAAATCACACTGCATATAGGCATAAGAAGTGAAGCTTATGTGTGCGTTGCACGCGTGATGCCTTCGGAGTCGCGCGCGTCCATGGGCTGCGGAGGCCGCGTCATCAGCCGGGCTGTATGCTCGTTGGCCGGTTCAGTAAGTAAGTAAGCACAGCCTGTATTTCTGAGTGTGAACCTGTCCCTCTGCAGGGCAAAGGCTCCATCATTGAAGTCATGTTATCGAGTCATGGGCGGTTCAGTAACATTAAAAAGATATATAGAGTGGGGTTAGTAGATGGAGTATTCTTTTGATAACGATCCGCCGCGACAGAGCTCGTTTAAATTTAGGATAATCATGAGAGATGCTAGAACTCAACCGACTCACACTCACACTTCAACCGACCACGGTTGAATTAAATGACAAACTCAAACTCAACTCAAACTCAACACTCAAAACTAGGCCTAAACCAGTATTTGATAGGTGCACTATTTTATTTAACTCAATACATTACACAACCCATCATATTATTACATTAACAATTAGGAAATAACAAGTTGTAGAAAATAAAACAAGACATTCATTTTCTCACCAAAGAAGTTAATATCTAGATAATAGTAGTTAGGATAAAGTTTTAATTACTTTGTTTTAACTTGAAAGACTTTTTTTAAAGTCCCCAAAATATTCCTTTTTTGTGCATACAATCTATTTGCGCAAGCTTCATTAATACGGCGATACTGCATATCATTAATTTGATTACGAAACATACGCATCAAATAAAACATTTACACACAACCCATTCAAAACAGTCTGTCCTTTTGTATAAAAAAGCGTCAGTCAGCGTTTCAAATGAATAATTTCGCGTCCCAACATTCTGCTAAGGGCACCATGCTCTCAGAGTAAACACGCCAAGAATTTACGACGACAAAGTAAACAATAGGGTACCTGACTCGCCTAATGTGAGTGTACATTTATATCTAGAAAATGTACGTTTACATTTAGATAAAGTAAAATAACGTGTAAGGGCGCACAGAGGACATGTTTCCACTCTCGTTGCAAACAGTTGAACTCTGCTCGTATATCCAACGACGAATGAAATACAGCTTTTGTGTGAATTGAACAAACGCGTATTTAGTTATATACGGAGTTGACTGTTGTAAGGTTTCTGCAAGGAATCTGTCTGAATGTCAAACACCACCTAGGTATATATACACCATAACTGCCCTTTAAAATTTCACTTTCTACCCAGTCCAACACGGTTGCCTGGAAGAAATTGCTTTTTAGCGATAAGGCCGCCAATTGTATGTTACTTTGTGTTTGTCCGTTCATTGTTTATTTGGTGTACAATAAAGAATATTCTATCTTTATCTTTTATCTTTATATCTCCGGTAAACATCATTGTTTTAATTAATACTTTACAGATCTCTTCCCTTGGGTGTCGTAAAAGGCGACTAAAGTACTGAAGAGTCTTACATCCAGCAACATAAGGTGGCGGTGGGCTTACCGCCTATCACTTTGAGCACATGTTCAATTGTTATTTGTAAAACGTGTGCTGGTGTCTATTTTGTCTATTCTATTTCTATTCTATTTTTATTTTTCTATTTTTCTTGCACTATTTTTACGGTCCTCATTGCCTAGTCTCTGACTAACACTTTGCGGATATTAGTCTGAGTGAAAGTAATAAGTATGTATATTCTTAACCCAAGAAAACTAATTAACCTTCTTGGATTTACTATGTAAGGATAAAATGGTAAGGTTGTAGTGGAAATTGTGTAGTTTTTTGAGTGCATAATTACGCTAATTATTAAATACCTACTACTATAAAATGACTAATTAGTCACAGTGATTACTGCACCTACTGTTGATTGTGTAAATGTGAAATTGGTTTTAAATTTAGGTTGGTAGGTACCTATTTATACTCGTGTAGTTAAATTTATGGTTTAATTATTTCTTTCGAAAAGTAGCGGTTTGTTGTAGCTATATAGTCATATGTATAATTGTGAATTGAAATGGGCGTGATGTATGAACATATTATTATGTACAGTACAATATTATTAATAACAACTAATTTATTATTAAACGCTCGGCTTGATAGGTATGCACAAAGTGTGTTTCGGATTTTTCCATTCTTAGCCCAGGTTTGTGATCACTATTGTGCTTACTGTGGGGTATTAACGGCCAATGTCAATAACATTATACCTAACTAGCGGCCGCTCGCGGTTTCACCCGCGTGGTTCCCGTTCCCGTGGGAATATCGGGATAAAAAGTAACCTATGTATTAATCCAGGTTATAAACTATCTGTATGCCGAATTTCATCCAAATCCATTCGGTATTTTTTACGTGAAAGAGTAACAAACATCCATCCATACTTACAAACTTTCGCGGTTATAATATTAGTAGGATATACCTATGTGGTTTTGCTTACTAGAGTTAGGAATTCGGCATTATTTGAATGAAGCTACAGCCAATTTCAAACTTTAGTAAGCAAACCACAGATAGATCGCTTATTAATTTCAGGAGTAAGCCAATAATAAATACCCCTTTTCATTGTAGCGATGACTTGATTTCAAAGGTGGCGGCTATTGCCCAACTGTATATCCCAGATAAACCTACCGTCCTATATGTAGGACAGTGAAAATAATTATTTTTATCTAACTACCCATGCAAGCTATTGATTTCAGTTGTCGTGTTTCAAAGTAAGGTTATAGTGCTGTGTTATATAAAAATTATAATACAAAATCTAGCAAAGGAAAATTTATAATTATTTTACTGAAAAGTGAGTACTTACAGTGAAGATCAACAATGGCGAGAAAGAGGTACGTATTTTTTTTATTTATTTAAATCTTGGTTTGAAATATTATGTTTGCTGTGTTCTAAAGAGTATTAAAATTATTTTTGGTAAAAAAATATTATGTTATACTTTGTAAAATTATAATAAATTGCTTCTAAACAAAGGTGTTCTACATATAGGACAGTAGGATAATAAGGATAATATTTTTTGTTTCTAGGCAGCTTACCGCGCATGAGATTTTAGATGCTTTGGAAGACGCTTCCGATAATGAAGGTGGTAACAAAGAGGTTGCAATATGTATTCTTCCACCTCCTGTTGACCCTGGTTGCTGCACTGATGAAGATTCAGGGGAAGAAGATAACGTAACAGTGAATAACTTGCCAAGGAATATTTTGCTTCAACCTGCCGAAATCTATAGTCAAGAAGACGATCCCATTAGTGACACTGAAGAAGAGCCTAACGAGAGTCGACCTAAACGTAAAAAGACCTATGCGTGGAGGAAAAAGGACATAGAAACATCTCCAGTAGATTGGCCAGAACTTCAAGGAGCTTTTCAAGAAAAACTTCCTATTGAGTGGTTCGAAAATTTTATGGACGAAGATATCATTTCTTTACTGGTCTCAGAGAGTAATAAGTTTGCTGTAAAGAAAAACATGCCAGGAGACATTACTATTGAAGAAATGAAATGTTTTATTGGTGTATTGTTGGTTAGTGGTTATGCATGGCTACCGCGAAGAAGAATGTACTGGGAAAACTCCCCTGATTCAAAGAATGAGCTAGTTAGTTCAGCTATGTCAAGGGATAGATTTGACTTTATTTTTCGCCATCTTCATGTCAATGATGACCTCGATGTCCATGACAAATTTACAAAAATACGCCCACTTGTAACAAAGCTCAATGAGAAGTTTTTAGAGTTTGCTCCAGTCGAAGAATATTACAGCGTAGATGAGGCTATGATTCCATACTATGGTAGACATGGCTGTAAGCAACATATAAAAGGTAAGCCAATCCGGTATGGTTTCAAGTCATGGGTTGGTGCTACACGACTGGGGTATGTTTTATGGATGGGGCCTTATCAAGGTGCCACAACTATGTGTGATCCAAAATACAAAGATCTTGGTTTGGGTGCTAGTGTAGTGCTCACCTTTTGTGATGTTTTGATTTCACGTGGTTTCGACATTCCATATCATATTGTTTTTGATAACTTCTTCACGGGGACGCCTTTGTTGGAAGAGATATCTAAGAAGGGCCTTCGTTGTACTGGCACAATTCGGGAAAATAGAACACATAAATGTCCACTAATTTCATCAAAGGAATTGAAGAAAAAAGACCGAGGTGCATTGGATTTCAGAACCACACATGACAACAAATTCATAATAGCTAAGTGGAATGATAACAATATATTTAGCATCGCCTCAAATTCTGTCGGAATAAGTCCTATGTTACCTGCAAAGCGATTCTCTCAAAAAGAAAAAAGAAACATATTCGTCGACGAGCCAAATATGGTAAGAATTTACAACAAAAATATGGGAGGAGTCGACCGTTCTGATGAGAATATTTCTCACTATCGTATTGGCATAAGAGGTAAAAAATGGTATATGCCATTGCTTACACACATGATTGATCTGTGTGAGCATAATGCTTGGCAACTTTATAAAACAAACCATGGAAAACTTGACCATCTTGGTTTTCGCAGGAGGGTTGCAACAGCTTTGATTGAGTCGAACAGAAAAAGTGTGAAAAGAGGATCAAGTCGACCCTCTCAACATGAACATGCGGATAGCCGCAAAGACGGAAAAAATCATTTAGTTATTCCTCAAGAAAGGCAGACACATTGCCGTCAGTGTCACAAAAAATGTTTGACTCGCTGCAGAAAATGTGATGTAGGATTGTGTGTTAAGTGTTTTGTGGAGTATCACTCATAACTGATTTTGATTTTTTATGCTTAACTCAAATTTGTAACCTTTTCTTTACGTTTTGAATACTTTTAGTAATGTTTTCGTACATTTTTCTTAAATAAATGTCTCATTTTAACTATATTGATATTTTACATTACCTACCACCTATTATCCTACTGTCCTATATATAGGACAGGCTTTTCCGGAAAAGCCTACAATCCGATATTTTATTAAATATTTTATTCATGTATTTTAGAGGTAGTTTAACTAAATAAAACTTTTTTTTTATATATTTTAAGAAAAAAATGGTTTTAGGCTTATCTGGGATATACATATAGGACAGTATATATAGGCGTTCTTATACTTATTTATTTCTACTTGGTTGTCAACACCACAGCTATTATAAGCCGATGTACTAAATTACTTACCAATTTTGTTGATGAGAAAAGAAATCCTTTCGATCACCAAAATCGGTTATGGGGCTACTCAAGTGAGATTGATGACAATGGATCATTGTGGGACCACTCGAAAAACCTCGTTCCACGTATTTATGGTGTTCTGGGAAATATTTATTACGCTCAGAGGTGAAATTAACCGCCAATAAAGAGTAAAATATAGATTGTATCTTTTTAACGAAATTACAGAGAAAAAATGTTGCACGCCTCTGCTTCGAATGGTTTTCGGAATAGGGTGAATGACTACCTAACATTTTTTTTAAAATTTTCATTCCTAGAGCTATTTTGTCTCTGCAAAAAAAATTGGTTCTTTTTTACATACAGGGTATAAAAGACCCGTAACAAAGCCGGAAGCCACACATTCAGTCCATGATTTCGATCATTTTACTGTGGACCCGACCATACCTGGGAACCGTATGGTTACGAAGATATCGAGTGTCAAAGTTACAGTATTTTTTTTTGCTGTAACAATTTTAATATGATTTACTAAACATTATTCAACAGATTCCAATACCCGGCTCTCACCCGGCTCTTTTACACGCGTTGAACAGTCTGTGGGCACATTAATGTTGCTGTTCTACATAATCTAAAAATAAAAATAGTTTCCCAGCAATTTTTTCTGCTCTATGTTACTTGTTTTGATGTACATTATGCGTATATTTCAGCTTCATTCAGGGTCTTATGACACCCTGTATAATAAAAAAATCATCCGGAAACCAATGACCTTTTATTTATCATTGCCGGAAATGAACATACGACCTGCCTGATGATGCGCGGCCACCGCAGCCCATGGACGCGCGCGACGCACCGTGAAGCTTCAGTTCTCATGCCTCTATGCCCTTTATCTTAGATCCAGATCTAGTACCCTTCAAACCGGAATGCAGCAATGTAATACAATGCTACTTGACGGCCGAGGGTATCAGGATGGTCGACATCAAGTTGGCTTCTCGACAGAATCATGCAACCGTGAAAAATAGCAATTAGCACACTAAAACGAGTGACTCTTTCAGATTCAAGATTCATATGGTGGGCATTAACGGTCGCGCCATCGCGTCAAATGGCGTGATATACATCCAAAGTTTGATCATGAGTGTGGAACCCGTTTGGACTGATGTAAAACTCTGTATTTCCATTCGCGCCAAAATCCACCGCTCTGGGGTGTGGCGTCGCGCCGCGGTTGCTCGTGAATGCCCGAACCCATATCCATTTTGAACTCTTAACAAACGTTTTTCGGCCCCTGTCAAACACGTAAATGAAAGAAACTTGGAGTGATCGTGAATGGTATATATGTTTGGCGTCCATCCATTTGACTTAAGTCGTTTGGAGTCACGCCAAATGGCGCTACCGTGAATGTCCACCTTTAGACAGTAAGTAACACAAGAAACATAGTACCGTGTTAATGGAAAACTCGAACGAGACAATGAGCCAATTTGTGTATTCAAATAAAAATAATGAGTACTGAAAATTATGCAAAGCACCAGAAGCAATCTTGAGGACATTGTCTTTTCGTCTGTATCTTAGTTACACAATGAAAAACGACTTTGGCATTTAACACAGCCATATTTTAGCTCCTTAAGATCCTAAAAAAGACGTAGTAAATGAGTTTTACGCCAAATAAATGTTCTTTTACTTTACACCGGTCTCAGACTCAGTAGTTTTGGGTTCCATTTTCGGGTACATCATATTACTTAGCATAATTTGTTTGGTTTGTTTAAAGTGTGCCTAGCTACCTAGCTAGATACCTCTATTTACCTAAGTCGCCATAGTTTCAATGCAAGGACCGGAACCGCTTACCCAATAAGGGGTTTTTGATTGAGTAATTCTAATACTTGTTTTCATTATCCCTATTAATACGGTAAGCATTTCGTCGACTTACTGCATCGAAAGGTTAACCAAATTGATACAGTTAATTAGGGTAACCACTAACCGCATCCTAAAACCCAGTTGAGTCAAACCCTATAAAAAGGGTTTTAACGCGCACAAGCAATTCAAGCTTCTACGTGCTATGTATTAGACTTATCAAAGCATTACTGTTTACTTGTGTAGCTTCAACAGAGGCACCCCGCGGAGAGCGTGCTGCAAAATATCGCTCAGTCAGATAATAACAAATCATAATTTTTTCGCACTAAAGTTTATTTTCGTGTGACTTGTCAATCAGTTCACGTTAAGACCTGTCGCGCGGTGCATGCAGCTTGTTAGTTTTTGTTAGTTTTTGCCTGGATAAATCCATGGTAAATGATAAATGAACAATTTAAAGCAGATATCACACACACTCAACACTTTAGTCCGCCGCCATCGCCCGCTGTGCGCGAAAACAAGATAGGAGACAATAGGGTAACCTTATTAGTTGATTAGCGCTTAAAATTCAACCCAATGTGACTTGGTAAGTGCATTGGAAGCAGTTAACCTTATTTAAAAAAGTTTCCGCTACGAAAGATTAACCCTATCGTTCGGTAACCTTTTAATCTGGTTTCCCTAACAATCAGCTTATTCAAAAAAAGGGTTTTCCGGTCGCTGTTTTAATGTAAGTAGCATTGTACTGTTCCAATATTATGAGATAAGAATTCCACAGCACTAAACATACAAACATACAATAAACACGACTATTATCCCCGAAGGGTTAGTCAGAGACTTAGGCAATGAGGACAGCAAAGCAGTCCTCTACCTTTCTCCACTTTTCACCAAATAGCGACTGCACGTGTGCTCAGCGTGGCTGGTGGTGAGCACATCGTCGCTCTGTGCTGCTGGATGTATGTGCAGTCTTTACTCCGTTAGTTGCCTTTTACGACACCCAAGGGAAGAGATTGGGTGGTAGTATTCCTTCACCGCTACGCGACACCATATATCATATATTTTCTTTCTTTGCTGGTGGCATTTTAAATAGTTTGCGTAATACTTTATCAGATGGATAAGTTTCATACAAGGACTGAAAAGTTGGCCCTACTTGTCCATGGTATCACATTGCCGACCACTGTACAAATAAAAGCTCCAGTCCAGTCCGAAGTCAATATCGATCGCTAATAATCTCCTGAACAATCCCATTTACATACAAATTAGATAATTGTAACAATGAAAATAAGGAAAACCACTGCGGGGCGCCGAACGCCCCACACCACATCTGAATAACAAATCGGCACACTCAAGCTCGCGGCGTTTCAACAACTTTACTTTATATTTCACTAAAAAGATTACAGCATAGGCAAATTCAATTATGATTGAATGATTAAAATAACGGGTTCGGACGGTCGGCTTAGGCCATAGACGCAGACCACGTAACCCATAGACTAACTAGAATTCTTACCACAACACTTTTTTTTCCCTTTTTTTTGTTCTTTTTAAGGCAATTCTGTTTAGTTTTTGCCAGTGTAATACTAAAGCAAATTACTATAGTTAAGGTAGGTAGCTGGTATTACATTAACTTAAAAAAAAATTATGATTGGCTTCAGATCGCTACAAATAGGGAACAATGAAAGAATTAAAGGAAGGCATCTGCCATGCAATGGGTCAAATGAAGCTTAAAATGTAAAGAATATTGAAAAAATACGAGCAGGATTTAAATCCGCACCTTTTTTAACTAGGTAAAGTACAGTACGCATACACCAAGGCCTGAGATGCCCTCGGGTAATGTGGGACTCTCCTCCCCCTCGCCCGCCCAGTCAGAATAACTCGATGGAGGAAATGGGAGACCCACCCACCAAAAATCTGGTACATCCCTTCTATGCCATGTTGATGGCTCGGGACCACGAACGGCAAGAACCAAGTTATTTTAGTCTGCACCTGTACCTACCACAAAAGCGGCCACCACAACCCATGAAAGCGCACGACAACGAGGGCATCACTGCACTGAAGTTTCATTTCTACGAGCTACAAGCGGTTTGCTCTGCCCATTGCCACTTGAGCATAGCATTTCTAAGGCCTTTGTCGGTTACTTTAGTTGTTCTACGGATGTCTTCATTTCTGATTCGATCCGGCCGAGAAACCCCGAGCATAACCCATACTTGGCGGCAGAAACAGGTATCAGAGTTGTCGCCATCCATTGGAGTTCTGAACAGAATCCTACCACAGATATTTGTAACGTTAATATAAGAAAACCCTCTGCGGGGCTTCGAACGCCCCACACCACATCTGAATAACAAATCGGCACACTCGAGCTCGTCCCGATTCTACAACTTTATATTTCACTAAAAAGATTACAGCTTAGCCAAATTGAATTACCCGTCTGGTCGGAGCAAAAACACGCCTTTGAAGTTCAAGGGGAGAGAAGGAACACCTTGATCCTATGAAATGTAATAAATTATGTTGCATCTGTCCTTGTTATACAGGCTGTCCAGTTAAGAGCACGACATATTTTGTGAGGTTGTAGCTATCTTTTATTTTTATTTATTTAAACTTTATTGGCTACAGTACAGCAATGGCGGACATAATGCCATAACGCATTTTCTACCAGTCAACCAGTGTGGATGTGGGTATTTCTCGGAGATTGCGTTCTTTAGCTGATTCATATGGCCTTAAATTATTTTTACTTTTGGGTTTACAAAATATACTTTTATGAAAGAAGGTATGGCAAGATACATATTTTTGAAAGAGGAACACATTTTAATGTAATGGTTTTCGAGATAACTGACTTTCAATTTTTTGAGGCCATATGAATCATAATCTGTGAATATAAATCAGAATTAGGAATAAAAATTAAAATGTAGTCTGAAAAATCGGTCAATATGTATTCAGTAGGTAACTTTAGTGAAGCGACACATCCACCAAAAGTAAAGCGACAAAAGTATGACTAAGTACTAATGTATTAATAACATTATTAAACAGATGTAACTTCTTATTATCACATTCATCTATCTCTTGCCTTTTTTGTTTATGTTGGTTCTGCACATCTTTTAACTTTCTTAAAGTATGCAATCGTTGTAGCTTCTTTCTGTAGTTTTCAGGGAGATTTCTTCATTGCTAACATTTTTTGTTGAGCTATTTGTAAACGTTGTGGGTTTTCGAAGCATGTAGATGTAGTAATAATAGAGTTTGTGGGCTGAGAGATCTGGGTGAATCTGATATGGGACTTATTGGAGTACGTGCCCTAAGAGATCTTGGTGAATCTGGTACAGAAAATATTAGGGAAAATATTTCCAGGGAGATTGGTGAATCTGGTACAGGAGACATTCAGGAACGCATCGTGGTTGACCCTGGTAGATCGGATAATGTAACTCTTGTAGAAAGTACTCTGCACTTGTGTGAAACTGGCGCATAAGTATTTGGGAAACGCACCCTGAGAGATCTTGCCAAAACTGGTGCTGGAATGATTGGTAAAGGTGATTTTGTTGACTCATGTAGAATTGAAGTTTCGCTCTTCCTTTTCAAATAGGCCTCTCGCATTTTCACTTGCCATAAAGCATACTTGTCTGTATCCTTTCGGACGTTCTCCATCCGAAAACGTTCTGCAAATCTCCAAATCTTATCAATATTACAAATATATAAATAATATACTCATATGTAACACCCAGACACAGAACAAACATAATGTTCATCACAATGTGTTTGTCCTGGGTGGGGATCGAACCCACGACCCCTGGCTCAGAGGGTAGGATCACTTACCCCGCGCAACGTGCTCGTCAACTACAGTATGTATACTAACAAATTTTTAAAGCAGACATTTGAAAAAAGATGGTACGACAAAAATAAAATACAGTCTAACACTTTTTATAATAATAAACCCTTTAACTCACAGCGACACGCTAGGACTAACGCTATTGGCACCTCAGAGAGCTCTGTACACTGAAAGTGGCTAGAGGTTACGCGGAATGCAACGTACCTATCTGCTGGTGTGTGTGATTAGTAATGCTTGATTAAGAAAATGCGTGCCATTCTGATTAATATGGGGTTTTTACCATATAAATCAGACACATATGAATCAGAATTATGCCTAAAATCATTTATAAGTCACCACACCTCCACACTTCGGGATTGTTATTTTTACCCAAGTATCTGTACCCAAATTACATTATATTTCGCGCAGATTCAAGTTTTAAAACTGTTTAACTTAATTATAGAAGAAGACATATTAATCAGAAACACACGTGTACCAAGTACATATTAATCAAGTATCTAGCTTTGTGTCTCGGCATCGAAGCCGAACTAGCCGCATGCCAGCTCTCCCCGCCACGTCTGTCGAGCGACTGGCTACCTCCTGCGCAGGGAATGATCACCTGATGTTTCGTATTTGGCTTAGTACGATCGAATGAAGCGCGCGTCATATGAATCAAACTTTTGTGCTGGACATTCAGTATTTCTTTATTTATTAATGAACTAACGCAGATAATCAGTACCAAATATATTTATCTTAGTAAACAACTAATCTTGTTTTTATATAACTATAATGGATATTGATTTATCAATGAGAAAACATAATATTGTCTCTTTTGCTCAAAAAACTGGGTAACGGACACGTCATATGAATCAGAAGAACGACTTTTGAATATTTTTTTTATATATTTAAATTGTAATTATTAAGAAAACCTTATTTGTCCCAGATGGGTAAAAGTCTAAGGTACACTTTGAAAAAATTTACAGATCAATTAATCAGTTAGTTACGGAAATAAACCTCCAGACATTAAAAACTTTAGGTGCGGAGAAATACCCATGTACAGAAATTTCTACATACTAGGTCGAAGTATTTTCCGCGAAATTTTATAGTTTTTGAGTTATATGGAAATAACAGATAAACAAAATGGAAAATATAAGAAGATGGGCGACTGCGATGACCACTCCGCCACTGAGGTATTGGTTAGACTTGTAGAAATTCTTCTAATAGGTAATCTATTACACCAAAAAAGAAATGTGTAATATACTTTTTTAAGTATTAACAATGTTTTTTTATCAACTTAAACTTACAATGATGACTTAAAACTGTGCAACATACTTAATGCGTTTAAGGTCATATAACCCAAACTATCGCCTCACACAATATCCCATGTCTTTTACTGGACACCCTGTATGCAAGAACTTGGGTCAAGGCAAAACATATTTTCTTTCCAATGAAAAAGGTTTAGTTCGTAGGTAATCCTTTGAGATTTAGGTCGTTGTAATGTTGAAGGACAGAGGTAATAATATAAATAGTGCCTAAGTTCTAGTTTCAATCGGTGCATTCCACATAATAGATGTTCTATGTTTTGCTCTGTGGTATATAATTCTAGTTTTTATTCACAGATTAATTGTTCGCGGGTTTGATTCCCAGCAAGAGTATAGAAGTAAAGTACAGCCTGTATACTGGCCCACTGCAGAGTGGCTACTTGACAGTTTTCGAAAAAGTATTTAAAAAATTACAAACGCTTATTTTATACCCCGTACATTTCTTTCTCGAAAAAGCTTTATTTAATAGAAAAAAAACATATTTTTCTTAATTATTTCGAATTTCGTGCGAAAACGCTTAGTCACGTGACATTTTGCTCTGTGACGTCACATTTCAATAAATATAGAAACTTATCTTGAAACCTAAACTCAGTCATGGCCGCACGTGTTTCGGGTCTTATAATCTACAGATTAAAATCGCAAAATTATTATGTAAAAATAAAAATATTTACAAATTATTATAATATTGGAAAATTGTCGTTTAATCATAAACTACCATTTTCGACATATTTTATTGTTACAACTGTAAATAGCCAAGCCAGTGTACACTTGTCACCCCGTGTCACCACTTGTCGGCCCGTACCGAATAGACGACGCGGTGTGCAAGGGATTTTGACCTTTAGACTGGTAAAGCGACGGAGTCCGCGATACTACAGTCGAGGAAGTTCCCGGTCGGCCACTTTTCGACGATATTCGCTCGCACACGATCTACGCGCACGCTACAGAGGGCTGGCTTACTCTCTTTCTCCGAAACGAAATTTCGGCCGATCTTCGGTGGCTATTTACAGCGGTTTCCATTCCTTCCGAAATTTCGTTCATACAAATAGGTTTGGCATTTAGATTATTTATTTTTAGAAAACTGTTTGAAATTTTAAAAATAATGGAGAGCGCTATTAACCCTTGGGGTGCCTGGTGGGTCTGACAGACCCGTTACTTTAAGTAATTGTTCATATTTCTTTTAAATATGAAACCAAGCTTGCAGTGCTCAAGAGTAGCTTCGCAATGTAGACTAGAGCTAATTTCGCCATCGCCCGTGCAGCCTTCAGTGCACTTGCGTTGCAGTAGCACGTTTGTTAAGTGCGTTCGTGTCAGCCCAATTAACAAAATTGTCATATAATATGAAGCCTAAATAACATTTGGTCATATGAGGTCATATAGATGTAACTCAAATTCCCATGAATCGTGTTACAATATATAATACGAACGATTAGTCGTATAATACTTTAGTCATTTAATCCTGAGTTGAGTCCTTGAGTCTCCAACCTTGAGTCCTGTAAACGTTTACACAACCAAATTACATGACCATCTTATAAAGATAGTAGCTTTGACCTTTAAAATACATTCACTCGTTTATTAGTCTCGTTTACGACCACTTTACGCCTTCTTGATGTAGTATAAAAGTAATTTATAAGTCAATCATAATTGAACAATCAAACAAACTTACCAAGTGCAGTTCGATTGAAATTATGCTCCTTGTTGTCTCGTCCGAAGATGATGGAAATACTACTTGTTAGTATCGAGTCTTAGCACTCGCCGACGCCACATAAGTTTAAAGTATCTGAAAATAAAATATTTCCGAACGCAGCCGCACGTCACTAGACTAGCCCGCGTTTTGAACTGTCATTTAGTTTTAAGTTGTGTATTTATTTATGAAACTGATTCTACAACCCCAGGGAATAGGTATCAAACCTGTGAGGGTGGGTGGGACTCATCATCTTCGGACGAGACAACAAGGAGCATAATTTCAATCGAACTGCACTTGGTAAGTTTGTTTGATTGTTCAATTATGCTCCTTGTTGTCTCGTCCTCTATGATGGAAATACTACTTGTTAGATGTTCAAAGTTCTGTTGTAGAATCATAAAGTTTATTATTGTTAACAAATATATCCCAGATATTATGTTTCAACAGCATAATCAGTCTTACACTCCTTAAAGATAATTGGTAATTTCCAAAAGAATCTTATTAAACAAAAAAAAAACAAACTTAAATGTGTCCTCAGCCTTAAATAAATCTTTGGTATGATTATAGCAATATACTTTTAATATTATTATTACAATATAATCGCTTCAGCGAAATTATTATTTAAAATCGGACGGTTGTAAAACTTTGCAAAGTTGTCGATGAGTTAGTCCAACCAGCCGTTCTATGTATCTCATCAATGCTAACGCCTTTCATAATGGCAGCTGATGTCGTAGCGTGCCTGGTACTATGAGTAGAAAAAATGGAAGTATCGATCCCTCTTGCAGCCAGGACCGTCAATCCAACGGTTGAGTGTACTGACCGATACCGCCAAATGTGTTTTCTTGATAGATATAAATAAATTAGGACATTTTCCTAATTTCAGAGGTAATTCTTTTATAATTATTTAAACAATTGGCTGATGACGATTAGGTGCTGCGGTCTTAATTTTTTTTTTTTTTATAGTAACAATTTTATTATCAATTATTTTAATCAGGTCAGTAACAATAGAAACTAGGGCTTTGTAATCTTTGCCCTGTAGGTAAAGTTAATAAAGTAACTGTGTTTAATGAACATTAATGTAAGTTGTTTGAGTCATTGTAATTTGACTCTAAAAAATTAAGCACTATAGAAACATTCCAGGTATACTTATATTTGAGTTTACTTGATCGTAGGCGAAAGAACCCTTTTAATAAAATTTTAATCTTTTCGTCTGCTCCCACCTGCGGCCCTATCACACTAGTGGCAGCGAGGACCTTATGCAATTCAAGGTGCCATAAGATGCACCACTGTGGAATTTATTTGTGAGATAAGTAATTATGTCTGTCATCTGTGCTTTAGTAGCATTTAGTTGTTTGGTGTGGCACTAAGAAAACCAAATACAAAGTAAGTATTGCTTATAGGTGTTACTTGATATGGAAGATATCATTATTTCAGCTGCCTGTACGTCGATGCCAGGCTTTAAGAATGCCTACCGGACAATCTCCCTGCCAGTAGTGATAGGTTGCGGTGTAGAGGGTGTGGTGAGTTGGAATTACATAAAACCAGTAAGTTATTACTTGGTTCAAATACAATGGGTTCTGTCACCAATAGTTTTTTGAATAAGGGAAACCAAGGTTGGGTGTCCCAGAAGAGAACTACAAGGATCCGTGTTGCTTCATTGGACACGATTATTTCTATACATTTTAAAATCATAGAAAATGGTGGAAAAGCATAAAATAAACCCCTTTGCAAGACATCTGGATGCCATGAAACAAATTTCCTGCATTTTGTGTTTGTTCTAAATGCAAATAAATCTATGACAGGGTTACCAAATGCTTGTACTATTTTATTAAAATTATTAATATTTAATTCCCATTCTGTATGACCTAACTGTTTTCTAGATTCAAAATCTGTTACTTTGTTGTCCTTTGTGTTAATGTATGATGTATGATGCAAATACAAAATTATTCCTCTCTTCACACCACTGCCAAATAGCTTTTGCAATCACATGTAAGTGAGAGTACTGTATGCCACCAAAGCGGTTTATATATGGTATAGCTGTGGTATTGTCACTTCGTAATAATATTTCACAATTTGAAGAATTATTAGCAAGGCTTTTGAGACCACACATAGTAGCTTTTATTTCTAAAGTATTAAAGTGAATTGTTGATTCTTTTCCTCTCCATACACCACTGGCTGTATGTTTGTCACAAGAAGCACCCCACCCCGATAGTGAGACATCTGTATTTATTTCTAGAATATATTTATATTTTCTTATCTAAGAAGTTGATTTAGGCAAGTACATGTTTTATCCACCATTCAAGATCTGGATAGTAATGTTTGGGCAAGGAAGTAAATGCTTCATAATTATTATTATTTTTTAAAAGAGCTAAATATTTATGTCTTTTTAGTGCTTTAGAAAACAGTAACCCATATTGATTAGCTGGACAAACAGACACTAGAGTTCCCAGAACTTTTGACAAAAAACCTGATGGAAGAGGTACTTAAAAATTTGAGCGCCGTGGTGGTCACCTGTGACTGACAAACAATTAAATTTCTATTGTCTGGTTTCGTGGCAGGCAACGTGTTAAGGCATCTTTTATTTTTATCAGAATCGATTGAAATAGTCATGGTGTTTGTATTAAACAATAGGCTAAGAAACTTACATTCCTTTGATGGAATAAGTTGACATAATTATTTTTACAGGCTGTAAACCTCTAAGTTTTGTTATGGGTTTCATTATGTGAACATGTATGGAGCCATGCAAAGGCCAAATGGAAGAATGTTAAATTGATATATTTTTCCATCAAATATAAACCTTAGATATTTTCTGTAATCTGCATTAATGTTACACATGTAATAAGAATCCATTTTGTCAATTGTTGCCATAATACAGTCTTTCATAAGACTTTGAGTTGTAGTAATAAAACTATTAAATTTCTTTATGTTTAAAATAAATCTATACTCTCCATTTGGTTTCTATACCAAGAAAATAGGTGAACAAAATTGTCCATCTGTTTCATGACATATTTTGTCTATAACATGTGACTGAATAAGTTTATTAATTTCAATTTGAACTTGACAGAATTCTACTTGTAAATGAGTTATTCATAGGCAAGTAAGATTGAAATGGTATCTCACTAAAAGGGATTTCATACCCAGATACCCATTTCAGAATAGTAGGATCACTGGTTATTTTCTTCCAATTATTTATAAAAAAAAAAGGAAGTCTGCATACCTGAACTTCTAACTTTGCAGCTTCGTAGCTTTGCAGGTTGGTTAGATCTCGCTCCTGTCCCTGTCCGGGCACTTGGACGAGGAGGGACCCTCCAGTTTAAAGATTTGGTTTTATTTGGAGGTTTTTGAATGAAGCTTGTGTTCTTCAGGTCTTTAACAGATTTTTGAACAGCCTTTGTAACCTAGATCTTTTCAGAAAGGTTACTTAAAAAAAATGCATCTGCTCCCCCTGTGAGGGAATCTTTCATATCTTTATTAATAGATCAAATATCATGAGACCGCCGGCAGTCGCGAAACAATTGATTTTCAATTGTGTCTGGTTTTATGGTGCTCAAGGGGTTAATGACGGTTGGTATTAGCGACCGTCTACGATTTGTATCTATGTGCACAGCGTCACACAGTATTTTGGCAGCATCATTGATGTGTTTAATTATTTAATTAATAATTTCAATTCTGTCACCTTTTAGGAGAAATAAATGGAGTGATTGGCCCAGGGCTGATAGTGCAGCAACCATCTGTTTTTGCCTGTCAGCAATTATCAAATCTCTTTTCTTAACCAGGTCAGAGACAGCCAGGTATTTCAGGGTTGAGCTTTGGGAGCAACGTTGGGATATTTTCATATGGGATGTATTTTTTCATAAGTTCAGGTTTAATTTCTTTTTGCAATCCTTTTGTGAGAATAGGAGTCTACCTCTGTGCAATTTCATCATGAGCAATTGGTCCCTTAAGCACCTTCTCAATTTCCCCCAAAGCAAATAACAATTCTACGTCTATGGCAGGTGTCTCGGTCTCCGGGTCTGTACACTGGGTTTTTTCCACAGGTAAGGCCTCTACTACACTGTATTGGCACGGGCAGTGCCTCCTCCTCCACAGAACTTGAAGTAGTAGCCGGATCCAGGGCCATCATTGACACATTAGGAATGTCAGACATAGTCATGCAGATCTAGGCCCAAATGGCAAAGCAAACTGCAGTAAATGTAAGACCCTGATATTCCTTGCGAATACCCAGGGTGGTAAAAACTCGGCTTTGCAGTAAGTACGAGTTATTGTGCCCGTTTTAAGTTTTGAATGTTTCAACACCGCCTCATCCCAAAGATGGGCCTGAGTGCACATTTCAAAACCCAGAATTTCATTTTTATTTTTCACGTCTCTTTCTTTTACTCATAATAACAGTTTATTTATCATAATTAAACTGACTAAAACTATTAAAAAGATTATTTCACAAAAAAGTAAGAGAAAAAGTGGCGCCGGTACAGTGACATAAAAAACGAATGACAGTTCAAAACGCGGGCTAGTCTAGTGACGTGCGGCTGCGTTCGGAAATATTTTATTTTCAGATACTTTAAACTTATGTGGCGTCGGCGAGTGCTAAGACTCGATACTAACAAGTAGTATTTCCATCATAGAGGACGAGACAACAAGGAGCATAATCTGGTTATAATGACGACCATAACACTACTTTTTGTCAGTAATAAGATTTCTAAATGACAATCATATAAAGTCCATAAATTTAACTCTTATAAAACGTACAGCTGTATACACGTCTCTTATAGGATTTTTTGACTATCTTCACACGACTTTTATATAATGTTTAAAAGCCCAATATTCAGATTTATATGTCTTATATAACTTATGGGTTTAAAAGGCTTATATAATTACTTATATAAACATTTTGATTATTTAATGGTTTCACGTGGTACTCTGTTACGAACTGAACTTGTATATTTTCCTTTGTTGTGACTTTGACTACACAAGCTTTTTATATGATAGCTATGATAGTGTCAAAGAATCAAAAGATGGTTCCGTAGTAAGAAATAGTATTTGTGAAAAAGTATGCATACATATACAAAATGAACTTAATATTAAGAGGGCTATTACATCTCGAATGTGATTTTTGCGTAAAATGCCCATTTTCACATTTTGTAGTAATATTGCAGTTGTATTTATCGTTTTTATCGAAAAAGGATAATAAATTTGTGCATAATTTTACAAATTTCCATTCTATGAGCATAACTTGAATTCGGACGGCCTGCGCATCGCATTTTGTAGTCATTTTGCAGTTGTATTTATTGTTTTCATCGAAATAAGATAATAAATTCATTATAAAATCTTTATTCCTCATGAAGTAAAAATTACTCTGGTATAAATTTTGCTCATTAATATTATCGTAGATAGAGATATTCACAGTTAACTTATAGCGATTTTCAAAGTTTTTTGGTTTAGAATAAGATTTTTTCTTATAAAAATCAATGATCTCTAAAAATTCCGAGGCCGCTACGCACTATTCGACTATATAAGAGATAACATTATAATTTTTTTATTTCACTTGTTTAGATCAGTAGTTTAATCGATGAGCTCAAAAAAGTGCCTTCGCGCACTTTATGAAAATCTTTCTCTGCAATTTTGGGTTTAATAAAAAAGTTAAGCAAAATTTATAAAAAGCGAGACCGCTACGCACTATTCCAATACCTATTGTATACTATTCAATAAGTCATAATTATGAATGTATTTTTGTTTCTGAGATCCATAACGTCAAAATTGGCCATTTTACGCAAATAACACAGTCGAGATGTAATAGGCCTCTTAAATAGGTAGCTTATCGTAATAATATCTAACACCTGTCAATTATCATATCTTTTTTTTTAATTTAGTTAGTTCAAGAAGTAATCCTCAATTAATCATCGCAGATTTGCGAAATGATGATTATTCGTTTGAAACCCAAGACGATGATGATGAAAACAGTAATGAAAATGAGAATTTTAAAACGTCTTCAATTATCACTATATTGTGATTTCAATAAAATGTTTATCCCACGGGTTTTCACTTCTTTACGGTATCCTAAAAATGGCGGACGACAAAAGAATTAAAATCATAGTATATGACTTATAGTCCTAAGATATCATATAATAGGTATCATCACTACCTTAAGTCGTATAATTGTAAAAGTACTAGAAATCTTAAATAAAATGGGATTATTATTTTTATTTTGCAATAATTCGAAGGGAGCATTAAAAATTTGTGAAAAATTGTATATACAATCGTCATGAAATTTAATTTCCCTTAGAAAAGTAGATTGTTACCTACTAACACCAACTACAATATAGTTAACAACATTCAGTAATAAATATGGCAGACATAAGATTGTGACACTTTGTAAACAGTTATTTTGTTTTTCGTTTGTTTTTGTTGTCTCACTCCCACTGAACTGCGCTGTAATAGCAAGCATCCGGGTAAAGGCTATGCTAATGACTACTTCCCAATGTTTATTAAGTTATACGACGTCTATTGGATCACTACACGACAAGATGGTTATAATATTAATCACTTTCACGACTGCTATACGAATATTTATCGTATATCTGATATTAATACGACTATTACCTTCCTAGTAGCCACTAATACGACCTTGACACGATCGCTATACGAATAAAAGTTTTATTATTTCTGCCTATTTCGCGTCATATATACGTCAATACGACAGCTATATAACCAAAACAGTCTGACCTTAAGTTGTGACGAAAACGTTGTCCCGAAAATAATACGACCAAATTTTGTTAGTTGGGAGAGAAACCCGACCAGGGGGGTTACTCTCGACGCATCCTACGTTTACATAAAGGCATTACATAAAGTCCGTAATGTAGGTAAAACAATAATTGTTTGCGGGGATTTTAATATTAATTTGTTAGAAAATTCCACAATGTCAACTAAAATTAAAAACCTATTTCTATCATACAACTTAAATCATTTATTTTTGGAGCCGACAAGAATAACTGCCACTTCGGCCACCTGTATTGATAACATATATACAAATGTAAAACCACTGGCTAAGCAAATTATTAATAACCTGGACTCTGATCATTGTGGCCAAATGGTTCGCTTTCCACGCCAGCGTAAACAAGTGACGAAAAAGAATATCACTGTTGTACCAATAACTGCGATCGGCTGGAACGCTTTAAAAGCAATCTAGATACAAAATTAAATTATTTAGAATACAATGACAACCCTAATGTCTTTTATAATAATTTTTTTAACATTTATTGTTCAGAATTTAATAAAACTTTTATTCCAAAAAAGATCTCAGTTAGTGGTACTGTAACTTTTAATGAATGGGCTACAATTGGTATTCACAGAAGTAGGAAACGCCTTTATGAACTTTATGGTGAACGCAACTATAACACCAGCGATGACTTCAAATTATATGTTAAAAATAATTAAAAGTTATTAAAAAGAGTATGTCGATTAGCCAAGGCAAACTATTTGAATTCTAAGATTAAGAATAGTAATGACAAAATAAAAATGACATGGAATATTATAAATAGTGAAACAGGAAAGGTCAAAAGTCGTAATAATGAGTACAATTTAAATTGTGATAATAAAACCTTTCCTTCTGATGCTGATGTTGCTGCAGCATTTAAGAGGTTTTTTACTAACATTCCAGTTTCAACTACAAAAGCCTTGATTTACTCCCCCACTGTAGCTGAATCTGTTTTGAAGGAGAATGTAAAAGATTGTGAAAGTAATTTCAGTTTTCAAAAAATTTATGTTATAGATATAATAAAAACATTAAACACTCTCAATAAAAAGAAAACTGCTGATCTGTGGGGTAATTCCGTGGACGTCGCTAAATCTGTAATTATGATAATAGCTCCAGTTTTAGCTTGCATATTTAATGAATGTATTGACTGTGGTGTTTTTCCTGACCTCATGAAATATAGTAAAATAATTCCATTGTTTAAATCAGGTAGCACTTCTGACCCCTCTAATTTTAGATCTATTTCTGTGCTACCCACATTTAGTAAAATTTTTGAAAAGTTAATGCTAGACCAAATGCAAATTCATTTTTATAAAAATAAACTTTTACATTGTAAACAATATGGTTTTACTAGGGGTCGCTCTACAACTGACGCCGGTGTTGAGCTTTTAATCGAAATATTTGATACCTGGGAGGAATCACATGATGCCCTAGGGGTATTTTGTAATTTATCCAAGGCTTTTGATTGTGTTTTACGTGAAACTTTGGTCAGGAAGCTTAACCACTATGGAATTAGGGATGCTTCTTTGAGCCTTCTAATCTCATACTTGAGTAACAGGATTCAAAAGGTCGACATTAACGGTAAAAGATCTCCGGGATCAGTGGTTAAAATGGGAGTTCCGCAGGGTTCAATACTTGGTCCATTGTTGTTTTTGGTTTATATTAATGACTTACCTTATTTTGTAAAAGACAGTCATGAGATAGTATTGTTTGCTGATGATACTTCACTTTTATTCAAAGTGAAACGATGACACCCAAATTATGACGATGTGAATAATGCGGTCTCAAAGATTGTTCACTGGTTTAGTGTTAATAACTTGCTATTAAACGAGGGAAAAACCAAATGTGTAAGATTTGTATTGCCTAATGTTAAGCAGGTAATAACTAGTGTACAAATTAAAGATAAGAATGTGAATCCTGTGGACACCACTGTGTTTCTAGGCATCACGTTGGATGCCAAGCTTCAGTGGGGCCCACATATAGCTAAATTGTCGAATAGACTTAGCTCTGCGGCTTATGCAGTAATGAAGATCCGTCAGTTAACTGACGTTGATACATCTAGATTAGTTTATTTCAGTTACTTTCATAGTGTAATGTCGTACGGCATTTTACTGTGGGGAAATGCTGCCGACATTCAAACTATCTTTGTGCTGCAGAAGAGGGCTATTCGAGCAATATATAACCTACAGGCTGGTGACTCTCTCAGAGAGAGATTTAAGGATATAAGTATAATGACAGTTGCATCACAATATGTTTATGAAAATCTTGTGTATGTTCATAAAAATATTGAAATGTTTTCAAAAAACAGTGATATTCACAAATTAAATACTAGAAGTAAGAACAAATTAGCAGTGCCTTATACTAAGCTCCATTAAATAAATAATTCCTTTAAGGGTCTGTGTGTACGATTATACAACAAAGTACCAATGATATTCAGAAATTAGATCTTGATAAATTTAAAATCAAAATCAAAGAAAAGCTTTATAAAAAAGCTTATTATAAAGTGTCGGATTATACAGAAGACAAAACAGCTTGGGTCTGAAATGCTCCAAGTACCTACTCCAACAGCTATTTCTAATTGCCTATAATTAATTTATATAGAGCACCATATTTAATTAAACTATTTACATTCAAATTCATATTTTGTATTTTGTGACCTGGTAACGATATAATTATATATATTTTTTGTAAATGTCGTTGCTTCTGTGCGCTGTGGTTTCTTGCGCCCGTTCTTTGCCACAGTTAAAAAATGATGTCCTGAATGGGTGGTAGGTTAAAACAATTTGGACGTTTCAAAGTACTTATTAATTGAGTTTATTGAATAAATATATTTTGACTATTGACTATTGACTACGGGCAGCCGGTAGCTACTGGCGTCTGGCCAAAGCCGTGCAATCCAACTTCTGCCAACCCTCGCTGCCACCACTGAGATGTCCTGACGGAACTTTAGCTCACAAGCCGCAGGAAACGGTCGATCTCCTGGCCAAACTCTTTGTGGCTAACTACCGGATCGATGACTGTAATGCACAGCCATCCTCAATTCCTCACTGTGGCCACACAATGTCTGATATTAAAATCAGGCAGTATGATGTCCGTGCGGAGCTGCAGTCAATCGATGTCCGGAAAGCTAACGGTCCTGATGGCATCCCAGCAATAGTCCTGAAAATGTGTGCAGCGGAGTTGTCCCCTGTGTTAACGCGTCTGTACCGTCTCTCACTATCTTCGGGTTGTGTGCCGGAATCTTGGAGAGAAACAATGTGCAACCGATCCCTAAAAAAGGAGATCGGTCAGATCCGACTAATTACCGCCCTATAGCCGTAACTTCAGTGTTGTGCAAGATCCTAGAACGAATATTTCAATATTCGTTCAGCTTATTCGATACCTAGAAGATCACTCCCTAATTCACGATCGTCAATATGGGTTTCGGCCAAAACGGTCAACGGGTCTAGCATACGTCACACATCTTTGGGGTGAGGCTATTGACAAACGTGGCGAGTCCAGTTAGCCTTGACATAGCCAAGGCTTTTGATCGGGTCTGGCACAAAGCTCTTCTCTACAAGCTCCCGGCATACGGTTTGCCCGCTCAGTTCTGTACCTGGATTGCTAGCTTCCTGCATGAGCGTAGAATCCGTGTCCTTTCGGATGGATGCGCTTCGCGGTTCATGTCAGTGAACGCTGGTGTTCCTCAAGGCTCCGTTCTACCCCCACGCTGTTCCTTCTGCATATCAATGACATGCTTCCTCTTGGAAACATTCATTGCTATGCAGATGATAGCACAGTGCATGGGGGATATAACGGTCACCCAACGGCTGGGCGGGTAGACACCGAAATGAAGCGAGTAAATCTTGTCATTGAGCTCGATCGGGTGTTGGACCTGATTTCTAAATGGGGCTCCGATAATCTGGTGAAGTTCAATGCCAAGAAAACACAGGTGTGCGCGTTCACAGCGAAAAAGTCGCCATTCCTTCCCCTTCCCTCTCTTCAGGGTACATCTCTAGGCCTGCAGAGCAGTAATGACATGCTCGGTATGGATGTCCGCTGCGATCTGAACCAAAAAGACTACATCGAAACCGTGATTAAAAATGCCTCACGTAAACTCGGTGTCCTGAACAAGGTGCGGCGATTCTTCTCGCCTGATCAGTTGTGTCCATTATACAAGACACAGGTGCGGTCTTGCGTGGAGTTGCGGCTCCGCAAAGTACCTTCTCGATGCCTTGGACAGATTGCAGCGCCGCGCTGTGCGCATTATCGGCAATGCGGAGGTCACTAAAACTCTCGAGCCTTTGCAATTGCGTAGAGATATTGCGTCACTCAGCGTCTTTTACCGTTTATACCATGGCGAGTGCTCTGAAGAACTCTTTGACCCCATCCCTCCTTCTCCCTTCCTCCATAGGAGTACGCGTGCTGCTCTTCGGAGTCACCAATTTACAGTCTCTAATATTCCATCACGCACAAAGAAATTTAGTGACTCGTTTCTTTGCCGCACTTCCAAAAGATGGAATAGTCTACCAGCACACGTATTCCCTCCTACCTATGACATAGGGTCCTTCAAACGAGGCGTGAAGAAGCACTTTGTGGGCCAGAAGAGTGAGCTTATTATAAAAAAAAAAATTATGATGTACGATTAATATGTATCGATATTAGGATAAGTAAAGATAATTCCGGAACGCCATCCCGATAGTAATTTGTTCGATCAATTTCTACGCAATTTAATTCCAATGTGGCGCTGTTGTCGCTTACAAAAGTGCCATTTGACATTTTTTTAGTTTTGTGATTGGAAATTGAATAATGCAATTCTGTTTCAAGAGTAGCCTACTAGGCACAGGGCTATTTTTTTACCTAAAGTTAGATGCATTTTTGATTGAAAAATAAAATTATCTTTATTCTGAATTGGTTAATGAAGCTTTTCAATACATTGTTGGTTTTATTTTGTAAATATATCACTAAAATAACAGAAAATATGAATTGAAATGTTTCTACAGTATTAATTGAAAGTAGACAGAGGCGTTTTTGCTTTTATACCCCTTATTTATATATTTTTCTTTAAAAACGGGTCCATCAGACCCACCCAGTACGCCGTGTGAGTTTTACCCACCAGGCACCCCAAGGGTTAATAGGGAACGAAAATCTGCCAAGATAAATTCGGAGAAAGAAAGTAGGCCCTCAGTCAGTACCGTACGCGCGGTCGAAATGGAGTGCAAGCGAATGTCGCTGAAAAGTGTTCGACCGGGAACTTCCTTTATTGTAGGTATGTATGTTTTTTTTCAGCACTACTCCCGAGCCTGTTAAACGGAGGCAGTAGACAGCCGGCAAGCGTCTAAAGGTATTCATCACGATTTGCATGCAAATGAGTGTAATACGGCGCGGCCAGACGCGCCATGCCAAAGATCTTTGAGGATGGACGACTAGGAATTCCGTCAGCATCAAATCGCTGAGGCAAGCTTTCACATTGGCTTGATTGCTTGTGCAAAAATATTTACCAGTCTTTATTTCTTGTGACTGTAATTACAAAAAAGTATAAAAGTGTTTACAGGTTGCTGCAAGGCACGCGCTTCCCTTCAGCTTTGCAAGAAAAAACTTTACAGTATGGTCCGTATATTATTTTGTACTAATTTATTTAGATACTGACTATCTAACTCAATATTTACGTTTAGATAGGTATAAACTTTTAGCAGCCAGTCGGCTTCACTTTTAAGTAGGGTAATAAAAAGGGAAGTCAAAAAAATTGTAAGTGTTTACATAAAAGTAAGTAACTAACAAAGCAAGGGACGCTCTCCAATCTGAATAGCAGCTGTTGTGAGAGTTGTTCAACTTTCACGATTAATACTTGAACGCGTTTACGGTGCACTTCAAACGTTGCAATTTACACAAACGTCTCGTCTCGAGGGAGGCATGAGTACAGACAAGACCGCGGCAAAGCGAAACTGTACGTATTTCCAAGCGGCAAATATATCAGCACTTTTGACGGAGAACGTATCCGAACTGAATATTCGATTAGAGTCGAATGTCGCGGAAAAGTAGCTACGCGAAAGCTTTGCACACGTTAAAAAACAATTTTGCCAATAAAAATCTACGGCTAACGGATTGGCAGTATTAGCACCAACTTGGATCAAATCTACCTTGGAAACTCCAAAAAGATGACCAAAAAAATTGACAGGTTTGAATGCAATACTTAGTTAAGGGATTCTCAAAACTAAATTATACTTACACTAAAAAATAAAAGTCTTAAAGCTAGCTAGCAAAAGGGGCGAAAACCAGCTTGACGCCCCAAATATCGCTGAATGGACTAAGTCGCCAAGGACGTCTCCGTGACGATTACACGAGCTCTTGGAAACCAGGGAGCAGTGGCGTCACCTTGTGTCGCAGGCCAAGATTCACTTCAGGCGACGACCACGACCTCCGTGGTCGAGTGGTTAGCATACCGGGTCTCTGAAGTCCCGGGTTCAATTCCCGGTCAGGTCAATATAGAGAAAACTGTTTTTCTAAACAGATTTCGGGTCTGGGTATTTTTCTATGTTTATGTATATTTATCCATTATCTTTCTATATTAACGAGTTTTAAAAGAAGCTTATCTTGGTTTTGATTGGTGTGAGTGTAAAACAAAATACCTAATTATAATTTAACTTTAATTAATTTAATTTAATGTCAGTGCCAGGAGGCTCCGAATTCTAGGCAAACCTTTTTAAATATTCGACGTTTCGGCCAAGTTTCACTGGTTGTGATCACGAGCTGAATTACTTAAATATATATGCAGGTGGGTGGCAGAAATTAAAAATTCAGGCTCCCCCTTCTCCGAAGGAACTTTAAGCCGTTGGAAATTGTTCTCTTTAAAAATAGAAGTCGTGAATCCGCCAAACCTCATTGGGTCAGGTGGAGGATTAGGATTTAGACTGCCCATGTTCTATTTTATAATAAATGTAAAGGACTTTGCTTATCAGTGGAACGTTTACAGGCTAATGACGGTGTTGATATTTAATTGGCATCTGCTGCTTTTCAATATCAGGTATGTTTTAGTCGCAGTGACTTACCGAGCTACCTACTTACTTAGCACACGGACCGCTACATTGACAATGAATTGTTTAAAAACAGTTTTAGGAATTTATTATAGATTTTTTTAAGTGTTTAATCCGTCGCCCAATGTGCATAAGACTTATAATGTAAGAAGACTTTTGATACATTATGTAACGCAATTTTTGCGATTGACTAACGTTTCAAATATCAATATTTACAAATAAATGCTGTCTCAAACAGAATCAGCTTTTACGGTAGTTAGCTTCAAGGTTATTTATTATTAGGTACCATCAATGAAATCTTCTCAAAGTTAGGAAATTTTCCAATGAATTGAATAATCATCAAACCAAATCATCACTTTAAAACGGCTGCATCTATTTGGCTAATTCATTAATGTCAAGACAAAGTTAGTATTAAGAGGCCTATTACATCTCGACTGTGATTTTTGCGTAAATTGGTCAATTTTGGCGTTATGGATCTCAGAAACAAAAATACATTAACAATTATGACTTATTGAATAATGTAGAATAGCTATTGGAATAGTGCGTAGCGGCCTCGCTTTTTGTAAATTTTGCTTAACTTTTTAATTAAGCCCAAAATTGCAGAGAAAGATTTTCATAAAGTGCGCGAAGGCACTTTTTTGATCTCATCGATTGAACTACTGTTCTGAACAAGAGAAATAAAATAATAATAAGTTTGTCTCTTATATAGTCGAATAGTGCGTAGCGGCCTCGGAATTTTTAGATATCATTAATTTTATATAGAAAAAAAATCTTATTCTAAACCAAAAAACTTCGAAAATTGATATAAGTTAACTGTGAATATCTCCTATCTACGATAATATTATTGAGCAAAATTTATACCAGAGTAATTGTTACTTCATGAGTAATAAAGATTTTATAATGAATTTATTATCCTATTTCGATAAAAACGATAAATACAACTACAAAATTACTACAAAATGCGATGCGCCGGCCGTCCGAATTCAACTTATGCTCACAGAATAGAGATTTGTAATATTATGCACAAATTTATTATCCTATTTCGATAAAAACGATAAATACAAGTGCAAAATTACTACAAAATGCGAAAATGGGCATTTTACGCAAAAATCACATTCAAAATGTAGTAGGCCTCTTAAAGAAAATTTTTGGAAGTTCGTTACCGTAATACGGAGTGTTCACGTGGACGGAGTCGCAGGCGGGCTGCTAGTTAAGAATAATTATTAATCTTGGGATCTATTGCAGCACCGAAGTTGATTTTTATCACAAAAAAAAATATTTATGATTCATCAAATCTTATATTTTAGAGGCTTGTTGAGTTGCTTGAGGCTTGTTTAATAAAATAGCTTGATGGTGCGCAAATTCAATCTGCGAAAATTTTTAAAAGTGTACTTCTAAATCCATCCTCTTATTTCAATTCAAAAATAACAGAAGACCTTATTGAAATGCCCTAAGGAAAAATGGAGCTCGACGCAAATGGACGCGAGCGTCGTTATTTATATAACTTACGTACACTGAGTCTCTCAATATCCTTCCCGTCTCAATGTAAATATGTATTTGATAAAACAATAATTTAACAAAAATGTGTATCTCGAGAAACATACATTTTCCTTACAAAAGACTTATCTCGAAATAAACAATAGCCGTCCAATAATTCAGTACCACTTTTCTTGGTCTACTCCTATTGATAGTAAGATAGTAACTTAATGTTGATCCTGATTTATGGTGCTCCATATTTTGTCCTAACTTTATTCAAATTCGCAAAAATGTATTCTGAACCAGTGGATATTTTTTTACGTTCAATATTCAGGCCAGCAATTCTAGGGGAGGCACAAATAGAATGATATGTCCACACTTGAAATTGTTCGTCCAACTTGTAAGATCTTCTATATGTAAGTACGTACACATAACTATAATAAAAAATTGCTTTGCGCGAAGTCATATCAATAATAACGTAATATTATTTCAATTTGTTGTGAGAAACAGACAACCTTGCCATTAGAAAGACATGTTTGTTTATTTTTTCTAACACACTAGCTCGTAAAGTGACTTTTTACACCGATTTCATTGTAATGTAACACTAGTGCGATAATGTAGTTTATTACAACAAAGATTTTGTAACTAGATTTTTTTTAAAAGGCAAACATTTTTGTGAATAAATTAACAATTTTGATTAAAATATGAATAAATATAAAATAAAATTTGCTTCTCGCTGGTTGATCCTGATGTCGCCGCTGACTCTGTCGTTGATGTGATACTGCAGGGAATAGAACTTTTCATTCCAAACTCTGTGGTTCCCATTGGCGGCAGGTCCCAACCTTGCTGCAAAATGGCGTCTCGCCAAAAGCGACAACATTACCAAGCCTAGGCTAAGGCGGTGTCATCAAAGGATCCAAACACCAGTGTGCTCAGAAAGAGGTACAATCTTGCTGCCAGGTCCTTTAAGAAGGACAGTGCCAAGGCAAAGTCATCATTTATAGGTAGAATTGGCGAGAGGCTAGTGCGTCTTCTTCGGGCACGCGTGCGTTCTGATCTCTCGCCAAAGCTATCTTAGGGAACTTTTGTCAGCCGTCCCTACCACCATTGCACAAGACTGATGACTGCCCGGCCCATACTGCAAAGGAGAAAGCCGATCTCTTGGGCACTCTTTTCACATCAAACTCGACCTTGGACGATGGGGAAAACTCTCCACCAACCATACCGTATTGCGCTTGATCAATGCCAAACGTTCAGTTCCTACAAAGGTCAGTTCGTAAGGCTCTTTTTTCCCTTGATATCCATAAGTCGAGTGGGCCTGATGCAGTTCCTCCCATTGTGCTACGGACGTGTACTCTTGAATTGGCGCCGGTTCCAACGCGCCTTTTCCGGCTCTCTTACACTACTGGCGTCGTCCCGAGCTCTTGGAAGACGGCCCTTGTCCACCCGATTCCCAAAAAAGGCGATCGCTCAGATCCGTCCAACTACAGGCCAATAGCTATCACCACTTTACTCTCAAAAGTAATGGAGTCCATTACAAACCGCCAGCTCTTAAGGTACCTAGAAGAGAACCAGCTACTAAGTGATCGCCAGTATGGTTTTCGTCGCGGTCGTTCGGCTGGTGATCTTTTAGTGTATCTTACTCACCCATGGGCGGAGGCAGTCGAGAGTAAAAGGGAGGCACTGGTAGTTAGTTTGGACGTAGCGAAAGCATTTGACAGGGCTCTTCTCTCTACACTTCCATCATACGGGCTTCCTGAGAAATTGAGTTCGTGGGTTGCCAGCTTTCATACTCGGCGTAGCATCAGAGTCGCAGTCGACGGTTCGTGATCCAACATGAAGCCTGTGAATGCTGGTGTCCCTCAGGGGTGTGTGTTATCCCCTACTCTTTTTTTTCTACATATCAATGACATGTTGCATAACAACAGTATTCATTGCTATGTACTACGTTGTACACCGGACGAGCTAATATTGCTCGGGAAAGCGTCATCGTGAGCCGGAATAAGCTTGTGACTGACACCGAAAACATGTTAAGTCATATCTCGAAATGGGGCCGACATAACCTAGTCCACTTTAACCCCTCCAAAACACAAGTTTGCGCATTTACCACGAAAAAACATCCTTTCGTCGTACCTCTGAACTTTTAGGGAGCTTCCCTTGATACCAATCCGACTTTTGGAATCCTTGGCGTCGATATTTCGAGTGACGTTCAGTTTCGAGGTCACTTGGAAGGTAAAGCTAAATTTAGCTTCGAAAAAGCTGTGTGTGCTTAATAGGGCGGGTCAGTATTTCACGCCGGCCCACCGCTTACAACTGTATAAAGCACAAGTCAGGCCACATAATGGAATACTGCTCCCATCTTTGGGCTGGAGCACCCCAATACCAACTTCTTCCTTTTGACCGCATTCAACGCAGAGCTGCTCGAATTGTCGACGACGTGGTTATTTCGGGTCGGTTCGATCCATTGGCTCTTCGGAGAGACGTTGCGGCTCTCTGTATATTGTACCGCATATATCATGGGGAGTGTTCTGACGAATTGTTCTTGACTGCCTATTATCATCTAAGTACAAAGAAAAATATATGATGGCTAATTAAAGATTTATACAATAGAAAAACAACAAAAACATGCAGTTATTTTCAGAAAATGTATTTTCCTCACAAGTGTGTTGAAAAACGTAGTATGAAACGCTTGTGCATTGGTAATTACAAACCTCGGCTCCATTAAGCCCTCGCCTTCGGCTCAGACTCATAACCCGCCGCGATTGTAATGATGACCGACATGTATCATAATGAACTATTATCCTACAACGGGTTAACACTCGGCATCCATGTCACCTGATATTGTAAGTTGATGATAAGTCCAATGGTGGAAGCGCTCTTCATTTAAATTTCTCAACTTTTTTTTATTATTATTCTTTATAGGCAAGTATTTGACCGCGATCTCATATTATGGTAAAATACGATGCGGCCTAGGATGTAACATACTTGCCTAGATAATGCCTGTTCACCCTAGCCTTGAAAATTTCCAGGTTGTACGTGTCAGGAAACAGATCCGCAGGAAGGGAATTCTACTCCTTAGCTGTCCACATTAAAAATGATGACGCGAAGCGCTTTGTGCGTGTAGGTGGTGTGTTGACAGTATAAGGCTGAGATCTCAGTCCGCGTCTCGTTCCCCGGAGATAAAAAGGAGAAGTTGGAATCAGCTCGTGTAGTTTCTACGCACACTCGCCGAAGTGCAATCGATAAAAAACCGAAAGGTTGGCAACCTTGCATCGATGTACAAGACTCTGCAGCTTGGATTCGACGAGTTTAGAGTCGCCAATGAGCCTCTTAGCACGCTTCTCAATAGAGTCTAAAGCGGCTAACTGATACTTGGCAGCTCCATCCCAGAGGTGGCAGCAGTATTCCTTACAGGATCGGACTTGTGCTTGGTAAAGCTAAAGCAGCTGCCCCGGTGTAAAATACCGCCTTATCTTAGAAAGGATGCCAAGCCTTTTAGCTGCAGCTTTTCAACTAGTGAGGAACGGGCAGTCAGAACTCAACAATGCCACTAACATCAATTTGTTATGGCGACACATTTAGATAAGATTGTGGGTGGTAGTTAGCCAAGCCGACTTAAAAGCCTAGCCTAAGTAAACTATAGTACTATTTGCATTTACTCCAAGAAAGATTTTTTTTTCTTTTCTCTGTTTTTAAAAACATGGGTAAGTATTTTATAATAAAACTAAACTTTGTAAGATACTTCTTATATACTTATTATATATTTTTTCATTAATATAATATACTTATTATATATTTTTTCATTTAAATTCCTAATAAAAATACTCATTTTTTACGTTGCCAAGGAGCGGACGATTGATGAGAATTTAGAGATAGATGTCGTAATAGATATAAAGGCCGGAGATAAATTTCTTTGAAGTCATAATTTTCCGTGAGGTAGAAAAGGTGAACTCATTTCCGGGACGGGCTAAGGGGTAAAAGTCAAGCAGCAAATAATTTGAATAAATACTTAAATTTAGGAATAAAAACATAAAGTTCATCGCCTCTAGTGATTCAACCGCCGCCACCCGGTCTAAGAATATGCGGTCTCCAGTTCGATTCCTAGTTAATTTCAACATAATCTTGTATTTTTACACGGTTTGGTTGGTGGTACAACGTAGTTTAAGTATTACCTACTTATCTATCACTATTATTTATCCAAGTCTTAGGGCATATTAATATTTTATGTCATCATTAAAGATTGACCTAATCGTCACTTACAACCTGGTAAGAAGAAGGCGTTTCGCCGTTTGTTTCTAAGAAAAAATTGTTCCTATTAAGATTATATCTACACATATATAGCTTGGGTCTATCTCCGCTTCTTAAGAAAACTATGGTATCTGATCTGATAACAAAGGCGCTAAGCGTCAAACAAAATATAAAATTTAAGAAAATATGTAATTTAAGCAGGCTTTCATTGCGTATAGTGCTTTACACCATAGACGTTCCACAAAACAAGTTTACTCATCTTTTGGATTGTTATAGGTAAGCTATGTGTAAGTTTATGTAAAACATTTTCTACGAAAGCCTCCGTGATCTAGTGATCAAGACCCGGAGGTCGTGGTTTCAATTTCCACTGGGGTTTCTAAAAGTGACTCTGTGCTTTTTTCCAGTTGGTTAGGTTAGGCAGTTATTGCAGCAATCTTAGTTAGATTTTTGATACTATTTCGTGCATAGTATAAATATACTGTAAATAGCTTAAGATTATTTCACACAATAATATAGATAAATTTAAATTGTCACAGAGACAAAGAACAAAACAGGCG
This sequence comes from Scoparia ambigualis, assembly GCA_963921215.1. Classification (NCBI taxonomy): domain Eukaryota; kingdom Metazoa; phylum Arthropoda; class Insecta; order Lepidoptera; family Crambidae; genus Scoparia; species Scoparia ambigualis. The sequence goes on from OY992503.1 coordinate 29,056,314, forward strand.
GCCTTATTGCTAACAAGAAATTTCTACCAGGTAATCTAGGGCATTTAAAAAATAAAATAATGAAGAAATAAATAGAGTTGTATTTATAAAATTGGGTGCAAGAAGTTAACTGATATAATAAATTCTAACTTACTCGTAGTCAAGGAGAACAACCAAAAAGTTTAAATACATTATTTTCACAACCTCTTTTCTTTATCTTACGCGAACTTTCAATTATCCAGAAAACTTTTTAGCCGGAGCAATCTGCGTCAATAGTCTAAATCGTACAAGCCATCAAATATGTACGCACAAGGCGGATCCGCAGGTGCCCCACAAATAAGGAGCCCTGTTTTTCTTTCCAACATCCAAGGAATTGTAACGTATTAGATACGTTCGTGTTACCGCCCCAATATCGCGTTGTATGCGTTAACATGTGGAATAGAGGATCGAAAGTAGGGTTACGACCAGAAATATTAGTATTCGGTTATGGTAGTTTTATATAAGCCAGTAACTGGGCCATCCTCTAAAGTGCAAAGACCAACTATTTTTATGACAGCAACTATGAAGTTTCGAATAAAAACCAGCTGTACCATCATCATATTTAGTTTGAATAATAAATTAGTCACTTATAAGGATTATTATACTCGTTCGTAAAACATCCTGTATAAAAACAAATATTCCTTCAGGGGGTCGCACCGTCTCCAATTACACCGACTTAGACCTTATGATTTAAAATTGTAAAAAAATTTATTAATAAATGGTATTATTTTCATAAATAGATCTGACCACCTATTATTACCTATTAATTAATAATAGGTGATAAGATCTATTTATGAATAACACATTTAACTTAGTAATCGTTATCGTTATTATCGTCTCTTACTGCGACAGTGTGTTAAAAAGAGATAGGTAATGTTTATTTTTAAAACTTCACATTTTCATAAAATCTAGACCTTTAACAAAACTATCTTGCTAACTACATTATATTATGTTGGCGTCGCACATGTCTATAAATATAGGATAAAATGTTTACTAGAAAAATGTTTACTAAAAAAAATCAACCAGTCTCGCGAAGCTCGAATGGGATTCGAACCCACGACCTTTGGATTGCCGGTCCACTGCTCTAACCGCTGAGCTATATTTATATCCTATATTTACATAGCATTGTGAATGCAAAAATTTCAACAATAAAAATACGAGTATGTCTATAAATGCATAAAAAGTAGGAAAAGCAAGTGATAGTAAAAAAATAAGATATGTGCGCAATTTAACGTACAATTATTACGTTATAATTATTAATCGCTTTTATGGACATCGTTATGATAGCCAATGGTTCGTTTCATTGCCACATTGTTGAAGAATAAAAAAACGTAAGACTATTCGATGAAATACTCGAACCAAATCGCCCCATCACTAGTACCTTCAAAGGACATTTTAGGGAATCCTGGGGAGTAATACTAAGTTTCAATGTCGTAGGTGTGCAGATCACCCCTCCGAGTTTGTCTGTCAATAAGTCAGCGAACTTGGAAGTCTATTTGAATAACATATTCGTTGTAAAGTTGGCTTTTGTTTAATATATTGAATGTGTTTGCTCATAAAATCAGTAAAGTGAATCTTCTTTATTAGGTAACTTTGTTCTCGCTACGTTGTTTTTTAACCATAAGTTTATTATACTTTGTACATATATATACCTTTGTATATTTCTTGTGCGACGTGTGTTTCAATATATGTTTTCTATGTACAATAACGATTTAATATATTATTAAGAACTTTAATATATTTCGATAGGCACCCAATAAATCAACAGTGATGAAAAACTGCTTAAGGAAAATACAGATATTGTAACATAGTCGACATCATTTAAAAAGTGTATTTAACTGAATTTATGCAATTAAAAGTCCACACAATGTTTGTTATTATACAGAGTACATGTTAAATTAGTGCAATAATGACAGAGAGCATAGAGTAGGTACGATCCTCTCCTCGCTTTTCTGAACACGTATTTTCTGTTTAATTCGGGTTACATAAAAAAACTGTAACTAAAAATGAGCTCATAAGTATATAAAAGTACAGACAACGTGTCAATAAAGAACCAATATGAAAGTATGAGGACAATTATTTTGTCTTAGAACACCGAAGCACCGAGCTCAGTCTATCGAAGTATAATGTTGATATCAATTTCCCTTGTGTTTATATTCGCAGGCAGTTGGCTCGACAGCCCCAGGCAACATAAAAAGAAAATAATGCGGACACAAAATAATAGGAGGCGGTAACTGGAATGGCTGGGGAGCTGGGAACTACTCGTGGCTTCTCAAAGACTTTGTAACATATTAAATATGACTTGACTATCTAGATGGCACAGTGATTTAGTACGTTTAGGTTGCTTTTTTATCAACTAAGGGTTCTAAAGGTTTCCAGGTAGGACAAAGTGTGTTTTTGGATTTTTTGCATGCCTTTTTGAGGAGCTCGATGACGCAGCGGCTAGCGCGTTCGGCTTGCGATCTTGCTCGCTAAGCAACTTTCGCAATGCCGGGTCGCTGGATGGGTGACCAGATTAAAAACACATCTCAAGCTCCTTCATGTTTCGGAAGGCACGTTAAGCCGTTGGTCCCGGTTGTTGTCGTAAGATGACGGTCGTTAAAACCAATCAACCCGCATTGGGCCAGCGTGATGGGTTATGGCCCAATATCCCCACGTGCTATTTTTTTTTTTTTTTTTCAGTACGTCCTCTGACTATGGTCGCCGAAGCCCTTAATACTGCTAATTCTTTATTATCATACCATTCTCGCTTTTATTCCTCTCGCACTTTTATACTTCATACTTCACATTCATTCGTCCTCATTCATTCCTTAGGCGGTGGGTGTTCCGCATTTAGGACTATACTATGCTGTATATCTATCTCTTTCTTTATTCTTATTATCTATTGACACGGGGAAATGAGTCATTCTGCCATTTTGTTTTATTTATAAAAAAAATTCTTATGCTACTACTTATATTTAATACATGTTTTCTTATTTCTAACTCTATATTATTATATATTTACTTATTTTCTATTAAAACATTTTTCCCAATTAGGATAACTTTTTCTTATGTGCTTATTCTACATTTTTATTTCTATATTCTTACAGCGTTTTTCTTATTGCTAATTACATTTTTTATTTACTTATTTTATTTTTAGAAAAAAATTCATATATATTCAAATATATGTATTTTCTTAAATTTATACATCTATTACTTATCTCTTATTGCTTATTTCGGTTTTTAACAATATTTACAATTTTTGTGCAATAGTTTAAAAACAGTTGTCTGTATTCGCTTTTTATGATGTCGGCGAAGTTACTTGGAGTCATTTTGACACCCGCTTGGATTTCTATGTTAAGGGGAGGTATTTCGGGCGCTTCTCTCTCGCTCTCTCGACGGTACAACGGTAAGGGACGGGTATAATAGCGAAGCGGCGCGAATAATCGCGTTTTATATTTTTAAAAATTGATAGATGTAATAAATAAAAAACGATCGGTTATAATTCCTCAAGTTATCTATGAACTTTATTTTGGTAAATGATTCATAATATCAAATCACTTATTTTAAGAATAAAACCTGGAAAAGAAGATAAAATGACAAAAAAGTATGTAACTTTGTGAATTTATTCTATCGAGCCAACTTTATCAAATCGTGTTTCCATCGGGTGTATTTTACAGATCAAAGCCTCAACAATATTTTATAATTTTCGCAGATTTTAATTTTACTGTTTACTACTTCAAAAAGTAATTCTAAGAACGGGTTATTTTAATTTTTCACTAACACCTAGCCTTAAGCCTCTCCAGAGCGTGTAAAGGGCACTCGGAGAAGATGTGTAGGAGGGTCTCTTGTGTGTCAGGGTCACAGACGCACGACGGGCTATCCTTACACTTGAACTTGTTCAAGTATGCGGAAAACCCGCCGTGTCCTGTGAGAGCCTGTGTGGTGAGGTGTGTATGCGTTAGCTTCCGGGTGGTCTGGTAAGCTATTGTGGCGTCTGGGAAGAAGATCTTGGTAACCCCGGCAGTGTCGCTAGACCTGTACCTTTCGTTCCATTTCTCAAGAGAATCATTTCGAATGATTCTCTTGACAAATGAAACCGGGCACAAGTCGTAGTCCGGCTTCTTTTTGGATTTTATAGCGGCCTCCTTGGCAAGTTGGTCGGCTCTCTCATTGCCCTCCAATCCCGCATGCGCCTTAATCCAATACAAATAGACACATTTGCATTTTTCAGTTGCTAATCGTAGATTACTGCGCATTTCTACTGCAAGTGGATGGAGGGAAGCCACGTTGGTTACGGTTTGAAGAGCTGCCATAGAGTCGCTATAAATTCCAAAGGTTGTTTCTTTCCTACTAAGCAACACTTCCGAGGCCTTGTGTAGTGCAAGGAGCTCAGCCTGATACACGGTGCTGTAGGACGGCAGTACAAGTTTGATGGCTCTGGTTTCACCGGCGCTATTCCACAAGGATAGCGCCGCCCCAACCTTACCCTCGATCTTGCTGCCGTCTGTGTATATGCGGATGTCATGCGTATGTTCGTGTATCTGAGTGCCTTGTGTGATAGGCGTGAGCTCCAGTGTTGTGTGTTCAGCCGGGTGTGGTAGTTTCAGTGCAGGGTGTGGTGTCTCAACGTTTCTGCCGCGTAATTCCGGCCAGGGCACCCCCCTCCTCACTTCATAAAGGGCTGCAGCCTCTTTAATCCGGAGGTCAAGAGGGAGTGTCCCAGTCAGAATCAGCGCAGAGTTGAGCGAGACAGTTCGATATGCCCTGCACATTTTCTGTGCGAATCCCCGTTGCAACGCATTTAGCTGCTTGCGCGTCATGACCTTATCCGCGGCCGTGGACCAGGCCGCAGCCGCATACGTCACAACGGGTTCCACTGCAGTGATGTAAATTGACCTAGTCACCTCCGGGTTAAGTCCCCAGCTCACCTTCGCGGCCCGAGATAAGTGTTTAAAAATGTTTGCCCCCTTTTTACATACATTAGCCACGTGATCATTGAATGTAAGTTTTGCGTCAATTGTGAGTCCGAGAAGTTTGATTCGTTTCTGCTCTTTGATCGCTATTCCGCCCATGTTGAGGCGTGGGGAGTCAAATTTAAGTTTGTTGGTGAAGGTTAAGCAGTTTGTTTTGTGTGGCGCAAATTTAAGCTTATTTTTGACTCCCCACTCCTCAACATGCGCAAGAATAGGATTTGCCCGGTCCTGAATCTCCTTCCCGGTCTCTCCTACGAAGACCAGGATGACGTCATCTGCAAAGGCTTGAGCTGTGACCTGTCGCTTCTCCAAGTCCTTTAGCAGAGGGTCCAAGAGCAGGTTCCACAAAATGGGCCCTGCAATGGACCCTTGGACGCATCCTTTGTTGGTCTGCCTGACTACTTCCTCACCAGCATACCGCACAGCGACCCTCCTCTCGCACATGTAGTCATCAAAAACCCTTCGGACGTTTATCGGGCATCCCTCCTCAGCTAGGCGGACCTTTATGGCAGGCCACCATGCACTGTCGAAGGCTCCCTCTATGTCCAGTGATATGAGCGATATTATTTTCTTACATTTAAGTTGCGTTCTGATGTTGTTAATAAGGACATAGAGGGAGTCTTCGGTGCTTTTTTGCGGCATGAACCCATATTGGTTGGGGCTCATCTTCGGGAGTAGGTGATGTTTGAGCCTCCCAACCAACACTTTCTCATAGACTTTTCCTAGTACAGGGAGAAGGCCAATAGGTCGGTAGGATTTTGGCTCTCTATAATTATCCTTTCCCGACTTTTTCAGGATGACTACTGTGGCCTGCTTCCAGACCGCTGGGAAGGAACCTTGCTCCAAGCATTTGTTAATCAACTCCAAAAACAGCTGTGGGTCTGCACAGATGGCAGCGCGACATATGTCCGCCGTAAGACCATCCCTTCCCGGAGCCTTTTTGGGGTTAAAGGACTCGACTGCGTGCTTCAGCTAATTGATTGTAAATGGAGGGTCGAATGTATCAACATTCGACCCTTCATTTACACTCTTTGCTTTTTCTCGCGTTTGTGTATGGTCCATGTTGTCGCTCCCTATTAGATCTTCCGGATAGAAGGTTGCAGTCAGTAATTCCGCTGAATCTTTTGCATCTAGAGTGACTCCGTCTTTTACCAGCATAGCGTCCTCAGTTCTGGCAGTTGTTCTAGACATAACCCGGTATATGCCATCCCACATACTCTCTCTGTCCTGTCTCTTGCAGAAGTCCATCCATGAGGTGGTTTGGGCTTTTCTAACAGCGGCTTCATACTTTTCTTTTTCTTCTAGGTACTCATTAACTACGAGCTTTCTACGGATTGGCGCGGCGTTTCGGATCCTGTACTTCTTCCTGGCGACTATCCTTTTCATCCCGGCGAGCTCTTCAGACCACCACGGTTGGGTAAGTACATTTTTATTTAACTTTTTATGAATTGAGAGACCACACGCTTCCTCTATTACTGTATTGTAATTTAGTGCTATATTTTCAATTTCTCTTTTACTATTTGCTGTTGTTATTACTTTTGCTTCTAATTTATTTGCTATTATTAATGTTTTTAATGCTTCTTTGAATTTAACCCAATCTGCTTTTTTCGTATTAAATTTGCGCGTGGTTCTCTCAATTCTTATACCCTTATGCTTCCGTGTGGCGATCGTGAAGGCTATGCCGTTATGGTCGGAACTTGTCAACCCCTCATCAACGTGCCAATTTTCGACGCAACGAAGTAGGTTCTCCGAACACGCCGTCACATCCACGTAGCTCGAGTATCTTTTCCCTCCTCTAATGGTGTCGAAAGTTGGTATGTTGCCGCTGTTGACGATGTGAAAGCCCATCTCATGGATCGTTCCCGCTACATCCTCTCCTCTATGGTCTAAAACAGTGCTGCCCCACCATGCGCTCTTGGCATTAGTATCGCCTCCTACCAGGATGTTCTTTGTTCCAATGTTCTCCAATTTTTTGATGTGGATTAGGTAGGGGTCAATGGGTTGGTCAGGCTCAAAGTAGAAACTGGCCAGAGCTATGGTCCCAGTGCCTGTCCTTACCTCCACCACTGAGATGTTGTTGGTGGTGAGTTCAGGATGCTGGATAACAATGATGTTAGGGTCGAATATCGCTATCACTGCTTTGACCGTATCTGGACCATCATGCTGATAAAGGCGCACTCCCCTCCGTGTTTTCATGTGACGACTTGCTCCGACATAGGGCTCTTGCAGCAGCGCAATGGACACCTTCCTTTTGTGCGCCTCTATCAGCAACTCCTCAGTGGCCAGCCTCTTCCTCTGCAAATTGGCCTGCAACACGTGGTAGGTAGTGGTTCCGGTTGGGACGCCCTTAGCAATATGCTAGAGCTGATCGTGTCAACCGGTCCCACTTTTTCCTGATGGGGCAGTCTCCGCTGAACGCATTGTGCTCACGCTGTGCCATCTGGGCTTTGCAACAGTTCCTGCAGGAAGGAGGAGCCCCGGCGTTCGTCCACGTGGGACAGTCCATGACAATATGGCCTGCATCCCCACAGTGGCTGCAGCTTGGCTCCTTCTCCCTGCAGTGCGCTTTGCTATGCCCATATCCCAGGCACTGGGAGCACTGGACCAGCGGCGACTGGTCCTCAACCCTTACGCGCTACAGGTCAATGTGCATGTAGCCAGCTCTTGTAAGCCTGCCCCAGATGGTCGGGGAGACAGTCATCACTATGTGATGGGTGTGGGGGTTTCGAGCTCGCTTCTTGAATTTTATTGCGACTCTGTTGTCCTCGCCGCTTAAGCCCCGGAATATGTGCTTATTCTGCTTTCTCATAGCTTCGAGGACTTCAGAGTCGGTGCGTGCCTTGAGGATGTTCATGGCTATTATCAAGGGGTCTTTGTTTTTCGCATCTTCTACTACAAGGTTTTTATCAGCTTTGTCAATACGCCTCTTTATTTTCTCTCTGTCCTCGCGGGTGTCACAGCTGACCACAACCTTCCTGTCCTTTGCCTTACGAATTCGCGATACAGTCACCCATCCCTCCTTGGCGTCGACGGCCTCACGAATCCGCTCGATCACTGTGTCCGCGGTGTCAGTCTCTGTCTTGGACGTAATTATGACAGAGTGCAGTGTTGGTCTTGTCTCGGTGGCTAAGGGGGGCGCAGTCCTTCCAGCTGCCGGTACCATCTGGTCCTTTAGCTGTCTTAGCTCGCTTAAGATGGTGTCAAGCTTCCCATCGTACCTGTCGTTTTCGGGTTCGGCTTCAATTTGTATGGTGGTTGGAGCAGACGGTTCCTTGGTCATCTTCTCAGCTGTCATGTCTACCGTGTTTTTCAACCTATTTATGCATCTGCTGAGATGTATAAGGCCTTCGCAGATATCCACCTTTATTTCTGTCTTAATGTTTCTGGTGTCCCCCATCCTGCTGGATAGGAAAGACACCAGTTTTTCCATGCCTTCAAGCACAGGTTGGTCCCGCATCTCCGTGACAATGCCCCACGTGCTATTGTCCACGTGGGAGGCCTGTGCCCAGCAGTCGGACGTTAATAGGATATCAGCCTATAAACTATGATGATGATGATGACTTGGCAAACATGGTGATTAAGCCAACACCCATCAATTGTAGCGATGACTTGATTTCAATGATGGAGGCCTTTGCCCAGCAGTGGGACAGTATACAGGGTGTACTTTACTTAGGGTAAGACCTAGAGGTATCTTACCTGATGGTAAGTGAGATAAGGCCGAAGGTGTACCTAATCGCATTTCACCCGGAATCCTTAACCACTTAGGCAGTTAACACACTGCCACGCACCACGCAGCGTAACGCGTGAATGCGTGTTCTAACGTTGCTTGTAGTATCAGGGGGGCGTCACGCCGCAGTTTAGGTACGTTCGTTTGGCGCGCCTCCCAGGCAAGTTGCCTAGGTGTATGGCAGTAAAGGTTGCCGCTCGCGACGCACCGAACACGTCGTGGGTCGTCGCTTAACGCGAAAGCTAGCGCCACGTTCTTCCTGACGAAGTGCTGCAACACTACTTGAGATGGTTTGGACCAATCACGGGACTCTTACCACGTGTTCAATGAAGTAGGTAAACATAATTTCGTCGCGCGATTCAACATTTGCCCACCGCGTGATATTTTATTGAACGACTACAGACACAAGGTTTTTGATTATATTAAAACAATGAATACATAATTTGATAGAGGCACTCTTTTCGTATTCAACAAAATATTAATTAACGCAGTCTTATTAAATGTAAAAAAATATAACACACAATAACACACCGAGCGCCGCGCTTGTGACATGTAAGAAGCTTGTCAAATCACCCCATTTTTCAGTTTCAAATGAATGTTTATGCAATTCATTCTGTAAAATATTGGTTTCAATTGTTATGCTTTAATGCTACAAAGTTAAGTAAACTTATAAGTGCTAATTTAATTTAGTGTGTTGTATATTATAATATATATTATGCTGTGACCCTCACAATCAAGTGTCCCAGGAATGACACTTTTAACGTTCTTTCTTACTAAAACACAACTAAACGTCACTGTACGAACGAGTTGCTGCTGTTTTGACGACTGTCACAGTATTCGTTGGTAACGTACTATCTTCATATTGTATAAATCCAAGTAAATATGTATGGCTCCCAACATTATGAGCACTCGCCTCGTCCGCTGTTTATTTGGATTGAGTCTAACGGCACGCGAACTCCCCCGCCGCGCCGCTCGACCGCTAACCAACCAAATATTGACAGTCAACGCACCAAAATCACATAGGGTACGCGTTGACGGCAAAATATCGCGTCGAGTCAACTGAAGTGTCTATACAGGCTGTTTGTTATTACGTTTATTTAATCCCGCAACTGGGCCATCCTAATAGGTGCAAAGAACAACTTGTTTTCGTAATATTAGATTTTTTGCGTTAAAAGACGCTCAAATAAACTCTAAGGATTGCGGAGGACGGTTACCTATTTTTTTGCATAAAATTTTATGCCATAATTTAACATGGCATACTTACTTTTATTTATCCTAATAAACACACAATATTAATTTGGCATAACTTTTTAGGCACATTTTTTTAAGCATAACTACTACATGAGCTTAAATGTTAAGCATACTATTCAAAAGCCTAAATTTGCTTTCGAATCATGATATTTAAGCATAATTTTTTAGGCATAATAGTTATAGGCCGAATTGTGTTTGCATTTAAATAATACTTTTCGTATATAAATAAACATATTGGCGGCTTAGGGGTGGCCCCCCGCCTCACCCTGACCTACTATTACACTATCTATGGAACTCAAGATATATGTGATATACCTAATATCTACTTGGTTTTCAGATTCAAATAGCTATTTATTAAAATAAAAATTTATGCAAATTCAAATCCTGATAAAAAAAACCAATCCATATTATAGCGGATTTTGAAACTATAACCTCACCTTCTGTCTTGTCTAATCTACCAGATCTTTATGCCTAATAACTATTAGACGAATAAAAAACATTAAACTAAAACATATTTATGCTTGTTGAATAGTATGCCAAAAAACAAGTATGTCAAAATATTATTATGACAAAAAAAAAATGCCTAACACGTTATGCTAAATAAAATTAGGACAAAAATAATCGTCGAAAAAAAAGGGATCCTGCTAAGGACGTGGGTTCAATTCCCACCTGTGGTAGACATTTGTTTCAACGTTTCGTTATCTTTGAGTTTATTTGAGCGTTTTTAACGACTAATTAGCAGTCTTATTTTAACTAAATGTTTAAAATATTGATAAATATTTTCGTTCAGATCTCTAAGGATGTTAATTCTATAGTGGTTTGATAAGACACAGTTGCTATAAAAACAAAGTCAAAAGCGTTGAAAAATTTCTTCAGGTCTAACCTCGGTGGCGGAGTGCTCAAAGCTGCCGCCCGAAATGCTACTTTTTTCAACGTTACGTTAACGTAATTTACTAGTTTTTATAAAAAAAACAACTTGTATGTGAGCATGTTTGAAATTGTGCAAAATATCAGTTGTTTCATACATTCAGGTCGAATAATTGGTACCTAATAGGTAATAAAACACCGCAACTGGGCCATTTTTTTTCCGATTTCGTCTTGTCCCTTTTTCGTCGTATTCCAGATTCGACGTAGGTATTCCAGATCTGACGTATTCCAGATTCGTCATACAGTCCACCTTAGTATCTATCATATTTGGTATAAAATAAAAACCAAAACAATTGTTGTTACTTATTTTAATAAACAAATATAAGCTAAAGAACTAAAAAATCTCCTCGATAGAACCCAAAAACAGTTTGGTACTAACCTTAGGTTAAATCAAAATATCGGAATCGAAACATCATTTTTTTAATCTAAGGTTACTCTACTACTTTACTAAATGCATAAAATGAAACAATTAAACTTACAATTCACAAAATCTAGAAGAGCACAGCTTCGGTTGTTGTTGGTGCTGTCGTTAGCCGTTTGAAACTGTCCTGTTTCTCGCAGAAGGATATTGGCCGCTGTCATAGAATGGGTCGCACATCGGCAAGCGACCGGCCGCGACCGATTTTATTGAAGCTGCATGATCTCAACATGAGGAACAGGATCTGGCATGCCACAACGGCGTTGAAGGGCTCTGGTATTACGATCTCCGAGTTCCTGACGAAATCGCGGCATGACACATTTATGGCGGCGCGACAAAAGTTTGGTGTAACGAGATGTTTTACGCGCCAGGGTTTCGTATTCGTGGTCGGTACTGACGGTAAGCGCAGCCGTATAAGCTCACTTGCTGAGCTTCAGAAGATTGCGGTAGTAGATGCACCCAAGCTTGTGGCTGCTGCGGCCAGAGCAACAGAACTTGCAGTGCCGAAAACAAGGCGGGCCGGAGGCACCACTAAAAAGTAACAACTTCTCGTAGCGTTGTTTTGTGTTGTGTTGTTCATCTTTAGTGGACATTTTCTGTGAACCCGATTTCTACGTTGCAAGGTATACGTTGTAATATTATAGTTGGTTTACCCTCTCGTCACCACTTTGTAATATAGTTAACTTTTGTTGAATTGAAATTAGAATGACAAGACAAACAAATTTGACAGTGACATGAGACGTTTGATAAGTTTTTTTTTGTGCGTTTCGTTTTTTCATTGAGCTATGCGTTTTTGTTTGTCAACGAATTTTAATTTAAATGTATTTTATTTTATATTTCTTTTACGTAACGGGTTCATGGGCTACTGATATAATGTTTAATTTTTGATTTCTTTTGTTTTTACTATTTCTGCTTTTAAATAACGATAACACAACCAGCGGGTGGAGCAAGCTTAATTAGGTGAATAGCTCTCATTTTATATAATTCGTGATATTTTTATTTATTTAGATATCTTATTTTTATTTATATGTCAACCTCAGGTAATTCGAGCTACCTCTCTATATCTTCAAATAGTAGTGATGATGACAGCTTTGTTAGCATCCCTTCCCTCTCCGATACACTCGAGTGTCAATTCGCTGATGTATCGAAAATTTTTAACGTAATTCATATTGATGCGCAGAGTATTCCGGCTCATCATTCAGACATGCTGGCGTCACTCGACCACAAAAATATTCATGCTGTACTAATCTCCGAGTCTTGGCTTAAACCGTATCTACCTTCTACCTCTTATGCTCTGCCTGGCTTCCATCTTATACGCAATGATCGTACTGGCTCCAGAGGTGGCGGGGTTGCTATATACCTACGTGCTCATATTCCCTACTCCGTAATTAGCACCTCGGCACAACCACCGCCTGCTAACGCCGGCGAACATTTGTTGGTTGAAGTTGTTCTTGCTCACAATAAAATCCTTCTCGGAGTTTACTACAGCCCTTCTTTGCTTGTAAATTTTTTCACGTCATTTGAGAAACTACTCGATGACTTAATTCCTTCTTACAGCCATTCCATTATAATGGGTGACTTTAATACTTGCCTCCTTAAGAACGATTCTCGTACTTCTTCGCTTCAATCAATTATCAGTTCTTGCAACTTAAATATTCTCCCTCTGACTGCCACCCATCATTTCCCAAACTCAACTCCATCTCTTCTTGACTTGATCATCTCCTCAGCATGTTGCGAAGCACGGCCAATGCTCGGCCGACGCTTTTTCGTATCATGATCTTATATTTTTGTCCTATAAAGTTCGTCCTCCTAAAGCTAAGCCCAAAGTCATTCTTCAGCGTAATTTTAGTGGTATGGATCAACATGCGTTCCGTGATGATGCTTGCAATATCGATTGGACTCCCGTTACATCCGCTCAGTCCGTTGATGAGCAGGTTAGTATTTTTAACTCGCTCGTAACTAAGTTATATAACAAGCACGCACCGTTTCGAGCCGTTAAGATGAAACATCTTCCAGCGCCATGGCTAACAGACGATTTAAAGATGCTGATGGAAAAGAAAGTAGCAGCAAAAAATAAATTCAAGCTAATGAATGAAAAAAAAGTGCTAATGACCACAATAGGGAAAATTATGTCAAATTTCATAATCGCTGCAATAGGGCGTGTAGAGATGCGCTACGCCGCCACATCCATAACTCAGTAGAAAATGTTGATTTGGGTAAAGTTTGGAAATTCCTCAGGTCGCTTGGAATCGGAAAATTAAAACAAATCCTATTTCAGACAATGTTAACATTAATTCAATGAATCTCCATTTCTCTTCCTCATCACTTATCAGTGATGCCGACAAAGCGACCACTCTACACAAACTATCTACCTTACCAGTTCCTGACTTTTCTCCCTTTGCGTTTGACCAATTATCGGTTTGTGATGTTAAAAAGAGCTTGATGTCAATTACTTCCAATGCGGTAGGTGGTGACGGCATTAGCCGCAATATGTTAGTACCCATCCTCGATGTTATCCTTCCCGTCCTCACTTTAGCAACACACCAATAGCTCCATCTCAAATGCTGTATTCCCATCCTCTTGGAAAGACGCTCAAATAAATCCTTTGCCTAAAAAAGGTATCCCTAAATCATTTGCTGACTATCGACCTATTTCCATTCTTCCGTTCCTATCCAAAGTCCTTGAGCGTCTTGTCCACAGTCAGATTAGTAAGTCCCTTTCTCATCATAAACTTCTAAACCCACTCCAGTCCGGTTTCCGCCCAGGCCACAGCACGGTCACTACGTTAGTTAAGATCACTGGCGATATCCGCCTTGGAATGGAAAACGGCCAATTAACTGTGTTAACCTTGCTGGACTTCAGCAATGCCTTTAACCGTCACGCTCACGCGCACGTCGATGCGCTCTCTTAACATATCTCCAACGGTAATTGAGTGGTTTCACAGCTACTTCTATGGGCGTAGGCAGCGGGTTTGCCAAGAGGAGAAGTTCTCTTCGAGGTGTGACTCGAAAGCAGGTGTCCCTCAGGGTGGCGTTTTATCTCCTCTTCTATTTACTATTTTCATCACTTCCATTTCCAAAAACCTTTCTTCTTCCTACCACCTATATGCAGACGATTTACAGATTTATTGCCAGGCACCACTCAATAATATCGCCGAAGCTATTAAAACTACCAACGCGGACCTGGAACGAATCGTTGATTGGAGCCGAGCCTTTGGACTCAGGGTCAACCCAGGGAAAACACAAACTATTGTGGTCGGCAGGTCCAGATTGCTAGCTAAAGTCAACTTGAATGCCCTTCCTAAGGTTGATTTTGATGGAGTGACTATACCTTTTAGTCAAACAGTTACGAATCTGGGTGTGATAATTGATAGTTGCTTGGGTTGGGGGCCGCAGCTGCAAGCTGTAAGCCGCAAGCTTTACGCATCTTCGGCATCTTTAAGAAGACTACGTAACTTTTTACCCACTGCCACTAAAATTGCGCTTGCACAATCTCTGCTGCTTCCCGTTCTAGACTATGCTGACGCCTGCTATCTTGATCTCACGGAGGACCAGCTAAACAAACTTGAGCGCCTTCAAAATCTTTGTATCCGATTCATATTTGGCTTGCGCAAGTATGATCATGTTTCTGAATACCGCGCTAAACTCAAGTGGCTTCCTATTCGTCTTCGCCGGAATACTCACTTTCTCGCCCTTCTTTACAACATACTGTTTAATCCCACCTATCCTTGCTACCTTAAAGAACGTTTTAACTTCTTTCACGCATCCAATTCGCGCTCATTGCGATCATCGGAAAACCTGAGCCTTAAAACCCCTCTGCACAGCACCACCTTTTATGACTGTTCAGGCTGTTCGTCTCTGGAACTCGCTTCCAGTTGCGATCAGGCGTGCGCAGTCTGTGAACACTTTTAAAGAGCTCGTGAAAAACTTCTGCAAGGCTGCTATTTTTCGTTACTCCCTACCTGAGACTATTATGTATAAGTATTGTATATGTATATATTATTACATTACACACTATGTATGTACGTGTGTTTGTTTAAATTTTTATATATATATTTTTTTGTGTTAATAATATTTGTTATGAAAACTGTGACATGTTTGCACCTCCGATTTTAAAGTGTTAACTGGAAGAAATCGCTTTATAGCGATAAGACCGCCAAAATGTAACTGTGTAATGTACTTGTTTTTTATGTTTTGTGTTTAATGTAAATTGTTACAATAAAAGTATTATCTATCTATCTATCTTCTGTTTCATACATTTTGGTCGAATAGCACTTCTGTATGTAAAGGCTTTTTTTGCAATTTCGGAGATGCTATAGTAAAATAGTTTATTTTATTTTATTTTACTTTATTTGGGAAACATACAATATAATATAGTTTATAAATGTTACATATAATTTTACATACATCAGTTAAGTTTCCACTTATTACTAATACATGAGTTTGAGTACCTACTAAATTAAAGGTACAAAATTAAATTAAATTTAAAAATAAACATTATGGATCCTTACATTCCCTAATATTACGTTTGAAGATAGCGATCGTATCATCAAATATATCCATGTCTATATGAAGTTCATTATAACGTAAACACGACCGGTACAAGAAAGTGTCAGACAAATGTTTGGTGCTAGTAAGGGGGACACTAAATACCTTTTTATTGCGCGAGCTTGTTCGGGGACATCTTAAATTTACGCAACTTAAAAGAAAGGGCGAATCTATGTAGTTGTTAAGTAGCTTAAACAGAAACACTAGATCTCGTTCAGCACGGCGTTCTACAAGCGGTGCAAGATTGGAATGAACAGAATGCTCACACTTATAAGATAGATGTTTAATGATTTTTTTCTGTATACGTTCAATGCTATTGATATGTATCTTATACTGAGGGTTCCAAACAGTTGATGCGTACTCCAAAATGGATCTTACATACGAGTTATACAAAAGTATTAAAGTAGAACACTTTTTGAAGTCCCTTCCAGTTCTAATTATAAAACCAAGCATTCGATATGCCCTAGAAGTAATGTGACCGATGTGAGTACGAAATGACAATTTACGATCAAGATACAGTCCCAGGTCTTTCACCTCGGACACCCGTTCCAATATATTATCACTTAATATGTAATCATATTCAATAGTGCTACGCTTCCGAGAAAATGAAATTACATGACACTTTAGAATATTTAAATATAACAAATTATTGTTACAGTAAGTATTTAACTTATTAAGGTCATTCTGTAATAATGCACAGTCTAGCGGAGATTTGATAACTCTATATATTTTCATATCATCAGCAAATAGCAACACTGTCGATTGCTCAAAAATTGAAGCGATGTTGTTTATAAAAATATTAAATAGAAGAGGTCCGAGGTGCGAGCCCTGGGGCACTCCCGAAGTGACAGGCATAAACGTAGAGCAATATCCCTTTATTGTGACAGCCTGGCTACGATCTCTCAAATACGAAGCCAGCCATCGCAACAAGTCCCCGTGGATGCCAATCTGTTCAAGTCTTTCCAAAAGTAAGCAATGTGAAATCTTATCAAAGGCCTTGGAATAATCAGTGTAAATAACATCAACTTGATACCCTTGATCCATTGCAGAAGCAATTTTATGAATAAACTCACACATATTAGTTTCAGTAGATTTTTTATCTACGAAACCGTGTTGTTCTTCTACTATGAGAGGCCTCAACAAAGGATATATTTTATCATAAATTATTTTCTCAAATAGTTTAGGTAATGTGCTTAGTTTAGAGATTGGTCTATAGTTTAGTATATTATGTTTATCTCCAGACTTAAATATGGGAACAACGTATGAAAGTTTCCACACCTCAGGCATCACGCCAGAGCTTAGAGATAAATTAAACAAAAGGAACAATGGTAAAGTAAGGAATTGACGGCACATTTTTAAAAATATCGGTGGTATATTGTCAGGACCACTACTCTTATTAATGTCAATCCCAGCTAAATATTTTTCAATGTTAGATTCAGAAATTCCTACACTATTGATGGATATGCTCTTGTCAGCACAGCGTTTCACTAGAGAAGGACCAGATTCCGCATCAAAGACAGAATGAAAGTATTGGTTGAATAGATCGCAAATGTCCTTGCCACTCGATACAATAATACTACCAAAGGACATAGTATCAGGAATATTAGCAGTTGATTTTTTGGATTTGATAAAAGACCAGAAGTGTCTACTATTATGACCTATTTTATTCTCAGCATTGCAGATGAATTTATAGTAACATTCCGTTTGTACTCTTTTCTGTATTTCCCGCAGTAAACGGTAAGTCTACAAATCATGTAATCTGCCATAAGTTTTCCATTTTTTGTGATACTTTAATTTTTCTTTGACAATTTTTATAAGAGCTTTAGTAAACCATTTGGGATATTGTGTATCATTTTTCTTTATTTTAACCGGAACATGTTTTGCAATAATATCATTTATGGTTACGTAGAATCTCTCAACAGCTAATGCTATATCACTTGTACTAAGAATAGTGCGCCAATTTAAAGCGGATAATTCCTCATTTATAATAGTGTAGTCAGCGTCATGAAATAACTTCACAAATCGTGGTAACTGCTGGAGGGTCTTAGAATAGAGTAATCGTATTTTTATTTCCAAGCATGGATGATGCGCATCTTCGGGAACCAACGGCGAGAAACAACGATCTACATTACAATGCAAACTACTAATAACCAAGTCAAGCTGTCTATTGTTACAATTAGGTATAAAGTTAAATTGTTTCATATTAGAAAAGTTCAAAAAGCTACTTATTGCCTGAACAGAAAGGTCATCACTGTCAATATTTACAAGATTATTGTTGTTGTTGCATTGAGACCATCTTGCAGCAGAAATGTTGAAGTCACCAAGAATTAGAAACTCATCGTCTGGATGATTCATCAGAAAATCAGACGCAGTTTCGAAGAACGTGCTTAAAGAGTTCAGTTGAAGACGACCGTGAGGAAAATAACCGCAGTAAACGTGAAGCAATCTTTTACTGAAAGCAGATTGAATATCAATTGACACTTTAAGGACTTCTGCAGCAGCATCCGCAACAGTGATACAACCTGAGAAGCGAACAGATAAATCACGTCTTACTGCTATTAATACACCTCCACCAAAACGGTCACCACGCAAATCATAATCTCGATCACATCGGTACACATTATAACGCTCATCAAACAACTCAGTGTCAAAAATACTGGACAATAACCAAGTTTCACTTAAACAGATTATTTCAGAATCGGATAACAAAACGTTACTGAAAAGTTCTTCTGTCTTCGTACGCAAGCCGCGAACATTCTGATAAAGCACTGAAATATTATTATTAGTAGCCATCTGGACATAAGCTCAATAATTCATACACAATATCTACGTATAGTAAACTATTATGAAAATTAACCCGAACAAGATTTTTATTATTAAATAGGTATTTGTCAACGAACAAGCTCATAAGACCAAATAAGCAAACCGAACCAAAAAAACAAACAACCAGGTACAACGAACAACTGTACACGCCTATTTGATCTTGTTTAAATCGTTTCTATTAGATATATTAATAACATGACCAGTATCGTCACGAAGCACCAAAATAGCGCAATTCTTAACCCAGACGTACTTATAATTTTTCTCCTTAGCCATAGCCTTAGCTTGCTGTAAAAGGGCTTTATTCATACTAGTTAGATGATCGTTAAAGAAGATTTGTTTGTCATCACCAGTAAAACCAATATCGCATGCTTTTAGTTTTAGCCTTTTAACACTAGCCAAAAAGTCGTCCTTTTTATAGCGAGCCAGGAATCTAAACACAATCGGCTTTATCTTTTTATTATCGTTAGTTTTGGGTGCAACTCGCGTAACGAAATCCACATCACGAGATAAATCAATCGGAAACTCAGCACGATCAGCTATACCCTTGACAATCGACAGAAGATTTTCACCCTTCTTCTCTGGGATACCAAATATCTCAATATTAGAGCGCCGTGCCCATTGTTCCCGATTATTGTTCTCTATTTCCAAACTATTAATTGATGAATGTAGGGTTTTCAACTCCGCAGGTTTACAAGAAAGATTCTTCAAACTAGTCTCGAGGCATTCCACTCTTTTTGTAATGTTCTCAAACTCCGTGTTGATGAAGGTCATTGATTCTCTTATGTTGGAAATTTCATCCTTTATGGGTTTAAGCTCCTTGGACATTATATCCGCAAATGAAGATCTCAAATCTCTCATCATAGTTGTTAATTACACATAACATGTTCGGCTTGATCCCTGCCGCTAATTTCCTTCACCGCACTACACGCAATCGACTGTCATTCCATCCACATCACCTTGATGGATGGCGGTCTACTACTGTGCGTTTTTCAAGAAATTTCTTTCCTCGAACTACAGTGTTGTGGAACCAGCTCTCGGCGGCGGTATTTCCGGACCGTTACGACTTAGGGATCTTCAAGAAACGAGCCTATTCCTTCCTTAAAGGCCGGCAACGCGCCTGCGATTCCTCTGGTTTTGCGGGTGTCCATGGGCGGCGGTGATTACTTCCCATCAGGTGACCCGCTTGCTCGTTTGCCTCCTTCTGCTATAAAAAAAAAAAAAAAAAAAAAAAATAGGATGGCCTAGTTGCAGGATTATATTCTAATTAGCAATCATCCTGTAGAACGGCATGGACTTGCATCTACACTGATATAACAAAATGGTTTGTTGGTTTGAACGTTTCTACATCTAAGCACATGTAGTTATCCGTTTTATAGTATTCTTTCACGAATTAAAGTAGACTTTTAAGGTGGACATAGACTATATATTACACTATATATTATATGTGGACGAAGTAATTTCGTACCGGTAAGAATCACAACAGGTGGGACAGCGTCAAAGATAGAGATGTGTTGAAGGGTTTGGGGGAGGCCTTTGCTCAGCAGTTGCACAAAATAGGCTGAATAAAAATAAAAAATAGTAAGTTTACTTCAATAACAAAAAACTACTTAATAGGTCAAGGATCATAAGAACGCCGGCGGTCGCGAAACAATTGATTTTCAATTGTGTCTGGTTTTACGGTGCTCAAGGAGTTAATTTACTTTACTTTTTCCTATAATTACACCAATTATTCGTAGTAGACTTGTTTAAAACATAATAATTGCATCAAATTGTAAATTGACTTTATTGTGTTCAAAATATTTAGCTTAGGCATTACTTGTAAGATTTTCATAAGTAGATGTTATATAAAATTAAGTGGTTATAAAAACAAATAACAAGGTTTCTACACTAATAAGAATTCACCCGCAGGTAATAAATCTGAACTTTTTTAGTTTATTGCATCGAGCTTGTTTGAGTCAAGAAATGGGCAATTTATAGTAGACGACACATCGGAAATTTTATTTAGATACTTTGTCTCTGTGTTCTTAGATTAAGTGTTTATGATTTAAAGAGACCATCTATAATGTACAATTCATGTACATTCTATTCTATTCCACTTATTAGTACTAATAGGCAAAATCTGTAGTAAGTGAAGTATGAAAATAATCAGAAAAACGCAATCTCTAAGATCCTTCGGGCAAACAAGTTGCCTGGAATAATTGGATTGGGCCCATACATTTCCGATCTCAAAAACAATCAAAGCAGGTAAAGGGATCCACTATAATGGAAACTTGTATAATAACAAGCAACGTATCACGTAACATACTACTATTACAATCGTAGTTAGGTACTTGAGTTAAATTCTACTAAGGCCTATTCTTAGTACGAGTAAATGGGACTTACGTTAAAACTATGAAAAAACTTCTAAGTTTATGTAGGTAGGTAGGTACTAAGGATATAAGAACGTGTACCAATTGATAAAATCAAATAAAATGAAAAAAATCTAGAATAGCTATTATCTTGACAAACA
The DNA here is from genome assembly GCA_963921215.1 of Scoparia ambigualis. Classification (NCBI taxonomy): domain Eukaryota; kingdom Metazoa; phylum Arthropoda; class Insecta; order Lepidoptera; family Crambidae; genus Scoparia; species Scoparia ambigualis. The sequence continues at coordinate 29,077,489 of OY992503.1, forward strand.
ATTTATGTTTGTGGTTTTAGCTATTAAGTTTAAAATTATGTTCTTAACCACGTGAATTAAGCTGTCCCCAAATGTTCAATACCCAAACGGTAATTAAATTTTAAGTACCTTTTTAATTTATAACCACTATTAAAATAACGAATGAAAGAGAAAAATTGTACCTACCTAATGTTAGTTAGTTTATCAGGAGATTAATGCCTAATTATTTTTAAAGACTTATACATAGATTTTATCCTATAATTTTATGGCTATTTTTCCAGTCTATTTAAGTCCTTTGACATTATAAACAAATATGGTATAGATAAAATAATTAGTTAAAATTGTCAGGCGAAATGCCACTAATAACACTAATTTAAATGACTTCCAGATCTTGATCAGGCCTGCACACAAATTTTCATCCTGCACTCATTATAACTCGGTGGACGAGTGGCTGTGCGCTTGGCAATCACGGTTATCGAACCAGGGTTTAATCCCAGGGGCAAAGTGTGTTTCATATTTTCGATGCATAGCCAGGGTTTCAGATCACCTACCCGAATTTGGCAAGCGTGGTGACTAATCCAATACCCATCGGTTGTAGCGAAGACCTGATTACAATGATAGAGGACTTTTTAGTCATCTAACAGTGTACGCGGAACCAATGGCTTATGGTATTAGGTATTAGTTCTCATTGGTCATTTTATTCTGAACATTAATAAAAAGGGTTCGATATTGACGTAAAACTATATGGAGCGTATCTGATGCACTACACTCTAGAGAGTTAGAATAAATGCGGAATCTTGATAAATATTCAAATATATTTTGTGCAGCCATTCTTAAAGGTCCTAAGTGCCTTTGAAAATATTTTGGCGCCTAAGTTAATAAGTTCAAAGAATACAAAAAAAATCTGATAATGCAAAGGCCAACCACAATAAACCCCCAGAAAGTCCCGTAGCCCTTTCATTGCCATTGTTATGATCTCTATCTATAAATATGTCACGTGTACACGGAAATGAAATTCTCGGCACTGCAGCCCTACCATGAGTTCACGCAGACTGTATTCGTTAGCGAAAAGAACAGCTATGCGATTCTCTAAGCGACACATAGACGCTGCGCGCATGGCTGTGATCTGCTGTCTCTTTCCAATTCTATGAATATGAAAGAGACAGAGTCATTTCTCAGCGCTGCGGCAGCCGCAGCCATCAAGGCTTTAGCTTAGAGAATCGCACGGCAGCGCTGTTTGCCGCTAGCCGCTGCAGCGTCAGTTCTGCTGTACTGAACAAAAAACACGAAAACGTAGCACAGTTACAAACGTAGTTCCGACTCTCGTTAGCAGTAGCTAGAGCGTAACATCAAGTTACTTATTCATGGATAAACTGCTGCTACTTCTTTTAAATTATCGGTTTTCATTTATTTTGTCAATTTACAAAACATTTTCTGCGTTTTGAAGCAGAAAATTATTATGATTAAGTATTATAAAATTATGATTTTATTATGACTATGTTGCCAATAGCAACCTGGTTTCTTGAGATCTTTTTTTATTTCAGTGAGCCGTGTGCGTGAGCGGAAAAGAATAACTCACTAAAAGAATACTTCCAACCCCTCTCTTCCCTTGGATGTCATTAAAGGACGTAACGGACAAGGCTGCACATACATCCAAGCAGTATAATGTGGCGATGGGCTCAGCACCTATTACGCCGTGCACATGTGCATTTGCAGTTTGGTAAAACGTGAACCATCGCAGTGGACTGCTTCGCGGTCATCATTAGACCCTTATTATCCCTTAGTATCTGACTAATCCTTATTATCCTTAATAATCGTTAATCTTTGTATGTATGTATACTTTTAATTTGATTTATAAAATTCGCAATAATTTGACAGTAGGCGACTTTAAACTCGTTTTCGTACATAGTGTTCGTGAACTCATGGTAGGGCCACAGAGTCTGTGCTCCTGTTACGATGTTCATATCACGGCTGGCTGGTGACCAAATAGTAAATAAATAGACCTCTCAGGTTATACGTTAGACTTACATTATTATGTAACATGTTATTATTTCTGTAATAATATATGTATCGCTAAATTATGATTTTTACGTTACTATTATTGGTTCCTCCAGCATGTAAGTTACGAAAGAACATAGATATTATTAACAAATAGTTTTTACCCCGTTTACATAGTTTTACTTTTTAATTTTATAGTTTTTTTATTTATACATAATTATGTTAAGAGAGTACATGAAACAAAATACTAAAGCTTTACTGGAACCGAATTGGGCGTACGATTTATACTAATAAAAAAGGATATAATCCGTTTATCACAGAAAATAAGTAAAACGATTAGGGTACCTATACCTACGAATGTCTTTAAAGTCTACACTTATTATAAATAAGACACAAAGAAAACATCTATGGTGGGCTTTCGTAATTATTTTTACAACAGTTTTTATTAAAGTTAAATAATTATATGGATTAGGTGGATGACCAAACAAAAAAAAACACATCTTGAGTTCTTCCGTGCTTCAGAAGGGCCGTCAAGCCGTTGGTTCAGCTTGTTGTCTTAACCCGCATTGGGCCAGCGTGGTGGGTTATTGCCCAATCTATCCACGTGCTGTTGCCCACGTGGGCAGGCCCCAACTAACAAAAATGATTCTTATAATGGCTTACTTGGCAAAATTAATAGCTTTTTAATAGCCGTATTATCTCTTATAAACCTGCGTTTGGGCACAAATTATAAGGACAATAATTTTATACCCACCTTATGGAATTGGAATTATTGTTAGCTTTTTCTTCTTATACGTGTTTTATTATGGCTAGCAAAAAGGGAGTAAAATTTATACCAGCAAAGAAAAGTATTTTATAAAGCTGTTTGCCCATGTATGATTCTGTAATCAGTATTATGGATAGTGATTTACATTTTCGTAAAAACTTAGCGAGAAATTAAAGTGACAGCGTCAACCATTTTAATGACAAGGACAGTAAGTTTATAATTTATTATGTTGTATATAATGAAAACGGTGTGGGAATTCAAATGCATGGCAAAATGTGGTACGCAGTGTATTATATTATCAACGCGCCCTTGAATTTAGGCTTTTTTGTAATACAAAAATGGGTAAATATTTATTCATGTTTTTAATAAGGCTATTATAAGGGGTAAAGGAATTGCACATAATTTATAAGGAAACTTAAGCATAAGCTACTGCCATTTTGTATATATTTAGGGTTCTTTTCTCACCAGTAAAATCCCGTACCCACATTTATTTTATTGATAGAAGATTTTTATTTACTTTACATGGTAAATTTTACTTTACTGTTTTGTTCATAATTTAATTCTTATTTCTTTTGCAGGATAACAATATTTTTTGCCTGATACAGTCGAAGTTATAGAAGTGTAATTCGTCCCAACCTATTGAAACAAGAAATTAAGATAACGCATTAATAATAGTAATAGACTTCTTTCAGTCTCATAAGTAGGTAATTCAGCAGCCAGCCAGCTAGCTATCAATACGCGCCTAATCGTTTAATTACGAGCTGTAATATTTTTAAATAAATCGTTAAAAGTTATATGAAGGAAATATTGATTTTTACTGTCTTTTAAATCTCTACACCAAAATTTCAATGGATTTAGTAGGGCGACGGAACCCGTGGCTGTTTTTCGTAACAGCTAGATAATTTCAACCATGATGAATCATGTTTTTGTAAAGTTATATAGAACACTTGAATGTAGTCATCTAGAGAATAACGCTCTTATATATAATATGTAATCGAATATGGTTTGCTTTCATTCTTATAAAGACTATATAAAATGCTTTTACTCTTTTGTCATATAGACATCTTATAAAAAGCTCCTATAAATTAAAAAGCAATGTAGTTACTCTGTACATTGCTTTTAAAGAATAAATGGCCCTATTAGAAACCTTTACATAGCTTTTGAATATTATAAGGCTAAAAAGCCATATAAATAGCTCCTATAAGAATACCACATTTTGAACCCTTATTGTGGCTATATTATTAGGATTTATTACCGTTTACCCAACTAAATTACAAGAATAATGGTAGTATTAGCTAAATCTTCTTATAATGTACCATTATAAGGTTCATTGACATTGACATATTGATTGCTATTTTAAAACAATTATAAGAGTATGGACCTTATACATTAATTTTATAAGGGTATATTGTTAGTTGGGGGCCTGTGCCCAGCAGTGGGACGTTTATAGGCTGATGATGATGCTGACGATGATTAACTGCACTGACTGACTGTACATACACCCAACAGCATAGAGCGGTGATGGGCTCGCCACCTGTCACGCTGAGCTCATGTGCAGTCGCTATTTGGTGGAAAGTGGACAATCAGAGGACTGCTTTTGCGGTCCTCATTGCCTAGTATCTTACCCTTCGGGGATAATAGTCGTGATTATATTATGTACCTATGTATGTACAAATGCACATGTGCTCAGCATGATAGGTGGTATGCCCATCGGCGCTCTATACTGTTGGATTATTTAGTCCGTTAGTCGCCTCTTACGACACATTAAACAGTTTCACAGAAACTATCTGTGGCAACTGTGAAATCTTTCATGAAGATATAATGTGTATACGGAAATGAAATACCCCGATATCCCGGAATCTAAGCGTCGGTCGTCTCATATCACGGCTGTGAGACGCCGAGCGTTCTGGCTCAGTAGCCGATGTAGTTTGCGCATCAAATGAAGTCACAGATTATTGCCAGGAACAACATAGTTCGTGATGTATTATTATGCTGAAACAATTAAACAGCAGATTAAAATTACCTGAACAGCAGATTTTAGACCCCTCAATTTGAATTCTTTATATCCGTTATTCAGTCACCATAGTTCGGGATATGCTTAGTTTGGAGCTGAATGATTGGTGTGACATGTTGTAAAATTTATTTTTATTATCCCTTAGGTCAAGTATCATAAGACCGCCGGCGGTCGCAAGACAATTAATTTTCAATTGTGTCTGGTTTTACGGTGCCCAAGGGGTCAAGGGTTAGTCACAGACTGGGCAATGAAGACATAAAATCAGTTCTCTGCCATTGTCCACGTTTCACCAAGTAACATATAGGCGTAAGAAATTAATATTGATATTTAATATTGAACTGTAATCGTATTATAAACATGTATTCATTTTTACAAAATAAAAATAGAAACTCTGTTTAAATGAAGTTTTATTTTTATTTGAGTGAAACTGAAAATGTTTTGACAGTTGTACGTAAACATAGGTACTACTTATGGTGACTGTACTTATGACCTTTGTAGATACAATACGACAAAAATTATCATGTAAATACAATACAGGAAATCTAGAGAAACTAAAAAGATCTACAATATATCTTTATTAACATATAAATTATTATAAATTTTATGTTTACTAAAAAAAATCTGACTGTGATTAAACTGAGTATTGGGAATCTATAGTTTTAAGAAAATCTCATAAATAGCACACTATACAGACGACATTTACCCCAGCGCGAGTAAGGACATCAAGCAAAGGGCTTTTACCGACCGCCACATCCTGATTTACGAAAACCCTAGCGATTCGCAAATCCACCCGCAGAAATGTCTGTTCTGCGCTACACGGAAATGAAATTGGCCGGCGTCGAAGCGACGAGCGCCTATCACGGATGGGTGGATAGCACCCGAACCTTTACGGAACAGTACCTACACGATGTGAAGCCCGTTCCAAATCTATGAAACCGACTAAAGTGACATTTGCAGAGTTGTGGAATGCATTCTCAAATGTATCTTATAACCTTCAAGCAGGCGCGCGGCCTTTTGTAACGGCATGCGGCAGCCGTCGCAAGTAAAAGACGAGCAATATTTAACAAAATTATTATGTTAGGACACAATTTGCGGAAAAGAATCTTAGCTCAGATAAAAACAAAAGTTCAGAAGCAGCATTCACGACTTGATTTGTAAATTGCGTACTTTCCTAACAAACCAAAAGACCAAAACGTATATAAACTAAAGTAAGATTACCTACTGGTAGTACTTTAAAATACTCTAAGAAAAAGAACGTCACTATTTCGATAAACAGCGTCGCCAAATAATACCTATAAGTTACACAAGGACAGGCGGATGAATAAAAGATATTTCCTTCCCAAGATAGCTTACAACGCGACGTCACGCTAAAACACAACATTGACCATTTATTCAAAGCAACGGGAACGCAAAACTTCTTGCAGACGTGTTTGAATATAAATTTGCCCACGCAATTCGGCCCCCAATCCCCAATAATACTTTTATCTACACTCCCCCAAAAGAAAAATTCATGAATCTTCATATTTATTCATGATAGCATCAAAATGTGCCCGGATGATGACAATTTTCTTTGTTACACTTAATTCGAGCTGTAATCTAGATACACATTTGCTGGGAAGAGCTGCTGTTGCATTGAACAACAAAGTGTACTTACTTATTCGCAGCAGTTCCTTATATAAAATAATGTGCAATATTGTTTTCTGAGGTTTAAGCGAGCACTACACATTGAAATGAAACACTTTTTTAAGGACTAACTCGCGTTCAATTTACTATTTACATAGTCGAACCCTTTACAGGGTCCGTGGTAACAGGAAGTCTCCCTGTCACGTCAGGATAATATAAAAACTATGTAAATAGTAAATTAAATACGAGTTAGTCCGTAAAAAAGTGTTTCATTTCAATATATCTGCAAAGTAAATAGTGATCACTTTTGTACGATGTAACAGCAACAGTTCGAATGCAAGTAATAATAAAAATCATACTTTTTTCCGAGTCCGTGCAGGTAGCGGCATAGAATACAACCGGCCCATCTTTTCCCTTGGGTGTCGCAAAAGGCGACTAAAGACCGCACATACATCCAACAGCATAGAGCGGCGATGGGCTCACCACCTATCACGCACGCACACGTTTACATGTGCAGTTAGCATTTGGTGAAAAGTGGACTATGGTACAGGACTGCTTTTGCTGTCCTTATTGCCTGGTCTCTGACTAACACTTCGGGGATAATAGTCGTGAAAATATGTATGTGTACTTTTTTCTGAATTACAATGAAGAGGGAGGTCACATTTTAGTATTACATACTTGTAATATTATTATAGCCGTGTCACGTAGCGCTGAAAGAATACGACCACCCCTCTCTTCCCTTGGGTTTCGTAAAAGGCGACTAACGGATTAAAGACTGCACATACATCCAACAGCATAGAGCGGCGATGGGCTCACCACCTGTCACGCTGACCGTATGTGCACTCGCTATTTGGTGAAAAGTGGACTATGGTAGAGGAGTGCTATTGCTGTCCTCATTGCCTAGATCTGGACTTACCCTTCAGGGATAATAGTCGTGACTATATTTAAATATGTAAGTACTTATGTATATTATATTATGTTTTATCATTACGAAGCTCATTGTTCTATCGGCTAGTGCTTTCGGGTTACGATTGTGCAAATTAAGCAACTTCCGCCATGCCGGGTCGGCTGAGACAATAAAGATATCAAAAAACTGGTGTATTTCCAACAGTCCTGCTAAAGTTCTTCCGTCAAATTTTTTTGGCCGAGAAGTTTCATCAACGGTACTGCTGGGAAGAAAAATCCCAAGGAGTCCCAAGTATTACATAGATAATAATACAGACGGTGTTGTATTAGGCAGTCACAATAACAAAGTATGGATAGTACGCCGGATATTTACATATCCTCTGGAACGCAGACCACTCCCATCTTCAATAAAAGTATTTCTACTCGAACAACTGAGATAAGGGGTGTAAAAGAAACAGGAAAAATGTTGGTGGAAACCTTTTTTACTTATAATAAGAGCAAACCTTCAAACAAACCAAATGCCTTACTCGGCTGTTCCGACAATTATAAATTTGTTATGGTAAAAATCACATTTATAAATTAAGTGTTTGTATGTTATTGTAGTTTAAAATGTAGGTATGAGTTCACAAACATATTATTTAGCAAATCCGGTTTGTCGTTATAGCAATAGGTGTCAAAAGAGAACAATCCTGTAGTCTCAGGACAACTATCGCGGAACTGTAAGAAATACACCAAAAAAGGTTATGAGCGTGCTATAAAAACTTATCAGGATTTAGTGTAACTGGTTATGATAGTGTGAAGAAAATCAACAGAAATAATCCGAATAGATCAATTTGAAGTCGCAGGCAAAGCTAGCAAACAATACATTCGTTTTGTTGTATGTCGTTGTATGTCGAGGGCTGCCCAAGCAAAGTTTATATTTAAATTATCTACCCATTTTTTAACTATCATTTCCAGAATTTTTTTTTTCTGAATCTTTCGAGCTTTCTTTGTCTCTTCTTTAGAAACAAGTAATCGGAACCTTTCCTTTACCTGGTTAATACAGATTCCAATATGTTTTTAAATATATATTTCTTAGATGTTCATAGAATTTCTATTGTATCTAGTGGGGCTGCGTTTTAGGTGTTAAACCGGTTTCATAATTTATCACATTTTCAGGGACCAACGACTAAAAGTGCTGTCAAAACTACACAGGACAAAATGAGAACAAAGTTTTTTGTGAGTAAGTACTCAAATAATTGCTAGCTTTTTAATAAAGGAAATATCGTTAATTAGCAATGATGGAATTATTAAATTAGGTTTTATTATGTAATTTGTTAGGAAAATAGTTTTTTTTTACTTCTTAGAGCTCCTTAAAGATGTTAATAAAAGATTTTTTTTATCTATGCTTATTCTCCTTTACTATCTACATATGCCAGTGACTTAAGTAGAACATAATCAAAAACTTTTGTAACGGAGAGTGATTAAATATCAGGGGACAGGTCTTAAGCACTCTTTACGTAGATATGCAATTAAAAATGTAGGTTCCCAGGTCACCAACCAAACAATTGTTTCCCAGAGAAAGGGGGAAATTGCCCGTGCATTTTTCAGGGTTCGCTAGCGACGGCAGCGAAGCCTTACATCTACAATCACGATTATTAAATGAAAAAACGAGGAAAATGTATCATCTCTTTCACCCTTTCAGTAATTGAAAAGTAGATTTTTTTTGTTTTCGGTGAGATTTCGTTGGCTACCGGCCGACATGAAAACAGCAATTTGCTCATATTTTTAATTATTTTGAAAGGTCCGCACATTATTTCGGGATTCGGTGTTTTATACATAAACATTTTTTTTAATGGGCTAAGCATAAACTTTTTGGACGATTCAAAAGCACTTAAAAAAAGGTTATTTGTATCGGTAAATAATTTTTGAGTTTGAGTTGAGTTCTAGTTTGCAGAGCTAAAAATAGCCAGACCAGTTAAAAATTTACTATATTACGCAATGTAGGTGTTCCGATTATCGAAGATTAGAATAGTTTTATTTTTTCAGTTAGGGCCGATTTTTCAATCCTTACAACGATGTACAAGGCAAATAAATGTCAAGGAAGTTTCCGGTAGACCACTTTTCGGTGATATTTGCTTGCGCTCCATTCCGACCTCTCGTAGAGGCGCGGGTTCAGTCGCAGAATGTACCTCTCGCATAATGCACCCCATGCGCAAAACATCCCTTTCGCAAAATGGACCTTTCGCAAAAGGCACCTTTCGCAAAATGTACCTTTCTCAAAGTACACCTTTCGCAAAATGAACCTTTCGCAAAATGCACCTTTCGGAAAATGCCCCATACGCATAACGTACCTTTTTTCTACATTAACCCGTATAGTCCGTTAGTCGCCTTTTACGACACCCAAGGGACATTTTGCGAAAGGGACGTTTTGCGCATGGGGTGCATTATGCGAAAGGTACATTCTGCGACTGAACCGCCTACACGAAACGTAGCGTGCGCGTAGATCGTGTGTAGCAAATATCGCCAAGAAGTGGTCGACCGCGAGTTTTCTCGACTGTACCTACTACTTTTCCGAGGGTCATCAACACTTCTCTGCAGTACCTTCCGCGTGCGCTTCACCGGAGCATTATGCAAAAATATGCCACTAATGACATTAAGATCTGAAACAACAAAAAGAGGGGTAAAACTTGAAGTCATTATTCAAGCTGCGCAATTTATTATGGAAATGGTACGGTTAATATAATGAATCCGAACAAGATTCTCGTCGTTAAAATTAAACCGTCAATTTACAGGCGGATTTTATGAGAAATCGGAAATTTTAATAAGATTATTTGAAACTAGGGTGGGAGTGTTATAATTAAATTGTATTTGTAATCTGTCTCTGAAGTTTTTTGGTTTTGAAGCAATAAGTACCTACTTGACAACCAAGCGCACTCAAATTTGTTGAATTATGCGTATTCACAGAAGTATTTTTGTATTATAATAATAAGGCATTAAGAAATTAATTTCCTAAAATTGTTAGTTTGTTCTTATTCTAAACTTCCGGCACATTTCAATACATGCTACCTACCTACCTACTAATATAGCAATACGTTCGCAAATTTAATTAACAAACTACACCGGCCAGCTGCAAGATTTATAATTTTCCCTCACTTTGCTATAACTTGGTGAACTTTATCCCGACTGTTTGTATTTTATGAACATTGTGCAAACAATGAACTTTCTCCGTCCATTTTTCCCTGTATAAAGGTCATGAAGTCTACTAAAAGCATCCTGTAGTGTAACGGATATTAATCAAATAATAACTACAACTGAATGCCGGTGTCTTTTCTTTACTGCTAATATTTATTTGGACAAACTTAGTTGCCGAGTGGACAAGCCAAGCGCTTACGGCTCGGTAGGAGGTCTATTTCCCATCCCAGGTTGGGCAAAGTCTTTGCACCTAATAGGACGGCCCAGTTGCGTGTCCAATGCTTGGCCTATCCTAAACTGACTTTTTTTTTATTAATAGCTATGGCATTTATAAATGCCATCCCTTCCTCCCAGGGGGTTCTATATTTGGTCCCGTAAATTTTTTATCTATAATCTAAAGTGTCATAACTTTTTGTCCTAATCATCATTTGTCCGAATTATAACTTGCTCGAATTTACTGTTACGTAATATCACATGCCATAAAATTGAAAACAGTATGCCCTATATTTGTTTGCCATAAATATAACAATCAATAACATACAAAAGACTTAAACCGTTTTCAATAAAAATTATAAATGGTAATTTCAAATTATTTAAGTAATGTTTTTAAAACAAATTTCTATTACTAATAGTAAAGATGCAAAAACAATATGGATTATGTCACGGCTCCGGGGCTGCGAGTCTCCGGCGGTCCCACGCGGACTGCGGAGCTGCCTTGCGATTCTCTAAGCTAAAGCCTTGATAGCTGCGGCTGCCGCAGCGCTGACAAATCACTCCGTCTCTTTCATATTCATAGAATTGGAAAGAGACAGCAGATCACAGCCATGCGCGCAGCGTCTATTTGTCGCTTAGAGAATCGCATAGCTGGAGGCTGCGAGAGAGCCACGAGTACGAGCTAGTGGTGTATCACCCACGAGTGGTGGGCGAAAGCCGTCTGCGACGATTCCGGCCGCATCGGCCCTACGCGCCTACGCGATTCTAAATTACTCTCAACTCTCTAGGGGTAGGGCAGGCAACACTGCATGGAGTCGGAATTACAGCGATTCGTTTCCACCACTAAAACCTAATTTTTAATAATGTTTACTACTAATTTCGGAATAATACACATTATAATAGTTTTAGAAATAAAGATTTTTATAATTATTATTAAATAAAGATAATTATGAAAAAAAACGACTTTTTGAACATTATGGTTCTGAATTTTATAGTTAACATGGATAATGATTTTCGGACAAACCATTTTAGGAGAAGAAAGTACCTTTTAAAATACTCATCAATTTCAGCAATGACTTGATTGCAATTATGGAGTATGCCTATCAGTATGATAATAAACAGGTTTTACTTTATTCTCATTAATGGGTTATGTTTGCCGAATAATAATTGTATTAGTAGTCTATTAAAAATGTTTAGTTAAGATTCCATTTATTTACAGCACGTAACAAACATTTCAAGGCAACAAGTTAACTTTGGTCACCTAAGACTGTGAGAGCTTAACGTTTATGATCCGTTTGACTAAAACAGACCCTTTAAAAGGTTGGAATGTAATTACATTCAAAAGGCAGTTTCTTCTCGACCCGACCCTTGAAACAAATCCACAAGAGTACCTAGTACACAAGCGTTTGGTTCAACCAAAGCGGTTTGGAAGGTTTTGCGGCGAAGCACCACTTATTTTAAAACATATTTGGCATTTGCTAGAAAGTACAGAAGAGTTCCCTGAAGGATTATTCGGCAAAGAGCTAATAATGATTGATTGATAACGATTTACAAGCTGCATGTGGTTGTGAACTGGGTATTACATACGCCGATGGACATAACCGTTGGGCTGAACTCTTTCGGCGTAGAAATAAAACTCTTCGATGCTATGAAGTGGACTGTATAATAATTAACTTAATTACAGATATCAAAGTGTAGTGACATTTAAATTAGTTCGAGTAGACAAAACGAGATGCAAGTAAACAAGTGATCGGTGCTGTGGTTTGGACGGGCGCAGGCTCACTGCTGGGCACAGTTCACATACGGACAACAGCTTAAGGGAAGATTTTCTATTTTTTTTTAGCTTTTCCTCCCCGCTTTTTTACATGACGTTTGGTTCTGTTTCGTTTTTTCTTTTTTTTTAGAGGGGTAAGAAGCTTGAGCTTTAAGAGCTCGAGTCTGATTTCTTTTCTTTCTTTTGTTTTTTCTTTCATATCTTTTTTTTGTATCTTTTTCATTTGTTAAGAGGGTTTACGCCATTCGGTTACCCATACAAACTTCCAAGTCGAAATGTTTAAAAACCAATTTTGATGAAGCTTTGCATGCTGAAGTAAAACACAGGGATCTAAATAGTTTGTTGAAAACATTTTTTAAAAATGTTTATTTAACTGAGTTATTGCAATTTTTTACTTTCTATAGTGAACTTTAAATCGCAATAACTCAGCTAGAAAAACGTTTTTTAAAAATGTTTTCAACAAACTATTTAGATACCTGTGTTTTACTTCAGCATGCAAAGTTTTATCAAAATTGTCTTATTTGTTTTTAAAAATGTCGACTTGGAAGTTTGTATGGAAAATCGAAATGCGTAAACACTCTTAAATATTTAAGTAAAATTTTAAACTCTGAAAAAAGACGTTTATTATTTAAGCGTTAATAAAACGCTATAATATAAAAACATTAACCTCTTAAATATTCTTTCTTTTCTTTTTCTAATGCATTCTTTTCTTATATATTTACAATTTCTTATTACAATATATATCTGATTCTTCTTCTTACTTCTGTACATTTATTTCTCTTCTACTTGATATTTCTTTTGTTATTGCTATACATTTCCTATAATTAATTTAACATTCCTTCTCTTATATACTATTGCATTTCTTTTCCTATTATTACACATTTCTTTCTCTTTTATTTAACATTTCTTTATATATTAATACTTTTTCTTATTTCCTGATATCAATCTTTTCTTTCTCTTACTTTATCTATTTTTCTCTTATCTTATCTAACTCGACAAACACTTTTTATTTAATATTATTATTACATTTAGTTTGGTTTACTTTATTTATTACTTATTTTTGTTATGTATTTATATATATATATACATTATTAAAATATATATTTCTTACTGTGTTTCTCCCTTCTTTTTGTTCTAACTATTTTAGGTATATAAATAAACATAAAGGGGAACTTATGTTTATTTACATACCTAAAAATTTTTCCCTGCCGCTTGTGTGGTCTTTGCTTTTCTATATTTTGTCCTATTTCCTTTTATTTTCTATTTCAATAAAATTCTATCCCGTTAGATGTCTATACTTATTTTGTGTCTCAATCACATGGGGAGATTTTGGCGTTACTAACCAAGCTGGCCCAATGCGGGTTGATGAGTAATATAACTATAACTGCTATCTTAGGACAGCAACCTGGATCGGAAAAGCTATTTTGCTTTACGTGCCTTCTGTTTTTTTTATTTATAACACAAAACAGATATATACATCAAATAAAAAATAGGTATAGGTAACATGATTTTTTACTTAAACAAGGAGTAGGCTGCATCTCCAAACATTGTGTACCTTTAACTGTGTGTGTAACTAACATAATATTTAAGTCCCATAACATAAATTAAACAAACTAAATTGGGCAAATAGTAATTACAATTACAACACAATGCAATGGAAAATAATCTAAAACAAAATTAAAAAATTAAAAAGAAATTAACGATTTAAAAAAAATATTAAATTTACAATAAAAAATATATCTAGGTCCACAATCAATAAAAACAATAGATCTGTAGTGATCTGTAGGTACTGATCTGTTATAGTGATTAATGTTTCATGATGAGAACTGAATTATGGTTTGATTAATTTATGGTATGTACTACCGTGTTTAAGTTAGCTACTTCTCACTGCCGATAATGTAAGTAAGGAGGAGGTATCATTATTATTGATTATCATTTTTCTTTTTTTTTTACAAGGCTTAGGTCAATATAATACATTGACCTGACGATATTTTTAGCATCGGCGATCGGCGATTTCGCGACTGGCATCGCGATTTGGCGACTCTGCGTTCGATTGCTGTATCGGAATCGCGAGTTTTAGCGATTCAGTAGCTGCATTCAGTTTCTAAAAAGCGGCTAAATCGCCGATCGCCGCTGCTAAAAGTATCGTGTGTGCGGTGGCTCTAAGAAAGGCAGGTTACGCTGAAAGCCGGACAACAATGTATTTATGTAGGGTGTCGTTGAATCAAGTGCGTGTGTAATCGTGTGCTCTGGCCCTTAGTCCTCCACATAATTACAATGTACTAAATAGATTATTGTGAAATAAAAACTGATGGAACGGAATGGTACTTGGCGCGCTGAACAAACTCAGCAGCAGTTAACGAGTGGAAATATCTTTACTTTACCTTATCGGCCGGGCCCAGGCGCCGGGGGCCCTAAACAAATTTAAGCGCAATCGGAAAATTTGCTTTGCCAAATTACTGTAGAGAGAAATCTAACATAAAAATTTGGCTGACATGTAGGCTGGCAAAAAAAATGTTGTAAAGGGCAATATAATATTTCGATGTTGGCTTCATATTTCGGAATATTTTGAGTCGTGTGGTATTTAAAGCGTTTAAAAAAGAATAGGTTTGTAACGAGGCAGCTGAAGCCTTGTTGCTTTTCGGACCTCTTTCCCAACTACCATTCTTTTATATCTAGTTTTAAAAATTCAAATATTTACTTGAATTCTCTGTCTAGCCTCTGTTTTTATGTAAATTTAGTTCAGATCTATCCGCGGAGCTAGAAAGAGCTCCTTCTATTTATTGTTATCCTACCAGGTTATTAATGATTAAACGAACTTACCTGTATGTGAAGTTCTATCATAATTATGCGAAGGGCTTCGTCCGAAGAGATTAGAGAATACACATGTAGTAACACCTAACGTGTTGCCAGTTTACACAGATATTTGAGATTATTTTTTTTGCATTCAGTCTTTAGTCCGTTGCTATATGTTTGACATCGGGCTCTCTTCGTCCTGGTATATAGACTCAAGCTCGGGTAGTGGGCCGTCTGCAACATTCAATGTTAATCTTTAGCTTCCGCTTTAATTATAATGTGACGGTGTAGTGACAATCTGGATGACTGTCCGCAACACACGTATGGATCATGTTCATTAACGTAAGTGACAATCCGAGCGACTGTCCGCAGAGCTAAAATACATGTAGGTAGATTGTAATGATTAATCCTTAAAGTGATAACCCGAACGGTTAACCGCATTAAGGACTTGTTACATTACCATTACGCAGGCCACTTGTTTTTAAGGTTGTCTAACAATGCATTAGTACCCTAGTTGAATGCATGTTACTAACCTTCAATGTTTGTCGGCGATGCTACCGAGTTATTGTTAGCGTCGTCGGTTGACGACGAAGAGTCATGTCGTTTTTTCATTAATTTCTTTTCTAACTCCTTCAGCTTTTTATACATGCGATCGTAATCGTCCCGGTGCTTTCATTTACCCATCATAAGGTTTTTCTGAAATAAAAAATGCAGGAAAAAAGACCGCGAAAGTGCACTGGCGCGACACAGAAAAGTGAATGACGTTGACAGGATAGCAAGTTATAGCAACGGACTAAAGACTGAATGCAAAAAAAAAACAAAATCTCAAATATCTGTGTAAACTGGCAACACGTTAGGTGTTACTACATGTGTATTCTCTAATCTCGAGGACGAAGCCTAAGCATAATTGTTATTTGTGAATAGTACCGTTATATTAACTAGGCAGTTCCAGGCATACGTCCTGTTGATATTAATAATAACCTAAACCTACATAATATTTTTAATAATATTATACCTAGTTCCAGTGTATAGTGTATTAACACTTAAATTGTGCTTTACAACAAACTTTTCTATTACTTTAATATACTTCTAAACTCATCGAGCTTTTATCTTCATCTCCTCTCCTCATCATGTCACTCTCCGTTCTTCCGCTACGTGACAGGTTAGTACTATTACACAGTCTCTTCCCTTGGGTGGCGTACAAGGCGACTAACGGGCTAAAGACTGCACATACATCCGACGCTGAGCACAGTGCAGTTGTTATTTGGTTAAACTTGGCAGTGGACTGCTTCTGCGGTCCTCATTGCCTAGTCTCTGACTAACCCTTTGGGGAAAATAGCTTAAATTTATTTATATAATAATTATTTTTTTTGGCCTCATAGTTTAACAGTGTCTCTCAAGCCGTTGTAACCAAACAACCACGTCCCTGCCTTGCTAGATTATCCGAAGTGTTTGAGTCTGATGACGATATTCCGATTATTCTACCTTCATACGCACCCTATTTTGCCTAGTAAATCCGCCTTACGTATACACCACCCCCAGAATAGAGGCAGAGTCATATAGGGCTCCAACCACCTCTCTTTCCTCACTGAAAGCCTAATAGCAATCAGGAATGAGAGGGAGGGATGTTTACCCACTAAATACTAGTGAACAGCAATTCGAGTAAAGTGGAGGCCGCGGGACCGGTTTACTAGGGAATTCAAACACGGGATGGATCCCTGACGCATGTATGCCCATCTGTTGACGGCTCATCCTCAAACGGATGTATGTACCATTATTATCCAAACTACATAGTATGACAATTAGCTATCCGGTTACGTTTTTCTGTGCCGTCTACTGTTGACAGCACTCCTGCCAGAACCAAGCGATCCACTTCAATATTTCTGTGTTTACTGATAACTAAGATTATTTGAATCGAGAATGAAAGATGAGAAAACTTCTTACGGTAAAAAAGAAGGAAAAAAACAACAACAGATAAACTTAATAACATCACCCTTCAGTAACTTTTACCAAGAACCACATGCGTGACGATAACATCACAACCCAACGCAAAAGCCTTAATTTCACTTAGGCGCACCTCTCCAAAAAGGGCGCGCAAAAAAATTTCAATCTAAAGTGAAATTGCGCGGGAATTTCAAACGCAGCGAGCCCTGAGTCAGTTATTTAGTATAGAACCGGACCGTGTAAAATATTTAAAGTGGAACCGAGGCACGTACGCCCCGCCGAGTGCCACGCGGCTTGCCTTTTTATGGTACCCACTCCATAATAAATGTATGCCGTGTTGATATTGAGCGGGGCCTGTTTGCAAAATGCTTATTACGCATAGTTGCACCGTTATATTTTTGCCGTGTTTATTTAAGAAAGATTTACACCGAAGTAAAAATTTTGTAGTAAAGTATAGAATAAGCCTTTTTAATGTCCCACTACTAGACATTGTGTATGGGTATTGGCATAATACAACAGTAGGTACATTATTTAATTTATCTATAGGCAAGCATTTGTTTACATCCATCCTGATGTTAAATGATGATTACAATTATTATTGTTATTTTTTTATTTAATAACAAAATGTTCATAATAAAGCATTGTCTCCCGTAGATACGGCTATCAATTTATTACCGTCTTATATTATAAAATCATTACATAATTCTATAAAAGAAAATACTTCCATACCCTTTTATTCGTGGGGAAAAAGTTAGTATTTTTTTTCCAATGCAACAATAACTTTATGTAGACAGGAGTCAGACAGACCAAAAATATTTAAATGATTGTTTCTCGCTGATAAAGATGTCTTATCTGCAAACTTCAAAAACTATTTCATGTTGCTTGATTGGCAAAGAAGAAAGGGCCCTTTCCATTGTAGCTTCTACTAGCGGCCTCCAGCTAACTTAGAAACACCGTCATACTTCAGCTATTTTGTAAAATAACTCCAAATTATATTTTAAAACCATTCTCTTTTATCGATATTTCTAACAGTGAAGACCGCGTAAAAATCCATTGCGTGATTTAGAAGGAGAAAACGGAGCCACAGATACAGGAAAGCGGCGACTTTACTTTATAATAAACGAGCGGCCGCTCGCGGTTTCACCCGCGTGGTTCCCGTTCCTGTGTTAATATCAGGATAAAAGTATTCTGTGTTAATCTAGGTTATAAAGTATCTGTTTGCCAAATTTCATCCAAATCTATTCAATAGTTTTTACGTGAAAGATTAACAAACATCCATCCATACTTACAAACTCTCGCGTTTATAATATTAGTAGGATTGTAATGTACTATGTTTACTTTACCTACTTGTTTTGTCCTGTTGTGTCATAAGTTTATTTATCTATCTGTTGGTATTATCATGTATTGTATGAGTATGTTTGTTAATAAAATGTATTTTCTTTATTTTTTTTCTTTAATGATTTATTTGAAAGATTGAGAAAAGAGACTACTGCTTAGTTTTTGTCTGTGGCGCTTGTTATAGTCACAGAGCTGCAGCTGATCCATTTTTCTTTTTGGTACCGTAGGGACACGCGGCTCGTAGTCATAGAAGCGTCACACGGGCTTAGCTCAGCCAGCTCGTGTGAATACCGGCTGATTGATTGATTACTCTTTGTCAAAGCAAAAGCGAGAAAGGAAATGCAAATTGGCATTGGGAACTACTATTTGTAGTCTTATGTGTTTTCTTTTAAAATGTTCTACTATTCAATTAAACGAGATTACACATTACGTCAGAATAGGTGTATACCTCAAAAATAAATATGTTAAGGTAAATCTTTAAATAATTATGATTAATAATTAACGGTAATTATTATCTAATAATTACCGCATGATTTGGTAAATGTGATAAAGACTGTGAAATTTATTACTTTAACCGGTAATTATCAATAATTCATACACTGTGAAATTTATTACTTTTAATCATGAATAAAAGAACATGATAATAAAAAATAATTATTCATTATTAGTTATTACCTGTAAAAGTAATAAATTACACAGCTTTTATCACATTTACTGAATCATGTTCGACGGCCGGGGGGTGGTCGAGTGGTCAGCGACCCTGACACCACGGTCCCGGGTACGAATCCCGGTAAGGGCAAATGTTTGTATGCTGAGCACGAGCATTTGTGACCAAGATATGGATGTTTATTAGTTTTATGTATGTTTATCCGTTATTCAGTCACAATAGTTCGGGCTATGCTTAGTTTGGGGCTAAATGATTGGTGTGACAGTTGTAAAATTTATTATTATTATGTTCAAGTATTAATAATTACCGGTAAAAGTAATAAATTTCACAGTTTTTATCACATTTACGAAATCATGTGGTAATAATTAATAATCGGTAAAGGTAATAAATCACATAAGAAACGATCTCTTTGGTCATTATTTATTGCAGATAGACGATTATAATAATGCCAGTGTATTTGCTGGTAGGTAACTGAATTAAAATAATGTGCTTAATAATTTTAGAGTAAGTATAGCTAAAATATCTTAAAACAACTATAAAAGTTATGCAGCATGTAAGCAAGCTTTATGGCTTGTCGTTGTTTTAGCTACTGCTCTAACCTAACCTAACTGACTAAGTAAGACTTAATTATCTATGGCAAGTAATTAAATGGTACTTTTGTGCAAGAACGCCGCTTCAAACATCGTCAGTTAGGTTAGGTTAGATCTGTAACAAAAGCACAGCGCGAGCCGAGCGAAGCGTGCCGCGATAGCGTAGCGATAGAAGTGCAAGAACTAAGTAGTTATTTTAGTCTATAACTTAGAAAGTTCAAACAATGCAGCAAATGCAATGCATAAAGGACAATGTTCTGCGCCCATACATTGTTAGCCTAAGAACCAACAATTATGAAATATTCTTTTCTAGGTTCGAAATTGCAATTAAATTACTGTAAACACAAAGATTCTCGACGGACACTCCTGAGAACCTAATTAACAGGAAAAGTTGAGGTTATGTTTCATTACAGAATTTGAGAAGTGATGTTGCACTCTTTTGTTTTATTTGCCAACACTCATGCACGTTCACTAACACTTAAATAATCCATCATTATTTCACATTAATATTCGACAAAACACAAATTATAGAAAATAAAACAAAACTACAAACAAGACTTCACTTTCCCGCCAAGAAGTCCAGAACGTCAACTTTATTTTTCTTGACCATGGATACTAGTCCTTCAGTCGTATTATTAGAGTTCATTGATTATGCTTAAACTGATGATAATGATGAGTAATGTGATGATAATATTATGAACGTTTAATGCTAAATGATATTCCCCCCAAACCTCTTGAGTTCCAGTAAAGATGTGGGACTTTATTGAGATTTCGCACGAACTTCTTGAGAGAATTTGAAAAGTGATGTTGCACTGTTTTGTTTTATTTGCCAAAGAACGTCAACTGCACAATAAATACAGCAGACTACAGTAACGTCAGTCAGTGAGTGACACAGTACCGCATATTAGTAAAATTCTCCTCATTGGAAAAGCAAAAGAATCTTAAGTCGACTAACGTTTACAGTTAGGAATAAAATGCGATGTATCGTATTCTAATGATGCTTGGAGTATTTGGCACTAAGTATATCTAGTCAGCCATGCATGCATAATATTATTAGGTTTGTTTGTACATATTATAAATATTTTGGTCACAAACCTTTAATTCACTGGCTGAATGCACTGAACTCTCAATACCTAACCCATAATAAAAAAAATGATACTCAATATTAATGTCCAAAAAGTTCTTTTTAATAATGGTTACTTTTCTAAAAGTGTCCGCCAAAATCTAAATACTGTTATCTGTCGTAAAAAATAAGCTAAGGATTATCATGTATGTCATGTTTGTGTTGGTTCAGCTAACTTTAACAATGTCCTTTTACAGCTTGCTAAAAAATTCAAATCACGATTGCTCTATTACTAATATTATTGCAGAAAAAATTGCTGTTGCTCAATCAATACCACATTACTTGCTGATCGATTTAGTTATATTTTCGACCAGCAAAACATATTTTAGAGCTAACCAAAAACTAGATCTTTCTATAAGCTGGCCATTTAAAATTGAAAGTCCTCATTTATTTAATTTACCAAACCTATGCTGTAATTATTAATCCCTCAAGCAACGAGAAACCAGAAACAATTGAAACCCTATTGTTTTGCGACCGCCGGCGCGGCGGTCTAAGGATCCTTGAAGAGTTAATAATAACCGGTATAATTGAATAATTATTACTTTTATAGTCGATCTTTGTAATTATTAATAATTATCAACGAATCGCATTTACCGTATTACTAAATATTCCGATAAAAAAATGACAAATATTTCATGTAAATAACTCAATGCAATGAACCTTCAGGTAACCTGAACCTTTCTAACATTTCCTGTGGATTTTCCAAATAAAACTTGCGTGCAATCCTGTCACCTCTGAACACAACGAAAAAGATTTTTTATATATCCTATGAGCCTATAAAAGATAAAACTTTTCAAACAGATTCACACTTAACAGAGAGATTTGATATTACAAAAGGCGCATAACATTAGTTATCTATCACCTACAAGTCAGTCATTGTATGAATGAGGCACTGAATTATCTGATGCTATGTACAAAGAAAAGGCAACTACCCCCACCATTGTCCTTCATAAAAGGGGTCAGAATTAAAATACTTTGAGATAAGAGCGAACAATGAGACGACTGGTAACCTACCACCTAGAGAATATTACTTACGCGAGATAAGTTTATAAAACAAATTATATTTACGGTGAAATTTTACTTTAAACTCATTTTCATGAAGAAATGTTACACTGTTTCGGTTCTATTTGTGTATTATGTATTGTTGATTACGGGGAGAATGTTTTTCATACTTTAAAACAAATTTACATAATTTATTGAGGCAAAATAACTTAACCAGTACCTTTACTAGATAACTACAACAATAATTAATAACAACAGTATTATAATTCAAGATCAAGACTGTGTAAATGTATAAAATGAGAATACGTTTTATGCCTTTCTAAAAGGTGTTCTCAAAGGTATACATAACATCCACTGTTAGACAATAAAGGCCTCCTTCAAGGATCTCCACCACGACCGGTCTTGTGCTGCTCGCATCCAGCGTTGTCAACTACTAGTCAACCGCTTACCATCAGGCCTACTTGCTAACTTAGGCTGAATTCGACCAAACTGGAATAGGACTTACTCCGAGATTAGTCTATACAAATTCGGCATTTAATCTAGGTATAAGACCTTATTCCAGTTTGGTCGAATCCACCCTTGGTAATATAAACACCACAATGCGCAAGCCGTATATACGGTCAGGGCTAACCAGAACAGCGTCCTGTAGACCTAGCATGCGCAACACGAGAAAATTTTCTTGATCCGTTTACTCGTGTTATGTATATACACGGTATATCAAAAATAGACATACTATAGTAGTTTTTGCTTGTCTGTGGTATTTTTGTCTACAAACCCATGTAGGGTTTGTAGACAAAAATACCACAGACAGGGTAGGCAACATAATTTTATCGAGTTTTGACAACTGTAACCGAGATATTATTATTATTATTATAAAGCTGTGGAGTTTCTTGTGCCCGTTCTTCTCCACAGCTAAAAAGACGTCCTGAATGGGTGGGGTGGGTAGGTGGGTTCTATGCCTATCCATCCATCCATAAAAAATTTAATTTAGACGATTCAAAATGCTTATTTTAAGCTTACTGAATAAAGGTATTTTGATTTTGATTTTTGATTTTGATAGTTTGTCGTTCCCGCCATCGAAGGAAGAGAGAATATCGTCCGCGATATACACAGCGCATGGGGAGATTGGACCATGCGGACATACCATAACCCTCCACGCTGGCCCGTGGAGGGTTGGCAGGCTTTAACGACTGCCATCACGAAACAACCGAAGAAAAATTTATGACAAGAAATGAAAACATACGCACATAATCTCGTGTTGCACATGCTAGACCTACTGAGGCTGTTTTCTGAGCGTTTTGACTGTCAGTACCATTAAGCTATTATTACTACGTATAGAGAAGACACCGCCCACCACTGCTGTGTTCCGTTCAAGTGCGCCCTGCCGGCAGTGGCTTATTTTAAGATTCTGCGCCCTGGGCCTGTAAGGTTTGCCGCCCCATAAATTAACAAAAAAAAATAAAAATAAAAAATTATAAAATAAATCCAGCTGTATATTGACGTGGGCTGAGAATGATGATAATTGATAATAAATGAAAAACTGAAAAGGCCATACTTACAAAGAAATAAACACCATTTATTTATTTATGTACATTTTTTCGATGGACAGATTGGTTAACAAATTCTTCAATGACACTCTCATAATAGCTAAACTATTTAAACGGAGGCCTATTACATCTCGACTGTGATTTTTGCATAAAATGCCCATTTTCGCATTTTGTTGTAATTTTGCAGTTGTATTTATCGTTTTTATCGAAATAGGATAATAAATTCATGCGTAATATTACAAATCTCCACTCTGCGAGAATAAACTGAGTTCGGACGGCCGGCGCATCGCATTTTGAAGTAATTTTGCAGTTGTATTTACAGTTTTTATCAAAATAGGATAATAAATTTATTAAAAAATATTTATTCATCATGAAGTAACTATTATTATGGTATAAATTTTACTCCATGATATTATCGTAGATAGGGGAAATTCACAGTTAAATTAAGGCGATTTTCGAAGTTTTTTGGTTAAGAATAAGATTTTTTTTCATATAAAATCAATGATATCTAAAAATTCCGAGGCCGCTACGCACTATACGACTATATATGAGATAACATTATATTTTTTTATTTAATTTCTTTAGAACAATAGTTCAATCTAGGAGCTCAAAAACGTGCCTTCGCGCATTTTATGAAAATCTTTCTCTGCAATTTTGGGTTTAATTGAAAAGTTAAGCAAAATTTACAAAAAGCGAGGCCGCTACGCACTATCCCAATAGCTATTCTACACTATTCAATAAGTCAAAATTGTTAATGTATTTTTGTTTCTGAGATCAAGAACGCCAAAGTTGGCCATTTTACGCAAAAATCACAGTCGAGATCTAATAGGCCTCTTAAACGGGAACGTAGATAATTTTTTATTCTTCTAAGTAAAGAAAACAAACGTTCCGCGCTGCTATTTTTAATCACAGTGCACAGAATTACGCGTAATGCTATTTCAACATACAAAATGCTTCCTTTAAATAATTTCTTTAATAAATAAGCGAGCTAGCAGAATTCGCTCCTGGTTTAACGTCGACTGTATTCGTGCTGAGGCCTGTTCTGTCTCCAAACGTTTACCATCTAAAGAAAACCTTTATTGAAGCTGTCAAGTCCTGCGAGAGGGTATTGCGCTGGGCGAGATTTCGTTGCTTAAGCGAGATTAGGTCCAAGTTGGCATATCACCCGCCTGAAGCCGAGCATTCTGGTCCCTTGCCAAAGCGGTTGAAAGTAGGTAATTTCTGCCAGCCCTCCCCACCACCGCTGTTAAAACCAGATGGCTTACTTGCCCATACTGCGGCTGAGAAGGCGAACTTGTTCGTTTCTCTCTTTGCGCAAAGTTCGCGTCTAGATGTCGCAGCGAAATCTCCGCCTAATTTACCTCATGACGGCTACTCCATGGCAGCTACAAAAAGAGGTATTAAAAATCCTGCGAACCTTGAACGTGAATAAGGAGACTGGCCCTTATGGTATTACAGCAATAGTCCTCCGCAACTGCGCGCCTGAATTGTCTCCAATCCTTACTTGTTATTTTCGTCTCTCACTGGAGACTGAACTCGATACCAAATCTTGGAAACTTGCGAACGTACAACCTGTTTCGAAAAAAGGTAGTAAAGCCGATCCTGCCCACTACAGACCAATAACAGTCAATTTTTTCTAGTAAACATTTCAGTCACCAATATCAGCAATATCACCCAAGTAACACAGACATGCTGAATAAAGATTGATTAAGAGCACTCATCAAGAGCATAAGCTTAATACTAAGCTGAATAACGCCTGAGTACCGTCTATTCAGCTGTTATTCAAGCAAAAAAGGCCCCAATTTTGAATGCTTAACGCTGAATAACATCTGAGTAACAATTGAGTAAGAGCTTAATAATGTTTAAATTAGCTTAATAACTTTTGAATAACTGCACACATTGCTTTTATAAAGCTCAGTTATTCAGCTACGTCGAATTGGTTAGAGTATTCAGAATTTAATAAGCATTTAATTTATTGTTGACATTTATGCAAGCAATATTCATAGAAATTGGGAAAAGAAGAAATAAATTGGGTTCAATAATTTAATGTCGATACCTTTATTTGACATGACGTGAACTTTAAGTTATTCGGTAAGTAAATTTTAATTTACAAGTTAGCGGTCTGCTACATGTTAATTATTAGTGCCCAAGTAATTTTGTCGTGAATAGTACGTGTTTTGTTTTCATTTTTATGACTCGCCTCGCTAATAATCAAGATAATTAGTTGTAAATAGTATTTTCATACATACATACTAGGTCTGACAAAAGTGCTTGTGATGAATTATCTAATTCTAGCAATTTTATCCAACAAAATAACATGATTTGAGTTGGAAATGTTGTATTTGTAAGATTAATAAGCATTTTGGTGATCTCGTAAATTCCTTGTAAGAATTAATTACAAAGATTTCAATGGCGATCGATGTTTTGTTTTATAATGCTGAATAAAAGTGCACACATGTTTTGTTACTAAACTATAACTTGAAAAAGAGTAGTCTCTTTACACTTACTTATGAATAACATTTATATAGTTGACCACATTTCTACATTAGTTACTCACATTTTTAGGGTTCTCTAATCGAACGAACAAAAACCTTTTATAATGTGTAACTTTCCCATCAGGCTTTCACTAATTTGATTACTTACATTAAAATCACAGCATCTTTGTTTTTTTTTTTTTCGTGAAAAAGAATTATATTAATAGTATCTATTATGTTTAAAAAAATTGTAGGTTTCGTGTGTGTGGTGTGCACTGGGCCCTAGTTTATTTAATCTTTATTGCAAAACAATAGGATGTACAAATGGCAGACTTATTATTATTAATATTTCGTTTCAGAAAAATGACATTTAAAATAATTTCAACACGTTGTAAGGGTCATTCAGATTTATGTACTGTGCCGACCCAATGGGAGAACAAAGAACAACTTCGATGGCCAAGATATAATGCGGATTTATTAATTAAGTAAAGACAGCAGTATCCAACCTTGCGCAGATTGGCTTACGATGAAACAAACCAACAACGCAAATAAAACATTATATCGCAACGTTAATTTTATTTTCTTGTATTGTGATACCTTCTAAAATAACCATTTCAGAATTGAAATTTTCTGTATACTTAAATTTTTAGATCTTTCGGTTTTCCAATCCCAAAATCTGTTATTTTTTTTTTGGGGACGGAACCCTCATCATTAAAGGGAAAACACGCTTGCTGATTGGGACCGGGTTCAGTTTTGTTTAAACTATTTTCACAAATCCTGTCATGATCATTACTGCTGATGACACTTGGACAATTACTACTGCTGATATTTAAATATTCTTTTAACAATTTTCTTTCGATATGACCGGTTCTTTACGCTTTTGCCACGACTTTCGATCCATGATTTAAACAACGCATAAAATAAATACGTACAATAATATTCTAATTGCTGGTATTAAGCTATGGGCGCTATATCAATACAAATGTGGTCTTTAATTTGAATAAGTTAGTTGAAACTCTTTATTATACTGAAATAAGCTTATTAAAAACACAAATAATATTGTTTATTCAGCAGCTGAATATTTAGTAAAACATAGAATCTTATACAGTTTAAAGATAAAGTAAAAACAATTATTCAGTATCAAGCTGTATACCAGAATTATGTAAACAATATTATTCAGAAGGTGATACTTTATTCAGCAATTAGCTATTTCAAACGCTACAAGCTTAGTACTGCTTTAATAATAGCAGTATAGATTATTGTTAATCAGATAAATGCTGCCGAAGGCACTGTTTTTCAGATTTAAGCCACCTGGAACGCGTAATGCTTAATAACGTCTGTCTAATAATCTTACGGAGATTGGTTATTAAGCGTAAAGAAGGAAAGGACAGAAATACAGAATTTATTAAGCGTTAAGTATTTTAAGGGTCCGTACTCAACCTTATTCAGTATATGGCTATTCCCAAAGCTCTTACACAAACCATATTCATCTTTGAACTGTTAAAAGTTCTAAGTGTGTACTGTTATCTTGCTTATGTGTTACTTGGGCAGTCACCTCCATACTCTGTAAGACTGGAGCGTGTACTCAACAACCGACTCCTGGCATACCTTGAAGACAATGACCTCTTAAGTGACCGCCAATTTGGGTTTCGCCAAGGGCGGTCTATGGGAGATATTCTTGTGTATGCCATTTATCCATGGAGTGAGGCTATAGAGAAACACGGTGAGACTTTTGCAGTGTCTCTTGACATCTCTAAGGCCTTTGACAGGGTTTGGCACGCTAGCCTTATAAACAAGCTTCCGTCGTATAGGATCCCCCTTGGCCTCTACAATTGGATTTCGGACTTACTGAAGGAGCGATCGCTACGTGTAGTCTTAGATGGCTGCACGTCCGTCTACAGGCTATTGATGCCGGAGTTCCTCAGGGATCTGTTCTGTCTGCAACCCTATTCTTGCTACACATGAACAATCTGTTGGTACCTGGAATTCTAGGGTACACAGACGATAGCACAGTTGTGGACAGATATTTTTCAAATGCAAAGGCCAAGGGGGATGAAGTTCGGCTTTGTCGAGAGACCATGGTTGAACATTTGGACACAGCCCTAGAAGCTATCTCCGACTGGGGTGATGCTAACCTGGTCGACTTCAACGCCACCAAAATACAGGGGTGTTTATTTACTGCCCTTTCAACTCGCTCCGACTTTCCGTGGTATATCTGTGCCGACATCTGACCATCTTAGCCTTCTAGGTATGACCACCTCTGCAAACCTAAACTTCGGCTACTAC
This sequence comes from Scoparia ambigualis, assembly GCA_963921215.1. Classification (NCBI taxonomy): domain Eukaryota; kingdom Metazoa; phylum Arthropoda; class Insecta; order Lepidoptera; family Crambidae; genus Scoparia; species Scoparia ambigualis. The sequence goes on from OY992503.1 coordinate 29,105,703, forward strand.
AAAGAGTCCATGGCAAAAACCGCAGCTAAAAAACTTGGCGTCCTTTCAAAGGTAAGGCGGTATTTTACACCGGGGCAGCTGCTTCAGATTTACCAAGCACAATAAGTCCGACCTGTATGGACTACTGCTGCCACCTCTGGGATGGATCTGCCAAGTATCAGTTAGCCGCTTTAGACACTTGAGAGGCGCGACTCTTAAGAGGGTCACTGGCGACTCTAAACTCGTCAAATCCAGGCTGTAGCGTCTTGAACATCGACGCAAGGTTGCCAATCTTTCGGTTTTTTTATTAAGTGCATTCACTTCGGCGAGTGTGCGCAGGAACTACACGAGCTGATTCCACCTTCTCCTTTCTATCTCCGGGGAACGAGACGCGGACTGAGATCTCACCCTTACACTGTCAACATACCACTTAACTATACGCGCAAAGCGCTTTGCGTCATCATTTTTGATGCTGACAGATAAGGAGTCAAGTCCAATAGAAGAGAGTAACCGTTAAAACCGGGAACGCCAATAGAACTAATTAGTTTGTCAAACATGTTTGAGCTGACGTGTCCGATGAACGAAAGTAACAGTTGGAACTAAGACCGATTCACCGACCACCAACACCGCCAGCGCCAGAGGAACTAAATAGTTCCGCGAACATGTTTACGAAACTAGTTCCGTTAGGTAAATGAATCTTGAACTTACAACCGTTGAGTTTTAATTATTGTTAATTAGGTAGGCATATTTTAATTTCTACAGGCATATAAAAAAATGTCGCACAGAGCTGAGCGCGAGGTGCGGCTTGCGCCGCCCCTCGCAGACTGCCGCCCCGGACCATGGCCCTTTTGGCCCTAGGGTAAATACGCCACTGCCTGCCGGCATTGAACGTATATATCGCTGCCTGCCGGCCGCACTTGGGCTGCAAATGCCTCAGTGATTGCACGTGATTCAAGCGATTGTGGACCTTGTGGCTGCACCTTAGTTGCGCACAAACTTGCTTCGCGGTGTCTTCTGTAGTTTAGGTATTGTACCTCAATGTTCAGTACATGAATTATTTCTGTATGATACATGTACTGACTACCAAATGACCATGACCGCACTGTATTATTGTTTACATTTATTTTATTTGATTTTATGATTTTTTTTTTAATTAATTTGATTTGTAATTGAATTTGTAAATGATCCTTGTTGGATGAAATAAATGAATTTATTATTATTCACGTATTTATTTATTTTCTTATTAGTCTAGATTTTTTATAATATTTTATATAAAAATAATAAACAAAACTACTTTAAAACATTAAACATTATAAAAAACCTAAACCTAGGGTGCCGCCGGCAGCGGGGCAGGGCCCAAGCTACCAGTGGTTAGAGCTGCAGAGAGAGGAACCTCCTGACGATGCGTGCCGTGTCAAGAAGTACTGCCTTCTGTATCTGGCCCTTGATCCAGCCGTCTAGCGATAGTCTCTTGAGATATTGGTCGAGACTCTTCGCTATTAGGCCGTTTGCAGATACGACTATCGGGACAATGATAGTCGAGTCAACATCCCACATGGCGGTAACCTCGTAAGCCAAGTCAAGCTACTTGCTCAGCTTGTCCATCTCAGCCTTCACGAGGTTCTCATCATGTGGGACGGTGATGTCGACTGGCACTGCCCGCCGCTGGGACCGATCAACTATCACGATGTCAGGCTTATTGGCAACAATAGTCCTGTCCGTGATAACCGATCGGTCCCAATAGAGCGAATCACGACCATTTTCATTATTATTATTATCTATAGCATCAGTCAACAGCCTATAAACGTCCCACTGTTGGGCACATGCCTTCCAACATGAACAACAATACATGGGGAGGTGGCGCCATAACCCAGCACGCTGGTCCAATGCGGGTTGGTGGGTTAATTTACTCAATAAAAGTTATTAAGTGACATATTAGTTATTATATTTCGTTGCTTCATTCTTCGGATATAATATTAACCATGTAGTCCTTTTAACCTACCAGGCATAATCGCACGCTATTTAGAGGATCGATGGCTCGATCCCCTCTTTGCCTTATCATTTTTTTTTTATTTGCTCCATGTAGCTGTCAGATCTATGTAACCTCATTTCTTTTTTCCGTGCGAGGCAGAGTGCGCGCGCTTTAATTTTTCAGGGAAAAGTGCTAAATATAGTTAGTTTTCTTTGGGCAACAATTATGCGCAAGAGAAAACAGCGATAAGATCGATCGTTATCAACGAAAGATAAGGAAATTGGAAAAAAAGGAACAACGGAGACGCAAACAAGTTATCGAGTCAGACTCATCAGACTCCGAAAGAAATTCAGGTTAGTTAGAGTTAGTTATCTAAGTGTTAAATAGTGATGAATATAAATTTCGTACAAGATGGCACGTAGAGGTTGTCCGAGGGTCAACACGTCGTAGCATTTTGTCTAGAGGTCAACCGTGGGTTGTCACAATGGCATATAGGTACATCATGGTACCTACTCTGAGGTGGTCCGTGGGTCCTCACATGAGTATTAACAATAGTTACCAAGGTCAAGAGGTTAACCGTGGGCTATCACATGACCACCACCACCTTCCCATATCAAAAAAAAGAAAAAAAAAAAGAAAACGTTTTTAACCAATTATAATATGGGCCCTTGTTTGTTTTAGATAACAAACAAGCACCAGACATTGGCGAAACCAACTTGGTAGAAGAAATTCCGCCCGTATTGAATGTTGCCGACACTGAACTGGAACTAGTGGTACCTGAATTGAATCCCGAAGTTCTTGCTGCCTTAGGGGATGCTGTCGAAGAGGCACCAAAGTTTGGCCCAAAGATACACGATAATTTAGCACTGCTGTGGCTACCTATACTAAAGAAGGGTATGGAAAAGGAAGTAAAAGACCGACTATTAAAACAATATCCGGTACCAGAAAATAGTCCACTATTTCAAGCTCCGAAATTAAACCCGGAGATCTTAGCTGCAGTATCTGATACCACTCGATACCGCGATAAAAGGGTTGAGAGCGTTCAGCAGCAACTGGGAGCTGGCATCATAGCTCTCAATAAGGGCCTGGAATTGCTTTTGGAAAGTGACAAAGACAGACTCCTGGCAGTGAAACATCTTAGTGATAGCTGTCGCCTGATGTGCGACCTCCACTTTATCGAAACGGAGGCCCGGAAGAAATTTGTTACACCCGGCTTAGACAAATCATTTTTATATATCATTCAAGACGTAGAACGCGATGAAATGCTGTTCGGAGGCAAGCTTTCGGACAAAATAAAAGCTTCAAGAGCTATTGAAAAGCAAAGCATACAAATCAAGAAGACCATTACAAATAGCAAACCGAGTACATCCAATGCGCAGCCGTCAACTAGTTACTATCGACCTCAGGGAAACTGGAGGGGCTCTCCTCGCTATGCTCCGTCGAACAGAGAGGGGCGAGGGGGGCCAAGGAAGACAGCACCACCAGTTAGCCGACCGGCCCCAGCACCGCCGACAAAGTCGTCGTCTGCGAGCCATCACAGGCATCGTGCTGTGAATCAACGCCCATAGAGTTACATGCAGGTAGAATACAACAATTTTACTAGTGTTGGTAATATATTACTGATAACACGACCATTCTTAAATGGATTTCAGAAGGTTATTCTATCCCATTTAGCAGTAAGCTATACCCCATGTTCCACAATGTCGCCTAAAGAGAAATCTGAAATGACTGTAGCAATTCAAGATCTATTGAGTTTGGGAGCTGTATCTGTTTGTGATCGTCTTAAAGACGATTTTATCTCTAATATATTTTTAGCTCCAAAACCCAACGGAGGTAAAAGATTTATACTTAATCTCAAACCATTAAATAAATTTGTTGCCAAATCACATTTCAAAATGGAAGACCATAGGGCAGCCGCTAAACTCATACCACAGGCTGGTTTTAGCGACTATTGACCTAAAGGAGGCTTATCTTTTGGTCTCTATAGCTAAAAAAGATCGCAAATACTTACGCTTTAACTTCATTAAGTGTTACGAGTTTAATGCCATGCCCTACCGTCTCTCCGTGGCTCCTAGAGTGTTTACTAAACTTATGAGGGAAGTCATGAATTACTTAAGGTCCCAAGGGCCACACATCAGTTATATACTTAGACGATATCCTTTGTATAGGAAATTCCTTTTTATTTATTTATTTATTTATTTATTTATTAGGCACATCAACAATATAAACAAGCATTTACAATTACATGATAAGATATTATCCTAATGTTTATATCAATTACAGATATGCACAGCATGCTAGAAGAAACATTGTGCTTTATTAAAATTAAAATAAAGTAAAAACCAAAAATATAACTAAAACATAAAAGTTAAAACAGATTGGTTTAAAAAAAGCAAAAAATAAAATAGTTAGGTACCTTTTAAACTTTTTTCTTTGAGCATTTTGGGTTGGTCATGGAAAATGTCAAGATGATAAAGATTATGCCATTCATTATAAGTATTTATTAATCTACTTAGACTTAACAGATTGGTTCTGTAATAAGGGGGTTTAAAAAAGTGTCTGTTTTTACGCCTACTACGCAAGAGAGGAACACAAACAAGGATCCTATTCAATATATCTTGGCACATCGAAAAGCCCTGCACAATTTTTTTAAGGAACAACAAGTCCTGCATGCGTCGTCTCTGAGCCAGTGTGTTAAGTTTGAAGAACGCCAAGCGGTCCTCATAAGAACACCTAAATCCTATTCCAGGTGTGGTAAATGCCAAATGCCTTATAAACGCTCGTTGGATGGATTCAAGGCGAGCAGAATGAACCATATACAGAGGATTCCAAACTACAGAGGCAAATTCAAGTGTACTTCGGACCAAACCATTGAATAATAATATTTTGATGACACGTCTTTGAATTCTTTAGTGTTACGCCTTATAAAACCATGTAGCTTAAACGCCTTTTTTATAATTGCATTGTAATGCGGTACAAAAGTAATTTTTGAATCAAGTAACACTCCCATATCTCGAACCTCAGACACCAACTTTACTTTTTCTTTGTTAATGAAATAACTTATTACTAATGGTTTCTTTTTCCGCGTAAAAGAAATGTGCTGACACTTGGCCGCATTCAACGTCATATGATTATTATTGCACCATATTCCAATGCGGTCCAAATCCTGTTGAACTAGTTGTGCATCATTTAAAGACGTAACTTCACGTGATATTTTCATATCATCCGCAAACATCGAGCAACGGCAATGGTGGATATGCCTCACCGCTGAGACTTGAGAATAGGTAGTGGAGCTTGACTGCGTCCGACAGGGTCGCCATGTCGTCAGTCAGACTCCTAAACAGCGCAATGAAGGAAGGCCAGTCCTCCACTTTTGAGCTGAACCTAGGCAGCGCTATCTTGGGGAGGACGGCTGTGGGCGTATTGATGCCGAAACTGGGCTGAGCGCTATAGTTTGGGGATGATGTGGAGGAGGTTGAGATTTCCTCCCTAGCCATAAGTATCCCCAGGTACGCTCCAGAGGCTTTTGTGTGGTTCTTAGAGTATGTCCTCTCAATCCCCTCATCTAAGTTCTCCTCGTCAAGAATGCTGTAATATATTGAATCCAGCTTCTCCTTAATGCCTTGTATTTGTGCGAAACGCACGTTAAATTCCGTTATGGAATGTTTGGTGTCGCCCGCAATGCTCCGTGATCCCACCTCTAGGAGCTGGTTTATAGCTTTGGCGGCCTCCCTAAATATCGCGGCTTGTGACTTGGTCGGCATCGCGATGATTAAAAGGAGACAAAAAAGGAGAAAAAAAACAAAAATAAAAAAATTCAAAGGCAGTAAAAAGAATCCTTTATTATTATATTCTACAGTTGGGCTGGACGTATTTGTTTACCAAGGTAAGGGCAAATGAGCTAAACTAATGCAACAATAAACAAAATAAAAACTTAGTTGGGACGCCTTGTATTTGGCCCACGGGTGGGCAAACGCATGTGTATGTGTATGCCTGTGTTTATTGAACGCGCGTAAGTACGTAAGATTAGCCGACCAAAAAGAAAAAAAAAACAGAACTAAAAATCACGTCATCCGTAGCCCACTAGTGGGCAAGCGCATGCGTAGGCGATGGCGGCGCATCCAATCAGCCGGGAAAGCGTGAGAAAAAGGAAAAGAGAGAAAAAATCTAATATAAAGAAAGTGTGGGATACGTTGTACGTAGCCCACAGTTGGGCAGACCTGTAGCGGAAACTAGCGCGAAGAATGAGTCGTGGTCGCAAAAAAAAATGAGAATATAATAAAAAGTTGGGACACTCCGTATCTGTGTCCCACAAGTGGGCAAACGTTGGGACTGTGTACTAAGAGTGAGCCGATAGCAAAGGCAAAAATTAAAAACAAAAAGAAAATAAAAATTAACACTACCAAAAAATTAAAGCACGCTACTTGGCACGCGTGGTGAGCATGCACGAGAACTGAGCCGATTTACCACGACGAGAACAAAAAAAATTCATTAAAAAATAAAACGGAAAAAAAATCAATCTTGCAGACAATCTCTCGTCATAATACCAATCACCATACAAATACAATTTATTAACTAAATGCGAGTGTGTTATACGTAACAAGAATTATATGTGCTGATAAACGTAACGCAAGCGTAACGTTATAATTTGACTACTAATTTACCGTTAGGAGTCTGAACAACGTATCATTAGGCAATAACCATTTAGGTACACAAGCGCGCTTAGATCACAACAACATTGTATGGCACTATCGATTTGTGATCAGATAATCGGATGCATACATAAAATCAACAATAAAAATCACTAAACTTGTTAACGTAAATTAACTTGGAGTTAGCACGAATCGGATACTGGTAACACGAACTTTTATTTGGGTAGGTAGGTAGATAATAAATGTATTGCAACGAACAATGAGGAATAAATTGCGTTATGAGCGGATTGCACAGAATAATATTACTAAAAGGGCCGAAAGGGCCTAAATAATGTGCCGGGTGATAAGTCACTTGGTTTAGAGTGACCAATATGTTACTATTTAGCGGTTCTGATTAGGGCTGAACCTTAGCGGGTATTTTATTCCGCGCTCGATGGACCAGATTATGTTGGTGCGAGAGGCACGATGATGAGTCAGGAGACGGGAGGCGAGCTGACGGGCGGCGATGTAGGCGATTTGATGGTCACGGCACAGCACACAGTCACTTCACCTAATCACAGGCACTATCATCACAGGGTCACTATCAATAAGGGCAGTCAAGGCGATATCAGCGCGCGTATTTTCGTGGGCGTCTCGCGATCGCTTGCTTGCAGAGTGACGCGGGCGCGTGTCCGGTTTCACACTCCTCCCGCGCGCCAACTTTGCGACACACCGCTAGGTGGCGCTAGGCGTAAAGTGGCGTACGTCGAGCCAGTGGCGAGTACAGGACCTCTTCAGGGTTAAAGATTTGTATAACGGATATCATAAAGACCTCGGCTGCGGGTCGCGAGCAGCCTGTGTTGCACTTACCATACTTTACGCAAAATCTTAAAATTTGCCCAGCAACAGATATGGATGATTATATAGGCGTTACTGCAGACCTCAGACCTGCCGATTCGGATAATTTGTTACTTACCTTTAAAAGACCTCACAAAAAAACTACCGCACAAACCATCAGTAGATGGTTTCGACAAGTATTTTCAGAGAGCGGCGTCGACGTGAATATGTTTGGAGCGCATAGCACGCGACACGCATCCACGTCGGCCGCCGCTTCTGCTGGAGTAGATATTAATATTATTAGGAAGACAGCTGGCTGGACCAGCTCATCTTCGGTATTTGCTAGGTTTTACAAACGTCCCTTATATACAGAGGACACGTCATTTGCTCGAGCAGTATGCTCTGTAGCTAACATTGATTGAACGTATGGCGCATTAATTAAGTTAAGTAATCAAGGCTGTGATTATTAAGACATTTTTAAGTACTTATATTGTTCAGATAACCCAATAAAAAGATTTTCTATTGAATACTTATGTCTTGTTATTTAAAACTCATGGTAAATCATGTTCTGTAGATTCTATATTCTCTAAACATCTACATGGTTAATATTATATCCGAAGAATGAAGCAACGAAATATAATTGATGATCAAACGAACTTCTTGAAGTGAAGTTCGATCGATATTATATTAGTTGCTTCATTCGAGGATATAAACACCCACCCACCCTAACTAAACCCAAGGTACTAGAAGAGAAAAATTTTCATGTGGGTTCCTTTCTTCCTTAAAATAATGAGGTTACATAGATCTGACAGCTACACGGCGCGAATCAAAAAAAAAATAGATAAGGCAAAGGGGATCGAGTCATCGATCCTCTAAATAGCGTGCGATTATGCCTGGTAGGTTAAAAGGACTACATGGTTAATATTATATCCGAAGAATGAAGCAACTAATATAATATCGATCGGACTTCACTTCAAGAAGTTCGTTTGATCATCAATTATTAATATAACGCGACGAGGGTAATAATAATAAATATTATAAAAAAAAAAACACATTATCATCATCAGCCTATAAACGACCCACTGCTGGGCACAGGCCTCCCACGTGGACAATAGCACGTGGGGATATTGGGCCAAAACCCACCACGCTGGCCCAATGCGGGTTGGTGGGTTTTTAACGACTGCCATCTTACGACAACAACCGGGACCAACAGCTTAACGTGCCTTCCGAAGCACGGAAGAGGAGCTCGAGATGTTTTTAAATTTGGTCACCCATCCAGCGACCCGGCATTGCGAAAGTTGCTTAGCGAGCAAGATCGCAAGCCGAACGCGCCAGCCGCTGCACCATCGAGCTCCTCATAAATACATACATACCTACATAATAATCACGACTATTATCCCCGAAGGGTTAGTCAGAGACTAAGCAATGAGGACCGCAAAAGCAGTCCTCTACCATAGTCCACTTTTCACCAAATAGCGACTGCACATGTGCTCAGCGTGACAGGTGGTGAGCCCATCGGCGCTCTATGTTGTTTGAAGTGGGTGTGTAATGTTTGATATAAATACTTATTATCTAACGTTCATTTAATATAATTTCATTTGATATAACAACTGACTTGATATAATAAATTTTAGAATCTATAATTTCATGTGATATAATGTCCATATGATATAATAAACATTTTATATAATAATCTAATGGTATAAAACATTATTCATATAATACTCAGACCCAAAGGGCACCATCCAAGAAAGCAAGCAAGCAGCATGCGAGCAACAAGCATGCATCATGCAAGCAAGCAGCATGCGAGCAACAAGCATGCAGCATGCAAGCAAGCATGCAGCGTGCAAGCAAGTATGCAGCGTGCAAGCAAGTATGCAGCGTGCAAGCAAGCATGCAGCGTGCAAGCAAGCATTCAGCGTGCAAGCAAGAATGCAGCGTGCAAGCAAGCATGCAGAATGCAAGCAAGCACGCAGCATGCAAGCAAGCATGCAGCAGGCATGGTTTCTTTCACGGCTTCGGCGCTGCTGGGCTCTGGTGGTCCCACGCGAGCTTATCGTCGCAGATGGCTTACGCTCACCGCCATGGCAGAGGCTGGCCGGCGGAGCCGGCCAGCAAGCCGAAGCTGAGCGTTAAAGCCACCTGCTCCTCAGCTCGCGGGCCGCCTCGCCCCTCCGCGCCTACGCAGGATTAAATTACACTCTAGCGTAGGGCAGACAAGTCTACGTGGAGTCGGTTTTGTCGCGATTCGTTTCTGTCACTGACTTTTGTGGCACAATCTTACCAAAAACACAACGTATTAACTTTATTGCTAATTTTATTTTAAAGTAAAAAATATATCAAATGAAGTTATAGAATATGTTATTATACCAATATAGCTTTATAGAAAAAGTTGTTATAGAATATGAGTATTATATCAAATGACTAGTATACGTAATGTTGTTATGGGAAGTGTATATAGATCAATTAAAAATTATATCCAATGAACGTTATGTCCTTTGTGATTAGTTCATATGTCATTATATGAAATGATACGCACCCGTTGGAAGTATGTGCAATCTTTACACACACGAGACACGGTTTTTTTTATAATCATTTATTAATCCACTTAACCATGCCGCGTATATAGCGGTGAAACAATACTACCACCCCCTCTCTTCCTTTGGGTGTCGTAAAAGGCGACTAACGGACTAAAGACTGCACATACATCCAATAGAGTGCATAGAGCGGCGACGGGCTAACTATCTGTCACGCTGAGCACATGTGCAGTCGCTCTTTGGTGACAAGTGGACTACGGTTGAGGATTGCTTTTGCTATCCTCATTGCCTATAGTCTCTGACTAATCCTTATGGGATAATTCTTTTAGGTATCTATGTATTACTAATCGTGTCGCGTAGCGGTGAAAGAATACTTCCACTCCCTCTTTTCCCTTAGGTGTCCTAAAATGCGACTAACGGACTAAAGACTGCACATACATCCAACAGCAAAGAGCGGCGATGGGATCACTACCTATCACGCTGAGCACAGTCGCTATTTGGTTAAAAATGGACTATGGTAGAGGACTTTTGCTGTCCTCATTGCCTAGTCTCTGACTAACCCTGGAACCTTGATCGTGTTTATTATTAATTAAATGTATGTATGTATTTGTTACTAGCGGCGGCTCGCGGTTTCATCCGCGTGGTTCCCGTTCCCGTGAGAATATCGGGATAAAAAGTATTCTTTGTGTTAATCCAGGTTATAAACTATCTGTATGCTGAATTTCATCCAAATCCACGTAGTAGTTTTTACGTGAAAGAGTAACAAACATACACACTCACAAACTTTCGCCTTTATAATATTAGCGTGATGAATTTTAAAAATAACAATATTTGGTGAAACTTGGACTGTGGGTGGCAGGACGCAGCTTTTGCGGTCCTCATGGCCTTGTCTCTGACAGACCCTTTTGGAAAATAAACATGATTGGATGTATCTATGTACTTATAAAAACCACTTATGAAACGATGCAGCAATAAACACAGAAAAAGTATTGGGAGGTAAAGGTCAAACCTCCACACTAACTTCATTGATTTTTATTAAACTTTTTTCACGAGACTTGCGGGTGGCAACCGGCAACTTTGCCCTACACGAGTGACTTCAGGGACAATCAACGGAACGCCACGAAACGGGAAACCGCGCGTCCCCAAGGAAATATCCTTGAAGGATGTGTAAGCAAAACATCGATTTCAACGTTTCCAACTGTTCTGTAATTGTGGGGAAAATGACGGCACTTCAATGTTCCGTACATTTTATATAAAATTATCATAACTTGGTGCTCGTCGTTCGTGGTCCCGACCCATCCCCATGGTATAGTAGGAATGGTATCAATCCTTTATTTCACATAGAAAACACACATTTTAAAAAAATACCTACGTAAACAAGACATATCCAAAGGTAGGCTTATTTATTTATTTAAGGACAACCAACAAAACAAACACCATGTACATTTATAAAACAACATATATTGGGTTACATTCCAAGGCACAGTCTTAATTAGAGGTTGCCACGGCATGCATAAACTACAATAAAGTAATTAGGAAGCAAACTATGCAGAAACTATCATTCACACAAACAAACTACTTATGAACTACAAGATTTATTAAAGAAACCACAAACCGACTTTGCATCAATTCACCTTGTGGTTGTGGCCTGTCCAAGCAATTGAACTTCTAAGAGATGCTTCTCTTCTAAGAGGGCTTATCTTAGAAGAGATCTCTTCCAGCCAGCCCTTACTAGGTTTGTAAGGGAAGGAGAGTCCCACACAACTAGAGGTCGACCACAGCCTCGGTGTACGCATAATAACACAGCATTTTACCAGGTGAAAAAAAAAAGGTTTCAAATAAGTAAGTATTACATTGAGCGTCTTGTGTTGACAGTCTCAATCGGCTTATTTACTTCGAGTTAAATTATTGCACACAATATTAAGGAACAGACTTTTTAGTATGCACCAATGTATGTAAAGCTTAGTATAATTTTAAAAAGGATAATAATAATAACCGTGTCGCGTAGCGGTGTTAGAATACTACCAACCCCTCTCTTCCCTTGGGTGTCGTAAAAGGCGACTAACGGACTAAAGACTGCACATACATCTAACAGCATAGAGCGGCGATGGGATCACCACACCATTTTTTCAATACCTAATGTAAAAAGTTTTTTCCATGTCATGTCATTTGACGACCTCCTTGGTCGAGTGGTTTGTACATCGGTTTTCATTGTGTCGCCATCTCTGAGGTCCCGGGTTCGATCCCCGGTAAGGTCAATTTAGAAATTATTGTTTTTCTAAATTGTTTGGGTCTGGGTGTTTTCTATGTATAATAAGTATGTATTTAAGTATTTTAAGTATGTTTATCCGTCGTCTAGTAACCCTTAAACGAGTCTCTTCGAAGCTTCTCTTAGGCTAGATAATTGGTGTGTGTGTAGGAAAGTTTATTGATTATTTTATTTATTATCAGCCTGTAAATGACTTACTGTTGGACAGAATTTTGCACGGAGTAGGATTCTGCCCAGAATTATACTGGATGGCGACGTCCCTAATACGTAATTACAGGGCATCAGGCGGGCTGTAGCTCGTTTGCAGGATGTAGCATAAAAATAACTCATGTCTTCTCACATGTAGAGATTATGCATGAGATTGGGCCATTACCCACCACGCTGGCCCAATGCAGACTGTAGAAAGCGGCTAAAAGTCGCTCTCGTAAGATTTTCAAGTTTCCTTTCCTTTCCCTCCAGACCTCAATAGAAGATTATCTATATAAGAAAGAAAGAAAGAAAGAAAACATTTATTAACTAACACACACATTGAAATAAAAATAAACTAAAATTACACAGGCAGTAAGAATACAGAAAAACATAAAAAAAACATTAAACAGAAAAGTAATAAAAAATATAACGAATAATGTGAAAGCTAATGGGCCCTGTCTCAGCATTATGCTTCTGTGTCATTCGTAGATGTTCAGAATAACACAGAAGCGCTGTTATTCTGACAGGGCCTGAATGATTTGATTTAGAGTGACTTAGCAAAAATTAATAACTATAAAAAAACTAAACATACTTATAAAATTGTTAAAATAAAATAGAAAACCAAAATAAAGCAAACATAAATAGAACAATTACAAATAGGCAACAAAGAAGCAGCAGACAAGGAAAAAAAAAATGTGATAACTTACCTAGTTACAAAAATATAAAATAAAAATAAAAAGATGATGCAAGGCTCTAGGATGCAAGATTCCTTTGCTAAATACAGTGGGCAAACAAATTAAATTAAAACCATACGATAAAAATGGCAATTGGCAAAGCAAAATTCAGCAAAGTCATGCAAAAGCAAAAAAAAGGATAACGATGACGTGGCGCAAGCCGCAACCCAACTAGCAAATTGGTCATATAAAAACTGTGCTATGCGACTTTCAGTTATATAACTGTTGAATTGATGTTATTAGACAACTACAACGTTGTGTAACCGTAATTCCTACAACGATTTAGTCCCGTAACTAAATGGTCTACTAAATAAGTAGAGTAAACGTTTTTACGACTACTTTATACAACGTCGTATAATGGTACAAAAATATAGGTTTAATAAACGTTTTTACGACGGTATTATACAACGTTGTATAGTGGTGTCTGTGTATAGGTTAGGTAGACGTTTATACGACTGATTTATACAACGTCGTATAGTGGTGCCTGTGTATAGGTTAGGTAGACGTTTTTACGACTGGTTCATACAGCGTCGTATAGTAGTGCCTGTGTATAGGTTAGGTAGACGTTTTTACGACTGATTTATACAACGTCGTATAGTGGTGCCTGTGTATAGGTTAAGTAGACGTTTTTACGACTGATTCATACAACGTCGAATAGTGGTACCTGTGTATAGATTAGGTAGACGTTTTTACGACTGATTCCTACAACGTCGTATAGTGGTGCCTGTGTATAGGTTAGGTAGACGTTTTTACGACTGATTCATACAACGTCGAATAGTGGTGTTGGAGTATAGGTTACGTGAACGTTTTTACGACTGCTTTATTATATCTTCGTATTATGAAGCCAGGTTGTAGGTCGGATAAATAAAAAAAAATATGACACCATGTATAAAGGGTTTATTTAAATTAAAGGTTATCATAAAAGGTTTATTTAAATTAAAGGTTATCTGTTCATGTTTATTATCTCACGGAACTCTAAAATAAATTATCATGGCCGACCATCTTGGTCGCAAGAAACCGCATTATGCGACCTTTTCATTCTATAATTGATGTATAGAAGTCGTTTCTTAACTTAGACAAGATGGCTGCTATTTTAGTATGTAAACAAATTTTAAGCAATAGTCTACAATAATTTAATTTCAAGAAATTCGATGGGGGCGTAAAAAATTTCACAACAACACACCTATATTTCACCACAAAACTAAACGTCCCATAAGAACTAGGTGCACTGCACACATTTATCCATACACTCTGTTCATGTATAATATTGTTAAAGTAAATATAAAAATAATAAAGTAAATTATAACTTATAAACCGTTTAAATTTTGTATTTGATAACCCGCACTTTTCCAGCAAACATCACAGGAACGAATGAATGGAATGAACTGAAGTTCATTCCATTGTGTACAATAAAAGTCAATGTTAAACACTTAACCGACATTACAGTCATCTTCTAATGTCTATGCAATTGTTATAGGACTTCAGTGGTTCGATAACAGTCGGTCGAAAACTTTTATGTAACATTTAAAAGTTGTTGACTGACGTTTATTTAACTTGTAAATAACAATAATGTCGTTTAATATGGGCCTATTTCGCGTTGTATAAACGTCTACGACACGTTTATATGACGCACTTTATAGAACCAAAAGGAAATGTAAAACGTTTTCTCAACTATTATGCAACAATAATTTGTTACTTGGGAAAGCATACGTGGCAATTGGCGTCTCGGACGTGGCATTACTGAATTACACCGAGAAATGGAATTTCTCGCATGTCCGTCACCACGCTAAGACCAACATGTCAAGACAATGTGTATTGTGACTGAGATGTCCATATAACCGAGTAGGTGATATTAGTGGCAGAGAATTAGAAAAGAACACGAGAGATGGTACTTTCCGAGAGGGTGGCCCCGGTCTGGACTGGACCCACAAACCCGTCCCAAGCACTTCGTGTAAACACTGGACGTAAGTTTATGTAATTATTTGATTTTAGTTTAGTTTATAGGCAGCATTTTTATCTGGTTTTTTGTAATTCAATGAGGTAGTTTCTAAGGTGTTTTTTAAAAGTAATTTATACCTATATATATTAAATTAATTATTTATATGTATATTAAAAAAGATATTTTTTGTAGAAAAAATAAGGCATTTTTAACAGCAACGAACCCTAAACTCAAGCAAATAGACGAGTGAGCTACTTTTCAATACACGCTCGGGTGAATTCCCACATGAAAACAGGACATATATTTCGCCAGTAACACAGTTTGTGGAACTGAAATGGAGTATTAACTAAAAGTGTACGAGTTGTGGCTCGAATGAAAGATGGCCGCGATGTTTCCATGCATGAACGATTTCAACTGCTGCGGTATTTTCAATTTCAATAAGAGCACCCATCGTCTTGTTGGGAGCAGCTTCTGATAGTTGCAAGATTTTATTAAATTAAATAGTTACTCTTGCAGCACATCTCTATTATGTCATATGAACTTATCCAACTTGTTTGGCCTGCTTACAGGGCAAATCTGGTATTTCAAAACGTCGAAAAGAAAAACAACAAAGGTTTGACATTCGGTCACCGATCCGACGAAGAACATTTGCAATGTTGCTTAACTTTTGTGATGATTGTTTAAACTACACCTTCAAGCACATCAAAAGTGCCTTAGCTAATTATAAAACTCGTGACCCAGAAAAAAGAGTGATAAGAAGGTCAAATACGAGTACCAAACGAACTTTAACATGCCACATTACTCTACTTTATTATAATTATGCGGACAATAGGTCTATATTTACACTGATTTCTTTTTCTATGTATCGGTGAGCTATTGCAATAATTAGTAATGTAAATAATACGAAAATAATAATAATAACTGATAATATTTTTAGTTATATTTTGTCATAAAAATAAAAACATACTTACCTACATACACTTTTAAACTTTCGCGTTCCATTATGCACACATATTTAGACGGGATTTAACGCAAAACTACTTAGTAAAGGCTTTCTACGCATTCCTTTTTATACCCGACGTTTCGACGAAATGCCGCGAAATTACATTGATCTGCTTGAACACTGTTTGGACGGCAACTATTTTCTTTTCCAAGGTCAATATTACCTACAGATTGATGGTGTCGCAATGGGAAGCCCAGTCGCCCCGGTACTTGCCAACATCTGGATGGAACATTTTGAAGAGAAGGCACTGAGCCTCGGTCCGAAGACCATCCGACTTTGGAAAAGATACGTAGATGACATCTTCAGCGTCGTTAAAGGAAGCAAGCAGGAAGTGGATCAGTGGATGCAACATCTCAACTACTTTCACCCGAAGATGAGGTTTACAGGAGATAGAGGCGAATAGGTCGTTTTCCTTTCTAGATGTCAAGATGACCGTGAGACCAAATGGGTCCGTAACACACTGTGTTTACCGAAAACCCATGCACACGGACAGATACCTACACGCTACCTCACATCACCACCCTCGACACTTGCAATCTGTGATAACGTCACTAAAGAACAGAGCATTTGACCTCTGTGACCCTAAGCATTTAAAGCGTGAGCTGGATCATGTTCAGGAGGTACTCAATAAAAACGGATATCGAGTGAATCGACTACGGAAGCAGCCGACTAAGAGTGACAAACATCCCGAAGTTAGAAGACAACCAGCCTATATGCCTTATGTTAAAGGAGTCACGGACAAGATCGGCCACATATTACGCGAGTACTCGATACCGACAATATACACTCCAGGCATAAAGGTCAACAACATTGTGGGCTCCCCGAAGGATGTTTTGCCACTTCAAACACCAGGCGTATACAAGATAGACTGCAGCTGCGGTAGTTCCTACATAGGCCAGACAAAACGGACTATCCATGAGAGGGTCAAGGAACATATTGCGGCTGTGAAAAACCGCCAGTCTAACAAATCAGCCATTGCGGAGCATTTACTTGAAAGATGCGCAAATCATTGGATCGAATTTCATCGTACGCAAGTCCTCTCCACAGATCGCCACTTTTATTCAAGAGTAGTGCGTGAAGCGATTGAAATTAAGAAACATCCAAACAATTTCAATCGGGAAGATGGTCACAAACTATCGTCAGCGTGGAATCCAGTGTTTGCAAAAACGCCACTTCGTTTTAGTCTGCAATCGGCTAACTACCAGAATAAGGCTTGTATACGGAATAGGGACACCGTTAGTATTGTGTGTGACGGTAGTTGGATAAATAATGTGACGGTGGATGAAGACTCAGCGACGCAAACGGAGGCGATACACCGCGACAGCAGTCCACCCGTGACCACGGCCGGTGCAACTCGGTCGAAACGTCGGGTATGAAAAGGTATGCGTAGAATGCCTTTACTAAGTAGTTTTGCGTTAAATCCCGTCTAAATATGTGTGCATACTTACCTACATTAACAGACATTTTATTTAGTTCCAATTTAAAGCAAATTATGTACTCTCCTAATTTAGTCATCTTTTTTAATTGCTCATAGAACTGTTTAACATTATTAACAAATTATTTTAAAAAAAATTAACACAGTTAAAAACCTTAATAGGTTCTTAAACTCTAAGGTTAAAACGTTGTTACTTGCTTACGAGTTGTCAGTTGTTTAGTAAAACATTTTTAAGCCAGCCATAACGTTCCTAAGCGCTCCAATGAAAACAAATCTGTATCAGGAAAAGATTTGCATGGATTCAGAGGCTGTCTTGCCTTTTCAAACGGTGCCCGTCTAGCGAGCGACAAGTCGATCTGTATGCGAGACAGATGGCTATTGAGATCACACGAAATTGGAGCTCGCTGGCGATGCCGTCTCGATGCAAGCTGTCTCGATTAATAGTATTTAAGATATAAATTGCGGATGTTTCCAATCCGAAAGAGAATCTGAGTCTTTCAGTGCTGAAAGCACCACAATTCTAGCTCGCTGCCATAACGTACCTAAGCGCGCAAATGAAAACAAATATGTATCAAGAAAAGATTTGCATCGATTCCGAGTCTGTCTTGCCTTTTTAAACGGTGCTCGTCTCACCGACAAGTCGACCTGAATGCAAGACGGATGGCTATTGAGAACGCACAAAATTAGAGCTCGTTGCCGATGCCGTCTCGATGCAAGACATCTCGATTAATACTATCTCGAAAATATCGAAATGGTAAAAAAAAATACGTTTTGCTATTTTCATATTTATTTGAGCGTTATTACAAACTATGGACTTAATAATATAAGTCCATGTTACAAACATACCTACATCTCGCCCGCCTACCGAAGGGGTAGGCAGAGACCACAGATAACGCAAATAATCAAATATTAAGAGTTTTTCGTTTTTCTTCATCAAGTTACATAGGGACAATAGAAACTTTTTAGTTTAATATACAAAGTTTGATTTGAAAAAAATATGAAACAAGATTGCAAAAAAAAACCTGATGTCCCGTAGAAGACAGAACAGAAGAGTTGTTTCATACAAAACTGCAAATACTATTTGAACTTAATGTGTAGAGCGTTTCTTTTCTTAGCCAAAGTCAAAGTCAAAGTCAAATTATTTATTCAATGTAAACCTTTACAGGCACTTATTGACGTCAATACTAATAATAATAATAAAAAAAAAGTTAACTAACTTGTAGTTAAGACTTAACAACTAATTTAACGAGCTATAGTCTGTGCCAGATAAATGCGCTTAACTTCTCGTGTTACCATAGATTATATAAGTACAAAGTGTTACTCCCATACAAATAGTTGCCAGTATGGAAGTGCGCCGTAGCTTGTAGCAAACCTAATATTCGCACTGGCTTCTCTCTTCTCAATGCTGAGCTAATGTAGCATGCCGCAGGCGGTTTATCGAAGCCGTGGGCACTTTGATATGATAGATATGTTCAACGTAGCTCTGGTAACAACAAAGATAAATATCCAGTGTTCATATCCATATTCGATTGAAATGGCCTACGAGAATAACGATTCATATAGTCGATCATATCCATGTTCCCTGTAATATTATGTAGATAACATATCTTTAGGTACGTGAAGTGAGGGTAGGACGAGAAGGCAATTGATATTTTAAACTTCGATACCAATTATTACTATCTTAGTGTGGGTAACATTAAGTTGCACATTTTAAGGTTACTTTACGGTTACCTACATACATTTTTACTTTATGATATTCTTTTATAATAAGTACCAAAATATGTGCAATCCAAAAACAACCCGCGCTTGGTGTTTTACACGACACGGGTCTGTTCACACTTTGTTTGTGAATCCTGGCCCACTGTAACTGATCGAAAGCAATTAAACTTATACCTTCCTAATATACCTTGGCACCACGCGATCCCTTTTCACCTCATTATACGTAGGTATCCACCTAATATAGCCGGTCAAATAAGATCCCTAAAATCTCCATTAAGTATTTCTTTCACTTTGACCGTTCGTAGTGGCTGTCGCTCACTCCTTGTATTA
Organism: Scoparia ambigualis; assembly: GCA_963921215.1. Classification (NCBI taxonomy): domain Eukaryota; kingdom Metazoa; phylum Arthropoda; class Insecta; order Lepidoptera; family Crambidae; genus Scoparia; species Scoparia ambigualis. The sequence continues at coordinate 29,125,277 of OY992503.1, forward strand.
ATTACCTCCTACCTACATGAGATGGAATAGATTAGTGATTGGATATATAGAGAATATTCTTAGAAAATCATAACCGAAAGATTCGATATATATTCAGTGTGAGCTGGATACAACAGAATCCGGAGTTACCCGTCTCTTGAGTGTAACGATTATAGTAGCTCAATTTATATGTAAATTGTAAATTCCTAGTACAAGCCTATTCAATTTAAGAAATGCCCCTTGATATTGACAGTGCCGGATGAATATACACACAACTGTAATGGAATTGTACTCACAATTTGTGTAGCGTCAACTCAACTCAACTCAACATATTAGGGTAGCGTCCTACTATATCTGCGAAACGGGTTTATAACCACACTAGCGGCCCGTCCGTGGCTTCGTCCGCGTGAACCCAGTACACATGACAATTTAAAAAAAATATATATACAAACCTTGACGGACAATTATTATTACAGACACATAAAAAAGAATTAGCCAAATAGCTGCAGCCGTTCTTAAGTAAGTACATACACTTTTTGTACATAACACACATACATATACCTACCCCCGAAGAGTTAGTCAGAGACCGCAATGAGCCTTTCCTTGCAAAGTACCAGAAACGCAAGTTACCGTGCACGCTTATGACCATATTCCAATTTCGCAACTTGCCAGACTTGCAACTTTTACCGCCTCTGTGGTCTAGTGGCTAAGCTACCGGTTTCAGACCCAGATGTCCCGGGTTCGATTCCCAGCGGGGGGCACATCTTTGTGTGCTCGGTTTGGTTGGTGGTACGGCTGTTAAGTCCGCCTATAGCTAGCTACCACCATCTTGTCTAAGTCTGTCGCCATAACAACGATGTTTATAGCATTGTTGTGTTCCGGCAGTTTGAGTTAAGATAGCCAGTTCCTCAGTGGTTGAGGATTCCGGGTGAAGCGCGCTTCCACCTTCGGCCTTATCGTCACTTACCATCAGGTGAGATGAGGGCCAAGCGCTTACCCATTGCCAATAATTTTTTTTAAAAAAACATGCAATTACCATGTACGCATACGACCTGAAATGAATTTGCATTCGACCATGTACACATACGACCTGAAATGAATTTGCAATCGACCAGCCCCTATTGAACCTTTTTGAACCCCAGGAGCTCAAGTCTGCTTAAGAGGCCTATTACATCTCGACTGTGATTTATGCGTAAAATGGCCAATTTTGGCGTTATGGATCTCAGAAACCAAAATACATTAACAATTATGACTTATTGAATAGTGTAGAATAGCTATTGGAATAATGCGTAGTGGCCTCGCTTTTTGTAAATTTTGCTTAACGTTTTAATTAAACCCAAAATTGCAGAGAAAGATTTTCATAAAGTGCGCGAAGGCACTTTTTTGAGCTCATCGATTAAACTACTGTTCTAAACAAGTGAAATAAAAAAATTATAATGTTTTCTCTTATATAGTCGAAAAGTGCGAAGTGGCCTCGGAATTTTTAGATATCATTGATTTTATATAGGAAAAAAATCTTATTCTAAACCAAAAAACTTCGAAAATTGCTATAAGTCAACTGTGAATATCTCCTATCTACGATAATATTATTGAGCAAAATTTATACCACAGTAATTGCTACTTCATAAAGAATAAAGATTTTAAAATGAATTTATTATCCTATTTCGATAAAAACGATAAATACAGCAGCAAAATTACTACAAAATGCGATGCGCCGGCCGTCCAAATTCAACTTATGCTCACAGAATAGAGCTTTGTAATACTATGCTCAAATCTATTATCCTATTTCGATAAAAACGATGAATACAACTGCAAAATTACTACAAAATGCGAAAATGGGCATTATACGCAAAAATCACATTCGAGATGTAATAGGCCTCTTAAGACAATACTGGCATAATAGCGTCTCTGGCTCCGTAATGGTGACATGTCCCATTACTATTACAACTTTGGTTGTTAAGATTACAACACAGAATGTCGACAGCATTTATATTTGCAAGTGGCCATTATCATTATCAGCAAAAAGTATAAGTATCTATCAAGTGCGATGATAGATGTACGACCAAATATATTATAAAATTTACGACAACCTACATAAACGGACTAAGTCCTCTTTTGCGAAAAAATCGGGTCGTCTGCATATCTGGTACTATGCTGATGAAAACTTGGACGTATGAGTAATGGTCATTTGCTATTAAATTACTAACTCAAAATCTGACCAAGTTGGAATCTGACCTACTTGGAATCTGACTTACTTGATATCTGACCTACTGGGAATCTGACCTTCATCGCCATAATCAATCTGGTCGTCTGCATATTGCTGCATATCGCTGTTGAAAACGTGGCCATAGGCGTGCACGGGAACTTGCGTTTCTGATACTATGCAAAGAAATGGCAATGAGGACTGCAAAGCAGGCCACTGCTAAAGTCCATGTTACACCAAATGATAAATGCACTACTACATTTAAAAAAAATAGTATTGTTTATGGTGCGTACATATTATGTGTGTAAATGTGAAAACGTGTGTGTAAATTTCCACTTCTCCCCTACCATCACTTACTATCGGGTAGATAAAAGACAAACGTTGCAACGGTGCTGAATAAAAATAAAAAAGGCCTCGATGCCAAATACTCGTATTTGAACAAAGTCATTCCATTGAAACATTACTATCTCATCGTTTTCACTAAAAACAATGGTGCCTACCGCTAAAAACGTAAAAAAGCAGCTTATAACAACAACGGATTCCACAATGTATACAGGATGGCCCAAGCGGTGACACTATAAAATATTTTCAGGAATCCAAAAAAAATATTTTTTGTGTCACTGCTTGCGTCACCCTATATTTTTTGCGAGAAAAAACTAATGCTGCTACTGTGCATCGATCAAACGAATTCTATTTGAAGCTAATAAAGTCAAAACGATAGAGCTCAGCTGAACATAAAGTTGGTAGTAAACAAAACGAGAACGGTAAAAAATGGGGAGGAAATAGAATTTTCGTCGAAAACAAACAACAAAAAAACAAAAGCGCTTCGTAAAGCGCACAGTGCGAGTTTAACTGCCGCACTCAGAGACGTTAATTAACATTAACGATTAGTTAGTACCATAGACAAATAAGATATATCGTCCTTGTTAGTACTAATAAGAATAAACTCAATTGTTCATGATAATCATGTATTATAATTTTACTCGCCCATCATAATACTACCCTCTTACGGAATCATCATCACCATCAGCCTATAAATGTCCCACTGCTGGGCACAGGCCTCCCACGTGAAAGTATTTTACAACCACTATGAAAAGCGCGGTAATTCAAAACCTCGGCAACTAGTGCGGTACGTGACATTATAGGGATGTGACAATCGATTGACCTAATCTTATGTCATTCCAAATTAGTGAATAAAACGTTTGAATTAGTTATTCACTGTCTCTTAGTGCGGCAGTTATTCACTATTCGAAAGATAGAACCTATCTAGCATCATTCCTGAACCTCTGACTTAAGAGGCCTATTACATCTCGAATGTGAATTTTGCGTATAATGCCCATTTTTGCATTTTGTAGTAATTTTGCACTTGTATTTATCGTTTTTATCGAAATAGGATAATAAATTTGTGCATATTGTTACAAATCTCCCTTCTGTGAGCATAAGTTGAATTAGGACGGCCGGCGCATCGCATTTTGTAGTAATTTTGTAGTTGTATTTATCGTTTTTATCGAAATAGGATAATAAATTCATTATAAAATCTTTATTACTCATGAAGTAACAATTACTCTGGTATAAATTTTGCTCAATAGTATTATCGTAGATAGGAGATATTCACAGTTAACTTATAGCAATTTTCGAAGTTTTTTGGTTTAGAATAAGATTTTTTTTCTATATAAAATGATATCTAAAAATTCCGAGGCCGCTACGCACTAGTCGACTATATAAGAGATAACATTATATTTTTTTTTATTTAACTTGTCTAAAACAGTAGTTCAATCGATGAGCTCAAAAAAGTGCCTTCGCGCACTTTATACAAATCTTTCTCTGCAATTTTGGGTATAATTAATAAGTTAAGCAAAATTTACAAAAAGCGAGGCCGCTACGCACTATTGCAATAGCTATTGTACACTATTCAATAAGTCATAATTGTTAATGTATTTTTGTTTCTGAGATCCATAACGCCAAAATTGGCCATTTCACGCAAAAATCATAGTCGAGATGTAATAGGCCTCTTAACGCTTACTCTACTGGGCATTATTTTATGAAGGGGGTGCCGCGCGATCGCAAAAACTGACATAACTCTCTTAATGAACTTCAAAGCAAAATCAATCATATTTATATTTAAAATTAGAACAATTCTGCTTTGAAGTCTCAGACCTAGTAATTTGATTAGAGCAATGTTTTTAATCTGCGAAATGTACAAAACCATCACGCGCTTGTGTTAAAAATTAAAATTTACTTTCTTAAGATGGGGGTGACCTGCGGAATATGTATTAAGATTAATTGTGTATTGCTTGTTATAGAATCTGTTTCAAATTTCATCAAAGCCACGACCTTGTGCAATGATCAGGCTAACTTACGTAAGTTCTTTTAATGTAGTTAGCTAATTCAGAAGTAACTTAAAAATACGTAAATTTTCACAATTTCGTGCAGGATCCCGTTAAGCTTTTTTTAACAACATAAAAAAGAAATAAAGTGGCCGTTGTACTTTCAATAAACGATGCGCCTTTCAAAGTATTTTCGCCATTCAATTTCACAAAAGTCACGCTTTTATTTTATTTATAAATCTCAGTGCTTTATAATAGCAAAGTCGGTTGGAAGTCTGCGGTCTCGGCGGGCTAACTTTGAGCCAAGTTATTCTCTAGCACACCGGACTGGGGTTTGACAAAGATAAGTAGGCTAGATCTAATACAATGAACCGTCTGTGCCTGACTAGCTTGCGGTTACGTGCGAGTGTCATGAAATTGTGGGAGTTCAAAAATGAATTGAAGTCTTGTGATAACACAAGCAGTTAATAATAACTGCCTATGACTTTGTAGGCATAACATATCATATTAAAATGAAAAAGACAGTGACAAAAAAATTTTTTTTTCCTCGAGCAGGATTCGATCGAACCCGCCCTTCTAGCAATCCGGACCAGGTGCTCTTTCTTCTTTCTTCTCTATCTTTCTTGAAATTATTTTGACACTGTCTTTTTCAATTTGTAATTTGTTCGCAACAAAAAATGCGTTAAAATTAAGTATACAACCTTAATTTTTCTTTATACAAAACCAATTAAGGATCAGTTCCACCCATGAAACTGAACAACTTTCCCCAAGAAACCTATGTGCAAAAATTACAAAAAAAATTCGACCTCCCATACAAAAGTGTCCGATCAGCTGACGACAATGATAGTATGGTAGATCGACATTTTTTTGTCATTTTTGCACATAGGTTTCTTGGGGAAAGTTGTTTAGTTTCATGGGTGGAACTCACCCTTAATTGGTTTTGTATAAAGAAAAATTAAGGTTGTATAAACAATAACATTAAAAGATAATAACTTCAATTCAATGCAAGATAGTCAGAACCATGTGTTAGTGGCTCACTAAAAGAATAGTACTTAGGTACCTCTCTTCCCATGGGTGTAGTAAAAGGCGACTAACGGACTAAAGACTGCACATTCACACTAAGTACATCTGCAGTTGTAATTTGGTGAAACGTGGACAATAGCAGTGGGCTGCTTCTGCGGTCTCATTGCCTATTCTCTGACTAACCCTTTGGTGATAATAATCATGAAATAATGTTTGAATGACTTTGCATACGTGCTTGGATAGATACCACAACTTACGTGACCTAGCTAGGTTACGGGACGAAGACTTTCCACTCTATAATACTACAAAATCGAGTTGACACGTTAAAAGCTTTTACACCATACCATACCATACCATACCGTTGTAAAACAATATTTATTTGCCGGGTTTTACTTACGTTCACCATTCACTCTGATAATCGCGTATTGTTATTCCTAGCGCAACTATACTTTAGATTACGTGGAGAAACGAGTCAAGGATTTACTCGAGATTAAGGGTGGATTCGACCAAACTAGAATAAGGTCTTTTAGCTAGATTAAACGCCGAATTTGTATAGACTAATCTCGGAGTAAGTCTTATTCCAGTTTGGACGAATCCAGCCTAAGACCGTTTAATAGATTATTCCTGGTATAATATACTCGTATATAAATTCGTGTTTAGTCGAATCCACCCTAAAGTGGGTAAAGTTGTTCGTAAATTTATTTACATTTTTTAATTACTATTGTAGACTTACGCCACCATATGGCATTAGGTTTTTTTTCAATGCTGCCATGCAGCATTGTCTGTCCTGTGCCTAAATGACTTGCCACTTCAGTTTGCCCTTTCATTAAGCCATGTCGGTTACTTTAGATTTGGTATTTGTATTCTTATTAAACGCTCTCGATCTCAAACAAACGTTGGATCTTCCCAGAGATACTATTATAAGGTTCGAGATTTCACCGAGATTCTTACCGTCCTATTTGATTGCGTTGTGTTTCTTTCTTACTTTCTTTCTTTGTGAAGGACACAGGTGGCCAATATTTTTTGCTAATATATTTTAATACATTAAAATCTTTCACAATTTAAATGCTTTCACGAATTGGCAAAACCTTCTGGCAATCCGATCCAATGTGTGTAACGTGATAAAGCATAATTGTAGGGGCCATTAGAATGTCACCATAATCCACTTACGTTATAATTCAAGAATCATAATTATCAGTGTATCAGATAATTAAAAAAATAAGGCCCCAAGCGGTCGCATGTGACCGCGCCTACAAAAACACACTTGACTTTGTACCGTGTTTTCATAGACTTACAGACTACTTTAGTATGAACAAGTTTGGTTATTTCGGTTCTGTGGTACATCTTATGTATTGTTATCGCAAAATATCGCATAGTCTATGCTCGATTCTGTCAAATTTGACGTTGACAGTTGTCAGTTGACAGACCAAAAAAAGTGTCAATAAAAATCCAAGACTGAGGGGAAGGGGAATCTTACAATTCTTTTTACAACGAAAGTTATTTATCTTTATAATTTTATGTAACTATTGTTACTAGTGTTTTGGAGTATAAATTTAACTAATAATTTTTTTTATTATTTATCCACTTATTTTATATAGCGAGAATAATCAATGATCAAAGCTACACAAAAATTAAAAACAAAAATTTGGTACAAAAACAGAACAATTAAATTTATTCACAGCACAGCACACAGTGCGCCTGACAATTTGTCTGCGACGACGACGCGTATCTCCCAGCTTTTACAATACGTCTGGGCACCTGGGCAGGCCGTACTCAGCAGGTGTTTGTCATTCAGGTCACGTGCACAGGACCTGTTTCAGGTTGAGCGTACAATCGACCACAGAAGTAGCTTATCAACTTACTAACGTGTCACAATGAGCCGGGTGGTTACAACGCAGCGATTCATTTAAATAATACTACCAACAACCCCTCTCTTCCCTTGGGTGTCGTAAACGACTACATACATATAATCACGTCTATTATCCCCGAAGGGTTAGTCAGAGACTAGGCAATGAGGATCGTAAAAACAGTCCTCTGCCATAGTCCACTTTTCACCAAATAGCGACTGCACATGTGCTCAGCGTGACATGTGTTGAGCCCATCGCCGCTCTATGCTGTTGGATGTATGTGCAGTCTTTAGTCCGTTAGTAGCGGTTAAATTAGTCCAACTCGCTCGGATCGATCGCGCCGGTGCGACCATTACCTATGGAGGAGTTGGCATGACACGGTACTTGAGTGTTAAGCTCCTAAGGCCGACCGTACCTTGTCATAAATACGTCCTACCTAACAGCAATACGACCCGTTTGGCGCTTGTATTGGACTCGTTGTCCTTGTGTATATTATAATTTGAAGGTTTACCCATTTCGGTCTCCCATACAAATTTCTAAGTTCAACATTTTACAAACCAAAAAGCCAATTTAATGTATCTTGCTTGCCAAAGTAAAATACAGAGATCTTATTAGTATGTAAAAATATTTAAAAAAAAATTATAAAACTACACACATCAAAAGTGTCTAGGGATCAACATATATTTTTGCAATAACTTTTCTCCTGATTGATATTAATTAAAATTTTCTTTAAGGATTCATCAAATAAAGTGTTTTCGTTTGTCTACAGTAACGATAAACCAAGTCACCTTTGCATTAATAAAGAAATTTGCCATTTTCCTAATAAAGGGATTTTTGACATTTGAACCACTAACATTAAAGTTCGAAAAAAAGACTGAAATAACAGTTTTCTTTAAAATTTTATTGGGTAACTTAAACAATTAATAATCCGTGTTTCTACCGCGAACACTAACAACACAAGAACATCGGTTTGGCATACTCAAAATGAGTTCATCCAAATCACGCTGTGGAATGGCCGCCCATGTTCGTTGCAACAACAAAAAAAGGTGTTCTTGCGACTGGATACCCTCCATATTCGGCAAAGCTCTTCTCTGTAGCATATCCCATGCATGCTCAATCGGGTTCAAGTCTGGCGACTGAGCAGGCCAGGGCATGACATTGATGTTAGCTGCGGCGAGAGTCTGTCTTACAACTCTTGCGGTGTGCGGTCGTGCATTATCATGCATTAACTGAAATAAGGGACCGATTTGCACTTGTAGAGGAACGATGACGTCTGATACAATCGTCTCAGCATAAATTTGAGCGTTGAGGTTGCCTCTGATCCAAATCAACTCAGTTCTTCCGCCGATCCAAATACCCGCCCATACCATGATGGTTCCACCACTATAAGGATGGACTTCCTGGCAGGATTTTAATCGCTGTTGGCGTCCAGGGGTTCTCCAGTGTCGTATACGTCTTGTATCCGGTCTCATACCAAAACGAGACTCATCAGAAAAGCACACGAAACGCCATTGTTCTTCTGCCCAATTTCTGTGTTCAAGAGCCCATTGATATCGAATCCTACGATTGTGCATTGCTATAGGTGGTACCCTTAGCGGTCTTCGGGAATGAAGGTTCACTTCATGCAAGCGGTTTCTGAGTGTTTGGTCGCTAATTAAGTTCCCTGAAGAGTGATGAAGCCTCACGGCTAACATCATGGCGGTTATTGTTGGAGCTCTTCGAGTTGTGATTTGAATGTATCGGTCTTGTCTCCGTGTGGTGCAGCGATACCGTCCTCCATGGCGCTCAGCCACGGTACCAGTGCTTCGGTAACGTGTCCAAAGTCGACTGATAACACTCTGACTTGTATTCAGAGCTAAAGCCACAGTACGTTGCCGGGAACCAGCTTCTATCATTCCCACGGCTCTGAGCATTTCTTCCCTGCTTAAATGACGTCGCCGCTCCATAATAACGTTGGTTTTAATCAGTAGTAGGGAAACAGTAGCACTAATAATGTCTTCAATGCGTTGTATGTTTTTATAGGGAAAATATTGACAGCTGATTTTCATCTTTTACTAGAAATTGATTGAAAGTTCCTGTTTCAAATTATGAAATGCACCAAAAAGGATCCATATAAATTTATAAAATCATAAATTTATTACAAAGCCACATCTCAATCTCAAGAAATCCGCATAAAAATGCTTGATCCCTAGACACTTTTGATGTGTGTATATTGCCATTTTAAGTCTAGTTATTTAAAGAAAGTTTCAAATCTCATTAGTGTCTTGCGACATACTGAGTGGAGAATACGTAGTGTTTTCTATGTCACTTATCGTTACTACTTGTAGATGCATTTATGCTGTATTTTTCATAGAACAGTGTGGTAGTTTTGCTACTGTGTCACCATTAATTTAATTAATTACTTTATATTATGGTTACCCTCCTTTTTGCGCCTTGTCACGATTGATTGCAGTGAAAATGCAAATCTAGAGTAATATAGCAAAGTTTCCAGCCCATGAGGGCAATGAGCCTGACGGGGGGGATGTCTTAACCCTTTATAGGCTCTATCTATATACAGGACACCATGATTTTTATTCCGTTAACATAAAGTAGAAAGCCAAATGAAAAATGTCAACATTCAATATTTATTCTATCTATTTATACAATCAGTTATAAGATAATGGATTAAGAAAAAAACAATGTTTCCTAAGTAACCTTTCCTAAGTAAACAAGATTTTACATGATTCTTAAACTTATCTAAAGGTAAATCTAGTATAGTAAGTACTTGGTATTTTATTATAATAGTGTATACCTTGCCCCAAGAAAGAGCTGAGAACCTTTTGTAACCTAAACAGTGGCATTACTAGTTTTGACTTATTTCTAGTATTGAAATTGTGTACATCACCGTGTTTAGAAAAAGTGTTAATATTGCAACGCACAAAAACTATACAATTATAAATATACTGCGATGCAACAGTAAGAACACTAACTTCCTTAAAAATATTTCTCAAAGAAGTTCGCGATCCCAGTCTACATCTGCCGCTGTTTCCCACAAAAGGACGCCATACGACATGACACTATGAAAATAACTAAAGTAAACAGTCCTAGCAGTTTCAACATCTGTTAGTTGTCTAATTTTTCTAATCGCATATGCTGCTGAACTGAGTTTGCCGGCCAAATTCGATATATGCGGATTCCATTAGAGTTTTGAGTCAAGGGTTACCCCTGGGAAAACTGTCGAGTCTACCAAATCTAATTTAACACCATTCATTCTAACATCGGTTTGTTCGGTCTTGACATTTAGTAGTATAAATTTAATACATTTCGTTTTTATAGCGTTTAGCTGTAAATTATTCGCACTAAACCAACTGAGTACCTCTGAGAGAGCATTGTTAACATCGTCATAATTATTCTTACATCTAGTCACATTAAAAATGAGTGAAGTATCATCTGCAAACAGTACAATATCACAGAAGTTTTCTACAAAGAATGGCAAGTCATTGATATATATAAAATAAAAAAGGGCCAAGAATTGACCCTTGTGGAACTCCCATTTTTACATGAGAACCGGATGACTTAGTTCCATTAACGTCGACAGTTTGTATTCTAGAACTAAGATACGACTGTATCAAATTACGCGCAAGACCTTTGAGACCATAGTGATTTAACTTCATCACCAGTGTCCGGTGCTCAACGCAATCGAAAGCCTTGGACAAGTCGCAAAAAACTCTAAGACCGTTCTGAGACTTCTCCCAGGCATCAAATATATGTTTTATTAGAGCTTCACCTGCGTCAGTAGTGGATCGACCCTTAGTAAAACCGAATTGCTTACTATGTAAAAGATTATTTAAGTTAAAGTATTCCACTAACTGTTCGAGAATAATTTTTTCATAAATTTTACTAAGTGCTGGTAGTATTGAAATTGGTCGATAGTTACTGGGGTCTTCTTTATTTCCCGATTTAAATATAGGTATAACCTTACTAAACTTCATAAGATCAGGAAAGATTCCCTTATCAACACACTTATTAAATACTAGCTGTTGCCCGCGACTTCGTCCGCGTTTCCGTCGTTTTTCGTAAAAAAAAGTAGCCTATGTCCTTCCTCACGGTTCAGTAGTTTTGATGTAACAGACAGATTAACTTTCATGTTTTAGTAGGGAAATATAATATGTCAATCTACAATACTGTTGAAAAATATTGCAATACGGAACCGCACAATATTATTGTTAATAGCTGTGTCCGTGACTCCGTCAGCGTGTAACTCTTTGTGTGTTATTAAGTTAATGTATTGGTAATATTGTTTAGATCACGTTCACATGAGGCTTAAGTACCTATAGAACAAAAATACTGAAGCGCAAAGCTTCCGGGTAAACTATGTTTAAAGTTGACCCGTCCGGCACGTGAACATAAAGATTTCTAGAACTGCTAACCCGGGAAAGAGCGACGTACAACTGACCATGAGAGGCGGTTGGAAGGGGGCAGGTGGGGGGTTTGATGCGTCAGTCCGGTGGTGGTGCCTTGTGCGGCACGCTCGAGCCCTTGGGCTTTGTGCGACGACAGCGGGGCAGAGCGGGTGGTCGCGCGGCTGGCCGATGGGCCTGCCTGCGTGGCGGTGTCGTGCCCTATGGGGGTCGCGCGGCTGGCCGGTCGGCTCGCCTGCGCGACTGCGTCTCTGTCCGGGGCGATCAGCTCTCTCGGGAGGGCGCGGGTCAGGGCGAGGGTCCGCCGAGGTACAGATGGGCAAGCGTTGCGCGTTGTGATGTTTTGAAGGTGGAGCTGGGGGCCGTTGTCGGCGCGGTAGTAGGTTTGTTGCGCCATATCAGCTACAAACTCCTCCACCGGGTTTACCTTGACGTCCCTTGCGATGACGTCGTTGCGTACATATCGACCCGCCCCGGTGATAACCCGGAGAGCGATCGTTTGCTGCGTCTCTAACAGCCGCCTCTGGTTGGCCGAGCAAAGTTCTAGCCAAGCCGGGGCTGCATAGGTGAGACGCGAGCGAATGTATGTTTTGTAGATAGCCACTCTGGTTCGGAGTGGCAGGCTGGAGTTGAGGACTGGGCGGAGCAGGGCGCGGGCAGTGCGCGCCGAAGCGGTGGCATGCTTCACTTGCGCCACCATGCTCAAACGCCGGTCGATGGTTAATCCAAGATAGCGCACCGAGCTTTGCCAATCAATGGTCTGTCCTCGGAGCGCTAATTTTTTGGGAAGCTTTCTTGCTTCCCCGGTCAGTATAGCGGCAGTCTTCCCCACGTTGACTGTTATCCGCCATTTATCAAGCCAAGCTCGCACTCGGACGCCCCGCCTTTTTATACCTTCGGCCGCTAGACGCGTCGAGCGAAGCTTCGAACTGCTAAGCTATCGGGAGTTACACGTGTTATTGTGAATCAACCATAAAAGATAGACATATACTGTCGTGGGATATTTTTTATATAATTTTAAGGAGAACATTTCCGTCATACATGATTTCTGTGTAGCTTTAACCATGGAGGTTGCACACGCGACGGAAGCTTAAAAAATGGAGTAACTTCTCCCGTTTTCCCAACATTTCTCTTCACTGCTCTGCTCCAATTAATTTTAGCGTGATGAAAAGTATACCATAACCAGCTCAGGAGTATGAAAAATAACTGAACCAAGTTTCGTTAAAATCCGTCGAGTAGTTTTTGTTTCTATAACGGTTATGCAGATAGACAGACAGACAGACAGACAGACAGACAAAAATTTTAGTGATTGCATTTTTGGCATCAATATCAATCCCTAATCACCCCCTTATAGTTATTTTGGAAATATATTTCATGTACAGAATTGACCTCTCTACAGATTTATTATAAGTATAGATGTCAGCAAGATAGGGTGCAATAGAATAAATAATATTTTTAATTATCTTTATAGACATGCCCCACAAATCACCTGTGTTTTTCATTTTTAGTAATTTGAAAGTTTTAATAATGTTTTTAGAGTCAATATATTGAAAATTAAAAGAAACATTACATTTGGGTACATGTTGTTCGAGAAAAGCTTGTGCCGCCACTGGTGATGAATTTAAATTTAAGGTTGTTACCACAGGTATATTTATAAAGAAATCATCAAAAATGTTAGCAATTTGTGCATTGATAAGGTTATCTTTAACTTTTAGAGTAAAAGTGTTGTCCCGTGGTTTTAATTTACCAGTTTCACGGTTAATATCCCAAGTGGCTTTTATTTTATTATTAGATTTTTTAATTTTATCTTTAATGAAGTTAGGTTTTGCTAGTGTGCACACTTTCTTAAACAATTTAGAGTAATTTTTTACATATTCTGTAAAATTTAAATTTTGATTATATTGATAAAATGTTTTACTAGAAAAAAATCAACCAGTCTCAGGAAGCTCGAGTGGGATTCTTAACCCACGACCTTTGGATTGCCGCTCCACTGCTCTAACCGCTGAGCTACCGAGACCCCAGAAGACTCGCTGAATTTTTCCTAGTAGTTTGATTACGCTGCAAGCCAGCGGTATTACGTCACTGGGAAGTCTACCCTCACATTCGAAAGAAATACTATTGCAAGTATTTAACAATCGATAAAGACGTAATTGCTTATAAATATCTTTATAATTGAAAGGAGGTCACTAAAATCTGGCCAGTTAATGTACCGAGGTACACTTTATGGAAAAAAGTACTCTATGAAACGCTAAATAATATAGCAGGCTTACATTTTTGTTAGTTATTTGAAAAAGACAAAAAAAAATAATTTCGGTTTGAAAAAATACGCCATTTTAGACCCTGTCTATGTTAAATAATCTGTGATACGATTATGAATATAATCTGTTTTCGGGATAAGACTGTCAACAGGAATCAAATCACGTGGAAAAACGGAATACACAGGGAATAGCCAAGATTAAATAAAAATACGAATCCCAAACGAAAACAACGCGGCACCCTGAAACGAAACGAACGGAATGACATTTTGTTGTATTTTGACATTTTGTAGCGTTTTGTTACTTGCAGAGAGACAATTATTTGTTGATTTTAATACTATGTTTTTTATTTTTCATTGTTTTACGCCCATTAAGTTATCTTTTGATAAAAATGGACGACAAGTAGATGCATTAGCAATAATTAACAGCAAATAAAAAAAAAATTAACACTACAGGTTTTGGAGAAGTCTGATACTAAACGCAATTGAACATTCAATGTTACCACATGATAAAAATGTGTTACAAGTAATTCACAACTTTATTAATCAAATATCTAGTTTTATCTAAATATAAAAGCAAAATAATACGTTTTTCGGAATCCTCGAATTTTTCTTTACATTTTGGTATCTATGTACCTCAAGGTACAAACATGGCCAAAGTTGTATGGACTATTAGTGACCTCCTTTTGCATTCACAATGCTATACAGATAACTGATAAAATGTTTTACTAGAAAAAATCAACCAGTCTCAGGAAGCTCGAGTGGGATTCGAACCCACGACCTTTGGATTGCCGGTCCACTGCTCTAACCGCTGAGCTATCGAGACCCCAGAAGACTCGCTAAATTTTTTCTAGTAGTTTGATTACGCTGCAAGCCAGCGGTATTACGTCACTGGGAAGTCTACTCCACATTCGAAAGAAATACTATTGCAAGTATTTAACAATCGATAAAGACGTAATTGCTTATAAATATCTTTATAATTGAAATTTTGCATTCACAATGCTATACAGATAACTGATAAAATGTTTTACTAGAAAAAAATCAACCAGTCTCAGGAAACTCGAGTGGGATTCGAACCCACGACCTTTGGATTGCCGGTCCACTGCTCTAACCGCTGAGCTACCGAGACCCCAGAAGACTCACTGAATTTTTCCTAGTAGTTTGATTACGCTGCAAGCCAGCAGTATTACGTCACTGGGAAGTCTACCCTCACATTCGAAAGAAATACTATTGCAAGTATTTAACAATCGATAAAGACGTAATTGCTTACAAATATCTTTATAATTGAAATTTTGCATTCACAATGCTATACAGATAACTGATAAAAATTTTTACTAGAAAAAAAATCAACCAGTCTCAGGAAGCTCGAGTGGGATTCGAACCCACGACCTTTGGATTGTCGGTCCACTGCTCTAACCGCTGAGCTACCGAGACCCCAGAAGACTCGCTGAATTTTTCCTAGTAGTTTGATTACGCTGCAAGCCAGCGGTATTACGTCACTGGGAAGTCTACCCTCACATGCGAAAAAAATACTATTGCAAGTATTTAACAATCGATAAAGACGTAATTGCTTATAAATATCTTTATAATTGAAATTTTGCATTCACAATGCTATACAGATAACTGATAAAATGTTTTACTAGAAAAAAATCAACCAGTCTCAGGAAGCTCGAGTGGGATTCGAACCCACGACCTTTGGATTGCCGGTCCACTGCTCTAATAGCTGAGCTACCGAGACCCCAGAAGACTCGCTGAATTTTTCCTAGTAGTTTGATTACGCTGCAAGCCAGCGGTATTATGTCACTGGGAAGTCTACCCTCACAATCGAAAGAAATACTATTGCAAGTATTTAACAATCGATAAAGACGTAATTGCTTATAAATATCTTTATAATTGAAATTTTGCATTCACAATGCTATACAGATAACAGATAAAATGTTTTAATAGAAAAAAATCAACCAGTCTCAGGAAGCTCGAGTGGGATTCGAACCCACGACCTTTGGATTGCCGGCGTCACACCGTCTCAACACCGGCGCCAGTTACTGACGCCGGTGTTGAGCTTTTAATCCAAATATTTGATACCTGGGAAGAATCACAGGATGCCCTAGGGGTATTTTGTGATTTATCCAAGGCTTGTGATTGTGTTTTACATGAAACTTTGGTCAGGAAGCTTAACCACTATGGAATTAGGGATGCTTCTTTGAGCCTTCTAATCTCATACTTGAGTAACAGGATTCAAAAGGTCGACATTAACGGTAAAAGATCTCCGGGATCAGTGGTTAAAATGGGAGTTCCGCAGGGTTCAATACTTGGTCCATTCTTGTTTTTGGTTTATATTAATGACTTACCTTATTTTGTAAAAGACAGTCATGAGATAGTATTGTTTGCTGATGATACTTCACTTTTATTCAAGGTGAAACGACGACACCCAAATTATGACGATGTGATTAATGCGGTCTCAAAGATTGTTCACTGGTTTAGTGTTAATAACTTGCTATTAAACGAGGGAAAACCAAATGTGTAAGATTTGTATTGCCTAATGTTAAGCAAGTAATAACTAGTGTACAAATTAAAGATAATAATGTGAATCCTGTGGACACCACTGTGTTTCTAGGCATCACGTTGGATGCCAAGCTTCAGTGGGGCCCACATATAGTTAAATTGTCGAATAGACTTAGCTCTGCGGCTTATGCAGTAATGAAGATCCGTCAGTTAACTGACGTTGATACAGCTAGATTAGTTTATTTCAGTTACTTTCATAGTGTAATGTCGTACGCCATTTTACTGTGGGGAAATGCTGCCGACATTCAAACTATCTTTGTGCTGCAGAAGAGGGCTATTCGAGCAATATATAACCTACAGGCTGGTAACTCTCTCAGAGAGAGATTTAAGGATATAAGTATAATGACAGTTGCATCACAATATATTTATGAAAATCTTGTGTATGTTCATAAAAATATTGAAATGTTTTCAAAAAACAGTGATATTCACAAATTAAATACTAGAAGTAAGAACAAATTAGCAGTGCCTTATACTAGGCTCCATAAAATAAATAATTATTTTAAGGGTCTGTGTGTATGATTAATGATTATACAACAAAGTACCAAATGATATTCAGAAATTAGATCTTGATAAATTTAAAATCAAAATCAAAGAAAAGCTTTATAAAAAAGCTAATTATAAAGTGTCGGATTACACAGAAGACAAAACAGCTTGGGTCTGAAATGCTCCAAGTTCCTACTCCAACAGCTATTTCTAATTGCCTATAATTAATTTATATAGAGCACCATATTTAATTAAACTATTTACATTCAAATTCATATTTTGTATTTTGTGACCTGGTAACGACATATAATATATATATTTTTTGTAAAAGTCGTTGCTTCTGTGCGCTGTGGTTTCTTGCGCCCGTTCTTTGCCACAGTTAAAAAATGATGTCCTGAATGGGTGGTAGGTTAAAAAATATTTGGACGTTTCAAAGTGCTTATTGGTTGAGTTTATTGAATAAATATATTTTGACTATTGACTATTGACTATAATGATGGTTCAATATAACCCCACTTCTGCTAATTATTTAAAATGAATAGTTAATTGGTAACACCTTGAAGAAAGCAATTATAGTCTTATTGACCTACGGTAACAGCTTACATGCCTAGATCGGTCATTTCAGTGCTCATAATCAACATCACTTCATAGTAATATCTATTTAGGTACCATATCTTAATTATCCCTAACTTTATTAGTCGAAGCTAATCCAGCCCTAGCTTCGCGGCCTACGTACCTAGTCTATGTGGGCACAGTATGTACATACCGTGCTATCCCCAACTACCTAATAACATATATAGAGACTTCTACCTATAGATTCCTACAGCCTGCCTCACTTGAAATACCTATATTTTGTCGAACTAACAGTCCCTACTTGTAAACCTTTGCAATCTAGGCCCAAGCCACATTTAAACTTAATTGTGTGGTGAGTTGTGTAAGTCGAGTCGCCCCTGCAAGCAACAGACCTCTAAGAGAGCAATGAGTCGGGCCAGTAAACCCAGGGTTTAAAACCTAACACTACACTGTGTGTTCGAAGGTAGACTCGAAATTGGACTGGGTCATACGTGTCTACCTCCAGCTAAATAGTGCCTGACCTATCTTCGATTTTCACTAAGGAGACAAACTTGCCTTTCCTCCGTTACTCTGTCGAATATAGGGTATTCTTTAGCGTTGTAATTTATAACGCTGGCATTATCGAATACAGCCAAATGCCTCCTGATCGGAATCAGTTGAAAGAAATATAGCTTCGTTGACACCGTTACGCGTATCCGCTATATAACCCGAAATACTTCATTCCGTTAACAGATTCGAGTTGCGACAGCAATAATTTTACTTTAATAATCACTTTCAATTTCACAAACAATCTTAATTAATAACGCAGCTCGAATATCACTTAGCGCGCTTTAAAGGCTAGGACGCTCTTTTCCCGCGTATGAGATCGTTACCGCCACTCGTAAGTTGGACCGCTCGTCCGACAACCTTGAATTGAATGCCCCTCTTTCCCACAGCGACGCCAAAAACTCTCCAATTTCGCGCCTCGCTCGCCCGACTTTCGCCCGCGCAAATCCACTCACCTACTTCCACCCAATCGCTAGCCCTATCGCTTACTCGCCTCTACTTCACACTCGTTATCTTTTGTTACATGGCCAACTTCACGTTCTTACACGTGGAGACAAAATCTCCTCTCTCTTTCTATCTTTCAATCTCAACTTCCGCCCGCTCATGAACGACGTTCCCGCGTAAATTTTAGTGCTTACCATAAATCAATCAAATCTCTTTAGATAGCCAATATTACATGTTTGAACATCTAGATGTAGCCTTCCATCAACAATTCCCTCTTCATAAACACCCACTTATGCTAATAATCCCGTATTTAGTAAAATTATAAAAGTTCAGCATTCAGAACATAGATGGCGCCTGGGTGTATGTGAAACGATTGTACCGACCCGATCCCCGTCTCCGCTAAACCCAAGTAAATAACGCACGGTAGACGGCGCCTATGTCGCGAGGGACGCGCTGACCAATCCCCGCGAATCTCCAATCAATAAAATCCAATAGACAGCGTCTATTTCGCAAGCGACTCACGGAACAATCCCCGCGAAATTCAAATAAAAATAAAGCCAGCGGTCCATTGACTAATTCTTACAAACTTCAAACATAAAGCCACTTGTCCACATGGCAATTATTTTAAACTAGTTTATTTTCCCCTTTTTATGCTTATCACAATAATGGTGCAACGCATTAATATTGATTTTAGTGCAACACTCATGTATTCCTTATTAACGGACAGATACCATTCATTCTGTACCGTTACAGTACTACATAAAAATGAAATACCAAAATGTTCACTATCAAAATAATCACCGGTTATAAAATATACGCGAACACTTGTTATTTATGCTATGTTATGCTTTCATAGTGTTTTTATTGTCACTGGTTCAAGCCACCGCCGGTGCTTAAAAAGCAAGTGTGTACCTTTGACCTCGATAGATGCTTGTCCAAAATTCATAGATATTGCGTGTTAAAGTGACACAAACCAAACTAAAGGGTTGACAATATTAATATAGCTTTGGTGTTGTCGTGCTTCGGGAAACAGGTTAAATGCTAATCCCGGTCGCGGGCGTAAGACGGCTGTCGTTAATACCCACCAAACGACTTAGGGCCAGCGTGTTGGGTTAACAATCCAATCTAATAATACTCAGCGGGCCATTAAATTAGGACAATTTTGTTCGTAATATTTGATTTTATGCGTATATAACGAAACGTTGTAAAAAATTACTACCTCAGTGGGACTTTAGTGTTACACATTATTTTCTCTTTCACTTTTGTTTCTACGAATATAAATTATAAATAAATAAATATAAATTTACGTATACAATTATTTATACATTAACAGTGTATATATCTTCATAATAAAAATTACTAAAATTGCAATTAAAATACTACCATAGAACGAACACAATGTGAAAAAAGCGACGCATATAGTTGCAACTTGCAAATAACTGATTTGTAGTATTTTTTTATAATAAAGGTTAATTAAGATGGCAGCAGTGCACTAATCTTTGGGCTAAATATCACGTAAATTCCATGCTTAGTTTTGAAAGCTAACAAACAGACAAATTTAGTTTCAGATTTTTAATTAAGATTTCTCACAACATAAGGATCACACAATAAATAATCATGCTTAATAAATCTACAACACAAAAAAAGAATTTGCTACGTAAATATTGTAAAACCTGTTCTAATTAATTAGTTTCACTTGAATTAATGCACACGGAAACTCATTAACGATAAGAATCTGACAAGTGTAATAAAAAAAACAGCCAAAAAGCACCACCCTCCCTTCTTTATATGGCGAGGGTTAATTAAAACAATATTGCCTATCTATGCTACGTATTACTACGTGACCTAATTATAATGATCGCCACTGTACGGCCGAAGGGAAGTTCCTGTTACTCTAGCGCGAGCGGGATGAACAATAATAGATGGTTCAATTCGAGATGGTAACCGAAAGTTATTTAAATTGCCTGTAAAATGTGAAGTCGATCCAATTAGTGTGAAATCCGCTCGGCAACGATCAAATGTCAGCCGGGTGTAATTGGCTGTATATTGTTGGCGTAACTTAAAACTTTTGTGTTTAATAAACGAAACTGTTTTAAAAATAAACCATGGTAGTATTATAGATTCGTCATATTTGATTGTTTGCGTTATAAACAATTAAACTAAATTTAATTTAATTTAACAATCGATAGGATTATCTTTTCCGTTTGATATAAGCGTGTTTGGTTTTGGGTAAAGAACTTAATTTATTTTTGTAAAAAAAAAATTTAATTAGGATATTGTCTGTATGTTTCTGTTGTTACTTGTGAGGACCTGTAATTGGCCATCTGTTATTATTACCACTACTTATACTGTTTGAATAAGCTGTTGGTCTTCCTAAGATATAAATAAAAGTAAATAAATAAAAACGCTCAAATAAACTCAAAGATAACTCTCACCTGAGGTAGACATTTTTTTTAACGTTTCCTTAAGAGGGTTTACGCATTTCGGTTTCCCATACAAATTTCCAAGTTGAAATTTTTTAAAACCATTAAGCTAATTTAAATAAAACTTTGCATGCTAAAGTAACATACAGAGATCTAAATAGTTTGTTAAAAACATTTTTAGAAAACGTTAAAATAACTGAGTTAATGCGATTTTAAACTTTCTATAGTGAACTTTAAATCGCAATAACGCAGCTAAATAAATCTTTTTAAAAAATGTTTTCATCAAACTATTTAGATCTCTGTGTTTTGCTTTAGCATGCAAAGTTTCATTAAAATTGGCTAAATGGTTTTTAAAAACTTCGACTTAGAAGTTTGTATGGGAAACCGAAATGCGTGAGCACATCCTAGCGAATATTATTAATCCTACTAATATTATAAACGCGAAAGTTTGTATGTATGGATATTTGTTACTCTTTCACGTAAAAACTACAATTTGGATGAAATTTGGCATTTATATAGTTTATAACCTGGAATAACACATAGGATACTTTTTATCCCGATATTCTCACGGGAACGTATGGATGGATGTTTGTTACTTTTTCACGTAAAAACTACTAAATGGATTTGGATGAAATTCGGCATACAGATAGTTTATAACCTGGTTTAACACATAGAATACTTTTTATCTCGATATTCCCTCGGGAACGGGAACCACGCGGGTGAAACCGCGAGCGGCCGCTTGTACATACATATAATCACGACTATTATCCCCGAAGGGTTAGTCAGAGACTAAGCAATGAGGATCGCAAAAGCAGTCCTCTGCCATAGTCCACTTTTCACCAAATAGCAATGACACATGTGCTTAGCGTGACAGGTGGTGAGCCCATCGCCGCTCTATGCTGCTGGAAGTATGTGCAGTCTTTAGTGCAGCTTAGTCGCCTTTTACGAAACCCAGGGGAAGAGAGGGGGTGGTAATATTCTTTCACCGCTACGCGACACGGTTGATATTATAAATACGAAGGTAAAATTACTTTTACACTTAAACCGTTTAACAGTAATGTATGAATTTGGCTCTATTTATCAATGGGGCTCTAAAGACGGTTATGGGATAGTTCTATACCGCGAAAATTTAACGCAAGTGAAGCCGCGGGCACAAGCTTTATTTTATACTAGCGGCCGCTCGCGGTTTCACCCGCGTGGTTCCCGTTCCCATAGGAATATTGCGATAAAAAGTATCCTATGTGTTAATCCAGGTTATAAACTATCTGTATGCCGAATTTCATCCAAATCCATTCCGTAGTTTTTACGTGAAAGAGTAACAAACATCCATCCATACTTACAAACTTTCGCGTTTATAATATTAGTAGGATTCATCGTATATACCCCTACTCCGGAGGTAGCATTAGAGCTCATTATAAAATTACTAAAAATGCTTATATCTATGCTGCGGCACTTTCCCTTCAACCCATCTACTTCGATATTCATAAATTATCCGTAATTAAATCCAGAAGAGTTCATACATAACGTGCTATGTGTAAACTTATTTATCTTTCAGGGACACAAGAATACCGCGTTCCCAAAGGATATTTATAGCAATATTAGGTATTTCATCAAGCCGCATACATTGTTCAAGGACTCATACTATGGTGTATCCATCATGACTCGCTGCATACGAGCACATATTTATCATTATTTCTGCGTTCAAATTTTTACGTTGGAACAACACCGCCATTTGTGAGAAACAAAATTG
Organism: Scoparia ambigualis; assembly: GCA_963921215.1. Classification (NCBI taxonomy): domain Eukaryota; kingdom Metazoa; phylum Arthropoda; class Insecta; order Lepidoptera; family Crambidae; genus Scoparia; species Scoparia ambigualis. The sequence goes on from OY992503.1 coordinate 29,148,091, forward strand.
AACAATTTGTATCTGTTCAACGTATTACGCTCATTGCGAACAAATGATAATTCAGAAAAGGTGTTACAAAAATTCATTTGTGAGTTTTGAAGCCGAAACCTTCTGATAAACCGTTCATAATTTTACTAACAACCGACAACATCATTTTCCTTCATTTCATTTTCAGAGTGAATGGAATGAGAAGACCTCGGTGAACGTACTTAGATCAGCCCCCTTACTCTTGAAACCGATCGCTATTGGATCGAATTGGTATTGTGAATTTTCGTATTTATAAGTTACGATACCAGCGCAAATTTGGATTCATATTGGGTGAACTAAATGCCATTGGTTTTTGTATTTCTTTCACTTAATATCCACGCAATATGAATCCATATTAGCTCTGGTGTCGTAACTTAGGAGTACGAAAATTCACAAAACCAATCCGATCCAATAGCGATCTGTTTCAAGAGTAAGGGGGCAGATCGGTGACGGTCAGGTCAAGAGTACCCTAAACCGACGAGCAGTATAAAGGTGGCCACTGACAATCACTTTTGCGCGTCAGTCCAGGCATAAAACTGTGGCGTCACTCGAAATGGTTTTACGCCAATCAGATTTCTCCACTCACTGGCGTCAGTCCGGCTCGTCAGTTCTCGACCGGCCGATACAATCAATTTTGAACTTTATTATTTTGTACCAAGGATTAATATACATTGGAGAAATTCGAACTGACGCGATTGGAAAGTTTTCGACCGGCCGGGCTGTATTTTGAACTTTATCGTTTGGTTCTATGGATCAATATTCATTGGAGAAATTCGAACTGACGCGATTGGAGTGACGATCACACACACACGGTCAGTTTGGCGTGACGCCCCGGAAAATTCCGTGTAGCACCGTCAGTTAAAACTCTGTGTGTGACGATTCGATATTCACGATCAAATTTTGGACTGACGTCAGTTCAACTGATGGGAAAAACTGATCGTCAGTTGCCAGCTTTAAAATCGTTATAAGAGTAAGTTGTCACGGAGAGGAGGAACGGAGGAGTGACACGATGAGGTGGAGTTGGATGATAATAAATGCACGACGACTTCAGAAGTATATTATTTAAACAAATGGTTAGTTATCATTACTTATAAAAGGTTAATGCACTATGTTTGTGACTAGGTGTAGGTTTAGGTTATAATAATAATTATTATCAGAGCGTATGCCTGGAACTTTTTAGTTATAAATAACGCACTATTCACAAATAACAATATCTCGGACCAAATATTACATGGACAGAGTCTTACGACGTTGCCGCTTTTACATACGTGTATCAAAGTAAAGTATTTGTATCTCTGTCTGTATGACTGTAGTGTGATATGAGTAAAAGAGATAGTTAATGTACGTTTGGCAACGACGCACTGTCGGTGTGAGACGTGTCATTTCATGACCGACTACTAGGTCAAAACATTGCTGGATTGTGCGAAATAATAGTGAAATATTAAGAAATCTTAGTGTTTGTGTTATTTGTGTAATATACAATTGACATAATGTCTTGTTCTGCTGTTTATTGTTCGTCAAGAACAACAAAAGGAGGTGTGAGGGACCAGGAATTATCATTTCATACGTTAGTGATTTCTCATAATATGTATGCTTTACTATGAGTTTTTTAATAATTAAAACGGCAAAGCATTAATTTTTGCTAATTCTAAATCATACTATATCGTACACTATTCATAAGAATCAGGTTTTAAACCTTAATTAAATGTAATTTAAAGGCTTTGTTTTTGGCATAATGATTAGTGATGTACGTATTTGTGTATCGAAGCTTTATCGATATTACTAATATTCTTTTTATTATTCTTTTTTTAGGTTTCCAAAATGCCCGGAAATAAGACGTGAATGGGTTCAAGCTATTAGACGTGATAACTGAGAGCCTACAAAATATTCAAGGCTCTGTTTCAAACATTTTGAAAAATCTTTTTTACAGTAAAAATTTTAGATTTAGTTCAAAATTGAATTTTAATAATATGGGCGGGAATATGAATAGTAAAAAGTATTGCTCTTCACTTTACTACACAAATTATTATTTTTTATTTGTTTGTTTTAATAGAAGGAGGCAAACGAGCAGGCGGGTCACCTGATGGAGAGTAATCTCCGCCGCCCATAGACACCCGCAACACCAGAGGAATCGCAGATGCGTTGCCGGCATTTAAGGAAGGAATAGGAATTTTGAGCGGGGGGGGGGGAGGTCTCCGGAACCAACCCTCACTGCCCGAACGAAACACAACAGCACCAAGGGCTATTATTTCACGCCGGATATTAGGGTGTTACCAGACCAATCGATCGATCGTCGATCGATGGCATCGATCGATCGTAGAATGGATTAGTTGACGTCGATCGATGTCGATCGACAATCGACCGGTAAAATGGATTGGGTGTTAAATCGAGCTGATTTATTAGACGCACCGGCCGCTTCACTTTTCTGAGTGGTAGAGCCACGCTGCGTTGCAGCACGCATTGGGCCAGCTCGCCCGGCGTAATACCACCCTCTCTAATATTCGGCGTGAAATAATGGCACTTGGTGCTGTTGTGTTTCGTCCGACTAGTGAGGGTTCCGGAGGCCCCTTCCCCCCCCCCCCTTCTCCCAATTCCTATTCCTTCCTTAAACCTATTCCTCCCCTAAAGGCCGGCAACGCGTCTGCGATTCCTCTGGTTTTGTGGGTGGGTGTCCATGGGCGGCGGTGATTACTCTCCATCAGGTGACCCGCCTGCTCGTTTGCCTCCCTCTTTTATAAAAAAAATAAAAAATTATTTCGTGCCCATGGATAATAATCGTAATATTAGATTATGTTTATGTTGATAATAATGAGTGATGATAATATGAACGTTTAAATACTAAATGATATTCCCCCAAACACCTTGGGAAGCACTTTAGATTAAGCAACACCGAAAAAGGGGGGAAGGGGAGGGGAGGGGGAGCCAAAGTGCGAAAATGCATAGTTTTCAAGATATTTTTATTTTGAGGTTATTTTAGGTTATTTTTAGGAAAAAAAAACAAATATTCTACTAAGTTACCATTACCGTACCCCCTCCATCCCCCTCCTCTCTACCTCCCTCGAAACTACTAACCTCGAAATTCATGGCAATCGCTACGCAAAAAAAAAACAAAAGCAAAAACCGCTGCTTAAAATGTCATTTGGTTATCCAAATCCAAATAAGCGATCGTTGGCTTTAAAAAACGGCCGCATCCAGATTCTTCTGCGTTTGCGTCTCCGTAATAATAGTACGAGCAACATCGTACTGGCCAAGAACAAGGAGTCCTTTTCTGAATACATTTCGCTGATGGAATTTAGCCAGGGTTAATCGATCAACGTCGACCGACCGTCGATCGATGGGTTAGACGAACGGTATCCGTCGATTGATTAAAGTTACCACACTTATCGATCAACGTCGACCGACCGTCGTCGATGGATTGGTTAGTCAAACGGTAGGTATCCGTCGATCGATTAAAGCTACCAGACCAGTCGATCAACTTCGATCGACGTTGATCGATGCCGTCGATCGACGATCGATCGATTGGTCGGGTAACACCCTTAGTGAGAGCTTGGTATTTACGCCGGGCGAGCCGGCCTAATGCGTGCTGCAACGCAGCGTGGCTCTACCACTCAGTCAGTGTCACTCATTTAGCACCACCCAAGGGTCACGTGTAGGGTCTAAACGGTAAACCTACGGACGTGAGTAACTTTAACCCCCAATTATAATAACGAACTAGGTACACACCACATTAAAGTGATTATATCGATATACTAGTCACATCTTTAGTCACGCATACATGTACAGATAGAAAGCTGCACACTAACAAAATACGGACATGCTAAAAATCCAAAGACTCTGTCCATTGTGATATTTGGTCCGAGAACAATATTTCCGTAAGGATAACAATAATTAGAAGAAGCTCTTTCTAGCTCCGCGGATGAATGTGAACTGCCTTTTTAATGAAAACAGAGACTAGACAGAGAAGACAAGTAGGTAGTATTTGAATTTTAAATTTAAAACTAAATACAATACAAAAGAACCTTATTCGGAAAAGAGGTCAGAAAAACCAACAAGGCTTTAGCTGCATCGTCATAATACTTGGGGCTTAAAGTTATTCGCGTCCGTAGGTTTACCCTTGGGACCCTACACGTGACCCCTGGATGGTGCTAAATGAGTGACACTGACTGAGTGGTAGAGCCACACTGCGTTGCATCACGCATTGGGCCGGCTCGCCCGGCGTAATACCACCCTCTCACGAATATCCGGATAATGGCACTGAGAGTTCCGGAGGCCTCCCCCCCCCCTCCCCCCTCACAATTCCTATTCCTTCCTTAACCCTATTCCTTTCTTAAAGGTCGGCAACGCATCTGCGACTCCTCTGGTTTTGCGTGTGTCCATGGGCGGCGGTGATTGCTCTCCATCAGGTGACCCCCCCCCCCCTGCTCGTTTGCCTCCTTCTTATATAAAAAATACCCGGCTGCCCCGGAAAGAAAAATCGAGCAAAGGATGTGTGTCAGAATCGTAGCAAATGGAAAGCTGTAGTCTCTGCCTTCCGGAAAGCGGTATACAGGGCGTCCCACGGATATGCCACATGGAGGGAAAGTAGTACTTTCAAAATACCTTGAATATTGTAGATGGAACATTTTACTGAATGAAAACATTATTTGAATTTAAAAAACAATTTTTAACTACATTCATAGATATTTAAATAATTACATGGTTAAACCCGGAATCGAACCCGTTACATGAGAAAAATAATCACCTGTAGCTTATACACACCGATCGAAAGGCTTCATCATAAGGATTATTTTTTGCTAAATATCATGAATTTTAACATTTTTAATACAAAATTAATCAATTTATGTATGTATTTATTTCAATGTCAGTTGTATGTCCTTACGGCAATGTCAGCTTTTCATTTTTCTGAACAAAATTTCACATCAAATGTTAAAAATCATGGTATTCCTTTTACTTGTGACACTATGTTATTTAACAAAAAATAAACCTTATGATGAAGCCTTTCGATGGGTATGATAAAGCTAGAGAATGATTATTTTTCTCATGTAACGGGTTCGATTCCCGGTTCAACCATGTAATTATTTAAATATCTATGAATGCAGTTTAAATTGTTTTTAAAATTCAAATAATGTCTTCTTTCAGTAAAATGTTCCATCTACAATATTCAAGGTACTTTCCCTCCATGTGGCATATCTGTGGGACGCCCTGTATAGTGATGTGTGTATGGAAATATTTAATTTTCTCTCCTAACGTTCTTCATACATGCTCGTCGACTTAGGGGAACTCTTTACCTGCAACCTTACTCGTAAAACCGATCGGTATTGGATCCGATTGGTATTGTGAAATTTTGTACTTTTCGGTTACGACACTAGCGCTAATTTCATAATGGGTGAACTAAAATATGGCATTGAGTTTTGTGTTTTTTCAATCAGTATCCGCGCAATATACCTCGGGTATTCTCAATAAGGTGAGGCGGTTTTTCACTCCCGAGCAGCGCTGTTTGCTGTACAAAACTCAGGTGCGATCGAGTATAGAGTATAGTTCCCATCTATGGCACGGCTCCGCTGAATACCTCCTCGATGCACTTGATAGACTGCAAAGGCGAGCGGTACGCATTATTGGAGATGCTGAGGTGACAGCTTTCCTTGAGGACCTCCAGCTGCGTAGAGACATTGCTTCTCTCAGTGTCTTCTACCGGAACTACTACGGAGAGTGTTCTGAAGAACTTTTTGATCTTATCCCGCCCTCTCCTTTCCTCTCCCGGACTACGCGTGCTGGTCTTAGGAACCACCATCATACTGTACAGACTATCAGTACTCGTACCAAAAAATTTGGCAAGTCGTTCCTCTGTAAGACCATTCGGCTTTGGAATTCTTTGGCGGCGCATGTGTTTCCCAGCACCTACAGTCCCGGGTCTTTTAAGCGGGGCGTGAAACGGCATTTATGCAGGCCGTCATAATTGGGTGCGCTCGTTATCGTGCTTATTTCACGGTGGGGAGCGCTCTCATTATTTTGGACTGCATCGGCTGCTTACCATCAGGCAGGATGCGGTCACTAACGAGCCATTATTAAAAAATATATATGAATCCATATTAGCTCTGGTGTCGTAACTCGAACGGGATCCGTTTCAAGAGTAAGGGGCTGATCTTTCACGAGAACGTCTCCGATCCAGAGTACTTTCGCCGAGGTATTTCCGTTTCAATTGGCCCGTTCCCTCTCCACTTGTACACTTTTCTTATACATCCCCCTTTTCTGTTTATGTTACTAGCTGTGACTGGCATGGCTAGAAAACCCTCACGTGCATCCACAGAACACTCTACCAAAGTTTCATCATAATCTGATCAATGGTTTCGGAACGCATTGAGGACAAACATACAAACGTCGATTTTCATTTATATAGAGAGATTAACATTAACTGCAAATTAGAAAATGTTGAAAAATATTCCACGAGCAGGATTTGAACCTTTAACCTTCTGACATTCCGGGTCAGTATTCTTCTTATCAAGTGCATACATTACTTCAAAACTAAACTTAACACAATAGAAATTAAATATTCCGAGTGGTCGGTGTCTGGTGACAGCCGACGATACTAACACACTTAATCATGGTTTTATGAACACTTTCGGTGTAGATACCGACGATTTTTTATCGTGGAGCAGTCTTGGAAGGCCATTTTATGTCTGCCAGCCACCTGATATGTTATGTATGAGCGTTGAAAGTAAGATAATATATAATGCAAGAATAACGTTAATACACAAGAAAGTGCTGAGCCACATCAGCGAAAGTAGCTGAAGCGGTCGGTAACAAAATAAGGCCTTTTATAGACCGGTTTTTAGGAAGGTTAGGAAGGTAAAGGACGCTTTATAACGTTTTGTTGTATGTATTTGAGTTGTTTCTATGTAGGTATTTTAAATAAAACACTAGATAGGGCGTTCCGAACATGCACTATGTTGGAGTCATCTGTGGCTTCGACCACAAGGTACTTTGTGGTTTCGACATCGGAGCGGCGAAAATAATCCATTATTTCTTACCAAAGTGTACACTTAGACGTTTACTACAATTCAGTTGTCAAGTAAGTGAAATTAATTGTTATTGAAGTAATTATTAGGTAGTTATATCGTATTAGTAGAATAGAAAAGATGTTTTTTCACTTTTGTGCCACGGCTTCTACAATCATTGACGCCATCTTGATACCCACTACTTTTGTTGTTTGTCTTTGACCGATCGGCGATCTGGCGCTGCGATGTCTGTCTGTTGAATAAACGACATAAACATGTTTAAGCGCTGCATCGGCCGCAGCGAACTTTAGGTCTCTCACTCCAGAATTTGAACGAATGGTTTGTATGACCGTTCTTGTTTATCTCTTTTAGGTCAATGGACACAATGTCATATTTATGTCAAAACTAAAATTAGCTATTAAAAATATCAACTGAGAAAACATTGGTGCAGCTTATTTGGAAGAGCTGTCGCTGACTTATACTTAAAGAATAATATTATATTTATCTATCTAAATCATTAATTCCCAAAGTGTCCCCCAGTGTTCCACGGTAGACTCGACAGGGGTCTACGTTGGTGTGACAAAAAAATGGCTTTCACAATTCGTAATTTTTCATATTTCATCATATTGATCATTTGCTGACAATCCGTCAAGTACATACCTCCTATTAAAATTATGATATATGATATATGTTTTGTGATTGTCATTGTAGACGCTACGTTATGTTATTAATGTTTAATTTTAATTCTATTATGTACATTATATATTTGAATAAATACAACACAAGAAAATTGACTATTATTCTTTTTATTTTTACCACTCCGAATGGGGAGTTTTCTAAGTAAAATAAGTGAGAATTGATTGGTTTATTGTGCTGTGAGTAGATGTCAAAAAAGTTAAGTTGGCTGGAATCACTTTTTTTAATGGCCAACTTTACTTTTTTGACAACCACTCACAGCACCATCAATTAATTAATTAACCAATCATTCCTTTTTTTTTAAACTGTGAATTCGTGGTAGGAACTCAGCCGCAACGCAAAGGACAATGTTCTGCGCCCATACATTGTTAGCCTAAGAACCAACAATTATGAAATATTATTTTCTAGGTTCGAAATTGCAAGTAAAAATGTCTGAAAAAACAAAGGTTTTTGACGGACACTCCTGAGAACCTAAATATCAGAAAAACTTTTAATTATTTTGAGGTTATTATGTTTAATTAAAGAATTTGAGAAGTGATGTTGCACTGTTTTGTTTTATTTGCCAACACTCATGCACGTTCACTAACACATAAATAATCCATCATTATTTCACATTAATATTCGACAAAACACAAATTATAAAAAATAAAACAAAACTGCAGACATCACTTTCCCGCTAAGAAGTCCAGAACATCAACTTTTTTTTTCTTGACCACAGATAGGTACTATTCCTTCAGTCGTATTATTAGAGTTCATTGATTATGCTTAAATTGATTATAATGATGAATGATGATAATATGAATGTTTAATGCTAAATGATATTCCCCCAACCCCCTTGAGTTCCAGTAAAGATGTGAGACTTTACTGAGATCTCGCACGGACTTCTTGAGAGAATTTGAAAAGTGATGTTGCGCTATTTTGTTTCATTTGCCAAAGATTCTCAACTGCACAACCGGTGTTGCCAGATCTTAGAGCCAGTGTTCCGTAATAACTGCCAAATTCCGTATGAAATCCGTATGGGAAGTTTTTTTTTTTTTTTTCTGCGTGGGTAGTTGTAATTGATAACACCTGTTTTTAAGAGCTCTTAAAGAATATTTTATTATTTTTTAATTATTAATTGTACATAACTGAGAGTGAATAATATTAAATGATGTAAAGTAATATAAAGGATCTACTCGCCTACTGTTATCTCCTGCTAAAATAACTTCTTTCACAAGCAAAAACAATGGAACATCTGAAGCAGTCACTCACTGCAATTATGACACTTTTTAACACGCGAATGTCAAACTTTGAAGCTGAGCTGCAGAAGGCAACACCCACTACAACCACCACAATAAGTTTGGCAACAGATTTCTCCACCTTCAAGAGTTTTATCGCTGAGTCCCTAAGCTGCTTTCAGCGCCAAATCGAAGTCCTTGCCAACAGTGTTGATCGGCTGGAGATGCGGAGCCGAAGAAAGATGCTGCTGCTGCATGGTGTGGCTGAGCAACAGAACGAGAACACCTCTCAGGTGGTGGTCAAAATGCTTCAAGACAGCTTGAAGATTAATAATTTCAAGATTAGTGATGTCAAGCGTAGCCATAGGATGGGGCGGTCTACAGTAGGTCAGAAACCAAGACCAATTGTTATCAAGTTCCAAGACATTACTCTTCGTGATAAGGTGTGGTTTGCCAAAGCTCTGTTTAAGGGTACCAGGTTCACTATGTTAGAATTCTTGACAAAGACGAGACACGATACTTTCATGAGTGCAAGAGAAAGATTTGGCATAAATCGTTGCTGGACAAGAGAGGGCTATGTCTTCGTCCTCGGTCCGGATAGCACGCGTCATCGTGTTTCGTCACTTGGAGAGCTGAACGGGATCGCCACGGAGACTGAGCCATCAAAACCAGCCTCCGCTGCATCCAAACTAGGCTTGTTGAAAAAATATCGATACATCGATATATCGATATTTTTTGTTCAATATATCGATATTTTTAGGCGATATTTTTTTTCTCGATATATCGATACATCGATACAAATTAAGCAATATCGAAATTCGTATCAAAATCAATATTTTTTTATTTATTATCATCGCATCACGATCTAACTTTTTAACTCGTTAGAATTCAAAGCCGTAAAAATAGTTAAATATAACTTATTGTTGCTGAATTCCATTGATATAATCTGTGGTTGAGTGTGTAACTGTCACTGTCAGTGCGTTGCTTCAATCTACTTCATGTCATGTGTGCATGTGTGCTACGTATACGCAACGGAAATATTTAACACCTACGGCTTCCTCCGTGCCGTCAGAGAGAGTGGCTTTTACGGTAAATATGGCGGTTCCTAACAACAGGAGCCGACTGAGTTGTTCGGCATGATTCACTCACAGGTTTACTGTCCTAAAAATATAACAATAGTTTAATCAGTTGTTATAACCCACATAAGGGCCCTTATGTGGGTTACGGAACTGTGAACCGGTTAATACGATAATTTAAAATAAAAAATCTGTTTTTATTACTGGGCTAGGCTCACCTAAATAATTTTTTAACCGATTTTAAGAAAAAGCAGATTGTTCTCTTTTATTTAAATACGGTGAAAAATTTGACCGATATATCGATATTTTTTTCACGATATATCGAGCCCGATATTGATATTTTTTAAAATATCAATGTATCGATATATCGATTTTTTTTTTTCATTTCCGACATCCCTAATCCAAACCAACATCAACGGTGAGAAGCAGGCGTGTGGCGGCGACAACAGTCCGGAAGTAGCCGTGCCTCAGTCATGAAGTACCTGTTCGTATTTTCATTCATTATTCTTTATGCTTTGTTACTTTTCTTACTAACCCTCGCTTTACTAACAATTTTTACTTGTGTACGTAGGTTTCTTGTTAAAATATTGTAGGTACTTGATCTTACTGTTTTGTAGTTTGTCACTCACTCATGCCACTGTCAATGTCAAGTATTTTTTTTTATTTTTTTTTTCATTTTTTTGTATCGTGAAGGAACAGGCTAAGGTCAGAGACCATACTGCCTAGTCATTAGTTTTTTTCTTTTTTTCCCTTGATGATAATGAGGGTTCATTCGGGCTGGGGTCCGCTATTTTTATTGTTATGCTTTTTCGCTTTGCTTGTCATGTTCCAGTACGTGTCTTTTGCTCGAACGCTATATTTGTTTGCTTTTTTAAATTATTTTAGCTGTGTTTAGTTTAAGTTCTTATTTTATTAGTTAATTAGATTACGCAAACAGTAACTGGCGGGTGGACAATATTTAGTTCGGTTTATTTTATTTTATTTTAAATTAAATTATTATTGTTACTTATTTGTTTATATCACAGACACATATTATATCGACATATTAGTATTTTGTCTTTAGGTTTTTATTATATATTGTAATTTAAATTTAGTTCTAGTTTTTAATAATATTGTATGTAATTTTGTTATGTCTATACTTAGTAGCAGCGATACGGATGGCTTTTTATCGCTTGCAGTAGTGATGACAGCTTTTCTAGCATTCCCACTCTCTCTGAGAATCTAGCGTCCCAGTTCTATGGTCTTGAAAAAAATTTTAATGTTGTTCATATAAATGCTCAAAGCATTCCGGCATATTTCTCCGATATACTGACAAGCTTTGATGGTAATTATATCCATGCCGTTCTGGTATCCGAGTCATGGCTTAAGCCCTGTCTCCCTTCTACTTCTTTCTCCTTGCCTGGTTTCCATCTAATTAGAAATGATCGTGTTGTCGGCGGCGGGGGTGGTGTTGCCATTTATCTTCGCTCGAACATTTCTTTCTCTATTGTTGATGTGTCAGCACAGCCACCGCCGTCTACTGCGGGCGAGCATCTCTTCTTGGAAATTACTCTTTATAGCGCCAAAATCCTTCTTGGTGTTTATTAAAGTCCCTCCTCACCCATCAACTACTTTTCATCTTTCGAAATCCTACTTGAAAAACTTACTCCCTCTTACAGTCACACCATTATTATGGGCGACTTTAACACCTGTCTTCTCAAAAATGATTGCCGCTCTTTTGCACTTCTCTCTATCTTGCACTCCTGTAACTTATCTGTTCCTTCATTAAATGCTACTCACTATTTTCCCAACTGCTCCCCATCTCTTCTAGACCTTTTAGTTGTCTCTTCTCCTGATCACATTGCTAGGCATGGACAGTGGTCTGCTGATGCATTTTCCTACCACGATCTAATCTTCCTTTCGTACAAGATTCGTCCTCCTAAAAATATTCACAAAACTCTGTTGCAACGCAATTTTAGTGGCGTAAATGTTGACAAACTTCGTAAGGATGCCATCAATATTGACTGGGCACCGCTTTTTGAAGCCGAGTCGGTGGATGAGACGGTTGCTTTTTTTGCCTCTAACATCATAAAACTTTACGATGAGCATGCTCCAGTTCGCGCAGTTAGACTGAAACATCCTCCATCACCATGGCTCACAGATGACATCAAGGCCCTCAGCCACAGGAAATCTGTTGCCAAGTGTAGATATAAGCTTAAGCCTACTTCATACAACCGGGAAAGATATGTTGTTATTCGGAATCACTGCAATAAGGTGTGTAGGAATGCGCAACGCCACTTTATCCATAATTCCGTTGAAGACGGAGATCCAGCCAAAGTCTGGAAATTTCTTAATACCTTGGGCATTGGTAAATCACGTCAAGCTTCGACTCCTAAAGATTTGGATATTAATACTTTAAATAAACATTTCTCTTTCTCTACCAATTTTGATACGGTTACTCAAACCAACACTTTAAACTTCCTTTCAAGTATTCCTAGCCCTAATTATGCCTCATTTGTCTTTTCTACTTTCACTGATTGTGACGTTAAGAAGAGCATATTGTCGATCTCTTCAAATGCAGTGGGTGCCGATTGTGTCAGTCGAAAGATGATATTACCTATCCTTGATGAAATCCTTCCCGTCATCTCCCATATTCTCAACCTTTCGGTATCAAGTGCCTCGTTTCCCACCTATTGGAAAGAAGCCTAGATCTTTCCCCTACCCAAGAAGTCCAATCCAACATCCTTCCAAGACTATCGCCCTATTTCTATTTTACCATTCCTCTCCAAGGTCCTTGAACGCCTTGTCCACAACCAGCTCAGTCCCTTCCTGTGTAGAAATAGTCTATTGAATCCGTATCAATCTGGTTTTCGGCCTGGCCACAGCACCACTACAGCCTTGGTTCACATTGCTGACGACATAAGGTTGGGCATGGAGAACGGAAAAGTTACGGTTCTTTCTTTAGTTGATTTCAGTAATGCTTTTAACACCGTAGATTTTGACGTCCTGCTCGGCATATTGCGCTCTATTAACGTATCTCCAACGGTGATTGACTGGTTTCGTAGTTACCTGTTTGGGCGCCGGCAGCGTGTTCGTATTGACGACACCTTCTCTAGATGGTGTGATACGTCTGCTGGTGTACTGCAGGGTGGCGTTTTATCTCCCATGCTCTTTGCTATTTTCATAAATTCTATCTCAAATCATCTAACTTCCTCCTACCACCTTTATGCAGATGACCTACAGATTTATATGCAAGTTCCCGTAGAACAATTAGATGTAGCTATCACCACACTTAATTCTAACTTGGCTGCAATTTGTGAATGGAGCAAATCTTTTGGACTTCAAGTAAATCCCACCAAAACACAAATCATATGTATTGGCAGCCCTAGAATGACATGTAGAATCGATGAGTCATTGTTACCTAAGATTTATTTTGATGGTGCTGAGCTGTATTTGAGTGACTGTGTCAAAAACTTAGGTATCATGTTTGACAAAAATTTAACCTGGAGCCCTCAATTACAAGAACTTAGTCGCAAAATGTTTGCATCTGCGGGGTCTTTGAGAAGACTTCGCAATTTTCTACCAACCGCCACTAAAATTGCTCTTGCACAGTCTCTTCTTCTTCCCATATTGGATTATGTCGATGTCAGTTATATCGATCTCACAGAGGAGCAACTTAATAAACTTGAGCGTCTTCAAAATTTTAGTATACGATTCATATTTGGACTTCGCAAATATGATCATGTTTCCGAGTTCCGTACGAAACTCAAGTGGTTGCCTATTCGCCTTCGCCGGACTGCTCATATTCTGTCCCTCCTTTTCAATATTTTGTTCAACCCTACCACTCCCTCCTATCTTAAAAATCGTTTTAAATTCTTGTGTGACTCTCACTCACGATCATTAAGATCTGCACATAACCTGACACTCGAGATGCCCGTACATTCTACAAAATTTTATGACAGGTCTTTCACAGTACTGGCTGCTCGTTTGTGGAACAATTTGCCTTTGACAATCAAAATGGCCAAAACGCTACCGATTTTCAAGAAACTGGTGAATGATTATTACTTGTCCTTATAGCCACCCGTTTAGTAAGATCGCTACATTATGTAGTTTAGATGCTATTTATTTCTAATTATATAATATATATATGTGTATTTAAATATATTTATGACTAGCTGTTGCCCGCGACTTCGTCCGCGTTTCCGTCGTTTTTCGTAAAAAAAAAAGTAGCCTATGTCCTTCCTCACGGTTCAGTGGTTTTGATGTAACAGACAGATTAACTTTCGTATTTTAGTAGGGAAAAAACAGGTGTTATCAATTACAACTACCCACGCAGAAAAAAAAAAAAAACTTCCCATACGGATTTCATACGGAATTTGGCAGTTATTACGGAACACTGGCTCTAAGATCTGGCAACACCGGTTGTGCAGTTGAGGTTCTTTGGCAAATGAAACAAAATAGCGCAACATCACTTTTCAAATTCTCTCAAGAAGTCCGTGCGAGATCTCAGTAAAGTCTCACATCTTTACTGGAACTCAAGGGGGTTGGGGGAATATCATTTAGCATTAAACATTCATATTATCATCATTCATCATTATAATCAATTTAAGCATAATCAATGAACTCTAATAATACGACTGAAGGAATAGTACCTATCTGTGGTCAAGAAAAAAAAAGTTGATGTTCTGGACTTCTTAGCGGGAAAGTGATGTCTGCAGTTTTGTTTTATTTTTTATAATTTGTGTTTTGTCGAATATTAATGTGAAATAATGATGGATTATTTATGTGTTAGTGAACGTGCATGAGTGTTGGCAAATAAAACAAAACAGTGCAACATCACTTCTCAAATTCTTTAATTAAACATAATAACCTCAAAATAATTAAAAGTTTTTCTGATATTTAGGTTCTCAGGAGTGTCCGTCAAAAACCTTTGTTTTTTCAGACATTTTTACTTGCAATTTCGAACCTAGAAAATAATATTTCATAATTGTTGGTTCTTAGGCTAACAATGTATGGGCGCAGAACATTGTCCTTTGCGTTGCGGCTGAGTTCCTACCACGAATTCACAGTTTTAAAAAAAAAGGAATGATTGGTTAATTAATTAATTGATGGTGATTGATCAAAAAAGTGATTCCAGCCAACTTAACTTTTTTGACATCTACTCACAGCACAATAAACCAATCAATTCTCACTTATTTTACTTAGAAAACTCCCCATTCGGAGTGGTAAAATAAAAAGAATAATAGTAAATTTTCTTGTGTTGTATTTATTCAAATATATAATGTACATAATAGAATTAAAATTAAACATTAATAACATAACGTAGCGTCTACAATGACAATCACAAAACATATATCATATATCATAATTTTAATAGGAGGTATGTACTTGATGGATTGTCAGCAAATGATCAATATGATGAAATATGAAAAATTACGAATTGTGAAAGCCATTTTTTTGTCACACCAACGTAGACCCCTGTCGAGTCTACCGTGGAACCCTGGGGGACACTTTGGGAATTAATGATTTAGATAGATAAATATAATATTATTCTTTAAGTATAAGTCAGCGACAGCTCTTCGAAATAGGCTGCACCAATGTTTTCTCAGTTGATATTTTTAATAGCTAATTTTAGTTTTGACATAAATATGACATTGTGTCCATTGACCTAAAAGAGATAAACAAGAACGGTCATACAAACCATTCGTTCAAATTCTGGAATGAGAGACCTAAAGTTCGCTGCGGCCGATGCAGCGCTTAAACATGTTTATGTCGTTTATTCAACAGACAGACATCGCAGCGCCAGATCGCCGATCGGTCAAAGACAAACAACAAAGTAGTGGGTATCAAGATGGCGTCAATGATTGTAGAAGCCGTGGCACAAAAGTGAAAAAACATCTTTTCTATTCTACTAATACGATATAACTACCTAATAATTACTTCAATAACAATTAATTTCACTTACTTGACAACTAAATTGTAGTAAACGTCTAAGTGTACACTTTGGTAAGAAATAATGGATTATTTTCGCCGCTCCGATGTCGAAACCACAAAGTACCTTGTGGTCGAAGCCACAGATGACTCCAACATAGTGCATGTTCGGAACGCCCTATCTAGTGTTTTATTTAAAATACCTACATAGAAACAACTCAAATACATACAACAAAACGTTATAAAGCGTCCTTTACCTTCCTAACCTTCCTAAAAACCGGTCTATAAAAGGCCTTATTTTGTTACCGACCGCTTCAGCTACTTTCGCTGATGTGGCTCAGCACTTTCTTGTGTATTAACGTTATTCTTGCATTATATATTATCTTACTTTCAACGCTCATACATAACATATCAGATGGCTGGCAGACATAAAATGGCCTTCCAAGACTGCTCCACGATAAAAAATCGTCGGTATCTACACCGAAAGTGTTCATAAAACCATGATTAAGTGTGTTAGTATCGTCGGCTGTCACCAGACACCGACCACTCGGAATATTTAAATTTCTATTGTGTTAAGTTTAGTTTTGAAGTAATGTATGCACTTGATAAGAAGAAAACTGACCCGGAATGTCAGAAGGTTAAAGGTTCAATCCTGCTCGTGGAATATTTTTCAACATTTTCTAATTTGCAGTTAATGTTAATCTCGATCTATAGAGCCATATCTCTAATAGAGCTAATATGGATTCATATTGCGTGGATATTAAGTGAAAGAAATACAAAAACCAATGCCATTTAGTTCACCCAATATGAATCCAAATTTGCGCTGGTATCGTAACTTATAAATACGAAAATTCACAATACCAATTCGATCCAATAGCGATCGGTTTCAAGAGTAAGGGGGCTGATCTAAGTACGTTCACCGAGGTCTTCTCATTCCATTCACTCTGAAAATGAAATGAAGGAAAATGATGTTGTCGGTTGTTAGTAAAATTATGAACGGTTTATCAGAAGGTTTCGGCTTCAAAACTCACAAATGAATTTTTGTAACACCTTTTCTTCAGAAAAGGTGTTACAAAAATTCATTTGTGAACAAATGATAATTCATTATCATTTGTTCGCAATGAGCGTAATACGTTGATCAGATACAAATTGTTCAATTTTGTTTCTCACAAATGGCGGTGTTTTTCCAACGTAAAAATTTGAACGCAGAAATAATGATAAATATGTGCTCGTATGCAGCGAGTCATGATGGATACACCATAGTATGAGTCCTTGAACAATGTATGCGGCTTGATGAAATACCTAATATTGCTATAAATATCCTTTGGGAACGCGGTATTCTTGTGTCCCTGAAAGATAAATAAGTTTACACAAAGCACGTTATGTATGAACTCTTCTGGATTTAATTACGGATAATTTATGAATATCGAAGTAGATGGGTTGAAGGGAAAGTGCCGCAGCATAGATATAAGCATTTTTAGTAATTTTATAATGAGCTCTAATGCTACCTCCGGAGTAGGGGTATATACGATGAATCCTACTAATATTATAAACGCGAAAGTTTGTAAGTATGGATGGATGTTTGTTACTCTTTCACGTAAAAACTACGGAATGGATTTGGATGAAATTCGGCATACAGATAGTTTATAACCTGGATTAACACATAGGATACTTTTTATCGCAATATTTCTATGGGAACGGGAACCACGCGGGTGAAACCGCGAGCGGCCGCTAGTATAAAATAAAGCTTGTGCCCGCGGCTTCACTTGCGTTAAATTTTCGCGGTATAGAACTATCCCATAACCACTATCCCATAACCGTCTTTAGAGCCCCATTGATAAATAGAGCCAAATTCATACATTACTGTTAAACGGTTTAAGTGTAAAAGTAATTTTACCTTCGTATTTATAATATCAACCGTGTCGCGTAGCGGTGAAAGAATATTACCACCCCCTCTCTTCCCCTGGGTTTCGTAAAAGGCGACTAAGCTGCACTAAAGACTGCACATACTTCCAGCAGCATAGAGCGGCGATGGGCTCACCACCTGTCACGCTAACCACATGTGTCATTGCTATTTGGTGAAAAGTGGACTATGGCAGAGGACTGCTTTTGCGATCCTCATTGCTTAGTCTCTGACTAACCCTTCGGGGATAATAGTCGTGATTATATGTATGTACAAGCGGCCGCTCGCGGTTTCACCCGCGTGGTTCCCGTTCCCGAGGGAATATCGAGATAAAAAGTATTCTATGTGTTAAACCAGGTTATAAACTATCTGTATGCCAAATTTCATCCAAATTCATTCATTTCAAAGAAATCTTTTGCACCCAGTAGGCATTTAAAAAAGTGTATAAACTAAAAAACACAATGGAAAACAACAAGATGCTAAACAATTTAAAAAATTGGCATAGTAGTAACAAATCTTTGACATAGGAATCTAGTAATTATCAAGTTATCATAACTAACATTCAGGAAAAATTCTATAGTTAAATAAATAAATAAATAAATAAACATAGTTACTTAGGTGAATATGTAAACCAAATGAATAATGTTCTACATCCCCATTAAAAATCGCTTATTTTTTTTTAACAAAATGTATGAATCTCTCTAACAAACTACATAAATATCTTGATAAGGTATATTTGTTTTTATCAGATATAAAATTATTTTCTATTTATGTACTTAAATCAATGCTAAAAGTGTAACTAATCACAGATTCAGTAATCAATATAATACTTTGACTATGTCTTAGGTATTCAACTACGATACTAGTATTAATACTAGTATTATTTAACTTAAATATGTCGATCGGTTTTATTAAATTTAATCAGTATACCTACGTCTCACTTATTACAAAAAAAAATATTCATCACTTAAGTCGTCATCAATTGTTAGATTTGAAGGGTAAAGATTTGAAAAAGTTGCATTACTTGCATCTATTACACCTGTATCGCACATGTTCTCTAAATCATTATATTTTGCTTTTGTCAACTCAAGTGGTGAAGAATAAGCGCTCTCCAAGACAGGTACTACAGATGAGTTTCTAGTATCGTTGCGTACAACCAAGCATTCGTAAGATTTCTAATTTGCTAGCGGCTTGCCCGCGCCTTCGTCCACGCTAACTTAGAACCTCATAGTTCAGCTATTTTAAAAAAACATATCTTCAAAATTTAAACAAAAACCATCCTCAGTTAACGCTCTATCTTTTAGTGTAAACCGCATAAAAATCCATTGCATAGTGCGATGCCACAGAAAGAGGAAAACGGCGACTTTACTTTGTAATATGTAATGATGATAATGATTTGGCACAGATTTATCAATCAAAACTTCTTTAATTTTAATCCACAATATTTTTTTATTTTCTCAAATTTTTCTTTCTTCTCAAGTTCTTGCTCCAAAATTTGTCATTTACATAGGTCTTAAAGTTAAAGAAGTTTTACTGTTCCATATTTTTAACTAAATACGGTTCTTCTTTCGGTTTTGCCCATCACACAAGCAAACGCCATTCCTCTGGAGTGTAAATGGTTTTGCAGTGAGACGAGCGCATAAGGGCATGCACACTGTCTCCCTAGTTTTGTGTGTGTCCTTTCTCTAGAAAACGATGTGTATTTGAGTAAAAGTCGGTGTATTAGTAGTATTAGCAGATTGAACTGAATCTATCCAAGAACTAGATCGGGACAAAAGTGATCATTACATTTCCTGTGTACATTTAATGGATATGGTGCTGGTGTAGCTAACGTGATATGTGACGTTGAAGAAGTGGCAACAGGGATTATTAAAACTGGAAGTTACTTCTACATTCAATGGAATAAGCACTTTTTTCGGATGCGGATGTTGTAAAAACGGAACAGGTGCTGTATCCACTTGCTGACAGGTAGCATAAGTGGTATTTTCGATAATTTCGTGCTGATCTTCTTATACTACTGTAATCATGTTAGAGGTTGAAACAACTTGCTGACATGTGGTATGAGAATTATTTTCAGTAGCTTCATGTTGATGTTCTGATACTTCTGTATCATTATTGGAGTTACCAAATATACGTCCTGATAAACATCTGCTATTTATATGATAATGTTTTAGGCTTCTGACGGTAACGGAGAACTGGTATTGCTGTCACGTTGATTTGAATATTTTGTTAGAAAAACAAATAAACAAAAAAGTAGCTACTAAATTTTATTGCCTTACTTGAGCACTATAATATCACTTACAAAAATACATAATTTTAATTAAAAAAGCGTTAAATGGTGTGTTTTTGTTTAGAACAAAGTCGCATATAAAAAATCGTACAACGAACAAAATAGCTTTATCACAAACGACTGTATTTTTTTTGGAAAATTTACGTAGAACAATATCCTATCTGCACATGCGGTTGGTAATTTTAAGATAGTTTTAGGTGAACAACAACTTATGCGAAAATAATATTGTAAAAAATAGATACGACGAAATGAAACGTTATTTAGCAGTTTTCTAAATAACTTAATCACATCATCAAAACAATACTAAAACATATTTTTTTGAGTTATCATAGAACAACACACTTTAGTAACATACGACGGTAACGTCAATGATTTCGCTATTTATCTTAAAATATTTACTAAATATTATACAAATCCTTGAGCCAACTATAAAACGCGTAAGACTTGAAATAAAAAACAATTTGTCATCAAGATTAATGTATTCTTTACTCAATACTCAATATTTTATTGCACACCACAATGTTACAAAGTTGTTATAATTTATATTAAAGGTACAGGTTCATTATGGGCCCTGTGGGGCACAGCAATTTGAAGAGGGAAGACCTTTTCCAATTAATTTTGTATTAAATTAGCATACATTCTTATATTTTATTTTTTATATTATAATAGTACTTACTTATTCTTATTTTTATTATTTATATTATTTTATATTTTAAAAAATAAATAAATATTTTTTAAGATGTTTATCTATTATTTGATTGAAATTTGTTAGTTAGTTAGTTTGTTAGATAGTTTTAGATTTTTTATTTTTATAAATGTTTGTCTTCTAAATATTCTGTTATATTATAATAGCACCTTCATATAAGTAATTCCTTTAACTTCTTTGTAAAATTTTCATCATTGCTGATGTTTTTTATTGAATCAGGTAACTTATTAAAAAAATTTATGGACATGACTAGCGGGCTGGAAGAATGGTGTCATTTTAGAAGCTGGTAGCGTTAAGCCTTGCTTTATCCAAATTTCTGCTAGTAGTAGAATAAGTACAATCATTTTTATCCATATGTAGATCCTAATTCAAAATTATTTTCTATATTGATGATGCAGACTTCGTAAAACATATACTGTGATACTGTATTTACACCTTTTACCATTAATTTGATTCAAATATATAAATAGTTTTAACCTCCAAAAACGACCGTCACTGCGGAGTACAAACTCGTATCTGGGCCCCAATTCTCATTTTTCGAGATGTAGTCTCGAATCGAGTTTTGATTTCGATCTCTATCTCGAAAATCGACATTTTGTTCACGAATCTCCTATTCTCAGCGCTAATCGAAATAGACTTCGAGTTTTTTTTTTGATAAATATTGCCATTCTTTTTAATGCAATCAACTTGGGATGCGTTCCGTTTGACACGTTTCATCCGGTTTTAAACCGGTTGCAACTATGTACCTCAAACATTTTTACTGTAAAGGTATTTAAATGTAAATATTGAACTTGCTTTTTAATTAAAAAAGTAAATTTTTATTTTTCATCATTAAATCATTATATTTAATGTGTTGTGATGAAATTTAATTTCCTTAAACAACTTGTATTGTTTAAAACGTGACGTATAGTCGATAAATTTTATGGTTTTTGTTTGTGGTTGAGTGCTTGTTTGGTGACGAAACGATCATTTTTAGTATTCACAAAACACACACAATGTCACAATGTCAACAAAAAATACCCAACGCTACAGAAGAAGCAGCTTCTTCTACAAATGTTGGAAGCCGATATACAGTTAAGGAGTGGAAAGTTTTCTTCCACCTTTTAAAACAAAGAGAGCGAGCTCTCTCAATATTTTAAATCACTTCCACGACAAAATTGGAAATTAACTCCTCCATATCCACCGTAATTTCGCCGCTATTTGACGTTTCATTAGCTTCTCGTAGTCGAAATTACGTCTCGACCACTGCCGACCACTCGAAGCAATTCGAGCGGCTCTCCTTCGAGAAATGTCGAGTTTGAGATGTTCAGAATAACTAAATTGGATTACCACTCGATAAAGTTCGAATTCGAATCAAACTCGAAGTCTATTAGCGCTGAGAATAGGAGATTCGTGAACAAAATGTTAATAACGAGATTTTATGGTCGAGATAAAGATCGAAATCAAAACTCGATTCGAGACTACATCTCGAAAAATGAGAATTGGCCTCCTGGCCGTCTGGCGTTAGTTCGCGGCACGTGTGATGCAGACTGCGGCAAACAAGTTCGTACATGTCGATACGCTTTTGTTTGTTGGAATAGATTTCAGTTAAGGTGATGTTCGTTTGGTTATTTCATAAAATAAAAAAGTTATGTAAAAAAAATTACACTCCCATGTAGCTAGTATGATGCTAAATACAAATCAATAACTAAATATCATCCTATATTTCCATAAGAGTTTGTTCTGCGGGACCGTCGATATAACTATAATAATGAAAGTAATAAGATAATTAATAACGGCAAAAACACACAAACAATATGTATGTCAGACAGACACAATAATGATTCATTCATAACAAAGTGTTTTACATCTTGCTTGCACCAACACTAAATTGTTATTAATGATGTTCCATTAGCTCTCTCTGACTCTCATTCTCATATTAGCCGACCAAGAAAATATCTCAATGGGAATCCTCAAAGCCATAGTTTTTACTATCCAGTTTGCTGGTTCAGTTCTGAAAAAATCTATGAAAATTAAATAAAACTCGCTAGTTTACGCAGAATCAAATAAAATGTAACATATTACTTAGGAATACTACAAGCTATTTGTAGGTACTACTTATTAAAAGTTATTACTCATTAAAAAAAATGCCTGAAAATTCCGTGTGCATTCATTGTCCGGTTTGAACATTGACATTATTTTACGGACAAATCCGTATATATGGCAACACTGTGTACAGCAGACTACAGTAACGTCAGTCAGTGAGTGACACAGCACCGCAGATTAGTAAAATTCTCCTCATTGGAATGTAAATTGGCTAACGTTTTCAGTTTGGAATAAAAAGCGATGTATCGTATTCTAATGATGCTTGGAGTATTTGGCATTATGTATATCGAGTCAGCCATGCATGCATAATATTATTAGGATTGTTTGTACATATAGTAAATATTTTGGTCACAAACCTTTAATTCACTGGCTGAATGCACTGAACTCTCAATACCCAACTCATAATAAAAAAATGATACTCAATAATTAATGTCCAAAAAGTTTTTTTTTATTATTGGTTACATAACTAAAAGTGTCCGCCAAAATCTAAATACTGTTATCTGTCGTTTTTGTTGGTTCTTAGGCTAACTTCAACAATGTTCTTTCCATAGTAATAGTTTAGTCATCACATTTTTTGTCGAGTTTTGGGAATATTGTGTAATCGTAGTGGCAGAGGGTCCACCACAACCAGCAAAATTTTGAAAGTGGTCTATGGGAATAAAAAGGGGTGCCCTTCGGTTCGCCTAAAATTGTTTGTCCTAATATGGTTTGGCCAAACCGTTTTGGCCTAAACTTAAAACGTACAATTATTGTTTCGCCTAAAAATTGTTTTGCCACCATTATAGTTTGGCCTAAGAATTGAAAGGCCTAATTTTAGAATGTCTAATGTAAAATAGCCTAAACTATATTGGCATAACTTTATATTGGCATAACTTTATTTTGGCATAACGATTATTTCGCAAAATTTATAAAAGCTCTAATTTTAGCATATCTAAAATTAAATGTGCCAATAATGTATTGGAATAAAAGCATAGAATTTTATTGAGAAAATAAATTGACAGAAGCGAATCGCTGCAAACCCGACTCCACGTAGTCTTGTCTGCCCTACCCTAGAGTGCAATATAAGCCCGCGTAGGCGCGGAAGGGCGAGGCGGCTCGCGAGCTAAGGAGCAGGCGATCTGCGACCATCTGCGACGAAAAGCTCGCGTGGGACCGCGGGAGCCCCGCAGCGCCGAAGCCGTGACGGAAACTATGCATGCTGCATGCCTACATGCATGTTGCATGCCTGCATGCATGCTGCATGCCTGCTTGCATGCTGCATGTCTGCTTCCATGCTGCATGCCTGCTTGCACGCTTACATGCTGCATGCCTGCACGCATGCTGCATGCGTGCTTGCATGCTTACATGCTGCATGCCTGCACGCATGCTGCATATCTGCATGCATGCTGCACGCATGCTGTGTTTCTGCTTGCATGCTGCATGTCTGCATGCATGCTGCATGTTATGCTGCATGTCTGCATGTTTTGTTAGATACCTACATACAATGGGATTAAATCAAGCTGCAACAAAATAATGCAATTCTTTTGCCAAGTTATTTTGCCTTATAAAAATGAGTAGGCGTTTTGTACTTTATGATTTTTAATTTTGTGCGAATTAATATTTAGGAATTGTAAACTTTAGGGATTACGAATTGTTCTGCCAAATGACGCATTTGGTAAATGACAATGTGGCGATAAAAAGTTAGGCGAAGTGAAATTAGGGCAAACACGATTCTGAAGAGTGAAAATAGGCGAAAAAATTTTAGGCTTTTCGTTTGGGTGCCATTGCAAATTAGGCGTACAAAAAATTAGGCGATCCGATAGAGACCCAATAAAAAGTCTTGGAACCTCTGATCTAGATATACTATCTATCTACTACTACTTAAATAGTTTATTAGTTATAATAGTTAGTAATTTTTTGCACAGTTTTGGCAAAGCATCATGCTTATTTATTTTTTATCAATTAGAACACACCTCTGTCAGTTCTAAACTATCATCGTAATAAATCACACTGTTACATAAACATTTATCTTCGCCACAACAAATCGTTACATACTTACTGCTTTTTAAAATTTATAATATCATTGCATCAGTCACATTATCCAATCTATCTGACACTCATTCCGATTTTCCAACTAGTTGGTTACTTAGATTATCATATTTATCAATCATCCAACGAATATTATTAACGTGTTAACACGTTATCATTTTATTCAAATAAAACTAGAACCAAGAAACGTAATAATGTCCAAACAAAAATAATTCCATAACTTTCATTCGGAAGCATTCACCAAAAACAATGGCCGCCGAACAAGGTTACATCTATTTCCGCCAACGGTTGAGCACGTGACCAAAATTTTGGCGCGTAAAAAAAACATCACATCACAGTCCGCTGTCAAAACAACCCCATAAATATTACCCGGTCGTTGTTTGCACTAGTTACGACTGTTTTACAGTTCCACGTTCGATCTTGATGGAATCGAATCGTGTTTTGTTCGCGCCCCCTCTCATATTCTTTCGTAATTTTTGTCTGCGTTGTTTTTGTAGGAACTTACCGGAGACACATCACTAGTCCCACGGAGGGGGTAAGAGTATTATTTGAGCTCTGCGAATATGTTTCACTGTGAAATGAATAGCGTTATTGACAGGCACAGACCACATGTTCGGCCATATTAAACAAAACAATAACAAATAAAAAAATAAAAGTATACAGTAAAAGCGTCATGGTTAGCAGACTGCCCATAGTAACTGCTATTTAACAAAATTAAATAAACATTGCATTGCATCAAGCATCTAAAAAAAATATGTTAGTAGCTAATACCGACGCACGGCGCGGCGGGTCCGTTGGCCGTTGTCCACGCTGACTTAGCCATTTTGTACACAATATCTTACAAATTAGTATTATTAAAAAACCAAAGTCCAGATCTTTCTATTAGCCCCTTGAGCACCGTAAAACCAGACACAATTGAAAATCAATTGTTTCGCGACCGCCGGCGGTCTTATGATCCTTGACCTATTAGTGAAAACCGCGTAAAAATCCATTTAGAAGGAGAAAGCGGAGCCTCATTCACAAGAAACTTTAGATCCAAAATACTTGACTGGTTCACCTCATTTTTTTACGGTCATATTATTTTATCTAAGCTTATTGAACCAAATTCTGAAAGTCAATAAAGGTGATAATGATGTGAAATGATGATATTATCAAACGCAACATAAAGCTGAAAACTCCAAGTAGGTCCTAAAGGTCCTTTTACCTTCTTCCAGACTATTCTGGATATTATTGGAACAGCGATGGCGCAGATAGGATAAACAACCACCAGTCTGATTGGAAAAACTTTTCGAATTGAACTTCCGCCGCATCAGGGTCTCAGTCCGGCTAATTGGCCGCCTTCCGTTTACCAACTTCAAATGCTACCGCCGATGTGTGTGTCGTTAACGTGTATGTGATGGTTACTTTGAATTTAATTAAAGGTTCATTTGAAAAGTTGAAGTTACAAGCCCAACATCGTAGATGTTATTTATGGTTCCATTCCCAAATTAGGCGAGTGTGTGTCCAGATTTTTTGATGTGATTGTAATTTTAATGATTATTTAGACTATTAATTGAAAATTCAAAAATTCAGTTTCCCCTATAAATGTTCGAAACTAAAACATTACAGTATGATGTACTTATCATGTACTTATATACAAAAAAAAAGTTGTCTAAGGCCATTTAGATTTTGCAAGCAACAACTTTGCTGTTATTTGTTGTTTTATCACTTTCGGAAAATACATGTGTCAGACTAGACTGTGACATATTTTTATCAATGAAATAGAAAACATTTGTTTTTCGATTTTCCTTTGTTCATCAAAGGGTTTTCAAAATTTAAACATAAAATAATTATAATCCTAACTAATATTATAAATGTGAAAGTAAGTTTGTTTGTCATAGATTTACGACTTTACGCTTTCACGCTTAAAACTCTAAACCGATTTTAATAAATTTTGGAATAGTGATAGCTGGGGCCCTTAAGACGGTAGGCTACTTTTTTCGGTGAAAAATTAACGCGAACGAAACTGCGGGCAAAAGCTTGTACTTAATATTTTTAGATCCATTCGAATAAATCCGTCTGCTCTCCGTTTGATTTTTTCTTTTGTAGTATCTGTACAAAGAGGAGGATTCTACAAAAATGTTCTGTCAAAGATCTATCTCTACAATAGCCTGGGGGCTTATTGTATAACTTTAAAATCTATCGCAATACCTTTGTAGTGTAGTATATTGCTTTACTAGTTTGATTATTTTAAAATAAGTTTTAAAGAAGCAAACTAGTAAAACAATGTCTACTTCTACTTTGAAGTCAGACAAATAAGCCTCCAGTACATTGTACAGACCTGAAGCCATGTGGTTGTGGGCTCACTAAAAGAATAAACCACCAACCCCTATCTTCCCTTGGCTGTCGTAAAAGGCGACTAACGGACTAAAGACTGCACTTACATTCATAACGCAACACGGCTTTTCTTTTATGAACCGTAAAATTAATGTAATAAAAACAGAGTTTTAGCAGGCACTATCAGTTTTTAGTCACACCGTACCCAAAACTATGGTTTTTCCTTATAATTTCGATGTGGGCTGAGTAAGGAATACTTGTGAGATGAGTAAGTAATTAAAAATTAAAATATTACTGTGGGCTGAGTAAGGAATAGAAATGGGATGAACTAAGGAAAAATTTATTAGTGGGATGAATTCATGTGGGATGAATACGGAGCAACCCTGTACCCCGTGTCCATTTTCCACAACAATTATAGGATTACCGTAATAGGTGCAGCCGTTCTAAAGTGATACGCCTACGTAGTCACGAGAACCAATATGTATACACTTTGACTCTTATTCCATTGTATTAAGAGCTACAATTGTTTACATATTTTTGCTCTTGACTGTACATTCGTGACAATTTATTTTTATTTTTAAAGAGATTTTGTTTACAGTTTAAGAAGGTAGGTAAGTTAAGTGTTTTTTGTTCCTTTTAATATCATATAATTCAAACAGTTTCCAGATGTCACCACGTAGAAAAAAACATCGGTGCCTAGACCTGCAGAAATGTATGTGTAAAAACAGAGATTTGGTCAATTCCCTAAGTGATTTGATCAAATCACGGAGGATGTTAAAATAACACAACACGATTTTAACATTTCCCTAAACAAATCTAGGGATTACCCTACTCCTGTAGGTCATGTGATAGATTAGAAATATAAGACAATCGCGAAACGCAGAGTAGCGATTGTCTTGAATTTCGAGGGTATTTTTTTATTAGACAACAGAAATACTAGCTGCCCTACTCGTAGGTCATATGTTTTTTTTGTCATTTCACGGAACCAGTTCTGGTATTTGTTCAAATCCCTAGGTTTGTTTAGGGAAATGATAAAATCGTGTTGTTATTTTAACATCCTCCGTGATTTGATCGAATCACTTAGAGAATTGACCAAATTCCTGTTTTTATCATATCCCTGCGACATAATATGCACTAACATAGACTACTCACTGTCCTTAGTTTCTCACTGATGGATCGCCCCGTATATTTCCTGCATGATATATGAAAAAGGTTTGGTAATAGGTAGGTACCTATAATATCCCGCAACTGAAGAAACTAGTATCTATTTGTAACGGAGCAACTAGGTACTAAACGTATGGAACAGCTGTTATTTTCTATCGCAATATCAGAGTTTCTGTCATATGAATAGTTGTTCTTGTTATACAGTGTCGACCGTCAATTGATGGCAGTATGTCGAATCGGTCACAAAACATGTGAAAATTCTACCACTATCAAAGAAAAAAATAAGCAATATCGGACCCATACAAAAACTGTAACGCCGCGCGCAGGCGGCAGCCCTATCGGAAGTTCGAACACCTGTTACAAACGATTTGGTCGCAGTCTAACTATTTACAACTATAAAGCCACCACATTATCGTGCCTCGAGGATCAAGTTGTTCGTGAACTACAAACTTAAATCCATTTCTTCACATCGATATTTAGCTCATGGTTCTTGCTGGTAGCGACGTTAAAGCGCCTTGGAACAGTCAAGTAAAAAGTAAGTACCTATAGTAGTAGAATAGATACAAGCAAAAGAGAGAGAATACGGAATGCCTTTAGTAGTATGAATCAAAAAATAGTCCTATTATATAACCCCCCCCCCCTCCCCCTGCGGATGCGTCTGCCGACGTGAAGAGGGGGCATAACGTATCTTCCTTTTTTGCGTATATCTATGAGTAGTAGTATGTATGTGCAATATAAGTAGAAAATGGTTCTTTTCAAATCAAGTGAAACTGATGACAGCTCTTTTAACTGTCTATTTTGATTTTATCCGAGGCTAACCCTAAATAAACTCGCGGAAAGAATTAGTCCAAGACAGGTATCTTTTCATAGTTTTATTATCAAGAGGCATAAGTCAGTGATCTAATGTAAAAAAAAATACTTTACATTTCTCACATTTTATGATTTCTTTGTTTACAGATACCTAATAGTGGACGTGTTTGCTATGCTTGTTGGGTGGCTGCTCAGCGAAATATACGCAGACAAGCTGCAAACAATGCTGTGAGGCAAATAGAGAACGTAATTGTTGATAGGAGCGAGGATCAAGCAATCACGTATGACAGAAATGTTTTTGAGTGGTGCAGATCCTCAGCTTCCAGCGGATGCATTAATATGTATAGGATGCTGGAGAATGGTCCAGGAGTTACGAGAGTACCCCAATATTAACGCAGTACCATAAAAAGTTTGCAAATAAAATAAACATTAATTATACTTCATAAATTATAAAAATGTTTTATTTCATTACTACCAGTTACCTATATACTCTACATAAGTGTGTTACTTTAACTATATATTATTCACTGCATGTTAGTACACTAGGACTAGTACCATGTTCTCATTATATGGTTGTGTGTTCTTATTTAATGTATGTTAGATTTGATTTGATGTAAGTAAGGGTCGAGGTAAGCTGCTCTTCTGTTATGTGTAGGTGCAGCAGTAGGTAATAAAAAGCTGAAATCTAGCAGTCAATTACAATTAACAGCTTAAGTATAACTCTACCTACATGTTATGAAACTAATAAAATATATAGTTGTTGTTATTATTATTACCCGCAATTGTCCCACTGCAAAGGCAATGCCTCCCTTCCCTTCTTCAATTCCTCCCTACTAGCAGCGATCTGAGACCAATCCTTTAGGAAAAAGGATAATTATGTTAACTATAAAAACAGGCTCATCTGGGTAATCTCCTAGTGCCTAGTTAAGTCATCTGCAGCCAAATAAAGATAAACAATGTTCCTCATAATGTTTGTTGTACTCGTTTCTTACCCTAGGTACTACCAGTCTGTAGTATCATATGCCTACTCCAATAGCAAAAAAATAGGTCTACAGATGGAATGGATGCTTCACAGAAAACTGCATTGTTGTGCAGCCGTGCGATTCTCTAAGCTAAAGCCTTGATAGCTGCGGCTGCCGCAGCGCTGAGAAATGACTCTGTTTCTTAAATATTCATATATTTGGAAAGAGACAGCAGATCACAGCCATACACGCAGCGTCTATGTGTCGCTTAGAGAATCGCATAGCAGAGCAGCAGGCAGATGTATGATTGTCTATCTTAGTTGTTGTCTATTCATCTTTTATACTTACACCAATAGAAATACATGCTTTGCAAGTAAAAATACCTCGATTTGACCAGGCCAAGAGTAAGTTAATTTATAAGTAACATTATCAATGTCAGGATTGGAAATATTGGATTAGAGTTGAATAAGACCAAAATGCTGCACCTACGCTACGAAAAAGTACTTTTGTTTTGACAGCTACTTGACATGTCACATGACGTTGACAGATTACCACCTGCGATCACGAAAGTTGCTATAATTTGTTATTTAAAATACTGTCTACATAAAAACTATTCATTTATTTGAAGAAAATCATTTCGATTAAGCTTATTCCCTTAGATTAATGATTGGTCTCGCTGCGCTCGACTAGATGCCTCCGTCGTACTTGTCAAATGCGGCAACAAATAGTACGCCGAAATCGGCGTACCCGAGCCAGTCATACTGACAGCTGTGGGTGAAGTGTACGTACCGAATGTTTTATGCAATTTTGGGCTTAATTCAAACTAAAATGCCAGTTTGCGTAGTAAAACTGTGTAAAAATAATACTTCTAAAAATAAGAAGGACACAGGGATCACATACCATCAGTAAGTATCGTATAATTTCGAAATTTCATCATAAAATAATATGAACAATAAACGCCATTCAGTGTTACCGCTTATACAAGAATAAAGTCCCCGTGGTTGAGATTTTTATTATGTGAATTTATTGTATTTTATTATATAGGTAGGACCTATTTCATTTGTCTTACAAAGTTACTATATACTTAACCTAGTTCTATGTTATTTCATGTTTACTTATATTTGTGATCTATAATAAGGTGTAAAAATGTTAGCTGACACTATATCAAGGGGATTCTACCGATGAAACTGAACAACTTTCCTTTAGGAACATGGGTTGAAATTTTTTTTTCCCTATACAAAATGCGCAATCAGCTGATTGACTCAAGTATGGAAAGCAATTTTTATTCATTTTGACCTATGTTCCTGAAATGTAAACTTTTCGTGTCTGTACTTACATTGAAAATATTTGCGAAAAACATAATCTAGGGGATGAAGGATACGTAAACATTAGAATCATTTTTGGAAT
Organism: Scoparia ambigualis; assembly: GCA_963921215.1. Classification (NCBI taxonomy): domain Eukaryota; kingdom Metazoa; phylum Arthropoda; class Insecta; order Lepidoptera; family Crambidae; genus Scoparia; species Scoparia ambigualis. The sequence continues at coordinate 29,179,674 of OY992503.1, forward strand.
TTTTGTCTGTCTGTTTGTTTGACGCGCATCACACAAAAACCGCTGGACAGATTTTAATGAAACTGAGAACAGGTGTATAGCTTATGATTCGGGTAATATTATAGGTTAAAGGTTGCTTCACACATATCAGTGAAGCCACAGTTCCGACACAGTATCGGCACAGTGTTTTTCATACATTCTCTATGAACGCATCCCCACTTGTCAGTGATAATGCTCTCAGTGTCAGTGCCGCCACCGGCAAATCACGGACGTATTCGTTTTGAAAAAATTCATGTGTTTGAAATAACATTTTTACTCCTCTTGCTCAAAAAGACTGTCATTGTAGCGTTGTAAAGCTAAAATAGCTTTTCTTGCCCTATGTGAAAAAGTAATTCTTTTTTAAATTTTTGTCTGTCACATGACAATGAGCCTACAAAAACGAAAAAGTATTTAGTCATAGTAGAATAATCATGAATAAACACTCGACTTATTACTGTTTACTTAGATCAGGGATGCACAGACTACGGCCCGCGGGCCGCATGCGGCCCGCCGGTCGAATACTGGTGGCCCGCCGACAGCAAAAATAATACTCTCGTACATTCGAAAATATTGAGTTCTATTCCAGAATAAAACCAATAACAAATGTTCGAAAAGTAATTTGAATCTCGCGCGCGCGCTCTATCAATCTTATCGGTGCGCCGTGCATGCGTCGGTAACAGCGGTCGGTAATGTTCGTGCTGATCTCGGTTAAATTCGTTTTCTTGAGGAAGCGCGCCGCGTTATACTGTTCGAGCGAGCGAGATAGCAATAGTCCCAAATTCCCGATAGCTCGCGTAGGTAGATACACGAAGCTTCCAGAGTCGGTTTCGAGATTTCTCCAGACAGTTTTCGACTCTATGCGCGTGGTATAAAAGCCACGCTAACCGCAGCGACCGACAGTTCGGTTTTAATTTGAGTAAAGTGTCGTTAGTTCTAGTGTAGATTTTAACTCGACTAGCCGGTGTCATAATTATAATATATTTTGATCCACATTCAACGTAGATTTCCCGTCAAGTGCCGTGTATAATTGTGTTGTGAAATCGTAAGTAAAACTGTTATTAATTTTATCTACATATTTTATCAATTATTTTTGGTAATTAATTAGGAACTGTAATTGGTAGACATGGGCGTTTTCGTTATATCACCAAAACCGTTATGTAACCGATATGAAGTTTTCATATCGATATGGATAACCGTTTTTAGATATCGATATCAGTAGGTACAGTTTACTAACGTTGCGTGCGTTAATGCGTTGTGTCTTGTTATTAGTTACGGCAAACCAACAACAAACGATAACGCGCATATTTGTCGAGTTATTTAAATAGATATGTAACACAGATCGCGCTCGCTCAGTTAGTTTATGGCGATTTCCCTTCATGCTTTACTAGGTTTAGGACTAACAGAAAAGCTTTGTAAGTTTGTATTTTTAAAAGTGCAATACTTGAGTAAAGTTAAGTAGAAAGATAAAAGGAAACTTATTATTAACAAATGTTACTTTTCTGGCGCATTTAAAAATCGTCATATTTACAATGATTTTTCATGTACAATATTTACATTTTTTTTAATATACAATATTAACAGTTTTTTAGTATACAATATTTAAAGACTTTTTATTTTAAATCTGTCTTCTTGGATAAGGACAGATTAGCATTTAAAAATGCAAGCTGTTGTACTTTTTTTGATTTCAAGCGACATCTCTTTTCATTGATTATTAGCCCTGTCTTAGAAAAGAGTCGCTCACAGGGAACTGAAGTTGCGACTATGTTGCACTTAGTTCGGTACAGGTCCGATAAGTGTGGGTAAATAATTTTATGGTCTCTCCACCACTGCGAGGTCAAGAGCGCATCAAAACTATTACCAAAAAACTCTTTCAAACAAATCACAACTTTAGCTCTGCTCTAGGTACTAAAACTAATTTCTCAAGCATTGAACCAAATAAACACAAATTCGCTTCATCTCTTTTACACCGCTATAAGAAGACAGAGACCAAGCAAATGACCTCATATTCGCTTCATCCATCTCTTTTACACCGCTCTTTAGTAAGAAAGAGAAGAAACGAATATCAATCCATTCAGTTGTGTGCACGGTTTTGCGTTTTGGTTATATCGTTTGCAGTTTTCATAACGTAGGTATTCTCGCGCGTGTTTTGATATCGTCTCGATAATATAGATATCATAGTTTTTGTAATATCGGTTATGTGCAACCGTCATATCGATATGATACGATATGAAACTCATATCGGTTATTAGTTACGTTTTGATATATCGAACTCATGCCTAGTAATTGGTTTTAGGTGCTGTGGTAAATTGTGGTTGTCCTTCCATGGACCTGGTATGGGACCCAGGTGAAAGCCATGATGAGCAACGGGGTGCCATTCCGAGGGTGTCCCCTTGCTCGGAGCGGAAGCGGGAGGGTTTCATACCAGTAAATGTGCGGGTCTTTGTGGATGTCGTTGGGGGGCTGGCACGGAGGCTTTATGCAGAAGCCATGATGAGCAACATCGCGCCTCCCCCAAAGGGGGGCGGGTTGCTCGGAGCGGATGCGGGGAGCCCCGCGCCAGCAAACTGGGGTGGGTCGTGTCTCTGTCGTGTCGTGTTGTGATCTGTGGTTGTTCATACTTGTTATGTTTGTGTAGGACCAGTTCGTTGACTCCCCGGGAAGCAATGATGAGCGGCAGGACGGCTAGACGACCAATTGGTCGAGGTTGTCGTGCTGTCCGGCTGTCTCTGAGCGACCCTCAAATGGAGTCTCGAACTGGAAATGGGTGTGGTTGTCTGTGCGCATGCCTGCGAAGACGTGGGCATGTTCTCGTCCTGTGTGTGTCGTGTTGTGTCCAGCGTGAATGGGTCGTGTTGTGTCCGCATGCCCGGGTAAGCCGGGCATGTCTGTCTATGTCGTTTGTGTCTGCCCCCTAATTGGGCTGGTTTTGCAGTGCCGGTGCGCGTAAGTCGCCGTGTGTTGGCGCGTAACGGCTGCCTTGCAGTGGTTATAGGCCAACACACGGCGACGGGGTGGCTCTCGCGTGGTCAATTCCCCCGTGGATCAGGTCCCGTGACCGCCACCTCAAGCCTTATGCTTTCGGAGTTTGGTCCCCCGGTGATTAGTGGGTAGGCCCCTCCCTCTCGCCCGACGATTATACGTCGTGGAAAGAGGGACGGGAGAGTCCCACATATCCAGTCTCCCTTCTGGAGGCTGGAATCCATAACCAGGGATTACACCGGGTAAAAAAAAAAAAAAAAAAGGTGCTGTGGTAATCCTAGTCAGGATTAAAACGCAACATGGACATGCCAGGAACTAGTAAAAAACGTAAGGTTAAAGATGAAAATCGGCAGTTTCAAGAAATTTGGACTGAGAAATACTTTTTTGTATGGTCGCATAACAAAGTCGTTTGTTTAATTTGCAAGAATTCTGTTGCGATTGCAAAGGAATATAATGTAAAAAGGCACTATGAAACGCAGCATCCTACTTTTACGAAGTTTACAGGCGAATTAAGAAAGCAAAAAGTTTTGTCTTTAAAACGGGAGCTTATTGGTCAACAAGCTATGTTTACAAAACCCATTCAAGATACAGAAACAGCTACAGAAGTTAGTTATGAAATTTCTCGAATGATAGCAAAGCGGAGTCGCCCCTTCAATGATGGGGATTTTGTAAAAGAATGCATAGAAATTGCCGCTAAGAAAATGTGTCCAGAAGCAGCAAAAAAGTTTGAGAAAATCCAACTGAATCGTATGACCATCCAAAGACGAATTATGTCTTTGTCAGATAATATTGCGGAACAATTAAATGAAAAAACTAAGATAATTGATTTTTTTTCATTAGCACTCGACGAATCCACTGATATTAGTTCCACAGCTCAACTTCTTATATTCATACGAGGTGTTACTCAAGATTTTGAAGTCTTCGAAGAGTTATTAGGAATGTGTTCATTGAAAGGTCAAACCAGAGGAGTTGATATACTCAATGTACTTTTGGACGAGTGTTCAAAAACTGATTTGGACTTATCGAAATTATCGGGAGTTTCGACTGACGGTGCTCCTTCGATGATTGGTGTCAATTCTGGGCTAGTTACTTTGTTGAAAAAGCATTTGCAAGAAAAAAACTTAAACGCTGAAGATCTCATGCAGTTTCACTGCATTATACACCAAGAAGCCCTCTGTTCTAAAAAAATTGAATTTGAAAATGTCATGAAAGTGGTAGTTTCGACTGTGAATTTCATAAAATCACGAGGACTCAATCACAGGCAATTCAAACAATTTCTTGATGACATTGAATGCGAACATGGAGATTTACTGTATCATACAGAAGTAAGGTGGCTAAGTCGTGGATTGACACTGGAACGATTTTTAAATTTAATAGAAGAAATTGATATTTTTCTGGCGGAAAAGCAAAGGGACGTCCCGGAACTTAAAAGTCCTGATTGGTTGTGTGATTTGGCTTTTTTAGTTGACATTACAAATCATTTGAATGTCTTGAACACACGGCTTCAAGGCAAAAATCAACTGATATCCCAGCTCTACGCACATGTATCATCCTTTCAATGCAAGCTGACACTTTTCAGATCGCAATTGAATTCTGGAAATTACAATCATTTTCCGAATTATAAGAAAATGGCTGAAAAATTCAAAAAAACTGCTATTAATTTCAGTTATGTAAAAAAGCTAGATATTTTGATTCAATCTTTTCAAGACAGATTTTCGGAGTTTAAAACAGTGAAACCTCTGTTGGACATATTTAGCAATCCTTTCACGATTTCAGTTGAAAATGCGCCAGAGTTAATGCAGTTAGAAATTATCGACATTCAGAACGACCAAGATTTACGCAACAAATTCAACGAAGGAGACTTGCTGAACTTTTACCGCTGCATTGATAAAAATACGTACAAAGAGTTGCGCATAAACGCTCTGAAATGTGCAAGCTTATTTGGTTCTACCTATATATGTGAACAAACCTTTTCAATCCTAAATAATAATAAAACAAAAAATCGAAACCGCCTTGCAAATGAAAGTTTGGAAGCAGTTTTACGTGTTGCTACAAGTAAATTTGAGCCAAATATAAAAAAGATTGTAAGCACTATGCAGTGCCACGCTTCAAATTAATAAATTCTTTTTCAATTTGAATACATTATTATCAATTTTTCATTGTCTTTAATTACCTATACTTCTGGTGGCCCACCATCAGTTCATAATTTGCCCGAGTGGCCCCTAGTCTTAATAAGTCTGTGCATCCATGACTTAGATCATCATCTTTTTTGAGATAGTTATTTTATTATTAAAGTTTATGGTAAAATTAGTAATCATTTGAATCTACACTCAACACAGACCACGCCTACACAGTCCACGCTTCAGCAAGAAACAACTGCACAGTCTGCACATGTGCTTAGGTGGTGAGCCTTTAGCCCGTTAGTCGCTTTTACGACACCAAAGGGAAGAGAGGGGTTGGTAGTATTATTTAGATGAGCCCATCGCCGCTCTATGCTGTTGTATGTATGTGCAGTCTTTAGTCCATTAGTCGCCTTTTATGACACCGAAGAGAAGAGAGAGGTTGGTAGTATTATTTTAATGAGCCCATCGTCGCTCTTTACTGTTGGATGTATGTGCAGTCTTTAGTCCGTTAGTCCCCTTTTACGACATCGAAGAAAAGTGACGGGTTGGTACTATTATTATGATGAGCCCATCGCCGCTCTATGCTGTTGGATGTATGTGCAGTATTTAGTCCGTGAGTCGCCTTTTACGATACTCAAGGGAGAAAGGGGTTGGTAATAATAAAAAAAAACTACTAAAAAAATGAGGTCTCATTTTTTTATAAATATAAGGTATCATTGCTATACATACCTACCATTTTTCTACAGAAGAAACCTACGTCTAACCTACATCATATTATATACAATTATATTGATACATACTCGCTTTTAATTGTTAATTTTTAAATATTTTCTGAGCTACATTTATAACCAGCAACTTAACTAATACATCACAGCAAAAATATATTTCTCGGGTAACAGTTGAGCAGCTGGCAACAAATTTTTCACGCACACTAGCATCCTTACTTATTGTCATAAACACACTACAATAATGTGTTGCCGCATTTACGGAGCTGTGGTTTATAGGTAGCGCGGTATCTAGACGAGCGCAGCGAGGCCAATCATTCATCTATGCTTATTCCATTAATTAGCTACATTTTGATAGTGTGTACATGGTGTTGGCATTTTCTCCATACAAAATTAAACATCTCCTTTAACGTAAAGGTGACTTTTATCATCGTTACTTCATTTAGCAAACTTTTTATTGGTTTTTTAAACTTCGTAAAGCTTATTTATAAAACAACGTACCTTATTTATTTATTCTATAAATAATTATTAATTTGTGGTAGCCACCCACCGAATAGAGCGATCATTCGCCAATTAGTATGTAATGTAAACTTGTAGTACTATTGACAACGCTAATAGAATCGTCATGGAGCAATATCTACTTTTCTAGGGGGGTCAGGGGGTTTATTGTATAACTTCAGCATGTATCGCAATACCTTTCAAGTAGAAGTACATTGCTACGCTAGTTTGGTTATTGATTAGTTTTAAATAAGCAACCTAACAAAGCAATGTAGGTTAGTACCTACATTACTAGTGTACTTGAAAGGTATTACGATAGGTGTTGAAATTAAACAATTAGCACCCAGGATCGATCGTGCTGATTTAATTAGTGGCCGCTGTAGTGGCGGTAGTGCTCGGGGGGAGGGTTCCGATCTCGGGGAACCTTATGGTGTCGTCGTAGCAGCGTACCAGCCCCCTTACTCTTGAAACCGATCGCTATTGGATCGGATTGGTATTGTGAATTTTCGTACTCCTAAGTTACGACACCAGAGCTAATATGGATTCATATTGCGTGGATATTGAGTGAAAAAAATACAAAACTCAATGCAATTTAGTTCACCTAATATGAATCCAAATTAGCGCTCGTCTGACCGGGCGACCGGTGCGCGGCGGCCGCGACTGCGCCCGCGCATAATCACATCTCTCTAACACACACAACCGAGGTAGTGCTATATTTTTTGACGCAACTTAAAAATACGAAAATTCACAATATCAATCCGATCCAATAGCGATCGGTTTAAGAGTAAGGGGGCAGGTCGCGGTGGTAGCAATATGCTGCAGATGTACAGCATCTTGCTGTTGCACTTCCCTCGCGGTATGTATTCCCCATTTTGTTCATGAGACAATGTAAATGTAAAAGATTGATTTAAGGCAACGTTACGTAACATAGCAAACATTAAATTGGTAATTTTACAAGTTTAAAAAAGGTGCTAATTTATAAACATCATCCTTTATTGGTTTATTATTTATTTAATTATTATTCTGTAGTATATATAATCATAATCATAAATTTATTGTTTCTCATGTAGTTTGACAGGGTGTTACAAATATTAAAATAGAGTATCATACATGACCCAATTTGGACATAACAATATTGAATTGAATTTAAAATACAGCACACAATACCAAATAAAATAATTGAAACATTAAAACAACAATAATTATTAACATCAAAAACACACAATTTAAGTAGCTAACATAAACAGCACTTGAGTCAGATTAAAGAAATAACTCCAGTCCATGATTTATAAATACAGTAATTTAGGTTAGATTAGACAGTTCAGCAAGCTTTCTATCTGTGCCATATGACGATGACGCCAAGACGCCAATACAATTTGTGTTGCAAGCAGAAGGAAGTAGAGCGATCATTCGCCAATTTTATGTAATGTAAACTTGTCTACCAATATTATGACATGGAGCAGTAGCCCCTTGTCTATAAGAGGCAGGATTGATCATACTGATTTAAACAGCAGCCGCAGTATTGGCGATGGTGCTCGGAGGGGGGATTCCGATCACGGGGAACCTTATGGTATCGTCGTAGCAGCAGACCAGGTCGCGGTGGTAGCAAATGCTGCTGATGTACAGCATCTTGCTGCCACACTTCCCTCGCGGAATGCATTGCCCCTTTTTGGCGAGGCATGACGGATCTGGAAGACATGTGGTATTTAATAGAGCGTAGAGATTAGTTAGTAGCAGCGAGCGAAAAGAACATAATAAAAGCGTTTAGCACAACTTCCATCGTGATCTCGGTACCCAGAAACCACAGGACAGAAGTCTGTTATGTGCCAGCAACGTACATGCTATATAACATAACACACTTTCGCAATCCGAAGATGTTTAGAACAGACGCTGAATTCAACCTTGCCAATATTTATTATAAAAGTGTTTTCTCTTTGTGCACTCGGCCAAAAGCCGTAATTATGCGACGCAGTGGACCATTATAGTCTGATAAAGATGATGATACAATCTGCCTATTTTTTTTGTATCTCTTGTATGCAAGTGTTTGTTATTAATTGTATTTCTATTATTATCATAGGCCCCTCGTCTGTGGCAAGGACTCCTAGAGCTCGATAACAATAAAGAAAATTTATTGTGTCTGGTATTTCAACGGCTAAGAGACCCCCCCACACTGGCGTCTTTCGACGTCACGTCGGCGTCGAGCCGGCGTACACGCGGCGTCAGTGCAGAGCTCGCGCGGCGTCGACGCGACGCCGCGCGCCGCATAGACGCCGGCATGACGCTGACGCTCGAAGGACGCCAGCCTAACTAACCTAATAGCCCGATCGGGAATCTCACATAGTCGCTTATCCGCAACGGATTTCACGAGTAAAACGAAGGTGGCTAATAGGTTTACCAAATGTGAAACTGTAATGCAAGGCTAAGCTCATTTACTTTGGTGCTTCACATTTGAAGTTAGTATAACAGAGTTTGTGGTTTTATTCTCTGGCATACTCCACAATTCTTACTGAAAGGAATGGACTATAAAAATACTACAAAAAATACTCGTTTCAACAGTGTAGCAGTGATATTGTAAGTTTCCTAAAAAGAATAACTCTTTCTAAACCTAAACAATCTGACACTGGCTCAATCATAGCGATCCATCAAATAAAAAATGTAACTCCAAGACCTAATGTCATTTCTCCTAAAGCCACTTGGCACATGACAGCATTCAACTTAAAACTGCAAAAAGTATTATTAGTGGTAGCAGTCCTTCGGTGCTTGTCGTTCGTAGTCCAGAGTAGTTCGTAGTCTAGACAACTGGCAAACGTCGTAAAATACGTAACTTTTGCTTATGTTTTTTTTTTTAATAGAAGGAGGCAAACGAGCAGGCGGGTCACCTGATGGTAATCACTGCCGCCCATGGACACCCGCAAAACCAGAGGAATCGCAGGTGCGTTGCCGGCCTATAAGAAAGGAATAGGGTTAAGGAAGGGATAGGAATTTTGAGGTGGGGGGGGGGGGGATGGGCCTCCGGAACCCTCACTGGCCGGACGAAACACAACAGCACCAAGTGCCGTTATTTCACGCCGGATATTCATGAGAGGGTGGTATTACGCCGGGCGAGCCGGCCCAATGATGACTGCAACGCAGCGTGGCTCTACCACTCAGTCATAGTCACTCATTTAGCACCACTCAGGGGTCACGTGTAAGGTCTCTAGGGTAAACCTACGGACGCGAGTAACTTTAGCCCCATGTCAATCCCATACATTCTATACCCATCCACCTCTTGTAATTTTGCAGCGTTTGCCTGTAGTCTAAGGCCTCTGAGCCATCCCCATGGAATAGAAGAGATGGCACTAGGTTTTTTGTAGGTAAGCCCATATTCCCCGTCGAGCTTTTCTTACTGGGCGGTGGAGAGGGAGAAGAGCACATAGCTCGAGGTCGCCCCTGGCCACGGTGTATGCGTAAGACAGCATTTTACAAAAACAAAAGAAATTGTAGAGTCCTCCATATCCACATATTACATTAATCTATATTACATACGTATATTAGCAGCGAAAAACATCTTTTTTCCTTTCTCGCTCAATGAGTAAAACACATGATCCCTGTACGATTTCGGATATTTTGTGGTCGTGGTGACCACGCTTCTAAGGTTGGTCACCCCAGGGTCTCCAGGGTTGCAATTAATTGCGGAAAGAGTCGTGGTATTGCAGGGCTTCTTATTAGCAGCAGTATAGGAAAAGGCCACCATGAGAGCAAAGACTATCTTCAACATACTGCTAATGTGTGCAGGAATGTTAATACCAATAGAGTAATGGGTGGCACGAGCGAGAAAACAGCGCAATAATTAATTAATTGAATCGAACCTATTAAAAGGCTAATGGAAAATTTTGCGGCAACTTAAAAACTTTAACGGCATTCAATACAATTTAATTGGTACTTACGGTTTAAGTAGTTTTTTATTTCATTCAAATGACAATAATGCAATTGTATCTTATTTAAACCCCTTGAGCACCGTTAAACCAGACACAATTGAAAATGAATTGTTTCGCGACCGCCAGCGGTCTTATTATCCTTGACCTATTAATCATCCTCGGAATTCGGAGGTAATAGTAATTAGAAAAAAAATAAAAAAAACAAATCTTAAGAGGCATATTACATTTCAAATGTGATTTTTGCGTAAATTGCCCATTTTTGCATTTTGTAGTAATTTTGCAGTTGTATTTATCGTTTTTATCGAAATAGGATAATATAACAAATCTCCACTCTGCGAGAATAAGTTGAGTTCGGACGGCAGTTTCGAATTTTGCAGTTGTATTTACCGGCTTTATCGAAATAGAATAATAATTTTATTATAAAATCTATATTCCTTATAAAGTAACAATTATTCTGGTATAAATTTTTCTCAATAATATTGTCGTAGATAGGAGAAATTCACAATTAACTTAAAGCTATATTTTCGAAGTTTTTTGGTTTAGAATAAGATTCTTTTTAAATATAAGATCAATGATATCTAAAAATTCGGAGGCCGCTACGCACTATTCGACTATATATGAGATAACATTATAATTTTTTTATTTCACTTGTTTAGAACAGTAGTTCAATCGATGAGCTCAAAAAAGTGCCTTCGCGCGTTTTATGAAAATCTTTCTTTGCAATTTTGGGTTTAATTAAAAATTAAGCAAAATTTACAAAAAGCGAGGCCGCTACGAACTATTCCAATAGCTATACTACACTGATCAAAACGATAAATACTACTGCAAAATTACTACAAAAAGCGAAAATGCGCATTTTCCGCAAAAATCACATTCGAGATGTAATAGGCCCCTTAAGAACTCACCCGTAATATCAAACACAATAGAAATTCAATTGTTAGCGACCTCTAGGAGTCTGCGTCACAGACAAGGGGTTAATACACAGACCATAAGGTCTGTGTATTAACCATAAAGTGGTCTGTGGGTTAATAGAACACATCAGAGTCTTTTTGTACAGATTAACTAGTTTGTTATTTCATTTTAGCGTCTAAAGCCCAATTACATAAATTTTTCCTAATAAAATGCAAGTGAGTATTTCTGGATGGATGCGAGCAGCACAAGACCGGTCGTGGTGGAGATCCTTGAGAGAGGCCTTTGTCCAGCAGTGGACATTCTCTGGCTGATGATGACGATGATGATTATTTCTTTTGTACTTTAAACACACTGTAAATAATATATAAATCAAATATGAATAAAAGGGGGTAAGGGAAAAGCTTAAAAGTGTCTCTATACAACTTAAGGTTTTTAAAAGGCCACACACACACACACGCACACACACACACACACCCCCTCACACACTCACACACACACACACACACCACACACTCACACACACACACACACACACACACCCCCACACACACACACACCCCCACACACACACACACACACACATATTTTAATCACCAAGATTTTGGCAATGTATAAGTTACAATTAAAGTGTGTTAGCTAACATACTAGGTACTGTAAGAAACGAACAATAAGGTTGAAATCTCAAACTGTAGGTTTTCTTCAAGATACTGCACAACTAACTACTTACTTCTACAAATGAGCTAAGCAAGTATAGTTTCTTCTCAAGTAACAGACGTGCTGAATAAAGATTGATAAAGAGCACTCATCAAGAGCATAAGCTGAATACTAAGCTGAATAACGCCTGAGTACCGTCTATTGCGTCTAGTGCGCAAGTAATTTTGTCGTGAATAGTACGTGTTTTGTTTTCATTTTTATGACGCGCCTCGCTAATAATCAAGATAATTAGTTGTAAATAGTATTTTCATACATACATACTAGGTCTGACAAAAGTACTTGTGATGAATTATCTAATTCTAGCCATTTTATCCAACAAAATAACCTGACTTGAGTTGGAAATGTTGTAGTTGTAAGATTAATAAGCATTTTGGTGATCTCGTAAATTCCTTGTAAGAATTAATTACAAAGATTTCAATGGCGATCGATGTTTTGTTTTATAATGCTGAATAAAAGTGCACACATGTATTGTTACTAAACTATAACTTGAAAAAGAGTAGTCTCTTTACACTTACTAATGAATAACATTTATATAGTTGACCACATTTCTATATTAGTTACTCACATAGAGTTCTCTAATCGAACGAACAAAAACCTTTTATAATGTGTAACTTTCCCATCAGGCTTTCACTAAATTGATTACTTACATTTAAAATCACAGCATCTTTGTTTTTTTTTTTCGTGAAAAAGAGTATTACATTAATAGTATCTATTATGTTTAAAAAAAATTGCAGGTTTCGTGTGTGTGGTGTGCACAGGGCCCAGTTTATTTAATCTTTATTGCACAACAATAGGATGTACAAATGGTGAACTTATTATTATATTATTAATTATAATTTATATTTCGTTTCAGAAAAATGACGTTTAAAATAATTTCAACACGTTGTAAGGGTCATTCAGATTTGTGTACTGTGCCGACCCAATGGAAGAACAAAGAACAACTTCGATGGGCAAGATATAATGCGGATTTATTAATTAAGTAAAGACAGCAGTGTCCAACCTCGCGCAGATTGGCTTATGATGAAACAAACAAACAACGCAAATAAAACATTTTATCGCAACGTTAATTTTATTTTCTTGTATTGCGATGCCTTCTGCTAATAAAATAACCATTTCAGAAATGAAATTTTCTGTATACTTAGATTTTTAGATCTTTCGGTTTTCCAATCCCAAAATCTGTTATATTTTTTTTGAGGACGGAACCCTTCTCATTAAATGGAAAACACGCTTGCTGATTGGGACCGGGTTCAGTTTAGTTGTTTAAACTATTTTCACAAATCCTGTCATGATCATTACTGCTGATGACACTTGGACAATTACTACTGCTGATATTTAAATATTCTTTTAACAATTTTCTTTCGATATGACCGGTTCTTTACGCTTTTGCCACGACTTTTGATCCATGATTTAAACAACGCATAAAATAAATACGTACAATAATATTCTAATTGCTGGTATTAAGCTATGGGCGCTATATCAATACAAATGTGGTCTTTAATTTGAATAAGTTAGTTGAAACTCTTTATTGTACTGAAATAAGCTTATTAAAAACACAAATAATATGGTTTATTCAGCAGCTGAATAATTAGTAAAACATAGAATCTTATAAAGTTAAAAGATAAAGTAAAAACAATTATTCAGTATCAAGCTGAATACCAGAATTATGTAAACTATATTATTCAGAAGGTGATACTTTATTCAGCAAGCAGCTGTTTCAAACGCTACAAGCTTAGTACTGCTTTAATAATAGCAGTATAGATTATTGTTAATCAGATAAATGCTGCCGAAGGCACTGTTTTTCAGATTTAAGCCACCTGGAATGCGTAATGCTTAATAACGTCTGTCTAATAATCTTACGGAGATTGGTTATTAAGCGTAAAGAAGGAAAGGACAGAAATACAGAATTTATTAAGCGTTAAATATTTTAAGGGTCCGTACTCAACCTTATTCAGTATATGGCTATTCCCAAAGCTCTTACACAAACCATATTCATCTTTGAACTGTTAAAAGTTCTAAGTGTGTACTGTTATCTTGCTTATGTGTTACTTGGGTTACTATTCCCACTTTGTCTTATAGTATGCTGTGGTGTCATCCTAATAAGTGCAAAGAACAACTATTTATATAGCAGCAACCAAAAAAAGTTCACATAAACAAACGGGATAAAGGGGGTTAGTCGGTCAGCGAAAATTCCGCCGTTATTTCGGACCCTCGCGGGTGTTGCGCGGTAATTCGTAAGCGACATTCATACATTTTTATCAAAAAGTTAATAAAAATATTTAGTTTTTTGGAAATCCAAATCAGTCAAGAAATCGAAATCGAAATACGATTTTATAGGATTTTTTATTGTATAACATTATTATTATTGTAATGTGCATTTATATGAAATTTTAGAGGTAACTTGAGGATGTTTTTCTATGGAGCAAAATGTTTCCAATCGTGTTTTGGAAACATTCTTCCCCTTACACATATGTTCTGAATTACATATTGATAATGTCAGTGCGAAATATCTAAGCTAATACAAAACAGACAATTTTCCGTTTTCACCGCCTAAGCCCCCATAACGCAAAACACTATAACTTAGTAAAAGCATCCTAAGCATACCTTTTACACCCGACGTTTCGACCGAGTTGCACTGGCCGTGGTCACGGGCTGACTGCTAGTTTTGCGTTAAATTCCGTTTATATATGTGTGCATAATGGAACGCGAAAGCAGTGTTGCCAGATCAAATTTTAAAAAATCCGTAGGGCTACGCTCAAAAGTCCGTAGAAGTCCGTAGATTGTCTTTACAAAAATCCGTAGATCTACAGACATTTTTTTTTAGCTTAAAACCCTAACTATTTATGAGAGATGGACTTGCCTGAAACCTAATTTTTCTGTCAACTGAAAGAAAAGCAGAGAAAAAATAAAGTAAAAGCAATGATTTTTTTTAATTTCATATATTTAATGGGCAGTCACCGGGGTCAAGGTCATCTTCAAGATTCGCCTGTGTAACATTTTTTACATTATACATCCACAGTTGTCTGTCAGTCAGTGTCGCCGAACAAGTTTGGTTGGTTGGACTAACCATTCCGTTTTACGTTAGTCGCTCGCTACTCAAATAAAGTCAAACTAATCTTTGGACAGGGGACACAGGTATTGTATTATTACAGACAATAAAAAAAACGAAACGCAGGTCACTTTTTTAGAGTTACGTTTCGTTTTACGCATTAAAATATTATTTATATTTGATCTTCATACTATTGTTTGGGTAGGAGAAATCGAACAAAATATCCGTAGATTTGCGACTAAAATCCGTATGTCCGTAGACAAGACCTAAAGTCCGTAGATCTACGGACAAATCCGTAGGTCTGGCAACGCTGCGCGAATGTTTAAAAGTGTATACAAAAAAGTTATTTTACATTCAATGCCGCGATCTCGAAGCCGGAAGCAAGATACTTGATACAAATTTTTGGAAGTTATTTAAAGATCTACTGCTAATCTTTATTTTTAACCAGTGGCGACCCGTCCATCCACTGGACTTTCCCACTGCGGTGGGTGGACGTGTAATTCACGATTACCCCTCTACCCAAGTACGCTAGTGTGAACCGAATTAAGTAACGTCATTAATCGATTAAATTAAAAATTCTATTCATTCTAATAAATTGAACAATTTATTGTGCTCATTCTATTATAAAAAAAAACTAACATACAGACACGCGTTCACACTAGCGTAGTGGGTAGTGGGATTACCCGTCCGCCCACCAGTGGGAAAGTCCAGTGGGTGGACGGGTCGTCACTGATTTGAACGTAACCCCATTTCACGGTATCTAGTTTAAGTTATAACCGCATATTATATTAGGGACGTTAAAAGAGTTATGTGTACGATGCATCTCGCTACATGGCCGTTACGCGCCAAAATTAGCTTGTTTTATGGTGACGTTTGTCAACGTTACGACAAGACAAGTAAAAACAACTCGTAAAAGTTTCGCATGTATTGTGTCACCCATCGGTCCCCCAACTTTAGCAAAGCCGTAATCTTCTCCCCAAGTTACACATGCAATACAAAGATAAGGCTAAGTATTAGATTGCGATTTTACTCATGTTTTCTTCAAACGTTCAACAACTAACAATCTATGAAAGTTTGTTTGCCTCTGATTAGACCACTGATATCTGACCCAGAACCCCGCAGGTCATGGGTTCCCAGTTTTGTTTATTGTACTAGGTTAGTTGTGGACTTGCTTTAAGTGTTCTATGTTGTGAAATGTATGACTATGGAGAGAAAATAAAGTCTGTTTGGCTTCTTCTTCTTTAGTCGGGCACTCTTGACAGAGTGGTCGTGGTTATGGGGGGGTCTGGGGGAATGACGGCTCTCGTTATTCGTCTCCATTCGGCTCTGTTAGTGGCATTGTGTGAGCAGTCGGTCATGGTAGATTGAGTGAGGGATCTAATGAGGTCTACCCATCTGGTTGGAGAGCGACCACGGGATCTCTTGCCCTCCATTCGGCCCTGAACTACAAGACGCTCCATTGAGTCTTCGTTGCGAGTTATGTGCCCAAAGAACTTCAGTATTCGTATATGAACAGTCAAAGATAATCTTTCCTTTATGTGAAGCTCTTTTAGGATCGATACATTGGTACGGCGAGCAGTCCATGGAATCTTCAGAAGACGTCTCCAGCATCACATCTCCAGTGCATCGATTTTCCTTCTCTCCTTCAGCCTCAAGGTCCACGTCTCTGCTCCGTAAAGAAAAATCGGAAAGACAAGACTTCGCATTAGTCGCACTTTAGTGGTTTTTGTTATTCTGCGGTCTTTCCAAATTCTCTTGAGCCTCTCGACGGCAGATCGCGTCACAGCACAACGCCTTCGTATCTCGTCTTCACAGCCTCCGGTATTTGTAATGTTGGAGCCCAAGTATATATAGCTCTGAACAACATCACAGTTGGCTATACTTTTGACGGTCGGTTGGTTGTCTTCAGCTCTATCTACTATCATCATTTTGGTCTTGTCACGATTGATAGCAAGTCCAAGGCCAATACTGGTTGTTTCCAGGCATTTCAGGAGATGTTCCATATCTTCTTTAGATGTTGTAAGAAGTGTAGTGTCATCGGCATACCGTAAGTTACAAATTTTCCGACCTCCAAAAGAAACACCTTTGTCCCATCCTTCCAGTACAAGTCGCATTATATACTCGGTGTAAATATTAAAAAGCAATGGAGATAGAATGCATCCCTGTCTAACACCAGCCTCCGTTTTAAATGGGTTCGAGTCAATCCCATCCACGCGAACCGTTGCTGTGCCATCTTTATATAGTCTTCGAATGAGGTACGTTAGATGATCTGGTACACCCATTACTATGAGAATTTCCCACAGTTTCTGCCATTGCACAGTGTCAAAAGCTTTCCGGAAATCTACGAAGCATATGAAGAGAGGGTTGTTAAATTCACGAGACTTCTCTATGACTTGACGTAGTATGAGAATTTGTTCTCTCGTTCCTCTTCCTTTAACAAAACCTGTTTGTTCGGGTGCGATTTCGCGGGACAGAAATGACTGCAGCCGCTTGTTAATTACATGTAGAAGTACCTTGCTTGCGTGGGATATGAATGAGATCAGTCTGTAATTGTTGCACTTTTCAGTAGAGCCCTTTTTGTGCAATGGAATGAAAAGAGAGCTTGACCAAACTTTGGCCAATCGCCAGTCATCCAGATTCTATAACAGATGGTGTGTGTAATATCTACTCCTGTTTCTCCCATTGCCTTGATTATCTCAATAGGTATCTCATCCACGCCTACAGCTTTATCAGGCTTCAAATAATTTATTGCTGCTCTTATTTCGTCCTTCAATAAAACGGGTTCCAACTCAGAAGGCTGAGAACATGGTATGATAGTCCGTGAAGTGTGAGTGTCGACGAACAAGGACTGACAGTAATCTTTCCAGGTGTCAACAATGTCTTTGATCTCGGTAACTATTGCACCATCTTTGTTCTCAATAGCCCAGCTTTTGGGTTTGAATTGGCGAGTGATAGATTTTATCTTTTTATGAAGATCCCTGGTTTCGAACTTTTGTGAATGTCGTTCTAGTTCTGCGCATATGTTATTGAGGGCTGCATTGCGATCTCTTCGACAAGCAGCCTGTACTTCGGAGTTAAGAGAGTTCAGAACTTGTACATTGGTGCCACTGGCTTTTAGTTTTCGGCGGTGTTCAACCTTGAGCCACGTATTTGTAGACATGCAATGTTGACGTTTTATCGGGAGGGGATTAGGCTGTGTTTTTTGTACCAACTTTTTAATGTACATCTTGGCCTTCTGCCAAGAGTATTTGGATGGTTATCGTCTTCATCACCTCGCCAATCATGCACTGTGTCCCGTAAAATCTTTTTAAAACCTTCTCTATCGCCAATTTCCATACGCCTACTTGTCTTTTTACTAATAGAGTTGCGTAGCTTGATTCTTAGATTACAAACTAGGAGCAGATGATCAGAGTGGCAGTCAGCTCCTGGGAGTGTGTGTGCATTGGTAATGGAGCTCCTCCATCTAGCTCTAATCATTACGTAATCTATTTGATTCCGGTGTTTTCCGCAAGGGGACGTCCAAGTGTAGAGCCTTCTAGGGTGATGTTGGAAGACTGTATTCATTATAGTCAGGTTGTTGTCGGCTGCAAATTGGATAAGTCGTTCACCTCTGTCGTTCCTAGCACCAGTAATGGTGGATCCCAATTTGGCGTTGAAATCGCCTAGGACGATTAATAACTCTCTTGTTGGGATCTGTTTGGCTAGCTACCTACATGTTTGTAGCATTGTAAAGTTGTGTAGCGACAGTTAGAAATATAAAAGCCAGTTCATCAGTAGATGCGGTTTCCGGTTGAAGCGTTAGATTGTATTTGATTTAATTACACTATTTAGTTAAATACCTAAGTACTCGTATAAGACCTTTTATTTATTTACATTTATGTTTTAAATTACAAACTAAATAATCAAATAAACTATTATTAGGAAAAAAACAAAAATAACACCTAATATTAATTATTATTAAAATATTTACAAATTACAAAGATAAATAGAAAACTATAAACAAAAGAATTGACCCAGATCAAGGTATTTATTTAGGTTCATTTGTTATTGTTACGGAGTAAATACTCATACACCTTTTTTAGTAATTGTTTCCATCAGCTGTCAACATTCTTTTGTTTTTTTCTATTTTCCGATCATCGTTGATACTTTTGTGCTTGGTGTGTTTTAATAATTATTATTTAATGATTTTATTTTCCTTTTATTATAATTACTTAAACGTTTTTACTTCGCATGCCGATACCTTTAAATAATACTACCCCATATTATTTTGCTATTTTTTAGCTATATTCATTATATTAAACGAGTTCATTAATATACGCTCTTGCTCACTTGCGGCTTCTTCTCGGTACATGGTTGCCACAAAAGGGGTAACGAGACCTGACATAATTTTATTTTAGATATTGAGTCGGCAAACGAACGTACAGTCACGACCACGAGTAAAAATATGTAAACAATTGTAACTCTTAATACAATGTAATAGAAGTCAAAGTGTATTATATATTAGTGTTCGTGACTGTACAGCCCGCCGGATGGTGCGCAGCCACCACGTAACTGTACAGCCCACCTGATGATGCGCGGCCACCACGTGACTGTACAGCCTCCCTGATGGTGCGCGGCCACCACATGACTGTACAGCCTGCCTGATGGTGCGCGGCCACCACGTGACTGTACAGCCCGCCTGTTGGTGCGCGGCCACCACGTGACTGTACAGCCCGCCTGATGGTGCGCGGCCACCACGTGACTGTACAGCCCGCCTGATGGTGCGCGGCCACCACGTGACTGTACAGCCCGCCTGATGGTGCGCGGCCACCACGTGTCTGTACAGCCCGCTTGATGGTGCGCGGCCACCACAGCCCACGGAAGCGTGACATCGAGGGCATCACGCGCGCGCAACGCACACAGAAGCTTCAGTTCATGCCTCTATGCCTTGTTATTTCACTGGATCTAGCACCTTTCGATAGCGAGAACGACGATGGGCTCACCACTTGTCACGCTGAGCACATGTGCAGTCGCTATTTGGTGAAAATTGAACTTTACTATGGTAGAGGACTGCTTTTGCTGTCCTCTTCGCCAATCTTTGACTAACCCTTCGGGGATAATAGTCGTGTTTACCTTTAAGTATGTAAAAGTAAAAGTTCAGCAATATACGATGGAAACAACCATCGATGATCCAATATTTGATTTAAGCCACCTAGCCATCCTAGTACGTAGTATAGCGCTGACATCTTTATGGTCTCTTGGCCGTAGGCGTATAGGCATGAAGATGTTGATATCTTCATCTTCATGGGCCAAATTCAACAGTGGTTGTCGAAATGCGAATAGATAAACTATTTTATTGATGCGTTAGGGTTGATGACGTATATTAAAAAGATTTACACTTTAAGTTTGAGAGGTAGTCTACTTCTCTATTACCTATCTATGCCTCGATTTCCACCATCCCACCTGAGGTAGACTTTTTTTACGTTTTGTTATCTGCGAGTGTATTTGAGTGTTATTAATGCAAATAATCAAATATTACTAATCCTTTTGTTAAGTTTGAAAACACCTGAAGGTACCGAGAGATGAAATCAAAATCATAAAAAAGATTTTTCTACGTCTTCTATCATATTGACAACCCTACCAGCCCGGCTCTTTACATTCCACTACGCCCCATATTAATGTAGTCACTTATTTTTGCGGCTTCTGGACACGCAAACAAGAAGAACATTAACTTTTCTATGCGCGATCAACTACTTATTCTTATGGCAATATCAAGGAAATTGATGTAAAATGCGACAGCAAAACGCACCAGCGTCTGCGACTTTGTGTTACCTTTCTGTCGCCAGGAGCGTTAGCTTGCATTGTTTGCTTGCGTTGTCTTGTTCGGGTGGAATTTTGCAACTCAATTTTGACCCACTTCCCGGTTACCGATTGAGCTCGGGCTCGTTTGAATCGTCTTGACAAGTAATTTGTCTTTCAATGGTAACCTGGGTCTGATGATGGAGCTGGAAGGTGATCATAGGAACTCTGTAATGAAACGACGCAACCCCATCAAGTTTCGGCTCGTTTCATTCGTCTTGACGACCACTTTGTTTTTAGATGGTTACCAGGGTATGATCTGATGATGGAGCTGGAAGGTGTTTCTAGGAACCTAGTAAAGAAACGACGCAACCCCATCGAGTCTCGGCTCGTTTGATTCGTCTTGACGAGTACTTTGGTGCTAGATGGTATCCAGGGTCTGATGATGGAGCTGGAAGATGGCTATAGGAATTCAGTAAGTATACATAAATATTTGTATTCAGTGAGATGAACAGATGAAAAACGTGACCATGGATAATTGATGGTTAAACAAACTTACCTGAAGTGAAGTTTGACCGTAATTGTACGAGACGCTGCATCCTCGAGATTTATATTCACAAGGTAGTCCACTCTTCAATGTACCAGGCATCCAACACATATTAAGAGCTATCTAAAAGAAATTTTATTAAAAAAAACATAAAACGTTACCCATAGTATAGACACAAGCGCCATCTAGTGAATACCAACCGAGTGCACGATTTTGTCACCCGCGCTGTCAACGTCATTCACTTTTAGAGCTTTTTTGCAAAATTAATTTATATGGGGCCAGCATGTAAGGGAAGGGAGGGATCTTTATATAAATCTCTTCGGATGCAACGTCTCGTACAATTACGGTCAAACTTCACTTCAGGTAAGTTAGTTTAACCATCAATTGTACTTCGACGTTGCATCCTCGAGATTTATATTCACAAGGTAAATGTTTAGAACACAAATTTTGAGAAATAATTTAAGTACCTATATGATTTAATTCAACTATTATAATTGAGTATTTACGAGTATAACCGATTAAATATAATTAGGTACCATATTAATACAAACCAGTTTGATATATTATAATGATTGATAGGCTAGAAATTAATCAATGTGAATAGCCGCTGCAACGGCATTATCGTCATTCTCAATAAATAAATAAATAAATCTTTCCTACAATCACACCAATTATCTAGCCCAAGAGAAGCTTCGAAGAAACTCGTTAAATGGTTACTAGATAACGGATAAACATACTTAAAATACTTAAATAAATACTTATTATACATAGAACACACCCAGACCCGAGACAATTTAGAAAAACAATAATTTCTAAATTGACCCGACCGGGGATCGAACCCGGGACCTCAGAGATGGCGACACCATGAAAACCGGTGTACAAACCACTCGACCAAGGAGGTCGTCAATGGTAAGGGGTCGATTGTAAAACCGTGCAAACACCAGAGAATTACCAGTCCATCTTGCAGTTATTGAAAGGCCTTTTCTGTTTGCTGCCGAGGTGGACGTGGACGCGTGTCTTACACGTGTGTGCTGAGAATAAAGAAGTGTCAATACCGCTGTTAAATAGGCTGTTTTTAAACTAACGACTTAATGTAGAACTAGTTGCATTATGAATAGGCTTCAGGTGAGCAATAACCTTTCCGTTCTAGGTTTATCTTTGTGAACTTTAGTCATATCTAAGTAGGACAGTAATATTTTTGCAGGGCAGATCTCAATCTTATTTAGAATAAATGGTACAAATAAACAAGGCGGTCGTCCTGGAGCAGATGTTTTAATTAAATCATCCACAATGGTTTCGACATAGTTATTATTTATTTTTAAATTAGAAATTCGAAGATAACGTCTGTACTCGTTGTGCGGTTGACAATGCGAGCAGATATACTATTTTTTTAGTAATAAACTCCAGAGCAAGTTCCTCATTTGGATATAAATTACTCAGGTGAATGACTAGGTTTAGTTCTATAAATACCTTTAAAAAATCTAACAACTAAATCAGCTTCACTATAACGTTTGCCCTAAATAGCTAGAGCAGAACGATGCATATTTAATGAACTACAACCAATTTTTGCTGTTAACAGTTGACCGTAAGAAATTTTGATAGAATTGGAAGTGGGGAGTTATAGAAATGAACTTTATAAATATCACAATAACTCCACCATTTCGTAAAAGCGACATTGTATTGTTTTAGTGAAAATGTAGACAGTGTGGAAATCATCACCTCGATGGTTTCATTACATAACGATTGTCTTTGAAATGCTTTTCTGATAATTTGTATGCTACCAGGATAAGTTTCTTGCAAAGGGGGTGCTGGGTCCTGAAAGGTGATAATAACATATCGTCACTTGGGCCGAAGTATATTGGTGGTGAGTTACTGAGCTAAGTAGGGGATACCAGGGTTGACTCGGCCAATACGATACGACTGGTACACCAGTGGCTTCGTCGTTAATTATTTTCGTGAAGCATTTTAATATGAGCGAGAAAGGGGGAAAAGCATAAAAATAAAATATATTCCAATTTAAGATGAATGCATCTATGTCAAAGGCATAGGGGTCTCGTTGCCATAAGACGTATTTATCGCATTTATAATTTTGGTAAGTAGCAAAGAGATCTTTAAGAGGTGTCCAAAACGATTGAACAATTTTTTCGAACACATGTGCCGACATTTGCCATTCTGTATCGATATTCATACGCCGTGACTCCTTATCCGTCTCGTAAATTATCTTTAGATTTTATGTACTATGCAAAGACAAATATTTTGCGTTTCTCGCACCATTGCCATAGACGACAAGTGATATTATTTAAAGGAACTTATTGTACTTCACCCATATTATTGATATAGGATATTGCGGTAGTGTTGTCAATTCGAAGTAGAATTTCAGTATTGTCCAGTCTATGGCTGGACAAACAGAAGCTACAGAACCTAAAAACATTGCGAAATGTCGTACTTTTATATGCTTTTTACTTTCCATGATATTTATTTGTTTAAAAATGCGTTTTCGTTTTCCTATTGGCAATTGCAAACACATATTTTCTGAATTTCATTCAAAACCGAGAAATTTTCTAGTCTTTTGTGGTTCCAAGCAACTCTTTTTGAAGTTTTTAACAAAGCCTAGATTTTGTAATAAACAAACAGTTTCGAAAACAAAACTTTTACATTCTTCATAAGAATGGCCAAGGCACAAGATCTAAATATATTAGAATTAAAAAACCTCTGTCTCTAAAATAAATCCGGTAGATAGACCATTTTCATTAGTTTCGTAAAGACATAATAAGGTGCTGAACTAAGTCCAAACGGTAGGCACTATAATTCATACGTATTACTTTTGTTTTTGTGTCCCAAAAATTTGAACCTTAAATACTTTTTGTAGTTTTCATCAATAGGAACTAAAGAAAAAATACGCGTCTTTGATATCAACATTGGCCATATATAACTGTCTTGGAACAATAATTTGCATGCTGTCCGTATGTCTTCCATTTTAAAGTGGTATGAGGCGACAGCTTTATTCTATGATTTTAGGTCCAAGATAAATCTGGATGATCTATCACTTTTAGGTGTTAAGAATATGGGAGAAATAAATTGGTCTCCTCTCATATGCATATTACTCCTGACTGGCACAAGTCAGATATAGCTGTGATTATCTTACTTATTTCAGCCGAAGAAAAGTTAGGAGTCATAGGTTCAGTAGCTTGCTTTACAGTATTATTAAATGGTATTTTGTAACCCGTAACGTACTGTCAGACTACCGGGTCATTTGCGATTAAACACCATGTGTCAACAAAAAAAAAATTATACGACCAGCGTGTAAGGTTACCTTGGTTGTTATTTACGCAACATCGGTCTGTATGACGGTCTCACTGCAGCTGTCGTGGTGTGATAGCGGGCGGACGTCGGTGCTTGCGCTGATCGCCTCGGAGGTGGATACGGGAATCCTTGTTGCTTGGATGGGTCTTGCCACTTTCCCTGCTGGGCGACGTAGTTTTTAGTGAAGCTGAAGGTCCAAGGTTGTTAGTATTCCGTATTTACAAACCAGATTTTTCAGCGGCCTTAGCAGCTTCTATACTTTTCTCTCAAATTTTCTCCAAAAGAGTGTGCGTCTCTTTTAACATCTTGTGTCATTGACAAGAATTTTTAATCAAGAGTGGGCAGGTAGTGTAACCTTTTTTCTATTCATGGTATTTTCATAATGTAAATGCAGCATAATTTGGCCAACTTCAAACGGGTATCAAAGTTGTTGCTAACAGTTCTTTTTTATTATCTTTGTTCATACCATCTTTGAGGATTTCCCTAGCGTTTAGAAGCCTCTTCTGGGCCCTTATTCTGTAACGATTCCTTGTTTCGAAACCACGTCAATTTCTTAAAAAGTTACGATATCTTCCCAAAAACGTATGCGTTTGACGTTTGTGCGCGGTAAGGTTTAGGTGTGGAATCTATAGATTGCGATACAGAATCAGGGCCCTGGTGTTTTGAGTCCCAATGGTACCTCCTTCACTTTAGAAACTCCAAAAACGTCAAGAAAATCCGACGATATTGGATTTACAACAGGCAACTCCTCTGCTGCGCTTGGATTATTACGACTATCCCTAGCGTCCTGGATGGTCTAGGTAAGATCCGGACTGTGTACTTATGCTACGGTCATGACAGATCGTAAGTCTTTTTCAATATTAGATTTATATACGTCCGTTATTTCCGGTTCTTTATTGAAATCGGAGTCACTAAGCCTTGTGGTAGGCGAGAGGCCTCAGTAGTAGATGTGACTACGGTAATATATAAATGTGCAGTATGTAAGGCGGCACTGTAGGATTTTGTAGAAAACACTTGCATACGAAAAAACGCTCCAATAAAAAGATTAGTAAAAAAAAATTAAATAGAATGTAGGTAACTACTGCCTCGCGCAAACAAAGAGTCATTTGGAAGAAATGACCGAAGAATAGAATTACCGTAATCGCGTCACAGCATAGGGTAGGTATCCCTAATATCGATCGTAATCTCGTCACGATACTAGATTTCATACTAGCACTAGCACTTTATTTTTTATTATTATTTAAAAAAACTTAACGTCTTATGTATTCTTGAAAATCGATAAATAGTGAAAAAGTCAAAAAATGTAGGTAACCACAAAGGCACTAGCAAAAGTATTAATCGAAATTAAGAAGGAAACGTACTATGAAATATATTTCAATAACGTTTCTACTTTGAATGTCTTACTAAGAGGTTCTGAGTCGTATATTTGCTAACGAATCACATAGTTTTTAAAAAATCATTTGTCTTTGTAATTTAATCATAACATCGACAAAATGTAATATTTAAAACACTGATGACTGACCTGATTTACTTGGCGATCGTCGTTTACGCAGTTTTTCCACATGCGTACCTATATAATGATTATTCATGCTTCCTTTTACACATAGTTTTTTCTACACAAAACACTTTTAGGGTAACGATGTGCTGATGCCCGAACACGAAAAGCGAATGATGATGACAGCGCGGGTGACAAACTCGTGCACTCGGTTGGTATTCACTAGATGGCGCCTGTGTCTATACTATGGGTAACGTTTTATGTTTTTTTTAATAAAATTTCTTTTAGATAGCTCTTAATATGTGTTGGATGCCTGGTACATTGAAGAGTGGACTACCTTGTGAATATAAATCTCGAGGATGCAACGTCGAAATACAACTTGAATGTAACAAATAAATTAAAAATAAAAAATCTTTTAAAAAGCAAGCTTTTATTTAAATGTACTAAAAAGAAAAAAAATAACTTTTACCTTAAAACTTTTACTATCAACATATAACGTCATTACTCAATTTATATGATATAAAAGATTGTCGCGAGATTTACTATATACTAATATGTGTAAATAAACAAGTAAACTAAATAACTTGATGTGATTGATTTTAACTAAGTATTAAAATTTTCAATCTAAGAAAATACGAGTACTTCCTTACTTAAACCTCGCGACAACCTTTTTCATATAAATTGTGTAATGAAGTTATAAGTTGTTAGTAAAAGTTTTAAAGTATAAGTTTATTTTTTTCCATTTAGCGCATTTAAATAAAAGCTTGTTTATTAAAAAGGTTTTTGACTTTTAATTTATTGTACTTAATTAATATTTTTGTGATGAAAAGTGTCCTTCCTAGATAGGGAGGGCATATTCCAATTCATATTTGAACCTGTAAAGGAAAGGGAGAGAAGAAAAGGCATTTGTTGAGTTTATTTCCAACTCTGCTCATTACAAGATATAGCATTACAGACTTACGAACCGATGGCGTATATCAATAACGACATTCATAACTGCATAATTATAGCATAATTTTTAACCGTGTCGCGTAGCGGTGAAAGAATACTACCACCCCCTCTCTTCCCTTGGGTGTCGTAGGAGGCGACTAACGGACTAAAGACTGCACATACTTCCAACAGCATAGAGTGTAACCACCTGTGACGCTGAGCTGACATGTGCAGTCTTTATTTGGTCAAATGGCTAAGGACTGCTTTTGCGGTCCTCATTGCCTAGTCTCTTGACTAACCCTTCGGAGATAATACTTATTTATAGATATAGTTACTTACAATAATCGTACTTTATCACGTTTTGTTATATTTTTTACTAGGCTTTATCAATAAAAGTAATTAGTTTGTTTAGGAATATCTTGTGATTGCAAGAATCATTATGCAAAGAAATCTAAATGATAACGTCAATTGAAAATTATTATCTACCATCACGTCTAGGTATAGTTGTTGTATGGTAAAGTATTATTGAGTGATGCTTAGTTTTTTGTTTTTGTAATGTCAAAATTTAGCATTTTTTAAATTCTCAACGTTTTATTCGTTACAATAAGTGAGCTCCTATGAATGACCTACTGCCATCGGCATCACTTCGTAAGTCTACGGGGCGGAAGACCTTGTACTGAAAAGAAACGGCAGATAACTCAGCAAGGCCATTTTCTTTTCATTTACTGGAAAACACCCTCCTTACTATACTATGGTTATAAAACACAAACAATACACAACACAAATTATAAAAGTAACGAAAAATAACTGTTTTGTTATTATTGATAAACCTAACCTAATCGCGTAGCGTTGAAAGAATACTACCACCCCTCTTTTCCCTGAGCACATGTGCAGTCGCTATTTGAAGAAAAGTGGACTATGGTAGAGGACTGTTTTTCCTGTCCTCATTGCATAGTCTCTTACTAACCCTTCATGGATAATAGTTGTGATTATATATGTACCTATATGATAAACTTATCGAACTGTAACCCGCGTCTCTTCCTACTCAATAGTTTAAAGATTGTTAAAAGTAGGAAACGGTCGGCAAAGACGCGTGTGACCGTGTACGCCGCTACGCGAAATGTCCATAATCCTAATCAGATAATGAACCAACACAAATTCGATTACAGCAGCGTGTTACAGTCAGTGAGCCGACAGTGCCCGCCGCAATAGGTGATAACAATACTATGTGGGACAAAGCGGTGTACGTAGCGACGTGCTTGTTTACATTTCTGTTTTGGAAATTAACAAAACACGGTCACAATGGATACAAATTCAATTTGAAATTCGTCATCTTCTACTTTTACTCGTCGGTGTGCGCTTTCTGCGTGTGGCCATTCTTCCTGTTTAATCCGAAGAGTGTTCACAACGCAAGGTGAGTACCGCTAACAGATTAAATATTGCAAAAAATATATAAATAATTTAGTGATGTTCACCAGAGGAGGACTTTTTTAAGGATATCAAACTCATGGGTATATCCGTGTTTACATGGCGTAGGTACCTATATAAGTCGTTGAAAAATATTGGGAGACAGGGTTGTTCTCGCTCGAAACTATTTTAACTTTAGTTTACACATAATTTGGCAAACGCGGCGATTAAGTTTGCTTAATGGCTTCTATAACGAAGGCATTTTATCACCAAACAGTGATATAGTAGGCCTATAATTGTAATTATTGTGACTGATTGTACCATAAAGGTTTTTAACAAAACGTTTTGCTTCTATAAAATTAATGAGCATTTTAGTGCTATAGTTTTGCTTTAAGAACGTTTACAGGACTATACAAAGTGTTGCACTGTAATAGATATGATAAAAGCGATTATGGTACTATTTAATACTACTGACTACCTTATTGACAGTTTTGTGTATCTATTTTGCAAAAATAATGCGTGTAATAGTACATTATGATATTAGTGCGGTAAGTTGAAAGTTACAGCCGAGGCGATATTGCTAGCCCGAGCCGTAGGCAAAGGCTACAAGAAAGCAGAGGCTGTAATTATCAAAGCGCACGTATGTCATACGACGTTTTATAACATATTTGCGAGGAAAACACATTTTCTGAAAATGACTGCTTGTTTTTGTTGTTTTTCTAGTGTATAAATCTTTGGTAATCCAACATGTATTTTCCTTTGGACTTAGATGGTAATAGGCTGTCAATAACATTTTGTGCTTCACTTATTATTTCCGGTGGTGTAAGACTGTAACTTTAGTTCTTTGTTACTAAAACTAGACATATTTATTTTTAAACATTCAAAGTAATAAGTATTGAACAAGAAGCCGCTGTTTGAATCGACAAAATATATAGGTATGTAAAAGGTACGAAGTCTTCCCATCCAATCCCTTGGGTGTCGTAAACGGCGACTAACGGACTAAAGACTGCATATACATCCTGCAGCATAGAGCGGCGATGGGCTCATCAAAATATTACTACCAACCCCTTTCTTCTCTTCGGTGTCGTAAAAGGCGACTAACGGACTAATGACTGCACATACATTCAACAGCATAGAACGGCGATGGGCTCATCAAAATAATAATATTTACCAACCCCTCTCTTTTCATGGGTGTCGTAAAAGCGACTAACGGGCTAAAGGCTCACCATCTAAGCACTTGTGCAGACTGTGCAGTTGTTTCTTGCTGAAGCGTGGACTGTGTGGGCGTGGTCTGTGTTGTCCATAGATTCAAATTATTACTAATTTGACATTACCGCACTAGTGTGTTATTACTAATTTTACATTACCGCACGAGTGTCTAATAAGCAACATTACGATGCTGAAATTGGTGTAATAAAAGCCACTTTACGAGCAAATGTGTTATAAATAACTTTTACAGTACCTACTAGTATTTTAGGAGTGTCAAAAACACTATGACAGGATCAATTTACACTATAAAAGTACCTTGCACAACCATTACACAACGTTATATCTTCTTACAAGCTCCCTCAACATCGCTATCGAGCTAGTTCTGTAAAAATCATGATAACTCTTCAACAGTACTTAACAGTACCATAGCGACTGCTGGTGCAGCTGCTAAATAACTTCAATTCTAAATAGCTCTACAGGTGAGTTTGTTTGTTCTGCTACGATACTAAATCGTTACAAAAAAGTACTGCTGCTGCTGCTGTTTTCTGCCATGATAGCGCATTAGCAGCACGGCTGGTGCCAATTAGTAGTCTGGAGAAGTACTTATTTTATTAATTTAAATTTAATTAAAACAAGAAAATTACGAGGGCGCATTGTCAAATTTTAAATCGGCATTAATGAATTTAGCAATACAATTAATTTCGCAAGTGCAAGTTACGGCAGAGCTACGTAGTGTCCATTTCCTTTTTATTTCATCGGCGAATGAAATAAAGCATAAAAAGCACTATAAACATATTTTGGTTACTTTTATAGTGCTAATTTGTGACATAAATGCTGCAGATAGCACTTTTCAGCACCAAAAAGCGTTTCTCGACACTTTTAGGTTTCAACTACACAGCTGATTTATTACCGTTAGAGCCTTTATGTAATGTTTATAGAATAAACCAGTGATAAATAAAGCTAGGGCCTATTTGGGGTTCTATAAACGTTCTTATCATCGTTATAGTGCTAATCATGTACACTAATTAGCACATTCTAAAACGTTCTCAGGACTTTTATAGTACTTTATTTTGTTGCTTGGGCATCAATTGTAGCGATGACTTGATTTTAATAATGGAGGACTTTGCTCTGCAGTGGGACAGTATACAGGCTGCACTTTACTTCACTTTTTAACACAGAATGTAAAAAAGAACTTCATGTAGGTACAGTAGAGTTTTTACCTATTTCGAGTTTGTAAATATTTTTGTGTCTTAGTCAGAATACGAACACAATAAAATAAAAAATAGTGTAGGTACTTACTTACATTATTTTATTATTTTTATCATCATCAGCCTATAAACGTCCCACTGCTGGGCACAGGCTTCCCACGTGGACAACAGCACGTGGGGATTCTGGGCCATAGCCCACCAGGCTGGCCCAATGCGGGTTGGTGGGTTTTAACGACTGTCATCTTACGACAACAACCGGGACCAACGGCTTAACGTGCCTTCCGAAGCACGGAGGAGCTCGAGATGTTTTTAATTTGGTCACCCATCCAGCAACCCGGCATTGCGAAAGTTGCTTATCGGGCAAGATCGCAAGCCGAACGCGCTAGCCGCTGCGCCATCGAGCTCCTCCTCTTCATCTTTTAAATAATAGTCAATAAATAGTACAAAATCCGTGAGATTTCAACAAAATTGTCTTTTAATGGAACTCAGAACTGAAAATGAACATACACACATCAAAAGTGTCTAGGGATCAACATATATTTTTGCAATAACTTTTCTCCTGATTGATATTAATTAAAATTTTCTTTAAGGATTCATCAAATAAAGTGTTTTCGTTTGTCTACAGTAACGATAAACCAAGTCACCTTTGCATTAATAAAGAAATTTGCCATTTTCCTAATAAAGGGATTTTTGACATTTGAACCACTAACATTAAAGTTCGAAACAAAGACTGAAATAACAGTTTTCTTTAAAATTTTATTGGGTAACTTAAACAATTAATAATCCGTGTTTCTACCGCGAACACTAACAACACAAGAACATCGGTTTGGCATACTCAAAATGAGTTCATCCAAATCACGCTGTGGAATGGCCGCCCATGTTCGTTGCAACAACAAAAAAAGGTCTTCTTGCGACTGGATACCCTCCATATTCGGCAGAGCTCTTCTCTGTAGCATATCCCATGCATGCTCAATCGGGTTCAAGTCTGGCGACTGAGCAGGCCAGGGCATGACATTGATGTTAGCTGCGGCGAGAGTCTGTCTTACAACTCTTGCGGTGTGCGGTCGTGCATTATCATGCATTAACTGAAATAAGGGACCGATTTGCACTTGTAGAGGAACGATGACGTGTGATACAATCGTCTCAGCATAAATTTGAGCGTTGAGGTTGCCTCTGATCCAAATCAACTCAGTTCTTCCGCCGATCCAAATACCCGCCCATACCATGATGGTTCCACCACTATAAGGATGGACTTCCTGGCAGGATTTTAATAGCTGTTGGCGTCCAGGGGTTCTCCAGTGTCGTATACGTCTTGTATCCGGTCTCATACCAAAACGAGACTCATCAGAAAAGCAAACGAAACGCCATTGTTCTTCTGCCCAATTTCTGTGTTCAAGAGCCCATTGATATCGAATCCTACGATTGTGCATTGCTATAGGTGGTACCCTTAGCGGTCTTCGGGAATGAAGGTTCACTTCATGCAAGCGGTTTCTGACTGTTTGGTCGCTAATTAAGTTCCCTGAAGAGTGATGAAGCCTCACGGCTAACATCATGGCGGTTATTGTTGGAGCTCTTCGAGTTGTGATTTGAATGTATCGGTCTTGTCTCCGTGTGGTGCAGCGATACCGTCCTCCATGGCGCTCAGCCACGGTACCAGTGCTTCGGTAACGTGTCCAAAGTCGACTGATAACACTCTGACTTGTATTCAGAGCTAAAGCCACAGTACGTTGCCGGGAACCAGCTTCTATCATTCCCACGGCTCTGAGCATTTCTTTCCTGCTTAAATGACGTCGCCGCTCCATAATAACGTTGGTTTTAATCAGTAGTAGGGAAACAGTAGCACTAATAATGTCTTCAATGCGTTGTATGTTTTTATAGGGAAAATATTGACAGCTGATTTTCATCTTTTACTAGAAATTGATTGAAAGTTCCTGTTTCAAATTATGAAATGCACCAAAAAGGATCCATATAAATTTATAAAATCATAAATTTATTACAAAGCCACATCTCAATCTCAAGAAATCCGCATAAAAATGCTTGATCCCTAGACACTTTTGATGTGTGTATTTATGATATTTTTAATTGTTTGCAATACAATACATGCGTTGCGTTACAACATTTGCCATAATTTATATAATTACATAATCTGTATTATCTTAAATAAAGTTGTATTTCTGTTCAGACTTTAAACTATCGCGTTGCATTGCATCACAAGCGAACGCTTCGCTTGTGACCACGCCCGCAGCATCGCGGCCGAAACGTCAAGCAGTAATGTACTTACTTACAAAAATAATCGTGTTAGGTCCCGGTAAAATAGTTTTAATTGCATTTCTGTAACCAGACGATTCCGATTTCACCTCTTTACGCTTAACGCTATGTAATTCTGTTTGTCTGCGTCATCGTAGCTCTCAAACGGATAAACAGTTTTTTTTATTGGAAAACTTCATCTTGAGGTGTGCTCAAGCTTTTCAGCTCTGAATACTTAGTACTTTCAAAATGATCTTGAGCTAGGTTGAAGCTTGCAATTTCCGACACATGTCTAGTTATATCTACATACCTATTACGTCTACACTTTATTTTATATTACAGGCAACGGTTGCCATTTTTCATTAGCCAGGCCGTATAAACTAAATTGCTACCTAAGTAACTAGTATAAAAATAATCGTATCGAACGTATCGAATGTATCACACAACCCTGGACTTGGTAAAGGTTACATAATATTAAAGTGCTTGCTACGAGCAATGAAAAGTACCTATACGATGAAATATTTTTATATTAAACTTAACTAAAATTGGATAAAAAGTTTACTAGAAAAAAAATCAACCAGTCTCAGGAAGCTCGAATGTGATTCAACGAGTCTTCTGGGGTCTCGGTAGCTTAGCGGTTAGAGCAGTGGACCGGCAATCCAAAGGTCATTGATTCGAATCCCATTCTAGCTTCCTGAGACTGGTTGATTTTTTTCTAGTTTACATTTTATCCTACATCTATATAGCATTGTGAATGCAAAATTTCAATAATAAAGATATTAAGTAATATTATAAACTAACTTTGACGAAAACGTTCTTGCATACAAACCGTGTCCTGCCAATCACAAACACAACAAAAAAAGAATTAGCCAAATAGATCCAGCCGTTCTGAAATGATGCGCGTACAAACATTTCGGCAATTGATTTTTATTAATCTAAAAGATGTGAAAGTGTCTTTGTCTGTTACGCTTTCACACTTACATCACTAAACCGATTCTGATGAATTGTGGTATACAAATAGAGGGGCAAAACGGTTATAGGGTACCAAAGTACCAAAGTACCCTCGTGACAAATCACGAGACAAATTAATACAAGCAAAGCCGCGAGCAAAAGCTAGTACAGAATATTTCGTAAACTATTATAATACCTTGACTCATTTTCTCAAATTGTATAAAATTACATTTACATAAGTTCATACTATTGCGTCTGTCATTGTGGCGTCGATGGTTCAGTACTCCAGCCGTTTAAAATTAAAATCATATTTTTCAGTTGTTTAATGTACCTATACTTGACACTCAATAATGACTCAATGACAATCGTCACTCAAAAATGTCATAAAATATTTGTTTTTTTAAAGCATATATTTATACAATTAGAGAAAGTATTTTATAAATACGTTACCAACGTACCGCACGCGCCTCTTGCAAACCCTGACTACAAGTCCGGGTAGCACCGAATACCGTGACAGTAGTCAAAACAGCAGCAACTCGTTCAAGTTTTCAAGTAAGAAAACATTACTGGTAGGCTACTCTTGAAACAGAATTGCATTAATCAATTTCCAATCACAAATCTAAAAAATGTCAAATGGCACTTTTGTAAGCGACAATAGCGCCACATTGGAAATAAATTGCGTGGAAATTGATTGAACAAATTATTATCGACATGGCGTTCCGGAATTATCTTTACTTTTTACAATATCGATACATATTAATCGCATTGGAATTGTATTAAGATTGAGTTTGCGTTCGAGAGTAAGCTTTGGTGTACTTACGCGTGTAAAGTTATTCCATGTGTCTTGATGTGTTAATATCATCCCGACAAAAGATTTGCAACACCTGCGCCATCCTAACAGGAGGTATTAAATGTTCTATGCTTGCTGGAAGCACGTACGACAATGTATCTGTAGATTTAAGTATCTAATAGGTTCGAGATAGTTAACTGCATACCAGATTTTCCTGTATTAGTATCGAATAATGTATGTAGTTTGCGCCATATGTGGTCCGTCCACATAAATGAACTGCTAGTCATGTTTTAACGCTATTACAAAAAAAAGCGGCCAAGTGCGAGTCGGACTCGCCCATGAAGGGTTCCGTAGCAGCAAGTGACATCATATAAAAGTTCTTGTAGTTCGTTGTAACTTTGACCGATGTTTTAATAATAGTGTATTTTTTTTAATTAATTAATTTATGACGTAGGTATTAAAAAAAAACTACTTACTAGATCTCGTTCAAACCAATTTTCGGTGGAAGTTTGCATGGTACCTTAGTACATCACATATTTTAGTTTTATCATTTTCTTATTTTACAAGTTACAGGGGGGGGACACACACCATTTTACCACTTTGGAAGCTCGCGCGAACTATTCAGTTTAGAAATAAATGATATTAGAAACCTCATCATTTTTGAAGACCTATCCATAGACATAGACACGTATGGGTTTAATGAAAAAAAAAATTTGAGTTTCAGTTCTAAGTATGGGGAACCCACAAAATTAATTGTTTTTTTTTCTATTTTTGTGTAAAAATCTTAATGCGGTTCACAGAATACATCTACTTACCAAGTTTCAACAGTATAGTTCTTATAGTTTCGGAAAAAAGTGGCTGTGACATACGGACAGACAGACATGACGTTAAAAAAAATCAAAAACAAATTGACAACCGTTGAGTGGTCAGTGGCCCTAGCTGCGAAATCCACGGTCGTGGCTTCGAATCCCGAAGGAGCTAATGTTTGTTTTGGATGTTTATTAGTATTTATGTATGTTTATTCGTTATTGAGTCGTATCCGGTGTAAAGGAGAATGACCTTTTTACTATAGGAGTAGGGCTAGTTTTTTAGCTAGCTAGCGTAACACAGCGCTTTAATGAAATAAATAGTAATCAATAGCAGCAATGCTCTAAATTATAAAGAAAAAATTCCATTACAATATCATCCGGGAGTTTGAAGCTATCTTCATTTTTAGCTTATGACTTTTTAGGTATTTTGAGGTTATGACAACTGTTATCGTATGACTATCAGTTCAGTTCAGCATTTATTTATCACTTGACTCTTAACGCGGCGTTCTATAGAAAACCTTTTTTAACAGTAATCATTGTAACTTAAGAGAACACTTTTGATATGTGAATGATTAAGACGCAATAGATATCGAATAGGCTGATTTGATCATTCTCCTTTATTAATTGCCGGCCCGCTATCCGGTGCATGTACGATCAAAGAACTTCCTGGGGCCCAAGTCTGCTAATTTTCGAATGGCATAATTGAATCGCAATTGGATCGCATTGTAATTGTTTGACACATTTGGTATTCTCTTACTCATTTAAGAATAAAAAGAATACCTAATGTGTCAAACAATTACAATGCGATCCAATTGCGATTCAATTATGCCATTCGTAAATTAGCAGACTTGGGCCCCTGGTCGACCACTTTTCGGCGATATTTCCTTGCATACGATCTACGGTTATGTAGTCTGTGATTAGGGTTGCCACCCGTACTCTAAAATAGAGTACCGTAGAACGGGGCTATTTGGTAAAAAAGTAGGGATAAAATTTAAATCTTTATTTTTCCTTTAATTTTTAACAGATAAAAAAGTAAGTATGTTTTGCATAATACAGATATAACTCTATAAAAATACAAAAATAGAAACATAGAATGAACAAACAGTAAGGTTTATTTTAAAAAAGAAGGTGCCTTTCCAAATAGCCCCCAGGGTGGGGTTATTTGGTATGCATACAAAATGACATAGAAAATATCTTTGTAAACTATTTTTATTTCAAAATAAACACGGACGGCGATATTTGGTAACATACAATAAAAAATTTACAAATAGTGCAAAAATCAACACTAAATAATTAAACATTTTAACTTAAAAATAAATTGGAAACAAAACTGACAGACTCTCTCTAAGTATAGTTCTTAACATCACACGCGCGGTGTTCTTTTCTCCGCGCGGTGTTCTTTTCTCTGATTGGTCGAGATTGACAGTTAACGGAGTTACCAAATTTTAATGTTAGGCTGATTTCGCGCGTGTGGTCGGCGTTTGATCTGCGCCGGCCACACGCGCGCGGTTACAATTACACTAGATTGTAGTTGCGTTTCATAGTCACGCACGCAGTTCAAACGCGCAACTACTTTGTAGTGTAATTTATTGTAAGCGCGCGCGTGTGGCCGGCGCTGATCATACGCGTGACTGTGAAATCAGCCTTAGAGAATAAAAAGGTTGCGTTCACGTTAATATGTTTGCGTTCGTCCAAAAATATTATTTTTTTCCAAAAAGCCCCACGGTTACCAAATAGCCCCGTTCTACCGGTATTGTCCTCTTTTTCATGTAGGCGTACTTTATAATCTACGACATCAATAAAGTACGCTAAAATACTCTATTTACGTAAAAGACAAATATTTGTTAAATGTCGCAAAGAGCAACAAAAATACGTTTTTAAGGACAAATAAATAAATACTTACTCTTTTTTATATTCTAACAAATTGAAAAAATCTTTATTCGTCCTAAAAAAAGGTGGCAACGTAATATCGCCGAAAAGTGGTCGACCGGGGAGTTTGTCGATTGTACACATATTCATTATAAAGCAATGCAACACTGCGAGTCCGGCGAAAAAATTGTCTGTTGTATAATGATGGTGTCAACCATAGAGCCCCTAAAGTGTCACTGTGTAAAAAACACGTTGTTCTGGTGTCCCCCTGTGACCTGAAGAAATTACAAAACACACAAAAAAAAATCAAAAATCAATATCAATATCTCTTTATTCAGTAAACTTAGAATAAGCATTTTGAATCGTCAAAAGTTAAAGGATGGACGGGCCACTCACCCCGCCCATTCAGGAAGTCTTTTAACTGTGGAGAAGAACGGGCGCAAGAAACTCCACAGGTTTATAATAATATAGAAGTAACGACATTTACAAAACAATATGTCGTTACCAAATCATACAACATACAATTAAACAAATTATGAGCGTCAATACAAGTTGGAACATGCCCTCCCTGTCATAGAAGGACATTTTCCATTACAACAAAAAAAAACATTTGATACGATTACAAAAAACAGGTATTGCTCGATTATAAATAAAACGAACAACGTCTTACAGTATCTTTGAAATAAAAAGAAAAACTATTAAATACTACCAATAAAAAAAATAAGATTGCAAGAGCAGACCAGCCTCCACAGGCGGCACCCGTTCACGAGTATGACATGTGAATCAGCCATCGCTTCGCTCAACCATGTTTTAGGGAACGTAACGACCCGACGCACATGCCACCACCACAGAGACACTTTAAGAGAGCATGACACACTCGAGCAACTCCAACGAAAGCAAGAGAACAATAAGACAACTTTAAACGCAACATAAATTTTGAGTGGGTACCTTTGTCTGTAAGACACTGCTGTTAAAGGCTATCATACCAGCGTAAAATTAATTATTAAAAAAAAAATATATTGATAAGAAAATAAAATGTGAAAATATTATTATAACCAGGCTGTTTTGTCTTCTAAATATTCTTTGACTGTATAATAAATAACCTTTCTTATGTAAACAAGATTTTACATGATTCTTAAACTTATCTAAAGGTAAATCTTGTACAGTACTTGGTATTTTATTATAATAGTGTATACCTTGCCCCAAGAAAGAGCCAAGAACCTTTTGTAACCTAAACAGTGGCATTACTAGTTTTGACTTACTTCTAGTATTGAAATTGTGTACATCACCGTGTTTAGAAAAAGAGTTAATATTGCACCGCACAAAAACTATAC
Organism: Scoparia ambigualis; assembly: GCA_963921215.1. Classification (NCBI taxonomy): domain Eukaryota; kingdom Metazoa; phylum Arthropoda; class Insecta; order Lepidoptera; family Crambidae; genus Scoparia; species Scoparia ambigualis. Next base: position 29,218,483 of record OY992503.1, read on the forward strand.
AATTATAAATATATTGCGATGCAACAGTAAGAACACCAACTTCCTTAAAAATATTTCTCAGAGAAGTTTGTGATCCCAGTCTATAAATGGTTCTTATTGCTCGTTTCTGTAAAATAAATATAGTTTTAATATCAGCCGCTGTTCCCCACAAAAGGACGCCATACGACATGACACTGTGAAAATAACTAAAGTAAACAGTCCTAGCAGTTTCAACATCTGTTAATTGTCTAATTTTTCTAATGGCGTAAGCTGCTGAACTGAGTTTGCCGGCCAAATTCGATATATGCGGATTCCATTGGAGTTTTGAGTCCAGGGTTATCCCTAGGAAAACTGTCGAATCTACCAAATCTAATTTATCACCATTCATTCTAACATCGGTTTGTTCGGTCTTGACATTTGGTAGTGTAAATTTAATACATTTCGTTTTTTTAGCGTTTAGCTGTAAATTGTTAGCAGTAAACCAACTAAGTACCTCTGAGAGAGCATTGTTTACATCGTCAACATTATTCTTATTCCTAGTCACATTAAAAATGAGTGAAGTATCATCTGCAAACAATACAATATCACAGAAGTTTTCTACAAAGTTTTCTACAAACACTAATTCCATTTAAGTGTTAGTTAAATTCTTAAATTGCCTAATTTATAAAAATAGTTAAATGTTTACATATAATCGTAAAGGTCACAAAGAGTATATTGACATTAGACACGAAACAATATTATGATAATAAGTAGGTACCTACTTCCTGGTTGGAATTTCAAGTACAATATAAGAAACGTAGTTATAGGTATGAAGTACGTAAAATTCCGCTATCACCTTTGTCGAATGTTGTTATAAATGCCACATTAAATTTAATGTTACTATGTGCCAATCCTAGTTCAATGATATTATAATAATAATATCATTGATGTAGATATTATTTTTAAATCAAACTTTAATAATTTTATCATTATAACTTTATAACTTTTTTTTGGTTTAAAAGGGGTAGACATTGTCGTCAAAACGAGATCAGATTTAGAGTAGATTTTATTATATGGGAACACAAGTAGAAGTCTTGATTATGAGAATGTTACATTATAATTGTTTAAAAGAGAACTAATTGTACCTATATATTAAGAGTGTGTCTATCGGTAATTAAATTGGGTCTAGTTTATAATATCGACATTTACTACATTGACGGTCGCTGTGTCGAAAACGTTCCATCGACGGGATAATGTATTGACAGTACCCAAAATCGATGGTACGCTACATCGACAGTACACCAAATCGACGGTACGCTACATCGACTGTCCGACCCGAGCATAGTAAGTATAAGCCCACACCTTTATTGAAATGATATCGGGTGACAAAGTACCTAATACATTTTAGAAAAATATAATTTGTCACAAGATGCAACGCTTTTATTTGATGAATTTATAATTCATCAAAATTCAACTCTCTACATACTTGAACTAGGGTTAATGACAAATAATTTTACAAACAAATGTTTCAAAGTTTAGCATAAGTTTAAATACGTAGGTACTGAGTAGTAATGTGTTCCTACCTAGCACGGTCCCCCGAGCTAGGCACGTAAAACTAATGCCAATGCATCAGATGCTCTATGTACCTCTAGAATTTATCAACTGAATTCAATGTACCTCATCCTTTTTGACAAAAATTGCGATAAAATGCCTGATCTTTTCAGCTGGGCCCTCGGCTGTATAACGCTCGAAATACATAAAAAAATATACTGATCTAATGTACCTCCCGATTTATGTATTAAATTAAAGAAATCCTAATTAGAACAGAAGAGTTCAGCTTTAAAGTTTTGTCTTCCTAGCGGGGCCCTCTGTAATCAAAGTGAATACGAATAAAAAAAGTATAACATCTTTATATTTTTTCAATGTACCTCTTAGTTCTTCGCAATTTTCCAATTTTAGATATAAAATTATGATATTGGTAAATAACAGTACACGCTTGGTAAGGTAAAGTCAACAAAACAAATAAGTAGGTATGCTAACTAAATTAAAACTGCTTTTTGGTAGGAAAATTAACATATAAACTATTCACAGCTACCCTCATTGCAGCAAATATTACTTGTTGCTGACCTTACCTTACCAAGGTACTGTTATTTACACATATCATAATTTTGTATCTAAATTTGGTAAATTGCGAAGAACTAAGAAATACATTGGAAAAACATAAAAATGGTATACTTTTTTATTCGTATTCACTTTGATTACAGGAGCTCGCAATTGAATGCCGAAACATCCTTCGTCAAAAGAATACATCGCCGATGCACTTTAAATCTTTTCTCAGTTGTACAATTTTTCGTTCGACTATGAGCGGTTCGCCGAAAACTTTCTTCACCACGGAAATCCTTCGCCAATTATCACTTCGACTAAGCAATAGTAACAGTTGTACGATGAACTTTACGTCAGTTTAGACAAATCTCGAACCTTTGCAATTACGGCGCAACATTGCGGCGTTATGCGCATGAATGAATGTATTTTGTTAGTTAGTTATTATAAGTATAAAAATGAAAGTGAATATTTTTATTTAATTAGTTTATTTTAGTTTTATTGAAAAAGCTATTAAGATATTCTACAACAAATCAAGAATGAAAACTTTTGCACATATAGGTACATGTAGTTTTTAACAAAAATCTTTCTCTGTGTGATGTTTTATTCCGATTAATGAAAGAAAATAAAAATGTGGAAAATATATTGATTTTCTTAGATTTTCTATTAACATAACAAAACAAAAAAAACGGTAAAGATACAATGCGCTTAAAATACGCTGCAATGTTGCGACGTCATTGCAAAGGTTCGAGATTAGTCTAAACTGACGTAAAGTTCATCGTACAACTATTGCTTGGTCGAAGTGATAATTGATGAAGGATTTCCGTGGTGAAGAAGGTTTTCGGCGAACCGTTCATAGTCGAACGAAAAATTATACAACTGAGAAAAGATTTAAAGTGCATCGGCGATGGATTCTTTTGACGAAGGATGTTTCGGCATTCAATCGCGAGCTCTGATTACAGAGGGCCCCGCTAGGAAGACTAAACTTTAAAGCTGAATATCTTCTGTTCTAATTAGGATTTCTGGAATTTAATACATAAATCGGGAGGTACATTAGATCAGTATATTTTTTTATGTATTTCGAGCGTTATACAGCCGAGGGCCCAGCTGGAAAGATCAGGCATTTTATCGTAATTTCTGTCAAAACGGTTGAGGTATACAATGGCGGACTCCGTCGCTTTAACAGTCTAAAGGTCAAAATCCTTTGCACACCCCGCGTCGTCTATTTGGTACGGGCACGTACCCGGGCGGTCGGTGCGCTTCATATGAAAATCGCTGCAAAGTGGTAAAGCGACGGTGACCCCGACCGTACATTGAATTCTGTTGATAAATTCTAGAGGTACATTGAGCATCTGAAGCATTGGCATTAGTTTTAGGTGCCTAGCTCGGGGGGCCGTGCTAGGTAGGAACACATGTAGTATAATTAGGTATTTATATTAAATTGGAAGCCAAATAACAATCAACAAGATAAAGTTGGTAAATCAAAATAAAATAACGATGGTTATCAGCAGGTTCCATTATCACTTACTAATTAGCTAGTTCAATTTTATGACATTGAAATTACTCCACACAACGATATTGAAGGTTAAAATTTAATTCAAATGAATCTAGATGACATATCGATATGCAAAAATGGGAATGGTACCTTATTTCTTTAAATTTTAACGAGCTGGCCCGGCGAAATGCGTACCGCCTAACTATCAAGGAATGTAGTTTCTGAACAATAACTTCAAGCTGTGAATTCTAAAGTCAAAATCTGTCAATATTTTTTTTTAATTATTATTTTAATTTTCTTCCAATTAATGACAACCTCTTTGCCGTCTTCTATGTCACTCATTCAATCACTTTAATAAAGGTAAAAAAAATATATTAATAATCTCCATATTAGGAGATTATTAATATATTTTTTTACACTTTTTCCGTACTTATTTAAACATTTTCTTTCACACAAACGTTGTCCTAACAATTACAAACACATCAAAAATAAATTAGCCAGATTGGTGCATCCGTTCTGAAATGATGCGCGTACTAACTAGTGTTGCCCAAATGCAAGAACAAGACGAGACTTAGCCAGTCTTGGTCTTGGTCTTGCGCCACTAAACCCGGTGTTGATCTTGGTCTTGGTATTGCGTTCCCAGTCTTGGTCTTGGTCTTGGTCTTGCAGCAAGAGTCTTGCAAGTCTTGCAATTACTTATTAGCCTATTGCTATTTATTAAGGCTTATCCGTCGTAAAATACCGCGAAACTAAGTAACTTTGTAACCATTTCTTCCTAAAATATTTCCTTTCGGAAACAAAAAAAAAACAGTAATTACCAAGATATGATTAGTGATTTGGTTTTTCTCTTTTTCAATTTTAACCAGAAAAAATAAATAAAAAAAATATCTGAAGTTACCCCTATTTTTCCAGTTGTAACCATTTTACTGCTTATATTTCAATGACAAACGTATGAAAATTTATATTCTATTATATAAACCAACAAGAAATAACATGGTTTTCTTAATTTTTTAAAATCCAATAAATATTATGTTATTTCTCAAAAATTCCGACTAAGTTCCTACTGTCACCCCGCTCTCGTCCAAGCAGTCAGTGCGGGGCGAGACGTGTTGCTAGACGAACCTGTGCTGCGTTGCGTGTGAGAGCAGGCAAAATTTCTATTTCGAAATAGTATTTGATATTTAGTTTGGACAGTGATCGGACGGCGTGTTTCATGAGTAATACTAGAGTGGTCATTTGACTGGAGAGCGTATTTAAAAATTATTTTTATGTAATTTTTTTTTGCAAATAGTATTTTGCAAACTCGTACTTATAGTTTTCCGTGACCAAAGTCATAGTTTGTGCAAGATGGGAAAAAAGCAGAGGTGACAAAAAAGGAATCTCAGGAAACATTACAAAAAAAGGAAGGACATAATATCGATACTTGCTACTACTCTTTTAGTCTAGTTTGTTTTTTTAGAAAATGGATGTGCCTTACATCTAAGAAAAGTCATTAAATGATTTTTATGACCATTTTTATATATGGTTGGGCTTTTACGAGTAAGTATAACGAAATAAGATTTTGACGTTTTTTACGTTAAGCATTAATTTATGAACATCACATGACATGCCACCTAAAATGTATAATTTGACATTGAAAACGTTCTTTAAGTCTCATTTTCAATGTGTCTAAAATAGTTAGGTAGGTATTATTGGCCGTATTGCTACATGGATTAGACAGAAAAAAAGAAAATAAAAAATAAAGTATGACGGCATTCATAGCTCGTTTTGACCAAAATGTGCTTTACGTCAATTTAAATTGCAGGTCGACACAGAATAAATAATAGTACTACGTATCGATAATATTCATAGGTATGTTTTCAATCTAGGTACCTACCTAGGTATACATATTTATGCATATATTTGATCCAGTATTTTTCTTTGAGAGTACCTATTGTTTTATTGACGAGTGTCTGTCTATAAAATGATTGTAAAACAGATGGGTTACGCTCTTCATTCCTTCATTCATACATACGAGTTCAATTCCCACAGAAATTCAGTTAATTGTTTAGCGTGATTATTAGTGTCGTATTCACTGTAAGTAAATCAAATTGAATCCTACAGCCTTATAGTAACACATTACATTACGCAGCCCTTATGTCTGATACAAAGTTTTACAAAGCGCCGTTAAAAAAGTTACTACCTACCTAATCTCATGCAGAAACAAAAGCAAACCCAAAGGATGTTGGGCAAAATACTCCCCCAGATCCGAAAGCCACTGAATAAGTGTGACTCAAAACACCAACCTAAAATGACCATTTTAAATTATGACGCCTTTACAAAATATCCCCGAGGTCATGAGCTAAAACTGTAAAAGCAAAAAAAAACATTTTACTCACCAGATAACGTGATATAATATTATTATTTAAAGCCTGACCAGAAAAATAAAAGACCTGGTCTAGGGGCGCCTCAAATCCTTTTTTTATTGCAACACTAAGTAAAGTCATACCCATGTGAATTGGCAAGCGTTAAAATTTTTTCATACTATTAGACATAGTACCTATCATTAATTTATTTATTATGGTGTCATTGGAAATCCAAAAAAGAACATTTCTGATTCTGGATTGATGTAATCTAACGTGCTCCTCTACAGGAGCACGTTAGATTACATCAATCCAGAATCAGAAATGTTCTGCGGGGGTGAAGTATGCCTACATAACAAAGTCAAGGGTCAAAGAAATAAAATTATCAAAGCCAGATTTTTAATACCTATCATTAATCAAAATCAGTACCTATCTAAATAGGTATTCAACTATATCATACGACATTTCATGTTCATCATTATCAGATTGCACCAATGGTTGGATTTCAGATATATCAGACTCATTGTAACTTCCATTGCATAATGAATCACTTTCACCGCCACCCACATAAATCACTCGGTACTTCTTTACGAACTGGATAAAATTCATAAACTTTATGAATAATTGCACACTTCAAAATCATCTAGTTTAATTTTCTGTTTTGGTTTTGGTTTATTTTTCTTAGGCGTAGAAAATACAGCTGACGTATGTCCTTCTCTTTTTAATTTCATTACAAAAGAACGAGACACACCTAAAAAACATAAATTACTTAAAACTTGAATAAAATAGGTAAAAATGTACAAACGCGTCTCTTTAAATTGGGGGTCGGGGGGTGTGGGGGAAGGGAGGTTAACAATTTATTAAAATAAAAAACTTATTGCCTTTTTTGAACACAACTAACAAGTACAATAAAAGTCGAGGCCAATCATTCATCTAAGCCTTGAGCTTTCTCTCCAACAAATATTTATACATTGTAAACTACTTTTTTCTCACGACTATATGAATAGTTTTGAGCATTATAACGCTTAAAAATAAAACTAATAACAACATATCAAATAATAACAAAATTAACGATAAATAGTCCGTGCTGACACTTTGACAGCAATGAACAGATGACAATGATGTCATAATAATGACGTTTTATAGTTACTGTTGCCAGTAAAGGAAATTAGTGTCATTATTTTTCCGCATCATGACCTGCGGGTATATCGGCAAAAAATATGAATATGGACATCATGGGCTTCATTTGACATTTGTAGCCCATATTTTGTCCTTATATGGGCATATTATGGGCTTCAAATGTCAAATGAAGCCCATGTCCATATTCATATTTTTTAGCCGATAGGGTAGCAGGTTTTCTATTTTTGTGGTCAAGCTATACAATGAATATGTGAGGTTTTATTTATGAAACATTATTGTTGTTAAAACAATAATGAGCAAAACACGACAAAGGCTGGCTGCGACAAAATGCATTGCACGGAATTGCACTTAATTTGATCGGTTAATTATTAACGGTTTTGTTTACATATTTAATATTTACGTCGTACAACTTAATATTTAATTTTTGTTTAAATGACGACGAAACACGTTGACAACAAATTATGTTAACAACGAAAAACGTATTAAGCAGGTAGGTATGCTAACACTCACAGCTTTACTTTTTTCGTTTCAACACAACATAGCCAGCTTTTTGTAAGTAATAAGCAAAAAAGAATTTTTATAAGCATGCTTTTTGAAAATCGTACAACGCATAAAGGTTAAAAAAATAAGCACTTTTTTCCATCTCTAGTAGTAATAGCAAACCTAGAGTTGAACATTGATACCTCTTGGCGCGCGCGATGTTTATCAGCGGGTAGTGCGGGGGTGAAGTATAAGCTCCGCCCGTACGCTCAAGGTCGTTGGCGACGGTAGGAGCCTTAAACGTTACTTTAGATCTTAAAACAACGTAACAAAGAAGGTACATTTTTGAAATAGCTAGGATTAACATAACCATAGTAAAGATCAACCAAATTAATAAATGTCTAAACATTTAATGAGAAATTCGAAAAATTAACTGACACCGTGTCGTGTCGATCCGTGCCGATGCTCTAACCAACTGAGCTATCTACCGTATTTCACGGGAGTCAGTCTGTTTCTTAATAAACGTTTACATTTAATAAGCCCACATGTGCTAAAACATGGTTAAAACATATAAAAAACAAATTAATGATATTAACTTGACTGAACTGCGGCGGCGACGATTGTATGCGATATCAATAGAAGCCGCCGCCGGCGCGTGTATCTTGACCTTGTACCACAGTGTATACTTCCGAATAGCTACAAAATTTCTTTGACAGATCAATATCCGACCTTTGATGATGCCGACAATAAGGCGCCGCGCACTATTAAAGTGCCGATAGTCAAAACTAGGGATGCACTCTTTTTTCTTGGATATTTTCATTTGCTATGAAAATATATTGTTAGTAATACGCATAAGTCCAATTTTTCAATTTTTTTCAATGTATTATTTTGCGTCTCATAGAGTCCCTAAGCGTACCTATACCTCGAATTCCTATACTCCCTGAAACGACACTCAGTCCTAACTGCAAGACGCAAGAGTCTCGCAGGCTTAGTCTTGTTCTTGCTCAAGTCTTGCATGGCCAGTCTTGGTCTTGCTAAAATTATGCGGTCTTGGTCTTGGTCTTGCAAAAATGCAAGAACAAGACCAAGACCGATTTTGGGCAACACTAGTACAAACATTTCGGCAACAGAATTTAGTGAGGATGAAATAATGGGGAGCTTGATGGCGCAGCGGCTAGCGCGTTTGGCTTGCGATCTTGCCTGCTAAGCAACTTTCGCAATGCCAGGTCGCTGGTAGGTGACCAAATTAGAAACAGGAACAGTAACTCACTTCACTTCACTCTGACTTTCAAGTACGTTGGTGTAAGAAATATTAAATGTGGATGAGTAGTTTCGTAGATTATCTCCTACATTCAAACTTAAAAATTATACCTAGTAAAGATAGGAGTCTTATTCTACGCATAATTTACTGAAACAGGTACAAAGTACAAACACATGACAATGAAATAATGAATATTACAATATCACCGAAATTATAATTTTTTTTATGAAATAAAGTCGCAGTGACGAGTTCACATGCACACACACACTGCGACTTCAGCAGCGCCATACTCGCAATACAGTAGAGATTCATTCACGAGTTTGCAACGCTGCAAAAAATCGCAGTATAATAAAATCGCTATAAAAGCTCAATAATATTGTAGCCCAAACTGAGTAACACATTTCGTATTTTGGATATCGATGCTGGCTTATCTGTGGTGAAAGAATACTACCACCCCCTCTCTTCTCTTGTGTGTCGTAAAAGGCGACTAACGGACTACAGACTGTACATACATCCAATAGCTTAAAGCGGCGATGGGGTCACCACCTGTTACGTTGAGAATGTGCTCAGCACATGTGTGCAGTTGCTATTTGATGAGCAGAGGACTGCTTCTGCGGTCCTCATTGCCTGGTCTCTGACTAACCCTTCGGGGATAAATAGTCGTGATTATTATGTATGTTTTTAAGGATGTGATGCTGGCAGGTGGAAAATAAAAAAAAACTTTGATCACATAAAAACTGGATACACAATTTCATATTAAATCGTAGCGGAATTGGAAGCTTTGGTATCCCTCTTCTCAGCTCCGCTAATGCCCGGCACCTTCGCTCATCAAACAATCTTCTTCTTGCCACTCCCCTTCACCATTCAGGTTTTGTGGGCAATTCCTTTAAGGTACAGGCCATCCGTTTATGGAACGCTCTCCCTGAAGAAGTTCAACGGGCCCCGAGCAAAATTGTATTTAAAAAAAGGATCTACAATATGCTTCTTCAATAGTCTTAATCATCCCCGTAAGAGTTTTCTATCACCGTATCTTTATTTCATCTAAGTAAGCTCATGTAGTTTATCTTAATTGTGTAATGTTATTTATTGTTTAAGTTCAATTGTTGGTTCACAAGATTTTGTATTCCACCGCCTAAAACTCTTTCTGCCTAGCCGTAAAATTGACTGGTAGAGAATGCCATTTGGCATTAAATCCGTTTTTGTACAATTTGTTTTTCTTTGTTCAATAGAGATTAAAATATATTAATAAAAAAATAACATTGGCTAATTGTATTTTTTTAAGGAGCACTTAGTCCTGTTGACCCTTGACTGAAAAGCAATTTATTTAAGGAGCACTTAGTCATGTTGACCCTTGACTGAATAACAATTTTTTTAAGGAGCACTTAGTCATGTTGACCCTTGACTTAACATCTAGGTAGCTAGGCACTCTTTTCGTGCGGACGTTTTGAGCGCGTTAATTGTGCGTCAAGTTTAATGTAATCGAATAAAAAAACGTACTTACTATTAACCTTACGTAAGTCGACAACCTCATAGTCATAATTCAAAATTTAAAATTCAAAATCATTTACTTAATTTAGGCTCATAGGCTACAATAATTGAGCACTTATAATGTCGCTATGTCATCGGTTCGTAAGTCCTAACTATGGGGCGGAAGCGGGAGCCTTGTACTGGCCTGCGATTCTCTAAGCGACACATAGACGCTGCGCGCATGGCTGTGATCTGCTGTCTCTTTCCAATTCTATGAATATGAAAGAGACAGAGTCATTTCTCAGCGCTGCGGCAGCCGCAGCTATCAAGGCTTTAGCTAAGAGAATCGCACGGCTGAGAAGAACCGGCAAGAAACTCAGCAAGGGCTTTTCTTTTCTCCCTTTCTTTTACAGCGTCAATACAAATTAGAAAATGCCCTCCCTATTATAAAAGGACATTTTACATTACAACATAAAAAACATTTAATACGATTACAAGACAACACATACAAAAGAATATGCAATAAAAACAGGTATTGCTCAATATAAAATAAGTCTGTGTGTGAAAGTGTGAAGTGTGAAAAAGACAATGGAGTCAAACTTGTGGTTCCATTTGTATTCGGCTACTGGCGGCTACTGAACCCTCGGTCTGTATTTATGGCGATGTAGTCTCTGCGGTTCGCTTTCATCGTTCGACGACATTTTAATAGAACTGGCACCAACGAGTTTTATGACTGTCGCGTTTGCTATGGCAATGTCGGTAAAACTTTTTTTTTAATTAAAATAAAAGAGTTTGGGCTCTTTATAACGACTACGTAATGTTACGTCTATATTTACGTAAATGTAATATGTAAATGTATGACCAAATTAAAAACATATATAGCACCTCCGTGCTATGGAAAGCACGATAGCATAGTTGGTAGTGCGCCTGACTCGGTATAACAGAGGGTGCAGGTTCGTATCCTGCTCGTGGACATTTTTCAACACTTTTTTCGTAAACTGAAAGTTTAAAAACTGATAGTCCAACAATAGTAACCTGTATAGTGACTGTACATATTTTTTTATTATTTCAGATTCGGCGCTTGGCTAATAAAACCAGTCACCAAATTATACAACCTAGAATGGAATCTTCGCAACGGAGAAATATTGGCCGAAGAACGGGGAGCAGTCATCGTGTCCAATCATCAGTCATCTCTAGACATATTAGGTAGATGAAGCGATTATATGTGAACTAAAACAAATTATATAAAATAAATAAACGTACACACACGTATGTTTCGGTCGGTCTCGGAAGTAGCTTAACCCTTTATAGGGCAGTGTCAAATATACCTATTGACACCATATTTTGAACTTTATAAGATTGAGACAAGGTCGGATAAAAAATTTCAACACGCATTCCGGTTTCCCATACAAACTTGCAAGTTTAAAAATTTAAAAACCAATGAGCCAATTTCAATAAAACTTTGCATGATAAAGTAAAGAGATCTTAATAGTTTGTAGAAAATAGAAAACATTTGAAAAAAAACGTCAATTTAGCTGAGTTATTGCTTTTTAAAGTCTACTACAGTAACTTTAAAATCGCAATAACTCAGCAAATTAAACGTTTTCCTACAAAAAATACCATTTCATATGACATGTCATTCGGATTGTATTTGTCATAGAAGTATCTTATATACTACTTTCAAACATAACCCACTATCACATACACACGTAGTGAAAAATTATCAAAATAACAAAACCATTTTTGATAATAATTGATAACGTTTTTTAATGAAATGTGGGCGTTGTTTTTGGCAACTATAATACGAAATTATAAATGTGCTCGCTCATAAATAATTACAAACGATTAAAATATTATTAAAAGATAAACTTTTTAATATTATTATCTCTTAGACGCAAAGTTAGTAAGGCTGTTTTAATGTTTACAATATTAATGTGCCAATTTGTTCGTTTTCATGCTACGGCGCGGTGATTAAGATGGCTTGACACCACTGACCCGTCTTAAGTTTCTATTCCACAAACTATTATCAAAACGTATTGTTTAAATACCTATAACGTGTTAATTCAATATCTCAAAACTTAGGTGTTTGAACACCTCAATTTATTTTTATTATAAAAAAGCATATTAATTCAAATGATTAGGTATTAGGTATATTTTTGCGAATTAATTAAATAAGAAGATTGGATAGGATAATAAGATATTTTTTTTAGTTTTAAGTTTTTTTTTATTTTGAAGATAGGGATTTTCTTTTGCACTTCCTGCAAATAAGAAACTCTCGCAGGCGATAATGTTGCCACCGCGATTGCATTAAAACTGTGAGTGCAACATTGCTAAGCAAACGATAGAGTACCTACGTACACACGGCGGCAGATCAACCTACCCAAAACTGTCAAATTTCTACAATCAATTTTGAACTTTACTGTTTGGTTATAAGTATCAATATTCATTGGAGAAATTTGACAGATTTGGTTAGGTTGATCTGCCGCCGACTGTACATACACGCACGACTATTTGTCCCCAAACTGTTAGTCACAGACTCGGCAATGACTAGGCAATGGAAAAAGAGAAATACCCAGAGGCCGGAGCCCTGAGCGAAGGTCAGACCATATCTCAGAACAACTGGAGATGCCTGTTAGCGCCGCATTCCAGCGACTGAGCGCAACCTACACGAAGGCAGTTGGTTGACCGGATGAAACGGAGTAACTTACCGTGTTGCGTATCGGTGAAAGAATACTACCACCCTCTCTCTTTCCTTGGTTGTCGTAAAAGGCGACTAACGGACTTATTTCAGTCGCTATTTGGTGAAAAGTGGACAATGGTAGAGGACTGCTTGTGCGGTCCTCATTGCCTAGTCTCTGACTAACCCTTGGGAATATAAGTCGTGATTTTATTGTATAAAATGGAGTCACGATTCTCAGCAGTGAGGGAACGATTTGGAAGAAAGGCAATGATGACCGCAACAACAGTGCACTGCCACAATCCATTTCACCAAATAGCAACTGCACATGTGTTCAACATGATAATTGTTAAGTTTGCGTGCATTCTTCAGTCCCTTAGTCGCCTTTTACCACACCCAAAGAAAGAAATGGGTTGGTTTCCTTCGATTACATTTGGTAGCAGTATTTTAATACTAAGCCGCCACCCACAGAATTATAAAATATGGCCCATGTATTTTATTAGTGAATGTAGTTGATTCTACTCTCAATTCTGAACAAACTATTTTCAAGTTTTGAGCTATTTCATTACTACGTCGTATAGTGGTTAGTGCGCAAGGGCGCGGGCGCCTCTTCGGCGCTTTCCGCATTCGACTATATCGCTGTCCGCGCTCGACTGACGTTTGGCGGACGAAATACCATTACTTAAATGTTTATTTAAAATCCATTTTTATTTGTTAAGCTGGTGGTTTCTGGCAAAATATCTAGCTATTTGTCCCTCAAATTAATGCAACCATTCAACCAACCAGGTTACCCGTTAATCATAACCTTGATTGAACAGCAAACTGACAGCATAACCTATCGTCGAATCGCACAAACACGAACGATAGAACAAACACTTTACTGTTAATAATATTAATCTATATAATATTTCACATTTATATTCGACAACACAAAAACAGACATGATGCTTCACTTTATTGCTATGAACTTGCTTACATCTATGCTATGAACCCTTGTTTTTGTAGTTATTTATGTTTGCTTAACTCTTTTAAAGTGTAAAAAATTGTTTTTCGTAAACCAACTCCAAAGAAAATCTATTCATAAAAAAAAATATTTTATTACTTTGTATACTAACATTTTTAACGAGGAAAAATTCGTGACAACTTTTCCGTAGACTAAAAACTTTACAAACCTATCATATTGTCAATTTCCTGAAATTATAATAATCCTACTTAAGTTTTTTAATAGTGTGAAATGGAGATAATACATGGCGGCAGTCATGTACAATATTTTTATTAACTAGCGGCCGCCCGCGTCTTCGTTCGCGTGCTGTGCACCCAGTATCTCGTGACGAATTTCCTAAAAATTTCTTCAATAACAAACCTTGTCGTGACAATTACAAACTCAATAAAAGAAAAGAATTAGCTAAATACCCAAGTAACAAAATGTGGTCTTGTAGTGGTTCCGGGGCCAGGTCTATAACAGGCTAGTAAAAGTTTATAACCACGGAAAAGGGCCCATTTTATACGCGTACTTTTGCTAATAAAACAGTCATAGTAGACTTGGCGAGCACCACATAGACCAATAATACTCTTATATTTGGACTACGCAGAACCATTTTCTCCCGCGAAGCTCACTATGAGCATTTAATAGAACCAGGCAGACTTGTAACGTACTCCGCACTTCTATTACTTGCTACTTTAAACATTTGTGAATTGATGTTTTGTTGTGCAGCTGTGGAGAAAAATAAAAAAAATAAAAGTAACTTCATCTATTTTATATAAAATGTATTAACAAGTATTTTGCACGTAATATTATACGTGCATACATGATTGCACGGCAAACGCGTATGTATTTTCGGTGAAGTATATTGTGTTTTACATCTCAATTTTTGTTCGCCTTTTGTAAATGGCGTATTAACTAAGTTGTGTTTAAAATAATATTAGTCCTAACAGCATTGTCGCGCCATATTGTGACGAAATAGGGTTCCGCATACAAATGTCTAATGCTTAATTTTAATAACTAAGAGATTATTATTTTTATGTTTTAGTTGTGACTTTGATCGAACTATCATGGTCATATTTCCATTTGTTTATATCCATTTTTGTAATAATTTAATAAAAACCCAATGACTCAAAAGAAACCAAAATGGCCGTGAAGATGCGAGAAATATTAAAAGCAATTGTCTTCTTAAATGGACTTCACGAAGATATCTTTGGACACTAATAGTTTTACAAGAAACCTTTTTAAAGAAATTAAGACTATAACAGTATTCGAGAATCCACAATAATACCAAGTACACTTACTCTTAGAAGAAACCACTGTAGAACTAATTCACTTATAATTGGCACATAAAGTTGACTTATACACGCCTATAAGGTCAAGTAACAAGTGCAAATGGTTTTAGTCTATAAATTACTATTACTGGCGTAGGACACTTATAGCGGATTTATAATTACTTCTTGTAGGCGATTATAAGTGTAACTTACTGGAGCAAGTTTTCTCAAGTGTATTTACACCTATGCAACCCTTTTATAGGCCATCTTAGCCTTTACTGCGCCTATAATTTCGTTCTATACACGACTATAGGTCAACTTATAAGAGCAGGTGTACTATAAACCCAAACGAACTCCGTGTAACCTGTTATAAGCTTGGTAGTAAAACCTGGAACCACTAAAAGAGAGGTACTAGTGCTGTAAGCCTGTAAACTGTGCACTACAGGAGAACTTTGTTACTTGGGTAGGTGCAACCGTTCTGAAGTGATGCGTGAACAAACATTGGTGGCCCGCCCGTGCCTTCATCCACGCTGACTTAGAAATACCGTCATACTTCAGCCATTTTGTCCAAATATTTACAAAATATAAACAAAAACCATTCTCAGTTATCGCTCTTTCTTTTAGTGAAAACTGCATAAAAATCCACTGCGTGGTTGAGAAGTATAGTGAAGAGCCACAGACACAGGAAAACGGTGACATTACTTTATTTTATAATAATATATAATGACTAACTTAGAAACACCGTCAATTCTGCCATTTTGTACAAAATATAAACAAAAAACCATCCTCAGTTATCGCTCTTTCTTTTAGTGAAAACCGCACAAAAATCCATTGCGTGGTTGCGAAAAATAGTGAGGAGCCACAGTCACAGGAAAACGGCGACTTTACTTTATAGTATATAATTACTAACTTAGAAACACCATCATAGTTCAGTCATTTTGTACAAAATATCTACAAAATTAAAACAAAAACCATTCATAGTTATCGCGCTCTCTTTTAATGAAAACCACATAAAAATCCATAGCGTGGTTGAGAAGAATCGTGAGGAGTCACAAACACAGGAAAACGGCGACTTTACTTTATAATATGTAATGACTACTTAGAAACACCGTCATAATTCTGTAATTTTGTACAAAATATGTACAAAATTAAAACAAAACCATCCTCAGTTATCGCTCTTTCTTTTAGTGAAAGCCGCATCAAAATCCATTGCGTGGTTCAGAAGAATAGTGAGTAAGCCACAGACACAGGAAAACGGCGACTTTACTTTATAATAAATATTACTAGCGGCCCGCCCGCGCCTTCGTCCACGCTTACTTAGAAACACCGTCACATTCAGTTATTTTGTACAAAATATAAACAAAAACCATCGTCAGTTATCGCTCTTTCTTTTAGTGAAAACCGCATAAAAATCCATTTCGTGGTCTAGAAGAATAGTGCGGGGCCACAGACACAGGAAAACACAACTTTACTTTATAATATGTAATGATAACGATAATGAGGTAATGTCTTCGATCAGGGTAATGTAATTATAATGATATGACCACAATCAATTTTGCGTCAATACAACCATTATCAAAAAAACTGAGTAAAGGAAACGATATCAATTTGTTGTAATTACTGAACTGTGCAGATTATTCGCTGCTATCGTTATCAGTTAAGACATTAACGATACGCCATGAAAGAGATTTCTAATGTGTTTTTTTAAATCTGATTTATTTCAGGGCTGTTCAACATTTGGCACGTGATATACAAAATGACGGTTATAGCGAAGAAGGAGCTGTTCTACCTTTGGCCTTTTGGTCTTTCCGCGTACCTCGCCGGTGTCGTGTTCGTTGACCGAACTAAGGCCAAAAACGCTTACAAACAGCTAGAAATCACATCGGAAGTCATGGTCAAGAAAAAGGTAAATATTAAGCTATGCTAATATAAAAGAAAGCCCGGCTCACTAAAAAAATACTACCGAACCATCTCTTCCCTTGGGTGGCGTAAAACGCGACTAGGCGATCAGCGAAAATTCCGGGCCCTCGCGGGTGTTGCGCGGTGCGGGGTCCGCGGTAATTCGTAAGCGCCATTTACATTTTTATCAAAAATTTAATAAAAATGTTCAGTTTTTTGGTAAACCAAACCACTCAAGAAAACAAAAAGGTAAATAGATACCTATGTGTTTATGATTTTATAGTACTTAATTATTATTGTAAAACACGGTCATAATGTGCATTTATATGAAATATTAGAGGTAACTTCAGGATTTTTCTATATCGTGCAAAAAGTTTCCAATCGTGTTTTGGAAAAAGTCATCCCCTCACACATACATACGTTCTGTAATGCATATTGAAAATTTGAATGCGATATATCTAAAATATTTTGAATAACAGCTAATAGAAAACAGCCAATTTTTCCGTTTTCCCCGTCCAACCCCCATAAGACTGCACATACATTCAGTAGCATAGAGCCATCTGGCCTTTGGGGATAACCTTCGTAAAGGAGAATGACCTTTTAACTATGGGAGTAAGGCTAGTTTTATATAGCAAGCTAGCGTAACACAGCGCTTTAGGTTATGACCACTGTACTTTATATATGAAATTATTAAGTTTCTACCTATTTACTTACTGTCCTACTTTAATAAAAAGATATATAGAATAAGACAAGTTTTTAGATCATACAATAGACTTAGTCTATTATCGTATGTTGACTATCAATTCAGTTCAGCATTTATTTATCACTTGACTCTTAACGCGGCGTTCTATAGAAAACCTTTTTAACAGTAATCATTACAATTTAAGAGTACATTTTTGATATATGAATGGTTAAGACGCAATAGATATCGAATAGGCTGGTTTGGTCATTCTCCTCTATTTATGTATGTAATATAAAAGATAATACATGCATACATACAGCATACAAGTCACGACTATTATTCCCAATGCAATCATGCAAGAATAATGATATGATTTCTGCAAAGAATTCCTAAAAGACCACACTTGAACAGAAACACCTAGCTTATCTTTACGATCGTTATAGCGCCTACTATTTTCTTTCTCGCTTTTTCCACCACTCACTCGTGGAAATTTTCGACACAAAAATTGGCGCAACTGTCAACGTCAAATTTGACAGAATCGAGCATAGACTATGCGATATTTTGCAATCACGATGCATAAAATGTACCACAGAACCGAAATAATCAAACTTGTTCATACTTAAGTAGTCTGTAAGTCTATGAAGACACGGTACAAAGTCAA